>JAMXBD010000832.1:0-619906 GCA_024138025.1 Combretum micranthum
GGATTCCGGCGACTCCGGTGGTCGTCGGTGGCTGGGTGTTGTCGGACGACTCCTGGTGCGACGGCGATGCTTCGTGGTGGTGGCGTGCACTCAGAACGGCGGCAAGGCGCGGCTCCGGTGGTAATCGTACGGCGCATTGATGAAAAAAAATTAAAAAAAAATTTTGCAGAGATTAATTTTGATCAATTTGATCGAATCTAAGCACAAAAACAATCAAAACTTATTTCTAACACTCTAAAACCATTCAATTTGGATCAAATCTGATCCAATCACTTCGAATTTGAAAAATTCGAATTCTAATCCTAAATTCGAGAATTTCGAATTGATATTGTTATGTGTGTGTTTCTTCGAAATTAACTTGTGCCTTTTGATCCTAGGACCCCTATTTATAGGTTGCAAGCTCAATTTTACGTTTCGTACAGTTTCAGAAATGAATCGATTTTTGCCTCTTTGTTTGCACGAATTTAATTCGAAAATTCGTGTTTAATTTGTTTGAAACTGATGAATTGATGATTGATTTCTCATATCCTTCATCAAATCATTTAATTTGGGTAGATAAATCATCCAATTTTCATTCAATTCTTGAATCCTCATTTATGTGCAATTGAATGCTTTGCAAATTGTATTTTTTCCCAATTTTTTTAGCATGAATTTTGTGACTTTTGGGTTGTTTTTACACATGAATTGTGCACTAATCTTTCATATTCCATAACTACTTTGCAATGGCATCATCAATTTTAATAATTAATGATGTTTTGTCAGTTAAAAATTGATGCAAAGTAAGGCAAAAGTCACTTTGAGAAAGATGAAAAGGCAAAAATGATAAAAAGGCAAAAATTTGCCTTTGCTAGGGTTTGAACCTGTGTCCTTGAGCTTGAGTGTGTGTTTGGGCCAATGTATTTAACCAACAGGCCATTTGGCCTGTGCCTTGATCACTTAGCCAACTTCATCAATACTTAATTAAGGCTTTTTGGGAAAATGAGTTTAATTAAATTTAAGCCTTAATTAATTGGGCAAAAATTGGGTGTCTACAATTCTATTGCAATTTATTTATTTATTCCTTGTTGAATTAATACTAGCCTGTAGTCTTAGACTTGTCCTCATCAAGTCAGAACAAGTTTTTTTTTTCTTTCTTTCTTACATTTTATTTTATTTTGGGACTAGTGTACTTCTTAGTCCCGGGAGCCTTGAAAAAGTTAAGACTCCAATACTTGACTTTATTATTTATGTTTTATGATATTTTGTTTATTATTATTCTAATAATGTTCATTTAGATTGTTGTTCAAAAATTTTAATTTCTAAAAATAATTAAACGAAAGAAGAATTTTGTCACTTAGAGATAAGTTTATAAGATAACAAAAATAAACTCATTCCTTTTCAAGTTACAAAAAGAACTCACTATAATTTTAGAAACTACTTTTACTTTAAAAAGCTACTTAAACCTTTATTATTCCACTTTGTTTTTCAAAAGAAAATATTTGTGGATACAAAAATGGTTCTTTTTATAAAAAGATAAACAAAATGAATGGCTAAGGAATTTTCAAGTAAAGACCATTGCAAACAAATAGGCAAAGAAAATCTATGGTTTGAAAACAAAAGTAAAGTTATTTCTTTTTAAGTTACAAAAGTAAGTTATTTCTTTTTAAGTTACAAGAATAGTGTGTTTTCTAAAATAGTAGAAACTTAGAAAATAGAAAATTTTATTTTCAAAAAGTTACTTAGGAAAAATAATAAAACCAACATAAAGCCTTTTTAGAAAACAAAAGGAAACAAGGTATTCGTTTCAAGAAATCTACAAAAAGAAATTTTTGAAAACAATATTCTTCCAACATTGTTTTACTCAAGAAAAATAATTGGACAACAAAACACTTGAGCATGCTTAAATATGAGCTATATAGTTATAAAAAGAGAATTTTCCAACTATATAGATAACTAAGTATTTATCAAACAAATTTTGATTTCTTGAACCAAAGTTGTTTTTACTTGGAAAATCCGTGGTGAATTTTGTCGCCACTGTTTCGGAGCCTATATGGCTTTTTTGTTGAAAATAATTTTAGAAATGGGTAGATCTTTTCGAGTAGGTAGAAATCGGTATATTATATACACGATTCCGAGTTAAAATGACCAAGTTATGGCCATTTTAAGTTGGAACATTCCTTTATACGAACTTTAACGTTCTTTTGACATTGTTTTGTCAAATCTCAAGAAAATCCTCAAGAAATACTTATTATGGCTATTTTCTTTGGCTAGGTGACTCCGAGGAAGGATTCCTTTACCCCGAGGATTATTACGATTAAGTGAAATGTGTGAACGACTCATCCACCTAGAGAAATAGTCGACATGGCATCGTCAGTTTATTTCCACTAAACGCTATACTTGTTGTGCTTGTAAATTAGTTGCATTAGAGTTAGGAAAAGATAAATCGATATGTATGTAAAATAATTCTTTGAAAGAATTTTAAGAATATCGGAGCCAGAATTGTCTTAAATGTTTGTTTTAGAGTAGCATTTGATTTGTGTGAAATTCCTTGATTGCCTTAAATTCCAAAAATAATTATGCTATCATTTTATAAGTAAATGAATTCATGCATACCACGAAGTGAGTCACATTGCGTTTTGCGTTATTATCCTTGGGTGAGAAGGATAGTAAGCTCATGTCGAAAGCAACACTTGGCGGGAGATCCGAAAGCGATTGCTTGGCGGCTTAAGGGAAATGCTTGGCGGAAGATCCGAAAACAAGGTCAATCAAGTAGATTCGGAATGCTTGGCGATGAGTGCTCGCGAGCATGAAAACTTTTTAACTAAAACTACTTGAATTGAGGTTATGTATCACCAAACCCCGAATGGAGGGTGCAAATCCATTCAACATATAGTTCTCGGAAAACTATATGCTTGTTTTGCCCATGTGATTGTTGCATTACATTTGTTTGTTTAATCAACTTGTTTGAAATCTTGTTACAAGAAGTTATTTATGGAAATAGTTCTCACTAAGCCTATTAGCTTATGCCCCGATAGATATCTTTTGTAGTTTCCCTACCTATGGTTAAGGCCACATGGACCCTGCGGGCAGGTAATTTCTTTTTGGGTAATAGAAATTTAGATAAAGTGTAGTATTAGTAATGATGTACAAATATTCATGTAATAGATTAGAGATCGAAGGAAAATGTCCCTAAGTTTGTAAAACCCTTGATATGAATGAATGATTATTATGAATCCTTCTTTCTTAAATGTGTTATTCATATCTTCTTAAACTTCATAATTCCATATGTGGTCCTCTAAAGTTGTGAAGGTACGCCTTACGCTTAATATAAAAGCTTTTAGGAATGGCTAAGGTTGTCATACTTAAGCTTTAATATTGAGTGTGGCGGACTGTCACGTTTAGGGTACCCTTTGGGGCGTGACAATATACCTGCACAAAATTATGGGGGCATGAGCTCAACCACAACTCAGTGAATAACAAAGACCAAACCACGTATCAAACAAATGCCAAACATGATTAATTAACAAACATGTAATGTAAAACTCAATTGTACTCATCAAACAAATGCCAACATGATTGATTAACAAACATATGCAATGTAAACTCAATCATATGATATACATGATTTGGATGACTGGAATCTAAACCAATGGAGATTTACACACTCTCATGGGGGTCAAAGGACTAACCCAAGTCATTCATGCCCAGGAGAACTGAGAACTAAGGAAGGGGGTGCTTTCTCACTTTAGAGCACTCAGCTCATGGCTTTCTCAGCCCATTGCATTTAGCCTTCATACTTTCCAAACTCATAGTTTTTTACTATTTCATTTTGAAACTCATTTACACTAAAATATAACCTCAAACTTGAGGATTTCTTTTGTAATTCACTTTATTCAAAAATAACCTCTAACTTCTTCTTAAAAGAGCTATGGACGGAGGATTTCATTTCAAAACTCATTTACATTAAAACAGAAATCTCATTTTATATATACAAATATACACTACCAATATAACCTCTGCTTCACTTAAGAACCTCAGAAACCCATAAGCATTAATCCCTAAAGCTGACTCCAATACGGGCGACATCCTTTGATGTCTACTTAGTTCTTGTGATACCAACAACCCTATAGCAACCTCAACCAAATTCACTGGACTTTCACAAAGCACTACTATGGAATTGGAATATTAATACATGACGTGAATACCATGCTAATGCAGGTATGTTGTCATGCAATGCATGTTCATTTAATTAAATGGTCAAATAGCATTAAGTCCTTCTTATTAGGTGACCAATCAATTAAGAAATGCTAATCAATAATCCAATCAAATTAAGCAGTATGTTATCACTTTCACTATTATGTTTTATCAAACAATACAATCATTAAACAACACACAATTACCTAATCCCCACCCATAGCCATTTATGATTTATCTTTAATTTAGGCGCAACTATATTACAAGCACAAGCAATGCGATATGGTCAATGTTACCCACCTGACATCTAAGCTAGGTCTTAACAATCCTCTAAGAAAAACCCATTCATCTTCCCCATCAACATTTAATCATCAACATCATCAGCATCAACTTATCATTATCCTTCATGTACAAAATCCAAATAGAAATAAAAGATTGGCTAGGGCTATTTCAAATAATATACTAAAAGCAAACATCCATTGAAGAAATTAAATCCATTTTAAGATCATATTTGATTAGATACTAAGTAAGAACCCTATCATGGCTATGAAGATCACTCTACCAAGATACAGATAGTTTTCCATTGTCTGTCAAAATATTTCTTTTCTATTTATTTATAAATCTTTTATTACAAAAACATTATCAAAATGTTCATTTTCAAAAACACTCATTTCCTAAGCAAGCATACATTTGAAACAATATATTTCCTTCACTAAAAACGGTTTAATCTATCATATTACAATATATTATAAGCTATTTACAAATTTTAAGTCTATTAGCTTAACTTAGCCAAATTTATTAAACATAACCAATCTAATTCATTTTAGCAGAGTAAAGTTCATAAAGTCAAATTGAGCTTACATGTATTACTAATTGATTTTATGTCTAAGATTTATATCAACTTAAGCTTAGCTAAGTTGAATACACTTAATCAATCTAATTCATTTTTAACTTATTCAAGTTCATCTAGTCAAGTTGAACTTAGGTTTATTAACTAAGTCCATTTTGTACTTAACTACATATATTTAACTAGTAAACATAAGTTTTCAACTTTGTTTGGAGGTGTAGCAGCTGAAAACAAATAAAAGTTAGGCCTGTATAATTTTTTTTTTATAATTTCTAAAAATGTAAATGATAAAAGTTGTAGATCTCTTTTAAGCTTTCCGTAGCCTCTTGAATCACCTAAATTCAAGTTCGAATGAAAATGTTATAGTCAATTTACAAAACAACGTTGTTGTAGGGAAATATACACGACCCGTGTACATATGTAGTGCATATTCATGTGCTAACAAATTTTGCCTACTGTGGAGTCACAAGTGGATATACACAACCCATGTAAGGGGTAGTGTATATATACACGACCTGTGTAGGTGGTAGTATACGACTGAAATATTTCATTCCAAGCCTCTAATCAGTCACAGGTCCCCTTACATGACCCGTATAGCTCTTGTTTCAATTGCACAAAATTCTTTTCCTTCTTTTACACCCTTTTATCAATTTTTACACATTTAACATCAAACAAAGCATCATAAAAACAACATATAATCCATGTTCACCACTTCTATACTCATTCCACAACATCAAACACTTTCAAACCACTTTATTAAACCCTACATCCACTATTCATCATCTTTCTGACACACCCACCTCATATCAAACATTAAACCAACATATGCAACATAAAACAAAAAAACAAAGGAAAACACAAAATTCATCTCTTTATTTGCAACTCAACTTCTTGATTCTCTTTATCTCTGCACTTCCCAAGCTTTTGAAGCTTTTATGTTCATGGGATTCTTTTTTGGTTTCCCAACTTCATTTTCCTTTTTAATCTTATTGGATTGAGATGTTAAGATTGATTTTGAGAAAAGAAGAAGAGAGGAAGAGAAGGAAAAGAAAAGGAACTAGTGGAAAGAGAAGGGAAGGAAGAGAAAAATGAGCAGCCAAGAGGGGAGAGAGAGAGAGAATAATAGGATAAAAACAAAATAATTAAGGATATTTATGGGTAAATGGGTTTGGTTTAAACTTTTCAGACGATTTTCTTAAGTAAAAAATAATTGGAAGATAATTTCAAGATGTATAACATATAAATTATTAGCTTGAATTGGAAATTAAGTATAGAAATTTAATTTTTCAAAAATTTGATATTTAGTTTAAGTTCAGGATCAAAATTGATATTTTTAAACATGCAATTGGACTCAAAATTTGTAGGGATAAAGAAAAATAGAATTTTATGTTCAAATAGCTAATTTAGAATGTTTTATAATTTTAGATAATTGAATTTGTGAAATTTTGGTTCATTTGTAAATCTAAAATAGAATTGATCTAGTTTGTTAATTGTAAGAAATTGGATAAATTAATTTCTAAAATACAGAAATAAAGATGAAAATATAATGAATTATGGATCATGAGATGATATAGGATGAGTTTAAGGTCAAAATAAGTAAATTGTAAATGTTTAAGTTTGGTCGTAGAACAAATGTTGAAGTTTGGATTTCTGCAATTTTTGACAGATTGTACGCCGCCTCCTGAGAATCTATGCCGCTGGTGTAGAGACGGTGTAGATGGGGACAGTAGCGTTTTTCTTAACGCTGGGAGAACGCCACCGATGTTCACTAGGGTTTCTCTCAACACCGGCATGGAACGCCGCCGGCGTAGGGCATGGGTTTGTTGGTGTATGTAGTAGGAATTGAAGTTCTGGAATTCAAAGCCCCGATGAACGCTGTTAGTGCTCGTGTAAATTCTGCCAGCGTAGGGTGTACACTGGTAAGATCTACACGTACGCCACCGGCATATGACCAAAATTATATAAATACGAGACGCGAAAGATAGTTTCGACAGATTTGTCTTTCATCATTTTCTCCTTTGTATAAGAGAGTTTTGGAGTGTTCTTGGAGATCTAGAATTGGAGAATCATCCGGAAGGTGTTTATGATTCAAAGTAAGTGATTTTAACATTTTCTCATGGATTGAATACGAATTTGTATGAGTTTGCTTAGGGTTTTGTTGTGTTCTTAAAGGAAAAACGTAGGAAAGATTTAGATCTTGGATTTGATCTGCCTCGGTTGGATAAGAAGTTAGTGTTGTGATTAAAACAAGTAAGTATAATGTACTCATATTAGATTTATACGAATTTCATGTAAATTCTAAGGATTTTGTGATTAGTTTGCATAAAGGAAACCCTAGGTTTGGTTGGGATCTGAATTTGTGGATGTGAGTTGGAATTTGGTAATCTAAATCAGTAAGTTTCGTCCTTTCTTTGATGAAGTTGAATAATGTATGATCAGATGATCATTATGTGTTCTTGTTGTCATATAATATTAGGGTTTTGAAGGATTATCAATTCTATAGATTGTTGTGGAAGATTGATCGGGTTAGACGGTGCAACTGGGTGATTTTCTTTATCAGGTTAGGATTTTGGGAGTTATATACATTAGGAATTGTTTATATCGTGTTTTTATTTGTTAAATATATAAATGTATGTTGTTGACAGGAATTTTGGAGATTTGGGTTTGTTGTTGAATTATTAATATTGATTGAAGTATTGTGGAGATTTGGGAGATTTGGTTGTGATTGAGTGTTGTCGATAAAGGATTTTTAGGAGATACAAATTGGAATTTCCTGAAACTGAGAAAGGTACGACCAATCCTTGCTTACTGTTTTTGTCTATAAGCTTAGTATCGATTGAATGCTTGTAGGAATAGAATTTCTTAATAAACTTAATCTTTATTTGGTATAATAATTGTATGTTTTGGTTGTGCTTGGCTTTGACCAGTAAAGATCTGGCAGACAGTGATACTAGTGAGGCACCCTGATGATCTTAGTATGAGGTTGTCCCTAATGGACTCGTGTCTTAATATGATTTTGGTAGAATTAGGTGTTCTGGATTCGGGGTGTTTGGGGAGTACCCACTCATCCATATATGTATATGATTATTAATTTCAAAGAGTTGTATGATTTTCAATGGGGTTTGAGTAACTCCGAGTTGAGGATTAGAGTATACTTAATACTGGATTATGTTGTTTTATTGGCTTAAGAAAGATAATAATATGATTATTTGCATTAGTTTCAGTTGCATGAATTGTATGCCTTTTGTATGTGCATATGCATTTGTTTTTGGATTGGAGTTATCATACTGGGCGTCATCGCTCATTCTTTTAAATTTCAGGCATAGGTAAAGAAGATATAGTGTATGATCTATCCGATGATGATTTGTTCTTTGATAGCGGGGATGGTGATAGTGGACCTGACTACTCAGCCGAGAGTTAGACTTCATATACCAAGTTTCTAAGAGAAGACATGTTTCGATCATTTGAGATTGTAGTTGGATTCATTGTTGGTTTTAAATGAAGAGATTTTAATGTAAAAGTTTTTAGTTTATGTTGAATTTGTTGACTATGATGTCAACTTGATTTTATGCTTGAAGGAGTTCATGTTTTATGAAGTATGAGTTTTTTTTTTAACAGGTTTGGTATCCTATGAGTTACCCTATGAGTGTTTACAGGTGTGATGATGTATTATTGTGGATAATAGAGCCTTTGTGTATCCTATATTAAGAGGGGACACCGGTGGGTTGTAATGCCTTATTTTGGAGCGTTACAACTTATTTGGTATCAGAGCTATAGGTTTTGAATCATATAGAATTTAAGTTTTGATTCTTAGGGATGGTGAGATTTGTGGAGTATGGTAGAATAATAGGTTTGCTGTTTAGTTAAGTTTGATGTTGTCTTATAGATTTAAGTTTAGATCTTAAGTTGGACACCCTTATTCTAATTTTGTGGTGTTTTGTTGTGTTAGAATGCCTTCAAGAAGAAGAATTCCTGAGGAGAATGAGAATTTGGGGCAGCAGCAGGATGACAGCAGGCTCAGAATCAAGACTTGCCACCACCACCACCTATCGGACAGCAGGTTCGGTTGATGCTGCACAACTTATGCAAGCTGTGAATGCTTTGTTAGGAGTAGTTGGTCAACAACAGCAAGATACGAGGAGGGACATGCAGATGGTCCAAGAAAATGCCGAAGCTTGGAGATAGGAGACACAAAGGTTAAATAGGAATGAGGAAATGGAGCTAGGCATGCAATGTGCTTAGTCTGAACAAATTTGTGGACATGGTGCATAAGTTTGAGCTAGTACCAAGTAAGTGATAATTGCCTTCAAGCATAGTTTTAAATTTATAAAGACCTGTTCTTAATTCACTATAAAGGCAATAGGCAGTGTACCTATCAATTGCAAAATAGAATTAATACGGGTGTCATTCTCTAGGATTTGGATATCAAGTACTACTATTACCATTTCTCTACTATGTAACCGACAATTTTGATGATTTGCTATTTTATCTAATTTACTTTGAACAATATTAATACAGATCCAATAACAAACAAGCAAGATCCAATAAGAACAAATGATCCAGTTTTGTCTTACCTCCAATTTATCATGTGAATCCATGGCAACTTATACTAGATATTTAACATTTAGTTCTTAAGCTATAGAGTTCCTTAAGCAAAATGTCAATTCTTTCGAATCTAACAAATTGTCTAAACCTAGGTTAATCAATTAGGATGTCTCCTCAATCAATAGCAACCCAAATTTGCATTAATAACATGAACTCATAAAAATAATAGAAGATTCTTGCTATTCTATGTCTAGAATTACAAATAAATCTCTTCAGTTGCATAGATCAAATCATAAAAAGTAATCTTTCAATTAACTTAAATGAAAATCACGCATAAATCTGTATTTTCGGACATACAAACTTAAGAACGGTTAAAAACATGCAATTGAACAAAAGAACTTCAATCTTTCATTAAGCTCAAAGCCTCATCACATGATAAACACGGAATTCAACGAAACCCAGATCTGTAATTTCACACTTCATAGCGTCTAATGATAATACATGAAATTCAAAACAAAAATTTGAAATCATGATACCACCCGAAAAGAATAAAGTTCAAAAATTTCGGATCTTCAATTCGTGATAATCTTGACTTGTTGTTAGAATTCTGAAGAACTTGGATATGAATTCTATATGATAGTAGCTCTTAAACCGTTGGAAGTGCAGCCAAACCTTACGACGATCGAAAAGCCGATTAGAATTGTGGATTCTAAGGAGAAGATTCTGAGAAGCAAGGTGATCAAATATGTGAGAGTACAGTGGACTAATCAAATTGAATGTGAAGCTACCTGGGAGCTAGAAGAAGATATGAAGACAAAATATCTAGAGTTGTTTAATTAATCCAGGTAACTTTCGAGGGCGAAAGTTCTTTTTAGGAGAGGAGAGATGTAAAATATAGAAATAAAGATGAAAATATAATGAATTATGGATCATGAGACGATATAGGATGAGTTTAAGGTCAAAACAAGTAAATTGTAAATGTTTAAGTTTGGTTGTAGAACAAATGTTGAAGTTTGGATTTCTGCAATTTTTGATAGATTGTACACCGCCTGGAGAATCTACATCGCCGGCGTAGAGATGGCGTAGGATGAGAACAATAGCGTTTTTCTAACGGTGGGAGGAAAATATAATGAATTATGGATCATGAGACGATATAGGATGAGTTTAAGGTCAAAACAAGTAAATTGTAAATGTTTAAGTTTGGTTGTAGAACAAATGTTGAAGTTCGGATTTCTGCAATTTTTGACAGATTGTACACCGCCTGCTGGAGAATCTACGTCGCCGGCGTAGAGATGGCGTAGGATGAGAACAGTAGCGTTAACGGTAGGAGGAACGCTGCCGACATAGGGCATGGGTTTGCCGGCGTATATAGTAGGAATTGAAGTTCTGGAATTCAAAGCCCCAATGAATGTTGCTAGCGCTCATGTAAATTTTGCCAGCGTTGGGTGTACGCCGGCAAGATCTACATGTACGCCACTAGCGTATGACCAAAATTATATAAATATGAGACGTGAAAGACAGTTTCGACAGATTTGTCTTTCATCATTTTCTCCTTTGTATAAGAGAGTTTTGGAGTGTTCTTGGAGATCTAGAATTGGAGAATCATCCGGAAGGTGTTTATGATTTAAAGTAAGTGATTTTAACATTTTCTCATGGATTAAATACGAATTTGAAGGAAAAACGTGGGAAAGATTTAGATCTTGGATTTGATCTGCCTCGGTTGGATAAGAAGTGAGTGTTGTGATTAAAACAAGTAAGTATAATATACTCATATCAGATTTATACGAATTTCATGTAAATTCTAAGGATTTTCTGATTAGTGTGCATAAAGGAAACCCTAGGTTTAGTTGGGATCCGAATTTGAAGATGTGAGTTAGAATTTGGTAATCTAAATCAGTAAGTTTTGTCCTTTCTTTGATGAAGTTGAATAATGTATGATTAGATGATCATTATGTGTTCTTGTTGTCATATAATATTAGGGTTTTGAAGGATTATCGAATTCTATAGATTGTTGTGGAAGATTGATCGGGTTAGACGGTACAACTGGGTGATTTTCTTTATCAGGTTAGGATTTTGGGAGTTATAATACATTAGGAATTGTTTATATCGTGTTTTTATTTGTTAAATATATAAATGTATGTTGTTGACAGGAATTTTAGAGATTTGGGTTTGTTGTTGAATTATTAATAATGATTGAAGTATTGCGGAGATTCGGGAGATTTGGTTGTGGTTAAGTATTGTCGATAAAGGATTTTTAGGAGATACATATTGGAATTTCCTGAAACTGAGAAAGGTACGACCAATCCTTGCTTGCTGGTTTTGTCTATAAGCTTAGTATCGATTGAATGTTGGTAGGAATAGAATTTCTTAATAAACTTAATCTTTATTTGGTTTAATAATTGTATGTTTTGGTTGTGCTTGGCTTTGACCAATAAAGACCTAGCAAACAGTGATATTGGTGAGGCACCCTGATGATCTTGGTGTAAGGTTGTCCCTAGTGGACTCGTACCTTGATATGATTCCGGTAGAATTAGGTGTTCTAGATTTGAGGTGTTTGGGGAGTACCCACTCATCCATATATGTATATGATTATTATTTTCAAAGAGTTGTATGATTTTCAATGGGGTCTGAGTAACTCTTAGTTCAGGATTAGAGTATACTTAATACTGGACTGTGTTGTTTTGTTGGCTTAAGAAAGATAATAATATGATTGTTTGCATTAGTTTTAAGTTGCATGAATTTTATGCCTTTTGTATATGCATATGCATTTGTTTTTGGATTGGATTTATCGTACTGGGTGTTGCCGCTTATTCTTTTAAATTTCAGGTACAGGTGAAGAAGATATAGTGTATAATCTATCCGGTTATGATTTATTCTTTGATAGCGGGGATGGCGATAGTGGACCTGACTACTCAGTCGAGAGTTAGGCTTCATATACCAAGTTTCTAAGAGAAGACATGTTTCGATCATTTGAGATTGTAGTTGGATTCATTGTTGGTTTTAAATGAAGAGATTTTAATGTAAACAGTTTTTAGTTTATATTGAATTTGTTGACTATGATGTCAACTTGGATTTTATGCTTGAACTAGGAGTTCATTTTTTTTAAGAAGTATGAGTTTTTATTTTTAATAGGTTTGGTATCATATGAGTTACCCTATGAGTGTTTACTGGTGATGATTGTATTATTGCAGATAATAGAGCTTTTGCGTATCCTATATTAAGAGGGGATACGTGGCAGGTTGTAATATCTTATTTTAGCGCGTTACACAATTTATGAAATGAACTAAGATTTGGAGTGTATAAATTTACTAAATATTGAAATTGAATTTTTCCAAAAGTTAATATATTTAAGAATTAAAAGATAGAAAATTTAATTTAAATTTATAAAAGATAAAAGATTTTGATTTGTTGGAAAAAAGATAGTTAGAGCAAATTGGCTAAATGAAGGAATCATGAGAAATCTCAAATCCAATTTAATTTATTTAATATTTAGTTAACACAAGTTATTTAATTTTATCTTATTTATTATTTTACTTGACCTATTTAGATTATCAGAGTTCAATTTCTACTTAAATTTTAATTTCATGTTTTGCTATTATTTTTCATTCATTAAAGAAATTTTGATTCCTTTGTTAAAATTCATATTTATTTAAAGTTTATATATTACAGGTAGTATAATTACGTTGTTTTGGTATTTTATCACATTTATTTGAATTTTTTTTGCTATTTTAATTTTTGACAAAATATTTTTTATATTTAAATATTTCCTTAACTTTACACAACTGAAATTCTATACAATAGAGCATATATAAGTAATAAGAATTAGTTTAGAGATTTCAATCTTTACTTACTCGATTTTTGAAAAAGACTCTAACTCAATAGAAATAATAAATGACTAACAACTTGACTAGACTTAACTCTGGACCCAAGATGACATATAATGACACGACAAAAACTCACACGACACAACAAAAACAACAATTGAAGGTTGTAAAATCTTTTTTTTCCATTCTTATATGAATATATATAACAATGTGCATATAAAATATATAGTGTTACATTCTTTTTATTCATTAAAGGTATATGTTTATAATTTTTATTAACGTGATCATCTTGACAAGATTGAAGTCAAGATATCTCATTGTTGTTCTTTGTATATTTATCCAAATTATCATTACCTTATTAAAGATGAAATTGGTTTATCTTACTGTTTTACTGAGTTATTATCAATTATTGATTGCAAAAACTATCAAAATTTGTGTCCTTGAATTTTATTACCAACAATTCAAAATTTAATTATCAATTCGATTGTTGTATTTTAATATTTTAAAAATGCAAAAAATTTGGAGTGCTTCTTGTAATTTCTTTTGAGACATTTCCAAAAACTTCATGTTATTTTACTTAACGATTTTTTACATTTGAGTTGTACCATTTTGGGTTGTTATAGATGCAGAGTTATGAATTTGTGGTACTAAGTCTTAAGTCATGGATGTTATGAACTATGAAGGTTGGTTGGAGTTGATGTGAAGTTGGATAGGTATAAGGTTATATAAAGATGAGAATGGTGAAAATGAGTCTTGTATGATGATGTTAGAGTGTATTTGATGGATATGAGACTTTTAAAGTTGGATAAGCACAGACATGGTGGAGGGCATGGTGCATTTTCTTGGTATTTCTAGGTGGATACACCCTTCCCTACAAGGCATGGCAAAGGGCATGGTAGCCTCTATGCCCACGCATGGATTGATATGCCCTTTCACATGGGTCGTGGTGTAGGACATGGTGGTCTTTGTATGTTACCCTGTCCCATACACCTCTCTCTATGGGGTGTGGTGAGGGGTGTAGCCCTTTCTATTCCCTCCTTTGATTTTCTACGCCACTTGATACGGGGCGTGGCCTTGGGTGTATTGCTTTTGGTTTGTGTCTTTGTCTCCTTTAGCTGTAAAATCTTGTTTAATCCTTCCTTACCTTGTTAAATAGTTAGTATACAAGTTTTCAATCTTACGGAACCCCATATCAGGACTTGGATTTCCCGAGTGATTATTATGATGATTGAGGCGATATGCATGTCACGCCTTGAGTGGTACTTTAAATGTGGCAATCCGCTATATACAATATTAAAGCTTAGGAATGACTTTCTTAGTCACATAAAGGCTTCTATATCATGCACAAGGTGTACAACACATCAGAGGGAATGTGCTGGAGTAGTGCAATTTACTTGATAACAAATAAGAAACAAGACAAGAGAAATACTTAACATAAAACATAAGTAAAGTCAATTACAATTCTTAGAGGCATACCTTTGCTAATGTCTTCAAGATTACATAAATACACTTCCTAGTAATTTCCCAAAACATTAACATATCATATGTAATTCAAAAAAATTTTCATGAAATCAAATCCATCCTATGTTTCCACTTTTTGCCACAAAAGCTCAAAGATTCGCCATTGATTTCCTTAATATTCCTATCGTCGAACGTGACCGCAGACATTCCTATTTCAACAAAAGCCTTACAACAAGCTTAGTGAGATATTCCTTTTTATTTGCAGCGTGATTTCAAATAAGTTTATTTATTTTCACACATATCTATGCAACAATCACATGATTCACAAATATATATGGTTATCCGGAGACCATATATAGAACGGATTTACCCTTCCGTATCAAAAGTTAGAGAATGGTAATTTAAGGTCTTCACAATCTTCTGCTCCTATTCTCTGAGCTCTTTGTCTCAACGATCGATTGGTACGACTCATCCTTAGAATGTATCCTCGATACGCCTTAGTTTCCTAAAAATGAGCATAGCCTCAAGCTATCTTAACTCGAACCTTACGATTCTTCGTGTAGGAGTAGTAGCTTTCGACATGTGACTTGACAGATGCAATGCATGTTCATTTAATTTATATCGAAGCTGGTATGATTAAGGTATACTTAAGGGCGATCAAACAATCATCATACACACATAAGCATCATGTAATATTAATGATATACTTATGCAATCATTTGTAGGTTCTGATATGCTAGCATTCATTGTCATACATACATAAGAGAATATAGATATAAACCTATCCCCATACATATATATTTTATCTTGTACCTATAGATCTAGTGAAACTATCTACAAGCACAAGCAAGGTAACAAAATTAAGAGGGAAAACTCACTCGTTCATATTGCAATCTTCTTAGTCTTAGTAATCCTCAGAAAGGAAAATCTTGTATTCTTTGTCACCTTGACAAAACAAATACCCAGGATGAGTATTTCATAGAAGTTCTACCTAAACTTTCTAATTCTATTTGGTTATTTTTGTCAAAATCTAGATTATGTGAAATTCCAACTTAAAATGGCCATAACTTACTCATTTAACTCGGAACTTTGCATATAAGATGTCGTTTTCTACCTTATCGAAGAGATTTATCTATTTCTGAGGTTATTTTCAACTTTGAAGTCATCTGGGTTAGAAAACAGGCCGACACAACTCTAACATGAAAATTCCAACCTTAATTTGTAATTTTTCTCAATTTTATTTCATCCAAAATTCTATAGCAAACACATAAACATTTCTATAATTGAAAAAATCCTTTTAACATATACATAGACTCATATTATATGCATGATTCTAGTGATGTTGTCTTAGAAATAAAATTTGTAAACAATTGTTATGAAAGATAGTGTTTAATGAAGCGTCATTCTTTGACTTGTAAATATGTGATTCAATTAGCAAGAAAAATCATAATTTAATATTTTTTTTAAAGGCCTTATATTTATTCACCAATTTTTGCTTAACAATTTATTTTACATAACATGGTTTTGTGATAAAACCCAAATGTAGTTTTCTTTAAGGAATTTCTTAGGTTTTATTCTTTCCATAAAATTCTAATTCTTTAATTTGTAAATGTGAAACTCAATTAAAGAATTTCATGTTTCTATATTTATTTTGAGTTCATGAATATTTTATTTTTATGCTAAACTTCTTTTAACGAATTATTTTCTGAAACATGAACCTTTGTGAGGGAAAATCATCCTAAGTTGTATAAAAATGTTTCAAGTTTTAGCTTATGAGGAAAATTAAAGGAATAGCTTGTTTTAAATTCTTATTCTCATAATTACTCTTTGTAAATCAATAATTTTTCAATACATGGACCTTTATTGGAAAAATCCTATTATATGTATTTCCTTAGTTTCATAAAAGAAAATGGACTTTTACTTCTTTAAAACTTAGTTCCTTAAGTTGTACATCAATTTATTCCTAAGTGGATTTTTAACTGGTGAGTTTATTTAAAATTTGACTTAGAAAAGTTGTTTGGTTCTTAGTGTTTGTTAAAGTGTTAGTGATAATCTTATATATAAGTTTTTAAGAAAAAAATTATATATAAAAAATTATCAACCTTAAGGTTTTAGATGGAAATTTTATATTGGTAGTTTGAAAAGAGATTAAGGATCTACTTAGATAAATTTTTAAATAAAAAAAAGTCATAATAACAACAGTAAAATCTATGATGAACTTGTATAAATTTTTTGAAAAGAATCGTGTTAAAAATATAGATCTAAGTTTTAATGGGAACTTTTCCTAAGTAACAAATATCATTTATTATAAAGAGTTTAATTCTTATTTTCTTTATTAAAGAAAGAAATCCTTTTATTTTATTAAGACAACCACAAGATGATCATGCATGAATAAGAACTTAAAGTAGAGTACCATGAACAAAAATAATTCATATAAAAGATAAAAGACATAGAAATCAAATAAGTACATAATAAAAGTCAAGTATTGGGAAGTCTTAGCTTATATCAAGACTTCCCCGACTTAGATATGGGCAAGTCCTTTAAGAAAATAAGAAAAAAAAAATAAAAAAATCATGGGAATCTTAGATTTATTTCAAGGCTCCTCGGACTTAGATTATGAATAAGTCAAAAAAAGAAAGAAGAAAAATTGTTTGACTTGATGAGGACAAGTGTAAGACTAGAAAGACTAGTCGTAATATAATAGTATAAAATAAATAAATAAATTGCAAAGCATGAATAAATAAAAGTTATGTTAGTGAGCTTATATGCTCTAAGAAAAGTATATACATAAATATATTTAGCAACATATAGGATTTAGATTAGAGCAATAATAACAATATAACAACAATAAAATATAATAATATAATGAAATTTTGCGCATGAATAAGAACAAAACATGAATATAGTGTTGCTTCCATAACATTCATAGATTTAGGAAATACACACCATAGTCATGTTAAGTTACATGACATGAAGAAGAAATTTTAGGAATTATTACCTAAGGTTAATGGAGGATTTGAAGGTAGAAAAACAAATGGTATGTTTATATTTTTCTTAAAGAGAAGTGGATGAAAGAGAGTGTTTGAGAGAGAGTTTTTAGAGAGAAAAGTTGAGAGGAAAAATTTAGTAGAATTGTTATGTTTTATAAGATATGTGAAAGAAGTGGAGAGAAAGTAGGTATTTATAGATGAAGATGTAGGGAAATTAGATCATAAAATAAATTAAGGGGGAGATGGGTAGCGTTGACCATAGGGAGAGAGGGGAAAGAGAGTGTCACGCCCCGGAGGGTACCCTAAACATGGTAGTTCGCCGCATATAATATTAAAGCTAATGAATAACAACCTTAGTCATGCAGGAGCTTCGATATCACATGCAAGGCGTGCTTCAAAGATAGTAGGAGACTTACAAGGGTATTACATTTAAGTAGATAATAAAAGCAAGCAAGAACTTATATCAATAAACATAAAACCTTCATTTAAATAATAATTCCTTACATCATCTTAGGGACATTCCCCCGTCTTAAAAGTCTTGTTATAACTAAACTATTAACAAAGTAATCATAACTACAACATGAGCCTACTACACAGATTTTCTTAGAAGTCTATGTTCAAAACTAAATACATATAACTTATCCCAAAAACTCCTAGTAGCTTAAGCTCGTACCTGACATACGGGGTTCCTTGGTTCCAACCAAAGGTAATCATACTGTAACAAAAAGTTATAAGGGTATAAGCAAATCTAGCTTAGTGAGATAATTCATCTACAAGACATTTCCATAAATCAAACAAGTATTTAAACAATCATATGAGAATGCACCAAACATATGAACAAACAAATACACAAGATGAGCCGTAAATCATGTGTAGCATGGATTTTATGCCTCCATGTCAGGGGTTGGGAGGTTACAGGCCCATACGACCATCAATATTTGCATATTTGCTGGCTCCTACTCGCCCTGTAGACTTTTCGGCTCCTACTGGCCCATGTAGACTTTCCGGCTCCTGCTAGCCACCACTACAACTTCCTCGTTTCCCCACACAAGAAAAGTAGTGAAACAAATGTGACTCACAAATATGATATGCATAAATTATTTTCAATATAAGTTTAACCAGATAATGTTGAGTTCAAGTTCAAGGCGATCAAAAACGATATTCATCATATCAATGCAAGAATCATAATTTAATTATCAATTCCTCTTTCGATATTCTTAGCTTATTATATTCAACCAATCATAAATTCAAATCACATAATACTTTTATCTTTTCCTTAATTTCTTGTTCTACTAATTACAAGCACAAATAAGGAAATGTAACTTGGTAAAGGATTAACTCACTCCATGTCGGTCGATCCAAATCAAAGTAGTCTTCTAGGAAAATGATCTCGGTTCCTTCTTCACCTAAACAAGATAAAATACTCAAAATGAGTCTTTCATAAAATTTCTATTCTTGAAGATTCTAAACTTTTCTTAAAATCGCGGTAAAATCGTATAGGAGGAAATTCCAAATTAAAATGGCAATCACTTGCTCATTTTAACTCGGAATTTCACATATAATATACTGTTTTCTACCTATTCGAAAAGATCTATCTATTTCTAAACTTATTTTCATCAAACTAAGTCGCTTGGTTTCCAAAAAGGTGGCGAGTAGATTCACCACGAATTTTTATAAACTTGATTTCCTTCTTTTATCCAAAGCTTATTTTGAAGAGATAGGTATTATAATAGCTTGTAAAACCTTTGAAATGTATATACACATATTAATTGACTCATATCGAATGTATGAAGTTAATGAAGTTGTATCAAGAAAAAGTAAAGTCCTTTAAGGATTTTTGAAAAGTGAGTACTTTTGATATATTCCTCTTTTGAAAATATCTTAAGTTATTTCAAATGAGTATTTTTCTTTTCCTAAATTTTATTTCCGTAATCTCTTTAAATTTCTAAGGAATGATTTTCTTTTCTAAGCTTAGTTTCCAACACTTTTGAAAGTAATAACAATTCTATATTTAGAGAAATAATTTCTTGGTTTCTTGAGATCATTCTATTTTGATGAAAAGAATTTCTAGCATTTGATGAAAAAGTGAAGTTGTTGTAAAATCTTTGTTTATTTCAAAAAGTTCACTCTATGTATGTTTATGAGCTCCTCTAGATTTCTTAGAAAAGTTTGTTTAAGAAAATCACTTCCTACTTTTATTTCTAGAAAAGAATGTTTAAGAAAACCTTTCCTCATTCATTTTGTTGAGACAAAAGTCATTATGTTCATGCATAAATATGAATCATAAAGTTATGAAAACATAAAGAAACATAATAACTTAAAAGAATAAGCTAGTAAAGAAATAAGCTAGTAAAGAAATAAATCAAGTATTAGAACCTTAGCTTAATCAAGGTATCCTGGGACAAGAATAGACTAGTCCCATAAAGAAAAAGAAAATGTTTTGACTTGATGAAGACAAGTCTAAGACTAGAAAGACTAGTATTAAAAACAATATAAATTGCAAGAAAAGTAAATAAATTACAAAACAAATGAGCTTATATGCTCTAAAAGATATATATAGCTACATATATATATTTAGATAATTATATGTATAAAAGCAATATAAAGAAATTAGATCATGAACAAAAACAAAGTATGAACCTATTGTTGCTTCCTTTAACCTTCATGGTTTAGAAAATACACACTAAGCTCATATTAAGTAAATGAATATAAAGAAGACTTGAAGAAATATTACCTAAAAGAACTAAAGTTGAGAGAACTCTTGGAGAGAATTCTTGGAGAATTTTGAGAGAGTAACTTTAGTGTAAGAAATGTGTGAAAGAAGTGGAAGGAAGATGGGGTATTTATAGGAAAATATGGGAGGTTAATTGTGTTAATTAAATAAATAAAAATAAAACAAATTGAAGAGATGGAGGGGAGTGGCCGACGCACATTGTAGTGTAGAGGGGGAGAGAAATTTATATTTTTCTTTTGTATTTTTGTTAATGAAAAGTAAGATATAAAATATGTAAAGTTGTATTGGAAATGAAAATTGTAAGAAATAGAGGTATGGATTGTAAGAGTAGGTTGTAAGATAAAGTAGAGATAGATAAATAGTAGTAAATAGTGTAATGTAAAGTAGACATGACAATTTAAGTACCGATAGTAGGAAAATACGTGTATAAATGCGATATCTGATATCTTTAGCTGCCGAAAAATTTTGAAATTGATATTTTTGAAAAGCTTATTTTTTTACGAGTCTAATGGTATATTCGGCATATTTTTACTATTCCGTGCCCCGGGATACGTTTTTCAAGAACTATGTTCGATCGGATTCAAAACGAGTCGCGGTTTTACTAAATTGATTATTTTAAGCTTCCTTAGATAATTATGAACTATTCTACTCATTAAACTCTTTCTTACTTTCTTAAGGTTTCTTAAACAAGGATGCCGGACTTGAACGGTTATGATAGACTAGGGTTTTGTTGACTTTGGAAATTCCGGTTGACTTGTAATTAGGGTTTAAGCTTTAAGTGTTCACAAAACTTTGGAGGTTTACAACCTACCCCCCTTAAAGAAAGTTTTGTCCTCAAAACTTGAAGTTCATACCTGATTCCTCAAATAACTTTGGATACTTCTGGCATATGTCTCTTTTAGCCTCTCAGGTTGCTTCCTCATGCGAGTGGTTTCTCCATAGAACCTTCACATACTTGATCTCCTTGTTTCGAAGCTTCTGCACCTTGTGATCTAGGATCTGAATCGAGTTCTCCTCGTATGTGAGATTTTCTTTCAACCGAACTGGTTCTAGCTATGCAATCTTGGTAGGATCTAACACATGCTTTGGTAATACTGATACGTGGAACACATTGTGAATTCTAGAAAGGTTGGGAGGGAGTGCCAGACGATAAGCAAGATCTCCTACTTTCTTGAGCACTTCAAAAGGTCCAATGTATTGTGGGCTCAGCTTTCCTTGTGTCCGAACTCGGTGAATACTCTTGATGGGGTTACTTTCAAGTACACATGGTCTTCAACTTCAAATTCGAGCACACGTCTGTTCATATCCACCCAGCTCTTTTGTCTATCTTGTGCTTCCTTCATTTTTTGTTGGATGATCCATACCTTTTCAGCAGCATCTTGTACCAAGTCAGGTCTGATGCTCAACTTTTCTACATCGTCCTAGAACAATGGTGATCGACACCGTCTTCCAGATAACGCTTCATAAGGTGGCAAATGGATTGTAGAGTGGTAGTTGTTGTTGTAGGCAAATTCTACCAAAGGTAGATGTGCGTCCCAACTACTTATAAACTCTACCACACAAGCTCACAACATATCTTCCAAAGTTTGTATCGTCCTTTCCGATTGACCAACTGTATGAGGGTGATAAACAGTACTGAAGTGTAGCTTCATTCCCATACATCTTTGTAAGCTCATCCAAAATGTAGACACAAACCTTGGGTCTCGGTCGGAAACTATTCCAGCGGGCACTCCATGCAAGCGTACTATTTCCTTATATATATATATATTCTTGCCAACTTATCCATGGAGTACGTCATGTTGATTGGGAGGAAGTGTGCTATCTTTGTCAATCGGTCCACTATGACCCAAATAGCATCATATCCTACAGACGTTCTTGGCAATCCACACACAAAATCCATTGTGATTTGATCCCACTTCCATTCGAGTATTGGCAAGGTTTTCAAAATTTCTCCAGGTCTTTGGTGCTCCACCTTCACTTGTTGGCATGTGGGACATTTTAGCACAAAATCTACCACGTCTCTCTTCATACCGTTCCACCAATGGTAGCTCTTCAGGTCCTGATACATTTTAGTTCCTCATGGATGCATGGTATATCCTAAATGATGTGCTTCATTCATGATTTCCTTCCTCATATCCTCATCATTTGGAACACATAATCTTCCTTTCATTCTCACCACATCATCTTCATCTATCGTAAAATCGGTATATTTTCCTTCTTGTACCTCTCCCTTAATCTTCTGAATTGCCTCATCATATCGTTGGGCTTCCTTGATTCTTTCCACTAAGGTGGGTTCAATGACTAGATTTTTGTTTCCACACTTTGCCCTATGAATTCAATACTCATCCTTTCAAATTCCTTTATTAGCTCCTTCTTATTAGTGAGCAAGGTAGCTACTTCTCCATAATTCTTTCTACTTAGGGCATCTGCAACTGCGTTTACTCTCCTTGGACAGTAATTTATTCCAAGGTCATAATCATTGATGAATTCCAACCATCTCTGCTGTCGCATATTCAACTCTTTCTGCGTGAATAGATACTTGAGGCTCTTATGGTCGGTGTAGATCTCGTACTTTTGCCCATACAGGTAATGTCTCCATAACTTAAGTGCAAACACAACAGCGGCTAACTCCAGATCATGGGTGGGGTAATTCTGTTCATGAGGCCTAAGTTGTCGCGATGCATAAGGGATCACTTTTCCATCTTGCATCAACACGCATCCAAGACCATTTCTAGTGGCATCACTGTTCACCATAAGGCTTTTCGGGATCTGATAAAATCAAGATTGGGGTAGATACAAGCTTTTTCTTTAATTCTTGGAAACCTTGTTCTCTCTTATCTGTCCAAATGAACTTCTCATCCTTCTGAGTTAACTAAGTTAAGGGTTTAGCTATGGTAGAAAAATTCTTCACAAACTTCTTATATATCCAGCCAATCCAAGAAAACTTCTTACTTCGGTAATAGTCTTAGGTTGTTTCCAATCCATCACTGCCTTGATCTTTTCAGGGTCCACCGATATTCTCTCTCCAGATATGACATGTCCTAGGAAAGATACCACTTATGCTCATGCAAGGTCTGTAATGCCATCCGTAAGTGTTCTTCATGTTGCTCGTGTGTCTTCGAATAGATCAGAATATCGTCAATGAAGACTATCACGCATTTATCTAACAGTGGTTTATATATTCGATTCATGAGATCCATGAAGGCTGCTGGTGAGTTGGTTAAACCAAAAGGCATTACTAGAAACTTGTAATATTCGTAGCGAGTTCTAAAAGCTGTCTTAAGTACGTCCTTTGGCTTAATCCTCAACTGGTGGTATCCTGACCATAGGTCAATCTTTGAAAAGACACTAGCTCCTTGAAGTTGATCAAAAAGGTCGTCTATCCTCGAAAGTGGATACTTATTCTTGAAGGTGACTTTATTGAGCTCTCGGTAATCGATGCATAAATGCATAGAACCATCCTTCTTCTTCACGAACAACACTGGTGCTCCCCAAGGCGATACACTTGGTTGAATGAAACATTGGTCTAACAAATCTTGCAACTGAGTCTTTAGCTCCTTAAGCTCTACTGGTGCCATCCGGTAGGGTGCCTTTCATATCAGCTCTGTGTTTACTAATAGGTCTATTTCGAAATCGATTTCCCTCTTAGGTGGTAATCTAAGCAATCCATCAGGAAACACATCTGGAAATTCCTTAACCATGTGTATGGATTCCAACTCAGGCTTCTCCTTTTCTTCTTCGTCCATGTTACTTAAGTTGATCTCTTCATCATCCATTAACTCAAATGAGTTCAACTTCACCGTGTGTTACAGAAGAGCCGACGGTCCAAAGTTTAGATCTGAATCAACATGAAGACCAAGTGGCAACCATGGAAACTCAAAGAAATTCAAGTTCAATAAGTTTTCCTCAAGGACCAATCACAAGAGCTAGAGCTAAGAAGATTCAACAAGCCTACAATAAAAGTGGAACTAAGCCTACAGTGGATGTAGCAAAAGGTAAGCCTAGTGGGGATTCATCTGAGAAGCCCAAAATCGTTGATCAGAAGGGAAGGAATAGAGATATCAAATGTTGGAAGTGTCATGGTGTTGGACACATTAGTAGGGAATGTCCTAATAGGAGGACTATGAAGTTGTCACTGATGATGAGGGAGATGATGGTGACAATGGAGATGACAACATGCCCGAATTGGAAGATTGTAGTGATGAGGGAAGTGTCAAGGAGCCAGTGAAGGGTGATATTTTTGTTACCAGGCGTGCACTTAACACACAGCTGAAGGAGGAATGTCATGAGGAGCAGCGAGAGAATTTATTCCATACTCGATGCCATGTGCAAGGGAGGGCATGTAGTGTGATTATTGATGGAGGTAGTTGTAAAAATGTGGTGAGTACACTTCTAATTACTCGATTGGGATTGCCTACAGTTTCACATCCTAGACCATACAAGCTTCAGTGGCTCAGCGACTGTGGCGAGGTGAAGGTAAATAGGCAAGCTTTAATTTCTTTTCCATTGGTAAATATCATGATGAAGTGTTATGTGATGTTGTTCCTATGCATGCTGGAGATATCTTATTAGGTAGACCTTGGCAATTTGATAGGAAAACAATGCATGATGGTTACTTAAATAGATATACTTTTACCAAAGATGGAAGAAAAACCACTTTGTCACCACTATCCTCTAAAGAAGTGTATGAAGATCAATGTAAATTGAGAGGATAAGAGAGGAGGCCGAAAGAAAAGAGCGTGAAGAGAGAAAAAGCATTCTTGAGAGAGAAAAATAAGAGTGCAAACAAAAGGAGCGTTGAAGGTGAGAAGAGTGAAAGAAAAGAGAGGAGTGAAAAGCAAAATAAAGAACGGCCTAGAGAGCAAAATAATAAGAGTGTGAGTTTGATTGCTAGGACAAGTGAGGTTAGGCATGCGTTGAAAGCCAGTAGGCCTATATTTGTACTTTTGTACAAAGGGGCTTGTTTGGCCACTAATGATATTAACCCATCTTTGCCTAGTGTGTTTTCTGATTTGTTGCAGGAATTTGAAGATGTGTTTCCAGAAGAGATGCCTAGTGGACTTCCACCAGTGAGGGGCATAGAGCATAAGATTGACTTCATTCCTGGAGCTACCATACCCAACCGACCTGCCTATAGGACTAATCCTAGTGAGGCAAAGGAGATTCAAAAGCAGGTTGAGGAGTTGCTGGAGAAGGGGTATGTGAGGGAGAGCTTAAGTCCTTGTTCGGTTCCTGTAATCTTAGTACCTAAGAAGGACGGGACTTGGAGAATGTGTGTAGACTGCAGGGCCATCAATAAAATCACTGTAAAGTATCGTCATCCTATTCCTAGGTTAGATGATATGTTAGATGAATTGTATGGTTCGTGTTTGTTTACAAAAATTGATTTAAAATCCGGTTACTATCAAATACGCATGCAAGTAGGAGATGAATGGAAAACTGCATTTAAGACTAAATATGGTTTGTATGAATGGCTTGTTATGCCGTTTTGTCTTACAAATGCACCTAGTACTTTTATGCGTTTGATGAATCATGTGCTGCGTGAATACTTAGGTAAATTTGTTGTGGTTTATTTTGATGATATTTTGATTTACTCTAAGTCTTTGAATGATCATGTTGTGCATGTGAAACTGGTTTTGGCAAAACTAAGGGAGGAGAAATTATTTGCAAACCTTAAGAAGTGTAGTTTTTGCATGGATAAGGTTAATTTTCTTGGTTTTGTTGTGTCTAGTCATGGAGTGGAGGTTGATGAAGAGAAGGTTAGAGCCATTAAGGAGTGGCCTAGACCTAAGACAGCTAGTGAGGTGCGGAGTTTTCATGGACTTGCTGGATTTTATAGAAGATTCATCAAGGATTTTAGTACTATTGCTGCACCATTGAATGAGCTTGTTAAAAAGAATGTTGGATTTATTTGGGGCGATACACAAGAACATGCCTTTAATGAACTTAAAGAAAAATTGTGTAATGCACCATTGCTTGCTTTACCTGATTTTGACAAAACTTTTGAGATTGAATGTGATGCTAGTGGCATAGGAATTGGAGCTGTTTTAATGCAAGACCACAGGCTACTAATGTACTTCAGTGAAAAGTTGAGTGGAGCAGCATTGAAGTATCCAACATATGATAAAGGAGTTATATGCCTTAGTTCGAGCCTTACAAACATGGTAACACTACCTTTGGCCTAAGGAGTTTGTCATACATACAGATCATGAAAGCTTGAAACATCTGAAAGGTCAAGATAAGCTGAACCGGAGGCATGCCAAGTGGGTGGAATTCATTGAAACATTCCCATATGTGATCAAATACAAGCAAGATTTTGTGAGGAAGCTACATAAATAGGTGAAAGACCGGATTGAGCAACAAAATGCCAAGGTAGCTTCAAGGGTGAACAACGGAAGGAGACCTATGATTTTTCAACCCGAATTGGGTTTGGGTTCATTTTCGCAAGGTGCTTTCTAATACAACAAAGTCTAAGTTGAATCCAAGAGGAGATGGTCCATTTCAAATACTTGAAAGGATCAATGACAATATAGTGGACTTACCAGGTGAGTATAATGTTAGTGCAACCTTTAATGTTGCTGATCTTAGTCCTTTTGATGTAGGTGATGCTTTTGATTCGAGGACGAATCCTTTTGAGGAGAGGGGGAATGTTACAGAAGAGCCAACGGTCCAAAGTTTAGATCCGAATCAACATGAAGACCAAGTGGCAACCATGGAAACTCAAAGAAATTCAAGTCCAATAAGTTTTCCTCAAGGACCAATCACAAAGCTAGAGCTAAGAAGATTCAACAAGCCTACAATAATCACTTCCAAGGCTTATTAGAGCATGCCAAGGATGAATCACAAGGTTATCAAGGCTTTGGAACAAGGATGGAGCAAGTATACTTCAATATTTTTCAAGTAATCATCAAATAGAGCCAAGGAAAGCTGATTTGTGCAGGAAGCAAGAATGGCGCCAGCCATTCTCCCATGGCCGCCGGCCATGACTCCCCTGGCCAATTTTTCGAACTTTACAATTTTGCTCCAGAATGCTCATGGCCGCCTGCCATCTTTGATTGGCCGCAGCCAACATTTAGGACGTTTTGTTTTCATTGTTTGAGTTATATAAACCCTATTTGGGTCCTTGTGCAAGATAGATTATTGTTGAATGAAAAACCAAAGCTTTTGCTTGAAATCTTTGTGTTGATTTAGAATACATGCTATAGGAACATTCAAAGGATTTGATCGCCTTCTTTGTGGAGTGTTTCGGAGATAGGGCTGACCTTGTTCTATCTATTTAGATCAAACACTAAGCAAACCTATTTCTAATCCATCTTAGGGATTGATTACCGATAGAATTCGTGGGTTTTCGTATTACTGTGCTGGGGGTTCATAATATCCAAAAGGGTTCTCACGCGTGATTGCGAAGGTTCTCGTATCACCGTGGATTCTCCCTTGAATACTATTTCACACCCATCTCGATCCTTAAACTTCACCTCTTTGTGTCTACAATCCACTAGAGCTTTAACAAATGTCAACCAACTCATTCCTAAGATTACTTCATACTTGCTCATTTCCAAGATTATCAGGTCACACTTAGAGTAACTTCTTTATATCTCCATGGGACAATCTTTAACACTTCCTTAGTTGTTACTATGCTTCCGGTGGGGGTCTTAACTTGAAAATAGGTAGCGATAGTATCTATAGGTAAACCTGTTTGTTTAGCCAGGCTAATGGTGATAAAGGAATTCGTAGCTCTCGTGTCGAACAAAGCATAAGCGGTTTGACTAGCTATGCGAATGTCCTGCACTCGAATTTTATACTAATCACGAAACTGGTATACTTAAGCTATTTGCCAGCATAAAACTTTATACTTCTAGCATAAGAATTGAATGTAGGATACTTAATAACTTGCATCAAGGGTAAAGGAGTTTTAGATTCTAACCTGTCACCAGTCCAAAATCTGGACCACAATCTCCATCCATGGCTACTAACTCTGCTCCTTCCTGATCTGACTCTTCACATGTCATGCCCCAGAGGGGTATCCTAAACGTAACAGTCCGCCACATGCCATATAAGACTCTCGAATTACTAACCGAGCCTTTCGGGAGTCTTGTATAGATGTAAGGCATCTCTTTACGATAATAGAATACGCTATTCAATAGAGTTAAGAAGTTTAATGCGGCATTCGATAGCCTTAGATAATAAATCAAAACACATACATAAAAGTTACAAAGTCTAAGGGCATTCCCCTACAAAAGAATATTAAAGATCCATTACAGTCATCCAGAGTCTTTTTGGTTTCCTGTGGAAGTCTAAACAAAACTGAATACAACTTCTAAAGGAAATGCCTAGCTCCTGTACTTGAGCTGTAGCCTGCCTTAGCTTAAGCCAAATGAACTCGTGCTGCAACAAGTAAAACTATAGGGGCGTAAGCTACACTAGCTTAGTGAGTGAAAACTTCCATATCGCAATTAAAACATAACATTCAAGCAAGTGATTAATCAGTCAAATGAAATGCATCAAACACGTGAATTCAACAAACATATGACCAGCTGGAAATCATATGTGGATGGACTTACGCCCTCCATCTCGGGTTAGCAGATTAACGAATCCTGCGGTACGACGTCGTTTAGGCTCATGGTGATGTGATCCAGATAGCATCATCAATTGAGCCCATCAAGTTCAAGATCAATAATCCAGTTAAAGGAAAAGAAGGCTTGTTGACGGGAGTTATGATCATTAAATCACAAGTCAAAGTTTGGGATACAAGAGATTAAAGGATTTTTAGGGATATTTTTTTGATAGTTTAAATGTTTCAAGTTAAATAGTATATTTCAAATATTGTAACTGTTTTAGGTTTATTTCAGTTACGTTATCGGTTACGTAACTGCCGTAATTATGTTTTTTTCTTCAGTTACGTAACTGCCACAATTATAATTTTTCAGTTACGTAACTGCCTTGTAATAGCCTATATATTAAGGCTAGTATGAAATATAGAAATCAAACTTTGACAATATTGAATTCAAATTAATCTTCTTTGAGGGAAAACTCTCTCTTGGTTCTTTGCAAAAGAACTCTCTTTGATTTCTTCAATCTAAACGGTTGAGGGAATTCTTCCTTGATAACTTAGGTTTCAATTGACAGGTTCGATTGGGGTCTAGTTCCGGTGAATGATTGCTTGTTCAAGACGGTCCATTGGGGATTTGATTCCCTTACGGTTATAGGGTTCTAGGTTTAATATACCTAGGGTTCTATAGATCGCATCATTTGGTATCAGAGCTTCGGCTTCTTGAATCAAGTAAATCCATATCCCAGTTCTGTTAGAGGTAACACTTTAATCATTCATATCCCTCGGTTATGTCTTTTGATTTGTTAGATTTATCTTATTAGGATTAGATATAAAAAAAAAAAAAACAAAGATTTGATTTTGATTGGTCTGTTGTTAGGGTTCTTTTTATGAAAAGTTGTGATCTTTAGATCTAGGGTATAAAAAAAAAAGAGAAATTAGTGATAAAAAAAAAAAAGAACCCATAATGAGAGTGAATGCAAATCTGTTGAGGATTGATGAATTCTCATTTGATTCTGAATTTTATACTCGATGCCATGTAAATGATGTGAGTGGCGTGGTATGCAGTTTGAGGATTGATAGTGGGTGTTGTAAAAATTTTATTAGTACTTTGTTAGTGGAGGAATTGAGTCCACAAACTTTGGATCTTCAAACACCATATAATTTACAATTGACAAAAGAGTATGAAGAAATTCAGGTGACTAAGCAAGTTCTATTGTCTTTTTCCATTGGAAAGTATCAAGATGAAGTATTGTGTGATATGATATCAATGGAAACATGTCATATTCTTTTGGGGCAGCCATGGCATTTGGATAGGAAGGCCAAGTTTGATGAAATCAAGAATCGCTATACTCTTGTTCTAAACCAAAGACGTGCGTGTGAACTTAACATTTCTCAATTCCTTGCAAGTGTATGAGGATTTGATGAAACTTAGGCAATCTTTTGCAAAACACAGGGAGAGTGAAAAATTAAGAAAAATGAGAGAACAAAACAAAGAGAAAAAGAAAAGATTGCTTTAGAAAAGATTGAGAGTGAAGAAAGGAGTGAGATTTTGAAAAAAAAATGATAACAACACACTAGTGAGCACTGAGAAGAGCGAAAAGCAAATAAATCTGATTGATGAAAATGCAAAAAAGCGAAAGAGATAAAAAAAGAGAGATTAAGAGTGAAAATTGTTTTTCAACTAATGACCTTAATTGTTCTTTTTCCAGTAAAATTGCTTCACAACTGTAGGAAACCAAAGATGGGTTTTATCTGAAACTTCCAAATGGAATTAAACATCAATCTAAATTCCATCCATGCCATTTAGAAGAGTCCAAGAATGAAGATTCGAGGTCGAATCTTTTTGAAGAAGGAGGGAATGATGTGATCCAGATAGCATCATCAACTGAGCCCATCAAGTTCAAGATCAATAATCCAGTTAAAGGAAAAGAAGGCTTGTTGACGGAGTTATGATCATTAAATCACAAGTCAAAGTTGGGATACAAGAGATTAAAGGATTTTTAGGGATATTTTTTTGATAGTTTAAATGTTTCAAGTTAAATAGTATATTTCAAATATTGTAACTGTTTTAGGTTTATTTCAGTTACGTTATCGGTTACGTAACTGCCGTAATTATGTTTTTTTTCTTCAGTTACGTAACTGCCACAATTATGATTTTTCAGTTACGTAACTGCCTTGTAATAGCCTATATATTAAGGCTAGTATGAAATATAGAAATCAGATTTTGACAATATTGAATTCAAATTAATCTTCTTTGAGGGAAAACTCTCTCTTGGTTCTTTGCAAAAGAACTCTCTTTGATTTCTTCAATCTAAACGGTTGAGGGAACTTCCTTGATAACTTAGGTTTCAATTGATAGGTTCGATTGGGGTCTAGTTCCGGTGGATGATTGCTGGTTTAAGACGGTCCATTGGGGATTTGATTCCCTTACGGTTATAGGGTTCTAGGTTTAATATACCTAGGGTTCTATAGATCGCATCACATGGTCAACCGACTTATATATTCGTTTTATAGATCACGATTAACCAACATATATTCGTTTTATGGATGATGATTAACCAACTATATTCGTTTTATGGATCACGATTAACCAACTATATTCGTTTTATGGATCACGAAAAACCAACAAATACTAATGCTCCATCCCCATCGTGATATGAATGAGTTCAAGTTTATCTTTGATGTCTAATAATCAATTATACCAATTCTGTTAAGTGATCAAGCAATACTCGCAAACAATCAATTCTAGTTCCTCTCTATACAAGTAATGAATTATCACCTGGCTTCGATATTCTTTAAATTCAACTTCACATAACAAAAGCAGAGCAATACAATTCCCAAATAACCCCATCATGCATATTCATTTTTGTCTTTGCTAAGTAACTAGTGCAACTATCATTACAATCACAAGCGATAATTGAAATTGGAAGTAATACTCACTCGGTCATGGTATGCCGGTCTCTTAGTAGAAATAATCGGGTGGTAGGGATTCGTCGGTCTCGGGATCACCTACCAAATAGGAATACCCTAATGAGAACTTCATCACTTAACTAGTCCAAACTATGTATCAAAACTAAACAAAATTGTGATTCTCGCTATTTGCGAAAATTCCTATTTAAAACGACCATAACTTGGTCATTTTAACTCGGAATTTCGCAAATTTTATATCGATTTCTATCTACTTCAAAAGATCTATCTATTTATAATATTATTTTCAAGTTTTGAAAACATTTAGGTTATGGAACAGAGGGATCAGATCTACTCAGTAACCTTTTCCATTTCCGAAAAATTGTTTTGCACTTGTTTAAAAATGTATCTAATTGATGATTCATGTATAAATAAAATATGAATGAGTTCCTATCATGAATGACATGTGATGAGTCCAATGTATGCATGATCTTGATGATTTTTTATAAAGAAAATTTTGAGAACTCCTAAATCTTACAAGACTCCAACAATAACTACTTCTTGAAAAACCAATTTTCCAAATTTGTCATCTCATTAGTGTTTCGGGATTTCATTCTTAGAATTTCCTTGTTATCCAAATAAAAATAATTCTTCATCATCTATACTATCCAAGACCTTCATTTCTACATAAAAATTTACATTTTTCACTTTGCAAATATGTTTTTAAATGGCTTTTCTCAAAAATCCGAATTTAGAAAATTCACGTTTTGAATAATTCCTTTGAGAAAACTTGTGTAATGCATCAAAATTTAAGGCTTTACTATATCCACTACCTAAGGATTTCATTTAACACATAAAACATTCATTTTGAGCTCGAATAATAGGTGTTCATCTAGGCATCATCCAAAGTTACGAATTTTACAAGTTAAGTACTAACTCAAAATTTTCCATCTTGATTCCACTACTTAGTTTACACATTACTCATATCCAAACTCATTTCAACTTATAAAAATAATTACTTAATGATGCCTATTACTCATACCCTTCATTTTTTTATATAAAACATGAGTTTCAAAGTGGTTACAAGAGTTTTTAAAATAGGTCTTGAAAATCATACGAATTTTTTTTTTGAACATTTCTAACAAAAACCTTTTCTTTCTAAGTTCTTTGTCTCATTTACATAAAGATCTACCAACTATCACATTTATATATACAAGACTAAGCCTTTATGAACATTAATGCATGAAAACACAAAATATTCATATGAACATGAATGTCAAGAAAAACATGAGTGTCTAAGTGCTAGATCTACTATTAGTGCATGAAAAAGAGTTTAAAAGCATGAACACATATTTTCTATGCAAGATCTCTACTTTTACATGTATGAACATGATAATATTTCAACAAAAGCTCATCAAAAACATGATGTACTCTTGTGATGGCTTGATATTCATGTATTAGTGTTTTCTTATCCCTAGCATCTGCTCATGGGGATTTAAAGTAAAAACACACATGAATAATCTTGCCATTACAAGATTAAGTAGTAGTAAAGCTAAAAATCATCACCTAAGGAGAGATTTGATGAAGAAATGAAGAAGAAATGAAACTTTTGTGTGTGTGAGGGACGGTGAGTGTCATGGCAAGGAGAGGGAGAAGAAGAGAGAGTTTTTACTTTGTAAAAATTTTTGAAAGAGTAGAAATGAAGAGAGAGAATGAAAATGAGTTTATATATTAAGTATATTAGGGTTTGTTTGTATTAATAAAAGAAGAAAAATAAATCAAATAGATAGCAAGGGGGAGGGGTGTTGCGCCGACCACTAAGGAAGGAGGGAGAGAGAGTGAGTTGATTTTATTTGAATTTGTAATTTGTATAATAAAATATAATAAATGTAATAATTTAGTAAGAAACAAAAATTTCTTGGAAAAGAAAATATAATAAGTGGTTGTAAGGATGTAAGACTAGGGCATGGGTAGTGTGTAGTGCAGGTTGTACTTGTGAATAGTGGTAAATAGTAGACAACACATCTACATTGCCGGTTGTAAGGAAAATACGGAAAAATGCTATAACTGTAATTTTTATAACTCGGAAAATTATAAAATTTATATTTTTGAATTCCTTATAAAATTTTGGTTCCAATGAATATTCAAGAATATTTTTCTGAGTTTCTAATCCCGGTGCTCGCTTTTCCATAATGGAGCTTGGGAAGGCCCGGAATAGAAATTTTTCCGAATTTAAAACTTTCTATGGTTTAAATTATACTTTAAAACAATAATTCACATTAAATTATTTTATAAAATTTCTTTTGATATGAAACCGAAGGAAAGCTGGATCTAGGGTTTCTAAACTCCTCTCACTAAGCTTGAACTAGACCGATTTAGGGTTTTACTTTTCTGTTTCCGAAGCTCACTTGACTACTAGGAAAACCGGGGTTTACAACCTTCTCACCTTAAATAGAGTTTTGTCCTCAAAACCGAACTGGCGTACATTGTCCTTCAAATAACTCGGGATACTTTCTTGCACCTCCATGCTCAAAAGTCAAGGTATGGGGGATTATCTTCCTTCTTTAAGATAAAAGTGGTCTTTCTCAACATTGGTTCATTTCCATAATCTACCATCATTCCCTCTACAGCATAGATTGTTTCCAATATTGACCATCTCCTCCTCCTTATTGGATCATACTTAATTCGATCAACTACCATTTCTTACACGGTATACCTAAGACCTCTCTTTCAGATTACATATATTTCTCTTAGAGTCCTAGGTCTCTCGGCCAAAGCGAAATCCTCACATAGAGTTCTCAGTCTCAACCTGTAGTCCACAAATGTTTCACCAGTCCCTTTTAGAAACATTCTAGCTCTTTCTCGAGTTTCTCCTAAGGATACCTATACCAAGAAAATATTTCAAGTTAGTTTCGAATTTAAATTCATTCTTACCATAAGATTTATTTATTTCCACATTTTAAGTTTTTTAAATTCCATTGCCATGTTTTATATTTTTGGTGCTCTGATACCAACTTAAACTATTATGCCCTAAAGAGTACCCTAAACATAATAGTCCGCTGCATGCCAAACGAGACTTAGAAATCACTTCCATAGTCATTCAAAAGTCTTGTATTAGATGCAAGGTGTTCCCTTACGACAATAGAATACATATGCAGTTGAAGATAGATAGCTTAATTTAATAGAATAAGCATAAAAATATAAACCACAGATATCTCAGGATCATTTACAAAATACTAAAGGGCATTTCCCCCGCAAAAATAATTAGTCCAGACATTAGTGTTTTAATAATAACCCAAGCGTTTAAGGTTTCCGATGACAATCTATACAAAGCTAATCATAAACTTCTAAGGGAAACTCCTAACTTCGCATTACCTAATTTGGCCAAGTCCGGGGACGCAACCATAGGTACGGGAACTGCATCAAAAAGAAGCTAAGGGGGTATAAGCTATGCAAGCTTAGTGAGCTTCACTTCCAAAATTAAATACTCAATCCAACAATGAGGCAAGTAAGTTATATTAAACAATCATATGAAATGCACAAGAATGTGAGCATACAATACATAAGACTCTCCGAGAGTCCTATGTTGAATGGATTTACGCTCTCCATTCGGGGTTAGGTGTTTCAGGCTCATACGATCATTGATTTCAATTTTACTCTCAATCATTTAGTGGTGGTGCCCACCCACTCGTTAATTATGTAGTTGATTCAAGTGCCTACTCTACTTCCATTTTAATTCAAGCGACCCCGCACCAATATCCGAGTTTGCAAGCCCACTCATCGCCTAGCTATTATGCCTTTTTCCCACAAAGGTATAATAACGAATGTGATTTGACTCAATATATGTTATGCATGAATAATTTAGTTACATAGTCATGGCATAGTATTTAAGTGAATTATAGGCGATCATAAAGATTTCAGACACTTCAATTCTATACTACATCATACAAATGTTCATAGCACTTCTCGTTTCAATATTCTTATCATCAATTTAACCAAATAAAATTCCCATGCGCATTCCAATTTTATCTTGTCCTAATTCTAATACCACTAACATTACAAGAAAAATCATAAGCATGTAATTTAAAGAAAGTGAACTCACTTGGCCATGGACACCGGTCTCTAGTAGTAGCAATCAGGAGACAAGAATTCTTTCGATTCAAGGTTGCCTAAATGAAAGAAATACCCAAATGAGTATTTCAAATCATAACTAATTACAACTTATCAAACAAAACTCTTAAGTTCATAATTTTCATGGTAGATAGAAATCCTAACTTAAAAAGCCCATAACTTGGTCATTTTAACTTGGAATTTCACAAATAAGCTATCTATTTTCATCTACTTCGAAAGATCTATCTATTTATGATGCTATTCCTAAGTTTTGAAAGCTTTTAGGTCTTGGAAAGCTCAGATCAGATCTGATCAGTAGCTAAAAATTGCATTTCTAAAATTATTTTGTGAAATTTGCATTGTTTCGACCAAGTATATTATATGTGCATGCAATATCTACAAGTTATTATCATGAATGATATGATATGAGCTATCTAAATGTATATCCTAAATGATTTTTTGGTATAAAGAATTTTTGGAAAAATTTTACTTTGCAACAACTTTAATAACACTTGGTTGAGAAAAACTAGCTTTATTTCTTTGAAAATCATCATATTTTTACTAAGATAAGGTCTTGATGACCTATATGCCTACTACCTTCATTGTCTTAATAAAATTCTTCATTTAGGAGTTGGAAAATAGATGTTTAAATAAGATTTTGCTTAGTTACTAATTTTACAAAATTTTAAGGAATGAGAATATTGTTTGATCCATGTTTGGAACCTTTCCTTTGTTTTCGAATTATACTTTGATAAAATCTATTTATTCTTATCAAAATTAATTCTTTATTACATCTATTTTCTAGGGCTTCTATTTTTTTTATTAAAATCCTCATTTTGACATTTGAAAATAGGTGTTTAAATAGAGGTGATTTCTAGATCCGAATTTTGCCAAATTGTTTTAAGGTTATTTTTTGGCTAAAACTCATTTGATCTTTCTAAAATTAAGCCCTACCCAAACCTACTCCCTAAGTCTTTTATTTATGTAATAAAATCTTGTTTTAGGGTTAGAAAATAAGTATTTATTTAGCATCTCACCCTAGTTACGAATTTCAAGCTCTTATTGGGGTTGAAACAAGTTAACTTATCTTTTATAACCTTTTTCTTGTTTTGAAAATTTCTCTTAGTAAAACTAAGCTCAACTCATAAAAATCATTCATTTATTATACCTATCCCCTAAGCTCTTTATATTTAATGTAAAAACTTCATTTTGAAGTTGGAAAATAGGTTTTTAAGATAGGGTTCTTTTTAAATCCGAATTCCAAAAATCATTTTGTTGAAACTAAAATAGGTCTTGAACTTTTTAACATATTGTCATTATTATCATGCTACTACAAGTCTTTTATGTACATAAGAAAACAATCTATGGCATTTGTGGACTCAAAACAATAGATCTACTATATTATTCATGTCATGGATGCAAATGTAATATAAACATTTTGTAAATGATGTTAAAGAGAGAATATATGCACAAAATATCAATAAGAACAACATATAGCAATAATATAGCAAAACAATAGTAAAACAACTTAAATATAGAGATCTACAACATTGTGATGGCAAGATTATCATGTTTAAGTGTTTCCACATCCCTAGCATAAGGCTCATGGGGATTTTAGTGGAACCATACATGTATGATCTTGCCATTACATGTTTTATTGTGGTAGGGTTTAGATCTATCACTTAGGAAGTGTTTTGGAACAAGAAACTTGAAGGATAAAAAGTTTTGTGTGTGTGTGTTATGTCGAAGAGGGTCACAGCAAAGGGAAGAGAGGGAGAGAAAACTTTTTCCAAAATTTTGATTTTGTAAGAAAAGGGAAAAAGTGAAAAAGTGAAAGTATAAAGGTGTTTATATAAGAAATGGAATTAGGGTTTTGTTGGATTAATTAATGAAGAAAAATTAAAATAAATGGAAGAGAGGACAAAGGGAAGGGGCGTCGATTTAGGTTAAAGAGGAGAGAGAGATGTTTAATTATTTTGCATAATAAAATACATATTTAAAAGTAATTTAAGTAATAAAATGTATTGGAAAAGTAAATTTATAAGGAAAATGATGTGAGATTGTAAGAATAGGTTGTAAGGATGTAAGAATAGGGTATGAGTGGTTGTACTTTGTGAATAGTGTGATTGAAATCAAAAAGTAGATTTGATAATTAAATTATCGGTAGTAATAAAAAACGATAAAGGCTATAATTGTAATTTTTATGACCCAAAAAATTCTTATAATTATATTTTTGAATTCCTTATTAAATTCTGATTCTAAAGAGTCCTACATGATATTTTTCTATTTCCGAGTCCCGAGGACCGGTTTTTGAGAACATATCTCGATCGGGTTCAAAACGAATAAATTTATCTGAAATTTGATCTTTTACGTTTTGAGCAATTATTTAAGGTTATATTCTAGAGCTAAATCATTTTATTGTTTTGAGTTTTTGTTCTCGAGATTGCCGGACTTTAGGGTTCCTCGGTCCAAATCAGCCTAGGGTATCCTTTTTGGGTTTCGGTCTCCAGTTCTGATTTCTGATACCGAGTTTGGGTTGCTAAGAAAACGAAGACTTACAATGTATTCAACAATTAGAAATTAAAATCTACAAGGTAGATGATAGAAAAATAAGTATTTATATAGTATGCGCTAAATCACTTATAAAATATTCTCTAGTATGTTCTATAATAGGATAAGTAATTTTCCCAAATATTAAAAGATACCAAAAACAAGATTATATATAAAAAAAATCATAAGTCACTGATAGTTGCCTTCTAACATAGTTTTAAATTTATAAAGGCCTATTCTTAATTTACTATAAAGGCAATAGGCAGTGTACCTATCGAAAATGTAATGTAGTGTAAAAATCGGGATCGTCCACAGGGAATAAGCAATTACTAGTAATCACTCTTATTCTATTATCTAACTGATAAATATTGATGAATTTCTAATTAATTTACTAGAGAAAACAAATACACTAGCACTGATCAATAAGCAAGATTACATTAAAGCAAATGATCTAGGTTTTGTCTTTATCTAATTTATCATGTGAATCCTTAGAAATTAAAATTTTGATTTAGTTCTTAAGCTGTTGAGTTTCTCAAACAAAATGATAATTCTTTCGAATCTATCAATTCTTTCTAAACCTAAGTTAATCAATTAGGATTTCTCTTCAATCAATAGCAACTTAAGCCTGCATTAAGAACATAAACTCAATGGAATTTCAATAGTCACAGAAAATTCTTGCTATTCTATGTTTAGAATTACAAACGAATCTCATCAATTGCATAGATCAATTCATGAAAGCAATCTTTCAATTAGCTTAAATAAAAATTAGACATAAATTTGCATTCCGGATATACAAATTTAAGAAACAGTTAAGAAACATGCAATTGAACAAAAGAACATCAATCTTTTATTAAACCCAAATCCTCATCACACGATAAAATTAGAGTTCAAAAAAACCTAGATCTGAAAATTTACTCTTCCATAGTAATTAACGAGAATACATGAAATTCTGAAAACAAACTAGAATTCATGATATCACCTGAGAAAATGAAGCTCAAATTGTGGGTCTTCAATCCAAGATAATCTTGACTTGTTGAAACTCTGAAAAACTTGTGTATAAATTCTATATGTGCTCTCTCTTTCTTCCTTGCTTCTGTTGATTCTTCCTCCATCTTCAATTTATAATGGATTTCACATAAATGGAATTGAATGCTCATTATGGAAGGAGGAATTTGGAAGTTACGGGAGTTACGGGTCTTTTCGCTTCCCAAAGTAACACCCCTCTTTAATGTCCAATGAACGTTATTTTAATAAATAGGGGGTTACTATTCATTAAACAAGTCGTTTCTCAAAAAGTAACTTACTGTTAAATTGACGTGCTTGGGGACAAGTCGTGTCACTTGAGCATGTCTGGCTATTTTCTTCACAGTGGACATTGACACAACTGGGACATGGCTTGTCCCTCGGTCGTGCAACTTCCTGTGGCTTTCCTTTCTTCATTGACACGACTTAGGACATGGCTTGTCCTAGAGTTGTATCCTTTGCTGTGGTCTTTTTTTCTTCATTGACATGACTTGGGACATGGCTTGTCTCAAAGTCGTGTAACTTCCTGTTTTCAATTCTTCAAAACGACATGCCCAGTGATAAGCATGTCATGGTCGTGTCTTTGCAAGATAATATTTCTAGTTTAACATGCTTTGTGACAAGCCATGTCACTGAGCTTGTCCTTCAAAAACTTGAGATTTAGGACTCGATTCTTCTTTTCCTTGACATGGTTGATAGACATGGCTTGTCTTTGTTGTGTTAACCATTTTTGGTCCAAACTTTGCATTTTTGACCCGTTTTGCTTTCTTTTTATAAAATAACTCCTTTAAAGGCCTGAAAACATAAATTACCATTTTTAAGTGCCAAATTCATAATATTTATCAATAAAATGATCAATAAAAATCCATTTTGGCATTCATAAAATAGGAATAATTTTGGTTTATCAGTCACTAAATAAAAATGCTAAATCATAAAAATCAAGAGTTATAAGAGACGCTTAATTTTTAGAGTTTATTGATCGGTAAAGGGAAATTTTGAGATAAATCACTATATATGAAATATACATGATAGAACTAAAAACAAATTAAAATCTATAAACATAAATTTCAAATAAAAATTTTGAATACATAGTCATAAAATTCAGAATTTTCTAAGTCCATTGGATATAATATCTTAATTTGACCTATCAAACCTCGAAACCTTAATTGCATAAGCGAAAAACCTAAAAATATTAAATGTCGTGTAAGCCCCTAGATTTTTCAGTAAATATAAGTAAACCCTAGAAACCGAAAGTCAAATCGGAACCCTAAAGTTAACCTAATTCAATTATTAGTCTAGTGAATCTAGATCCGGCAATCCCATGTTCTTAAACCCTAGACAACGAAATTGAGATAAGTGTGGAAAATGGTTTGTAATAATATAGGAAAGCTTAAAAATATCATATTTGCAATTTTCTAGTATCTTTCGGATCCGAATGGGATCAGTTTTCAAAAACCGTGCCTGGTGCACCGGATAGTGAAAATATTCCGATAATACCAATAGACTCGTAAAAATATAAAGTTTTTAAAAATATCAGTTTTAGAATTTTTCAATAGCTAAAAATATCAGATATAGACCATTTACGCATATTTTTTTTACTACCGGTGTCATGCCCTGAAGAGTACCCTAAACGTGGCAATCTGCCGTATACAACATTAAAGCCTAAGAATGACCACCTCAGTCATACGAAGGCTTCCATACTATGTACAAGGCGTCTAACATATGGAGAAGACTCATTGGAGTAACACATTTTAAGTTGATATAACTTGAGTAACAATGTAAAGGATTTTCAATTTACTATACTCCAAATACAAGACATTACACTTCCATTACAGTTCATCAAAAGATTTCACTATAAAACTATTACAAGGCAAATTATAAAACCTAGCTAATAACTTCAAGCATTCTTATTCCTTGCCGGAATCCGAATCATTCTCGGCTCCAACCATCACGGTCCCCACTTAGCATTCTTGAGATAACCTATCATTTAAACATCTATTGGGGTATAAGCTACACTAGCTTAGTGAGTAAGAACTTCCAGGATTGCATTTATAACACATCATACAATCAAGTGATTAGTCAGACAAGTGATATGCATCAAACACGTGAATTCAACAAACATATGACCTGCCGGAAATCATATGTGGATGGACTTGCGCCCTCCATCCCGGGTTAGCAGATTAACGAATCCCGCGGTACGAATCGAGACCGTTTCAGCTTACGGACAACTATAAACTATAAAATCGTTTAAGGTACAACGATAAACCAACAAATGCTAATGCTCCATCCCCATCGTGATATGAATGAGTTCAATTTCATCTTCAATTCCGAATAATCAATTATACCAATTCTTTTAAGTGATCAATCAATAATCGCAGACAATCAATTCTAATTCATCTATACAAGCAATAGTTAATCACTCGGCTTCGATATTCTTACATTCCATTTCTCATATCAACAACAAGCATACATAGTCCCCATTCGTCCCCATCATGCATATCCATTTTATCTTTACCAAATATCTAGTGCAACTATTATTACAATCACATACAATAAATGAAATCGGAAGTAATACTCACTCGGCCATTGGATCACCGGTCTTTTAGTAAAAGTAATCCGGTGGTAGGGAATCGTCGATTTCGGGATCACCTAAAAAGGAAGAAATACTCTAATAAGTATTTCAACTCAAACTAATCCAAACGATTTTATACGAACTATCAAATTCGTAATTCTCGTCCTAAGCGGGAATTCCAACTTAAAACGGCCATAACTTGGTCATTTTAACTCGGAATCTCGCAAATTATATATCGATTTCTATCTACTTCGAAAGATCTATCTAATTCTAATATTATATTTAAGTTTTGAAAACTTTGAAGCTTCGAAAAAGTCGGATCAGATCGGAACAGTAGCAAGTTCCAATTCCGAAAAATAGTTTTGTAATTGTTTGTAATGTTTCTACTTGACAAATCAATTATACATGCAATATGAATGATTTCCTATCATGAATGGCATGTTATGAGCTTGATGCATGCATGCTTTTGACAATATTTACTAAAAGGAATTTTAGAAACTTTTTATTTGTAAAACTCCATGGCTATTTACTTTCAAGAAAACTAATTTCCTAACTTTGGTCATCTCCATTTGTTTTGGATTTATTTCTCAAGAAAATATAATTATCCTTATTAAAATTGAGTCTTCATTATATCTATTACTTATGACCTTCATTTCTACATAAAAATTCCCATTTTATACTTTGTAAACATGCTTTTAAAATTGGCTCATCCCAAAATCCGAATTTTGCAAAACTTGTTTTTGTGGTGATTCCTTTATGTAAAAATCATTGGATACTTAGAAAATTAAGGCTCAATCATGCCTTACCACTAAGGACTTCATTTCTTTAATAAAACTTCTAATTTGAGTTTGAAAAATATGGGTTTTCATGCCATTACTTCATTATTACGAATTTCTTAAAAATGACAACAACTCAATTTTTCCTACTTTGTTCTACTCCTTGTTCTATATATTTTTCTTAGCAAATCCTATCTTAATTTATCAAAATCATCACTTGATGATACCTATGACCTAAACTCCTCATTTTTCATATAAAACACAAGTTTTGGAGTTGATAAATGAGTTTTTAAGGCATGGCTTTGAAATCATCCGAATTTACAATTTTGGATAAACTCAATTTTCATACTTTATTTCTACAATGCATCATGCATATATGTATTACCTACAAGCTATTGTTATGAAGGTTATGAGATGATCTACCTATATGTATACATATATTATCAAGAATTCTTTTTGAAAACCTTTACTTTGCAAAACTTTGAATTATACTAGACTTAAGAAAAATAGTTTTTCTTCTTGTAAAATCATACTTTCTTTTATCAAACTCAACCTTGATGATCTATATAACCATCACCTTCATTTTTCAATAAAAACCTTCTTTGGGGTTAGAAAGTAGATGTTTAAATAGGTGGTTTGCCTAATACGAATTTTACAAAATTTTGAAGGATGAAAACATTGTTTAACCTATTCTTGGAAACCATTTGTTGTTCTAAGGTTATATTTTGATAAACCTTTTATCCTTATCAAAATTATCATTTTGGCATTTGGAAATAGGTGTTTGAATTGTGGCTATTTTCAAATCCGAATTTTGAAATTCATTTGAGCTTGTTTTCTTTGTAAAACTCATTTAGTCTTTCAAAAACCATTTCCTAATCAAACCTACCCCTTAAGGCTTCATTTCCTTAATAAAAATCTTGTTTTGAAGTTGAATAATGGGTTTTTAAAATTGGTCTTTGTTGAGATCCGAATTTACAAAATTTATTTTTGGACATATCTTTTAATAAAATCTATCTAAACTTATGAAAATCCATTCCTTACATATCCTATCCTAAGAGCCCTTCATATCTTGAGTAAAAACTTCATTTTTGAGTTGGAAAACATGTTTTTAAAATGTCTTGACCTAAAAATAAGATTTTTATTTTGAAAATCACTTTGATTCTTGTAAAAAGAAGTCTTGATGATATACATACATTAAGCCTTCATTATCTTAAGTAAAAATTTCATTTTGACACCTGGAAAGTGGTTTTTAAATAGGGGTCTTGCCAAAATACGAATTTCACAATTTTGTTTGAGTTCAAAACCAAGATCTACACTTAATATGAACATAAACATAAAAGAAACCCATGATAGTAAACTAAAACTCATAGATCTAAACTTTACTCATCAAAATCACTCATTTATGTTATCTATACCCTAAGCCCTTCATTTTAAATGAAAAATACACATTTTGAAGTTGAAAAATAACTTTTCTAAATATGGTTCATTTTTCATCCGAATTTTCAAAAATGATTTTTGTTGAAAATAAAATAGATCTTGAGTTTTCTAAAACATTCCTACTATCATCATGCTACTACAAGTTATCCATGAACATAAAACAAAGTCTAATGCATTTTATGAACTCAAAACACTAGATCTAGTTTACTACACTAGTTTGAATGCATGAACAATGTGAATGAGGAATATATGCATAAATCATAAGCAATAACAAAAATAATAACTCAAATAACAAGATCTATGGCATAAAAAAATCAAAGCTACAAAAAGTTAGATCTACAAAATATAACTACTTTAAACAAGAAAATAAGAATGATACAAGAGAAAAATCATAGAGAAATGAGGAGTGTTTCACTTTGGCATCATCATCCTTAGCTTTTAAGCTAATGGAATGTCATTTGATGCATGAAACTCTCACTATACTTTACCTATATCACTATGGAAGCTTTGGACAAGAGTTTTATTCAAGATTCTTGAAGAAATATGTGTAAAGCTTATAGAAGAAGAAGGGGGCAGCTTGTGTTCTTGAAGAAACAAGAACAAAATGAAGAAGAAAAGAGAGGAAAAAGAGAGAAAAAGTTAAGGAATGAAAAAAAAAAGAGTAAATGAAAGAGAGAGAGAAAATGAGTGTATTAATGAATGAAAGAGAGAAAAAAAAATAAAACAAGGCAGCCAAGATGAGGAGTGCTGCACGTGAAAGAGGAGAGGAGAGAGAGGGTTTGTTTGAAATTTGACTTGAAATTGAATTGTGTAATAAATGTATAATGTAGCTTCTTTAAGAAGGAGTAGAATATATTTATTTTAGTCAAAATAGGAGTAATTAAATGACATGGCAGCCATAAAGAAGGAAAAATCTGCCATGAAGTGATATAATGAAGTGTAAAAAGATTGAAGTGAAAAAGAAGTGATATGTGAAAGGTGTACTTGAAAGTAGGTTGTAAGAGTACTTTCTTAATAAAATAAAATAAATAAATAAAATTAGAAAATTTATTCCAAATATTTGTAGCAGATTTTCATAATTAAAATTAAATAATTATTTGAATTATTTTAGTATTTTAAAAATATGTTACCGGTATGATCAAAATACACGAATATGGGTTATAAATGATATTTTTATAACCCGAAAAATTCTAAAAATTATTTTATGAAAATAAAAATATTTTTAAAATATTTTCAATTATTAAATTAATTTATTTTATTTTTAGTATCGGGTCTTAAACAGAATCTGATCCGTAAAAGCCCGAAAACTATATTTTAGAAAAACAAAATTTTCTATAATATATAAAATATTTATCTAAAAATATAAGGCTTTATAAGAATAATAAAATTGTGTAATGAAATAAAAGTGAATAGTGCAAAAGACTAATTAATTACGGTAGTAATGAAAATATGATAAAAAGGTTATAACTGTAACTTTTATAACCCGAAAAATTATATAACTGATATATTTGGAAATTGTCACGCCCAGAAGGGTATCCTAAACGTGGCAGCCCGCCACATATAATATCAAAGCTTAAGAATGACTACCTTAGTCATGCGAAAGCCTTAGTATTACATGTAAGGCGTCTAGCACGGTAATAGGAGACGCTTTTAAGAAGCATAGTTTAAGCAATTAAAAATGAACATACATGAATCCAGAAATAAAACATATTATATCATTAATAACCAAAGGTCTATTATATGATTTCTTATGAGCATACCCCACTAATCCTAGGGATCGTGATAATATTTACAATATCCAAAATACTACATTAAAGATTTCAAAGGAATTTTAATCTAAGTCTTCGAGCAGATTTCCTCCAAAAGCTTCAATATATAAAACTTACACGGATATGGGGAGGCCTAGGGCACAAAAATAGGTGTTCTTGAGAATACAAATACCTATAGGAGTATAAGCTTATGGCCTTAGTGAGTAAATCCAAAATTCATACTCAAAGTAAATTATCAACCAAGTTTATTATTCAAACATATGGAATGCAACAACCACGTGAGATACAAGACATATAACTTTCCGGGAATCATATGTTGAATGAATTACGCCCTTCATTCGGGGTTGGGTATTCAGGCCAATTACAGCCACAACTTTTAAAAACACTTTTATAGATCTTACCGACTCCTATACGCCATCAAAAACTTGTAGTATTACAGGCTCCTACTAGCCACCAATTTTTGTAGTTTTTACCGGCTCCTACTCGCCACTTACATGATATACCGGTTCTGCCTACCACCACTATTATACACTTGTCCCACCAATGTATAGTAGTGAATGAAATGTGACTCAACATATAAAGTGTATGAATAATTTCTTAATTAAAGTCTAGTAGTTACATTTAACTTCTTTCAAGTGATCAACCAATTTTAAACACTTCAAGATATTAATGCACATACAACTTTATTACAAACAAATTGAGTTTGGATATACTTAGTATTCTTTCAATATATTATCATACCCTTTCTTTTGATTTTGCCTAAATTCTAGTGCAACTAATTTTACAAGCACAATCAAGAGTATGAAAAAGAAATAACGGGGAGTAAACTCACTCGGCCATGATGACACCTTTCTTGAAATGGATGAGTCGTTCGGGATTTCCACTAATCGTAGTAATATTAGGGATACGAACAATCCTTCTCGAGATTATCTAATCAAGAAGAATACCCAAAATGAGTATTTCATGAAATTTCTCTTCTTAAAGATTCTAACTTTTATTAAAATCGCGGTAAAATCATATAAGAGGAAATTCCAACTTAAAATGACCATAACTTACTCATTTTAACTCGGAATCTCGCGTATAATATATCGTTTTCTACCTACTCGAAAAGATCTACACATTTCTAAACTTATTTTCATAAAACTAAGTCATTTGGGTCCCGAAAAGTAGCGACTAGATTCTCCATGAATTTGTAAAAACTTGAGTTCCTATTTTTAAATAAAACTCACTTGAAGAGATGAATATTTCAAGTATTTTTATAAACTTTTTGGAAGATATATACATATATGTATTGACTCATAACAATTGGATGAAGTAAATGAAGTTGTCTCAACTTATGAAAAAGTAAAGTTTAAAAGATGTTGAACTTGAGATTTGTTGGAATATTCATTTTACTTTTGAAAAGATCTTGAGTTATTTGAGATGAATATTCATTTTTCTAAATTTAATCTCTTGTGATTACTTTAAATTCCTAAGGAGTGGTTTTATTTTCTAAACTTAGATTCCAACAACTTTTAAAAGTAATAAAATGATATTTTTGTTTCTTGTAATGATTTCAAAAGAATTTCTAAAAAATAAGTTTTTATAAAACTTTTTGTTTATTTAAGAAAAAACATTTCTAAGCATGTTGATGAGTTCTTTAAGAAATCTATTTTCTACATTTATTTAAAAAGAACCTTTAGTTTAAGAAAACACTTCCTCATTTATTTTTGTTGAGACAAAAACATTATGTTCATGCATGAATATGAATCATAAACTATAGAAATATAAAGGAACATAATAACTTGAAAGATTAAGCAAATAAGAAAGTAAATCAAGTATTAGGACCTTAGCTTCATCAAGGTACCCCGGGACTAAGAAAATACTAGTCTCGAAAAGAAAAGAAAAGGAATTGTTTTGACTTGATGAGGACAAGTCTAAGACTAGAATGATTAGTCTTAAAACAACTTGAAATTAAATAAATTGCAATGAAATAAATAAATTGCAAGACATTGAGCTTATATTGCTCTAAATATATATATAGCTATATAGATATTTAGATAGTTATGAACATAAAGGAATCATAAAGGAACATAAAGGAATTGTGATTATGAACAAAAACAAAGTATGAACCTATTGTTACTTTCTTAACTTTCATGGTTTTAGAAAACACACACTAAGTTCATACTAAGTAGATGAACATAGGAAATTCTTGAAGGCATATTACCTAGAAGAAAGAAGAAGAGAGGAACTTCTTGTAAGAGACTTCTTGGAGAGAATTCTTGAGAGAGTAACTTTAGTAAAGAAGTGGTGTGAAAGAAGTAAAGGTATGAGGGGATATTTATAGGAAAATGTAGAAGATAATTTGTGTTAATTAAATAAGTGAAAAATAAAACAAATTGAGGCATAAGAGGGGTGTGGCCAGGGCAAATTTGAGGGAGAAGAGAGAGGAAATTTATTTTTTTTTGTTATTTTGTTAATTAAAAGTAAGAAATGAAAGATGTGAAATTGTATTGGAAATGAAAATGTGTAAGAAATAGGTGTATGGGTTGTGAGAGTAGGTTGTAAGAAAAAGTAGAGATAGATGAATAGTGTAGAATAATAGAAAATAGTGTAATGTAAAAGGAGACATGACAATTTAATGCCGGTAGTAAGAAAATACGCGTATAAATGCGATATCTGATATTTTTAGCTACAGAAAAATTACGAAATTGATATTTTTGGAAATCTTATATTTTTACGAGTCTAACAGTATATTCAGAATACTTTTCTATTCCGAGCTCCGGAACACGTTTTTCGAGAACTGTGTCCGATAGGGTTCTAAGGATACTTGAATTTTGCAAAACTGATATTTTTACGTAACCTATAGCTATTACGAACCATTAAAGCTAATTATTCCCACTTCGTTTTCTAGGGCTAGAGAAATCGCAATGTCGGACTTAAGCGGTTACGGTAAACTAGGGTTTTGTTGACTTGGAAAATCCGGTTGACTTCCGATTAGGTTTTAAACTATAATTCGAATTCAAAAATTTTGGGGATTTACAGAAATCTTATGAAATTATGAGTCTAACGATACTAATGGTATATTTTTTATATCTCGAGCCCTGGGACACGCTTTTTGAAGTCTGTATCCAAGCGAGTTCGAAATAGTCAAAAATTTACCAACCTGATTTTTTTTTAACAACTTATATTACTACGATCTATTCTACATATTTAAACTACATCCTGGCCTCTAGGGTTAGGGGCGCTAGATTGCCGAACTTAAACTATTGTATTCCACTTAGGGTTTTCGGGTGATTCTCCGGTTTAGATCTTTGCCAATTTGGAAACTAATATTTTATGTTTATACAACATATATAATTTGAGAAATTTATTTTACATTTCATTTTTGTAAGTATTTAATATCTTTTAACGTTTTCGAAATTCTTGAATTGGGTTTCATTTCCGAAAGTTAATCGTTATTTACTTTTTTTTTTAATAATTTGTTTTTGGGTTGTATATTACCTGATTTTATAAGTCGGAATTATGTATAGAATTTGTCATACGTAGTGGTTTTGGAATTGAAGACTGTTGAGTTCTTATCTTATTTTAAGGATTTTTCATTTTCTCAAGATTCAGAAATTTCTACATTCGTTCATGATTTAGGACTTGTCGATATTCAGTTTTAATTTGGAGTGATTTTTAGGGTTTATTTTCGAAGTTCATCTTGGAATTATTTACTGAAATTTTCCGAGCTTACAACTGGTATTTTAATTGTCTAGTTTACTATTCATAGTACTATTTCTAGTATTTATTACTATTTTTCTATCTATACTTTTTCTTACACTCTATTTTTATATACTATCATACCTATACCTTACAATTTACCTTACCCATACAAATTTAATCACATCACACTTTACACAATACTTCTTTTTATTACAAAACAACAAAATAAATAATTTTCTTCCCCCCTTACAAGCCAAAACCAGTGCCTCCCCTCTCTCTCATCTATCAATTTATTTTTCTTTTTCAATTTATTTTATTACATCTAATTTCCACTTCAAAACTCTATAAATACCCTATTCCTCCTTCATTCTTTCATACAACTCATTTCGTACTCCATTCTTTTCCTCTTCAACAAATACATAACCTTAGGTAAAATTTCTTATACATACTCATCATGTTCATACAACTTAGCATGAGCTTAGTGTATGTTTCTTAGACTCATGAGAGCTAAAGAAGCAACAATATGTTCGTGTTTTGTTTTTGTTTATGTTCATATTTTACATTATGTTATTATTGTTATTATGTTGTTGTTATTATTGTTATTATTATTTTCTCTAATCTAACTTCTATATAGTATTATGCATATTATGTATATATATTTCTTTAGAGCATATAAGCTCACTTGTTATTTATTTATTTTCATGATTTGCAATTTATTTATTTATTTCATGCTATTATTAAAACTAGTTTTTCTAGTTTTAGACTTGTCCATATCAAGTCAAAACAATTTTCTTTCTTTTCTTTTCTTTTCTTTTCTTTTCCTTTCCTTTTGGGACTAGTCTATTCTTAGTCTCGAGATATCTTGATGAAGCTAAGGTTCCCAATACTTGACTTCACTATTATGCTCTTACTACATTTATCTTATTATGTTATTTTTTTCATAGTTACATATTCTCATTCATGCATGAATATGTTGATATTGTCTCAACAACTATGAAAAAGAGTTTTCTTAAGTAAAGAAAAATAAGAAATCTCTTTAAAAATAATTTTTTGTCATATAAGAAATGTTTTTCCATAAAAACACAAAGTTTTACCTTAATAAATATTTTCCAAAGTTAGAAAAGTCCATCACAAGTTTCTAATAATAATAGTACATGGGATTTCATCCATGTATACATAGAGTAAAATATTACATACTCTCTTTTTAAAACCAATGAAATAGGAAAGTTTCTTTGAAAATTAATATTGCTAAATCATTGTCCAATAAATTTTTTCTTAAACTCATTTATCGAAGTTTTCTACCAAAACTCTAAAATACTAAAGTCCAGACAAGTTTTACAAAATTATCAAAGAATAACCTTTCTAAAGATAAGACTTACTTAGGATATAAAAATAGTAAATAACTTAAAAGATCATTGATATTTAAAGTGGATCTAACTTTAGAAAAACTTTAGAACACATAACCAAGAAATATTTAGAAAAAACTACATTTTTCAAACACTGAGAATAAAGTTGTAAGAATCTTAACAAGACTAGAATTACTTTTTGAAAAATTAATTATTCTCAATATTAAGAAATGGAGGAAATACTCACTTATACTAATTTAAGAAATTTTCCAACAAAACTAAAAAGGGAATTTTCAAGTCTTAGCATTTTCTCACTTTTAAGACACATTGTTTTACAAAAATCATTGTTGAGACAACACCACTAAATTCATGCATATAATTTGAGTCTATATATATATATATATATATTCAAATGATTTTTCAACCAAACAAATACCTATATTTTTGGTACAAGGATTTTTTGATGGAGAAAAGTTTGAAAACTTGAGTGTTGAAATATGGAATTTTCGTATCAATTCTGTACGTTACTATTCCGAGACCCAAATGACTTCTTTTGATAAAAAATAACCTTAGAAATGGATAGATCTTTTCGAGTAGATAGAAATCGGTATATAATATGCGAAATTCCGAGTTAAAATGAGTAAGTTATTGCCATTTTAAGTTGGAATTTCCATTCATGCAAATTTTGACGAATTCAATAAGATAGAATTGAAGAATTTGAGTAGATCTTGAATGAACTACTCACTTCGGGTATTTCTTTTGTTTAGGTATCGAGAACCAAGATCTTCTCTTTGCTGAGGATTACTTCGACTCATAGAAGATCGCTATGGATGAGTGAGTTTCCCTTACATTTATGCATTTGCGCATATGCTTGTAGAATAGAGCATTAGATGTTAGGAAAAGATAAAATTGATATGCATGTGGGATATCATGGGAATTATGTTTGTGAATTGTTATATGTGATCAATGAACGATAAGTATATCGGAATCCAATCTGTGATTGTTATAATCGTTTCTATATATATTGCATGTGTGCAAATATTGATTGATCGCTTTAAATGAATTAATGTCGGATTGGAAATCTCATAAATAATTGCTCATGCATATCACTTAGAATATCATTTCGCATTTTTGCTACTACTCCTTAGCATGGGATCAGAAAGGTAAGCTGCCTAGTTACATCTTGAGGGTTTAGGACGTTCGGACAATAAGGTCTTAAGTTGTAGCCAAGCCGGATCGATCGGTTTGGGTAAGTGATGCGATCTATAGAACCCTAGGTATATTAAACCTAGAACCCTATAACCGTAAGGGAATCAAATCCCCAAAGGACCATCTTGAACAAGCAATCATTCACCGGAACTAGACCCCAATCGAACCTGTCAATTGAAACCTAAGTTATCAAAGAAGAATTCCCTCAATCGTTTAGATTGAAGAAAATCAAAGAGAGTTCTTTTGCAAAGAACCAAAGAGAGAGTTTTCTCTCAAAGAAGATTAATTTCAATTCAATATTGTCAAAGTCTGATTTCTATATTTCATACTAGCCTTAATATATAGGCTATTACAAGGCAGTTACGTAACTGAAAAAATCATAATTGTGGCAGTTACGTAACTGATAACGTAACTGAAGAAAAAACATAATTACGGCAGTTACGTAACCGATAACGTAACTGAAAAAAACCTAAAACAGTTACAATATTTGAAATATACTATTTTAACTTGAAACATTTAAACTGTCAAAAAAATATCCCTAAAAATCCTTTAATCTCTTGTATCCCAAACTTTGACTTATGATTTAATGATCATAACTCCCGTCAACAAGCTTTCTTTTCCTTTAACTGGATTATTGATCTTGAACTTGATGGGCTTAATTGATGATGCTATCTGGATTACATCATTCCCTCCTTCTTCAAAAAGATTCGACCTCGAGTCTTCATTCTTGGACTCTTCTAAATGGCATGGATGGAATTTAAATTGATGTTTAATTCCATTTGGAAGTTTCAGATAAAACCCATCTTTGGTTTCCTGCAGTTGTGAAGCAATTTTACTGGGAAAAGAACAATTAAGGTCATTAGTTGAAAAACAATTTTCACTCTTAATCTCTCTTTTTTTATCTCTTTCACTTTTTGCATTTTCATCAATCAGATTTATTTGCTTTTCGCTCTTCTCAGTGCTCACTAGTGTGTTGTTATCATTTTTTTTCAAAGTCTCACTCCTTTCTTCACTCTCAATCTTTTCTAAAGCAATCTTTTCTTTTTCTCTTTGTTTTGTTCTCTCATTTTCTCTTAATTTTTCACTCTCCCTGTGTTTTGCAAAAGATTGCCTAAGTTTCATCAAATCCTCATACACTTGCAAGGAATTAAGAAATGTTAAGTTCACACGTCTTTAGTTTAGAACAAGAGTATAGCGATTCTTGATTTCATCAAACTTGGCCTTCCTATCCAAATGCCATAGCTGCCCCAAAAGAATATGACATGTTTCCATTGGTACCACATCACACAATACTTCATCTTGATACTTTCCAATGGAAAAGACAATAGAACCTGCTTAGTCACCTGAATTTCTTCATACTCTTTTGTCAATTGTAATTTATATGGTGTTTGAAGATCCAAAGTTTGTGGACTCAATTTCTCCACTAACAAAGTACTAATAAAATTTTTACAACACCCACTATTAATCCTCAAACTGCATACCACGCCACTCACATCATTCACATGGCATCGAGTATAAAATTCAGAATCAAATGAGAATTCATCAATCCTCAACAGATTTGCATTCACTCTCATTATGGCTTCTTCTTTTTTTTTTTTTTTTCCAAATCCAAATCGAACCCTAAAAATCAAAGCTTTTTTTTTTTTTATACCCTAGATCTAAAGATCACAACTTTTCATAAAAGAACCCTAACAACAGACCAATCAAAATCAAATCTTTGTTTTTTTTTTTTTTTTTTTTATCTAATCCTAATAAGATAAATCTAACAAATCAAAAGACATAACCGAGGGATATGAACGATTAAAGTGTTACCTCCAATCGAACTGGGATATGGATTTACTTGATTCAAGAAGCCGAAGCTCTGATACCAAATGATGCGATCTATAGAACCCTAGGTATATTAAACCTAGAACCCTATAACCGTAAGGGAATCAAATCCCCAAAGGACCGTCTTGAACAAGCAATCATTCACCGGATCTAGACCCCAATCGAACCTGTCAATTGAAACCTAAGGTGTCAAAGAAGAATTCCCTCAACCGTTTAGATTGAAGAAAATCAAAGAGAGTTCTTTTGCAAAGAACCAAAGAGAGAGTTTTCCCTCAAAGAAGATTAATTTCAATTCAATATTGTCAAAGTCTGATTTCTATATTTCATACTAGCCTTAATATATAGGCTATTACAAGGCAGTTACGTAACTGAAAAATCATAATTGTGGCAGTTACGTAACTGATAACGTAACTGAAGAAAAAACATAATTACGGCAGTTACGTAACCGATAACGTAACTGAAAAAAAACCTAAAACAGTTACAATATTTGAAATATACTATTTTAACTTGAAACATTTAAACTATCAAAAAAATATCCCTAAAAATCCTTTAATCTCTTGTATCCCAAACTTTGACTTGTGATTTAATGATCATAACTCCCGTCAACAAGCTTTCTTTTCCTTTAACTAGATTATTGATCTTGAACTTGATGGGCTCAATTGATGATGCTATATGGATTACATCAGTAAGGAAAGCCCGAAGACTAGTAGTACGGTTCGTTGGAACCCCAAGAAATGCGCAAACTTTTAAGGAGATCGTTTGGGGCCTAGTTCAAATTATTCCCTAACCACCGATGGAGGGGTAAATCCACCATACATACAAAACGGATAGTCGTATGCAATGTTTGATCATATGGTTGTTGCATTTCATATGCTTGATTAATGAACTTAGTTGGTTGCCTGTTATGAGTACTTTTGCGTAAGGAATATCCATTAAGCTAGTTATGCTTATACCCCTATAGACTTTTGATATTGCAGGATCGTTATTTTGCACCCAAGACCATCTTGATCATCCGGGTATAATCTTTATTTTGGGAAGCATTTAGAGGAACTCTTGTCACGCCCCATACACATACCATATAAGACTCTTGAATTACTATCCAAGCCTATCCAAGCCCTTCGGAAGTCTTGTATAGATGTAAAGCATCCCTTTACGACAATATAATACTCTATTTAATGGAGTTAAAGAGTTTAATTCAGCATTCAATATCATTAGATAATAAATCAAAATGCATAGGCAATATGTTACAAATTCTTAGGGGCATTCCCCTGCAAAAGAGTATTTAAAGGTCCATTACAATCATCCAAAATCTCTTGGTTTCCTATGAAAGTCTATACAATTTGAATACAACTGCTATAGAAAACACCTAGCTCCTGTACCTAAGTTGTAGCCTATCTCGATCTAAGCCAAATAAACTCATGCTACAACAAATAGAAACTATAGGAGTGTAAGCTATACTAACTTAGTGAGTGAAAACTTCCATGATCACAATTATAACATATCAATCAGACAAGTGATTAATCAGACAAATGATATGCATCAAACACGTGAATTCATCAAACATATGACCAGCCAAAAATCATATGTGGATGGATTTGCGCCCTCTATTTCGGGTTAGCAGATTAACGAATCCTGCGATACGACGCCGTTTAGGCTCACGGTCAACCAACTTATAATTCGTTATATGGATCACGATTAACCAACTCAATAATTCGTTTTATGGATCACGATCAATAAACTTTTACACCGTTTAGGATCATGGGAAACCAATAAATGCCAATGCTCCATCCCCGTCGTAATATGAATGAGTTCAAATTCATCTTCAATTCTGAATAGTCAATTACGCCAATTCTTTTAAGTGATCAATCAATATCCACAGACAGTAAATCCTAATTCATCTATAAAATCAACGATTAATCACCCGGTTTCGATATTCTTTAAATTCAAGTTCTCACAACAACATCAAACATATATAATTCCCGTTCAACCTCATCATGCATATTCATTTTGTCATGCCCCAAAGAGTACCCTAAACGTGACAGTCCGCCACACTCAATATTAAAGCTTAAGTATGACAACCTTAGCCATTCCCAAAAGCTTCTATATTAAGTGTAAGGCGTGCTTTCACAACTTTAGAGGACATATATGGAATTATGAAGTTTAAAAAGATATAAATAACATATTTAAGAAAAGAGGAATCATAATAATCATTCATTTGTACCAATGGCTTTACAAACTTAGGGACATTTTCCCTTGATCTCTAATCTATTACATGAATATTTATACATCATTACTAATACTACACTTTATCTAAATTTCTATTACCCAAAAAGAAATTAACTGCCCCCAGGGTCCATGTGGCCTTAACCATAAGTAGGGAAACTGCAAAAGATATCTATCGGAGTATAAGCTAATAGGCTTAGTGAGAACTGTTTCCATAAATAACTTCTTGTAACAAGATTTTAAACAAGTTGATTAAACAAACAAATGTAATGCAATAAGCACGTGGGCAAACAAGCATATAGTTTTCCGGGAACTATATGTTGAATGGATTTGCGCTCTCCATTCGAGGTTTGGTGATACATAACCTTAATTCAAGTAGTTTTAGTTAAAAAGTTTTCATGCTCATGAGCACTCATCGCCAAGCATTCCGAATCTACTTGATTGACCTTGCTTTCGGATCTTCCGCCAAGCATTTTCCATTAAGTCGCCAAGCAATCGCTTTCGGATCTTCCGCCAAGTGTTGCTTTCGACATGAGCTTACTATCCTTCTCACCCAAGGATAATAACCCAAAATGCAACGTGACTCACTTCGTGGTATGCATGAATTCATTTATTTATAAAGTCATAGTATAATTATTTTTAAATTTAAGGCGATCAAGGAATTTCATACAAATCAATACTATGCTAAACTTTCCAAGATTGTGGATTTCCAACAGTACCAACAAGAAGGTAAGGACATTTATATGATTGATTAACCAAGTTGGCCCATTTCTTAATCAACCAATATAATGTTTTCCATGTACAAGCTGGCAAAGCTTTATAAAAGAAACTGATATGAAAGCAAGGAATCCTAGTTAGAATCATAACAATTCAGGACATAAGAATGGTACCTGAGTGTTGAGCTAACAAGAAATTTTGAAGAAAAAGATACCCTTTGATGCTAGATAACGGGCAATCAAAGAGAACAATTCAGACTTTGAAGAAGAGTGTGTATCATAGATTTCAAAGAATGAGAAAGACACAAGATAAACGAAAAGGGTGAGACTGATAAGAAAATGAGGACCCTAGAAAAATTAGAATGGAGATCAAGTGTACTTAATGTCACGCCCCGAAGGGTACCCTAAACGTGACAGTCCGCCATACACAATATTAAAGCCTAGGAATGACCGCCTCAGTCACGTGAAGGCTTCCATACTATGTACAAGGCGTCTAACACATGGAGGAGACACATTGGAGTAATACATTTTATATTGGTACAACTTGAGTAACAATGTAAAGGAACTACACTTCACTATACTTCAAATAGAAATCATTATACTTTAATTACATTCATCAAGGATTCCACTGCATAAAACTATTACAAGGCAATTCATAAAACCTAGCTGATAACTTCAAACATTCTTATTCCTTGCCGGAATCCCGAAGTCATTCCCGGCTCCAACCATCTCGGTCCCCACTTAGAATTCTTGAGATAAGCTGTTTAATCAAACATCTATTGGGGTATAAGCTACACTAGCTTAGTGAGTAAGAACTTCCAGGATTGCATTTATAACACATCATACAATCAAGTGATTAGTCAGACAAGTGATATGCATCAAACACGTGAATTCAACAAACATATGACCTGCCGGAAATCATATGTGGATGGACTTACGCCCTCCATCGTGGGTTAGAGATTAACGAATCCTGCGGTACGACGCCGTTTAAGCTTACGGTCAACTGAACTATAAATTCGTTTTATGGATCACGATTAACCAACTCATATTCGTTTAAGGACAACGATAAACCAACTTAATAATTCGTTTAAGGACAACGATAAACCATCAAATGCTAATGCTCCATCCCCATCATGATATAATGAGTTCAATTTTATCTTTAATTCCGAATAATCAATTATACCAATTCTTTTAAGTGATCAATCAATAATCGCAGACAATCAATTCTAATTCATCTATACAAGCAATAATTAATCACTCGGCTTCGATATTCTTACATTCCATTTCTCATATCAACAACAAGCATACATAGTCCTCGTTCGTCCCCATCATACATATCTATTTTATCTTTACCAAATATCTAGTGCAACTATTATTACAATCACATACAATAAATGAAATCGGAAGTAATACTCACTCGGCCATTGGATCACTGGTCTCTTAGTACAAGTAATCCTATGGTAAGGAATCATCGATTTCGGGATCACCTAAAAAGGAAGAAATACTCTAATAAGTATTTCATCACTTAACGAATCCAAACTATCTTATACAAACTATCAAATTCGCAATTCTCGTTCTAAGCGGGAATTCCAACTTAAAATGGCCATAACTTGGTTATTTTAACTTGGAATTTCGTAAATTATATATCGATTTCTATCTACTTCGAAAGATCTATCTAATTCTAATATTATTTTCAAGTTTTGGAAATATTTAAGTAACAGAACAGAGGGATCAGATCTGATCATAAATAGTTTCCAATTGCGAAAAATAGTTTTATAATTGTTTGAAATGTTCCTATTTGATAATTCAAGAATACATGAAATATGAATGATTTCCTAACATGAATGACATGAGATGAGTTTAATGTATGCATGATCTTGATGATTTTTGCTAAAAGAAAATTTTATAACTTTTTATTTTGCAAGACCATAATAACAACTACTTATGAAAGATCTAGTTTTCTAACTTTGATCATGGCCATTTGTTTTGGATTTATTTCTTAAGAAAATATAATTATCTTTGTTAAAATTGAGTCTTCATTATATCTATTACTTATGACCTTCATTTTACATAAAAATTTCCATTTTGCACTTTGTAAACACGTTTTCAAGTAGGGTTGATTCAAAAATCCGAATTTTGTAAAATTAGTTTTTGAGTGATTCCTTTAAATAAAAATCATTTGATACTTAGAAAATTAGGGCTCAACCATACATAGCCACTAAGAACTTCTTTTTTTTATAAAACTTCTATTTTGAGTTTGAAAAATATGAGTTTTCATGCCATTACTCCATTATTACGAATTTCTTAAAAATGACAACAACTTAATTTTTCCTACTTTTTTTTACAATGCATCATGCATATATGTATTACCTACAAGCTATTGCCATGAAGATTATGAGATGATCTACCTATATGTATACATATAGTATCAAGAATTCTTTTTGAAAACTTTTACTTTGCAAAACTTTGAATTATATTAGACTTAAGAAAAATAGTTTTCTTCTTGTAAAATCATACTTTCTTTTATCAAAACTCAACCTTGATGATCTATATAACCATCACCTTCATTTTGGGGTTAGAAAGTAGATGTTTAAATAGGAAGTTTACCTAATTACGAATTTTACAAATTTTTGAAGATTGAAAACAGTGTTTATCCTATTCTTGGAAACCATTTGTTATCCTAGGATTATATTTTGATAAACTTCTCTTATCTTGTCAAAACTTGGTCTTTACTACATATATTCCCTAGAACTTCCATTTTCCTATAAAAATTATCATTTTGGCATTTGGAAATGAGTGTTTAAATTGTGGCTATTTTCAAATCCGGATTTTGAGAAATTCATTTGAGCTTGTTTTCTTTGTAAAACTCATTTAGTCTTTCAAAAACCATTTCCTAATCAAACCTATACCTTAAGGCTTCCATTTCTTTAAAAAAGTCTTGTTTTGAAGTTGAAAAATAGGTTTTCAAAATTGGTCTTGGTTGGGATCCGAATTTACAAAATTTATTTTTGGACATATCTTTTGATAAAATCTATCTAAACTTATGAAAATCCATTCCTTACATATCCTATCTAAAGCCTTCCATATCTTGAATAAAAACTTCATTTTTGAGTTGGAAAACATTTTTTAAAATATGCCTTGGCCAAAACCGAAAATGAGATTTTTATTTTGAAAATAACTTTTGAAAATCACCTTTGATTCTTGTAAAAAGAAGTCTTGATGATGTACATACATTAAGCCTTCATTATCTTAAGTAAAAATTTCATTTTGACACTTGGAAAGGGGTTTTTAAATAGGGGTCTTGCCAAAATACGAATTTCACAATTTTTGTTTAATATGAACATAAATCTAAAAGAAACCCATAGTAGTAAACTATAAACTTATAGATCTAAACTTTACTCATCAAAATCTTTTCATTTATGTTATCTATACCCTAAGCCCTTCATTTTAAATGAAAAATACACATTTTGAAGTTGAAAAATAACTTTTCTAAATATGATTCATTTTTCATCCAAATTTTCAAAAATGGTTTTTGTTGCAAATAAAATAGATCTTAAGTTTTCTAAAACTGTCCTACTATCATCATGCCACTACAAGTTGTTTATGAACATAAAACAAAAGTCTAATGCATGTATGAACAAAAAACAACTAGATCTAGTCTTCTAAACTAGTTATAAGTGCATGAACACCATGATAGTCATGTGAATGATGAATATATGTATAAATCATAAGCAATAACAAAAATAATAGCTTAAATAACAAGATCTATAGCATAAACGAAAATCAAAGCTACAAAAAGTTAGATCTACAAAATATAACAACTTTAAACAAGAAAAAAATAATGATACAAGATAATAATAATAATAAAGAAGATAAGTGTTTCATTTTTGGCATCATCATCCTTAGCTTTTAAGCTTATGGAAGGTCATTTGATGCATGAAACTCTCACTATACCTTACCTATATCATCTATGGAAACTTTGAGAAGAAAGTTTACTTAAAAATCTTCAAGAATGAAGTGTGGAAGAAAATTTTAGAAGTGGGGGCAGCTTGTGTTCTTGAAGAAACAAGAAAAAATGAAAAAGAAAAGAGAGGAAAAAGAGAAAGAAAAGTTAAGGAATGAAAAAGGGTAAAAGGAGTAAATGAAAGAGAGAGAGAAAATGGTGTATTAAATGAATGAAAAAAATAAAAAAATAAAACAAGGTAGAAAATTTTTTTTTTTGGGGGGGGGGGGGGGGGGGGGGGTGTTCACGTGAAAGAGAGAGGAAAATGTTTGAATTTTGACTTGAAATTGAATTGTGTAATTAATGTGTAATGTAGCTTCTTGAAGAAGGGTTGAAAGAGGGTTATTTTAATTAATTTTTGGAGTAATTCAAGAGTCAAAACAGCCATCAAGGGGGTCAAAATCTGCCATGAAGTGTGGGACAAAGTATAGAAAGATTGAAGTGAAAAAGGAAGTGATATGTGAAAAGTGTACTTGAAAATATGGTTGTAAGAGTACTTTCTTAATAAAATAAAATGAAATAAAATAAAAATAGAAAATTTATTTCAAATAATTGTAGCAGATTTTTTCTTAATTAAAATAACATAATTAATTAATTTATTTTAGTGAATTATTAAACAAGTTACCGGTATGATCAAAATACGCGAATATAGGCTATATATGATATTTTTATAACCCGAAAAATTCTAAAAAATATTTTATGAAAATAAATTATTTTTAAAATATTTTTCAATTATTAAATTAATTTATTTTATTTTTAGTATCGGGTCTTAAATAGAATATGATCCCGTAAAAACCCAAAAAGAACTAAATTTTAAAAAAAATATTCTATAATATATAAAATATTTATCTAAAAATATAAGGCTTTATAAGAATAATAAAATCATGTAATGAAATAAAAGTGAATAATGCAAAAGACTAATTAATTACTGGTAGTAATGAAAATATGATAAAAAGATTATAATTGTAACTTTTATAACCCGAAAAATTATATAACTGATATATTTGAAAATCTTATGAAATTACGAGTCTAACAGTACTAATGGTATATTTTTGATATCACGAGCCTCGGGACACGCTTTTCGAAGTCTGTATCCGAACATGTTCGAAATAGGTCAAAAATTAACCAATCTGATATTTTTAAACAAACTTATATTACTACAAGCTATTCTACATATTTAAACTACACCTCAGCCTCTAGTGTTAAGGGCGCTAGATTGCCGAACTTAAGCTATTATATTCCGGTTAAGGTTTCCGGGTGATTTTTCCGGTTTAGATCTTTGCCAATCTAGAAACTGATGTTTTATGTTCATACAACATATTTAATTTGAGAAAATTATTTTACATTTCATTTTTGTAAGTACTTAATATCTTTTAACGTTTTCGGAATTCTTGAATTGGGTTTCATTTCCGAAATTAATATTATTTACTTTTTAATAATTTGTTTTTAGGTTCTATATTACCCGATTTTATAAGTCGGAGTTACGAATAGAATTTATCGTACGTAGTGGTTTTGGAATGGAAGTATGTTGAGTTCTTATTTTGTTTTTAAGGATTCTTATTTTCCTCAAGATTTGGAAATTTCTGGATTTGCTCGTGTATTTTAGACTAGTTGAAGTTCGGTTTTAATTTAGAGTGATTTTTAGGGTTTATTTTCGAAGTTCATCTTGGAATTACTTACTGAAATTTTCCGGGGCTTACACTTAAGGATAAAGAATGTACATCGTGTGCACTCATCGGATCTTTTGGAAATAATAAAACAAGTTGGAAGTTTAGCTTGTCATCTAAACATCTTAGAAGTATGCGACATATTCCAAATCTCTATAAAACAATTGACCAAGGGATCAGTTTTGGAGATAAAGTTAGTACTCTTAAAGAAGGATCTCCCCAATAAGGAATACCTAGTACAAATCTTTAGCCAAAAAGCTCAAAGGATGGGAAATAAGAAAATCAAGTAAGAGAAATCTCTTCTAAGAAGAAGCAACATAAGGTACTTTGGATGAGATGCAACCTAAGTACCCAAGTTGTTTGAAGCTACAGTTGTGAATTTCCAAGTTTTGAGGACAAAACTTTCTTTAAGAGGGGTAGGTTGTAAACTCCTAAGTTTTTAGAATCGGTTTAGCCTAAAACCCTAATCTGGAAGTTAACCGGAACTCTAAAGTCAACAAAACCCTAGTTAGACGTAATAGCTTAAGTCCAGCAATCCCGAATAAGCAACTCGGAGAACTCGGAGAAAGCAAGTAAGAGTTTAGAATGTAGAATAGTGCGTAATTACCCGAGGAAGCTTAAAAAGATCAGATTAGTAAAACCGTAAATCGTCTTGAACCGATCGGACACAGTACTTAAATTGTCATGTCTACTTTAAAAATATCGATTTTATAATTTTTGGTAAGTAAAAATAACAAATATCGCAATTATACGTGTATTTTCTTACTACCGGTACTTAAATTGTCATGTCTACTTTACATTACACTATTCATTACTATTCTACACTATTCTTTTATCTCTACATTTTCTTACACCTACTCTTACACACACCATAATCTATAACCTTTACTTTTTACATTTCCCATAACTTTATTTCACATCTACCTTACTTATTACTTCTTTTAATCCACAAAAATACAAAATAAAATCTCTCTCCACCCTTCTACTCTACTTGGCCGGTGCCCCCACCCCCCTCCTCTCATGCATCTCTCAATTTGTTTCAATTTTCTTTAATTTTAATCACTAAAAAATTTCGCCATATTTTCCTATAAATACCCCCCTCCTCTTTCAATTCTTTCACACAATTACTACTCACAAATTTCTACAAAAACTCTCTCAAATTCTCCTCTCAAAACTCTCTCCAAATAACCTCCCAAAACTCTCAAAATAATTCCAAAACCACTTTCTACCTACATCAAAACCCATAACACTACCAAAACCTTCTTTTGGTAAACTTTCTTATTATTTCTCATCTCTTCATGTCATGTAACTTTACATGACCATAGTATAAGTTTCCAAAGAGTAAGTACTATGGAAGCTACACTATGTTCATGAAAAATCCATTTATGTTTATATTGTTTTGTTTTGTTATTGTTATCATATCTAAGTATTAATATGTATCTATATATATATATATACATATTCTTTAGAGCATATAAGCTCACTTGCAATCTATTTATTTTCATGCAATGTAATTTATTTATTTATTTCATTGCAATTTATTTATTTCTTGTTATTTTAAGACTAGCCTCTAGTCTTAGACTTGTCCTCATCAAGTCAAAACAAATTTTTTTTTCTTCCTTTCATTATTTTTCTTTTGGACTAGTCTACTTCTTAGTCCCGCAAGGCTTGAAGAAGCTAAGACTCTCAATATTTGACTTTATTTATTATTTATGTTATTTTTCTTGCTATTATCTCTCATAAACCATGTTCATTAAGATTGTTATCCAAATTTTTCAAGCTCTAAAAATAATTGATAAAAAGAGATTTTATCACTTAGGAATAAGTTATATAACATCTATGGTTTAACAAAAGTAAAAGTTATTCCTTTCTAAGTTTTAAGAAGAACTCACTACAATTTTTGGAAACTATTTTTGTTTTGAAAAGCCTTTCTATGTCACTTTGTTATTCAAAGAGAAAAATGATTTTTAATATAGAAATGAATTTTATAAGAACCTAACATAACGAAAACCTTAGGAGCAAGAAGTAGGAATTTTTGAATTTAGATCTTTTCAATTAAATAGTCAAAGAAAGATTTTATAGAACATAAATGGGAAAAGTAGCAGTTAGAAGAAGAAGAAAATTTCTTTTCGAAAAGTCATAACAAGTCAATTATAAAGAAATTCTTTGAAAACAAAAAGAATCAAAATATTCATTTCAAAATAATTTCCAAAATGAATTTCTTGTAAACTATATTTTTCTAAACTCCTAAGTTGACATTGTTTTACTTAAGAAACACAAATGGACAATAAGCACTTAAGCATGAATAAATATGAGCTAAGTAGCTATAAAAAGAGAATTTTTCAACTATATAGATAACTAAGTATTTATCAAACAAATTTTGAATGATTTAATATTTGAACCAAAATTATTTTCAGTTGGAAAATTCATGGTGAATTTTATCGCCACTGTTTCGGAGTCTATATGATCTTGTTTGTTAAAAATAGTTTTAGAAATGGGTAGATCTTTTCGAGTAGGTAGAAATCGATATATTATATATGCAATTCCGAGTTAAAATGACCAAGTTATGGCCGTTTTAAATTGGAATTTTCCTTTATACGAACTTTAACGTTCTCATGATATTGTTTTGTCAAAATTCAAGAAAATCATCAAGAAATACTCATATTGGGTATTTTCTTTGGCTAGGTGATTCCGAGGAAGAATCCCTCTATCCCGAAGACTATTTTGATTAAGTAGAGTGTGTGAGCGACTCATCCACTAGAGAAATCGTCGTCATGGCATCGTGAGTTTATTTCCTTAAAATGCTTTACTTGTTTGTGCTTGTAATTTAGTTGCATTAGAACTAAGAAAAGATAAATAAATATTTTGTAAAGATAATTCTTTGAAAGAATTCTAAGAATATCGAGGCCGGAATTGATTCAATGTTTGTTTTAATATAACACTTGATTTGTATGAAATTCCTTGATCACCTTAAATTTAATAATAATAATGTTATGATATCATAAATAAATGGATTCATGCATATCATGAAGTGAGTCACATTGCATTGGGTTATTATCCTTAGGTGAGAAGGATTGTAGCTCAGGTCGAAAGCAACACTTGGCGGAGTGACCAAAAGCGATTGCTTGGTGACATTAAGGAAATGCTTGGCGGAAGATCCGAAAGCAAGGCTCAATTCAAGTAGACTTCATATGCTTGGCGATATTGGTCAAAAGCATAAATCTTTTTAACAAAAACTACTTGTTTTGAGGTTATGTATCACCAAATCCTAAATGGAGGGTGCAAATCCATTCAACATATAGTTCCCGGAAAACTATATGCTTTGTTTGCCCACGTGTATGTTGCATTCAATTTGTTTGATTAAACAACTTTTTTGAAATTTTGTTACAAGAAGTTATTTATGGAAATAGTTCTCACTAAGCCTATTAGCTTATATCCCTATAGATATCTTTTGCAGTTCCCTTATTTGTGGTTGAGGCCACGAGGACCTTGCAACCAGGTACCTTCTTTTTAGGTTAAGGAATTTCCTAAAATAAAGTTTAGTAGATAAGATGTAGAAATACTTGATGTGCTATAATTAGTAGTGAATTTTCAAAGCATCTATTCTAGCAAGCGTACTGGGCTTTCTATTGTAATATAGCATGAGTCAAGTGTCGATCCCACGGAGATCTATTAACTACTAGACAATTATCAACTAATACTAATATTTAGGCAATTGATCTTTTTAAAATGATTAGATTAAACTAAATTATCTAATTAAATGTTTATATGAATGCAATGAGCTTTTAAAGAGAGGGATATGGTGGAAAAATGTGGAAAGGAGCATAATTCACTTTAAACTATTGTCAATCAACTTGAAGTCATGTTATAATGATAATTAGATCCATGGACATTCATAAGAAATTGTCAAGATTTTAAAAACAGAGTTTAAAAACCTTTTAAACCACAAAAACAATTCAATAGCTTCCGCTAAATAAATTATTAGTGGAATCAAAATTACAATTATAAACCTTCTGATTCTATAATTGACTAATACTTTATATTAATATCTCCCAATTCCTTAGTGAGAAATCAACATAAAACATTGCATTAATATTCATGGACAATTTCTAAATTAGATTAAACTCCGCCGCTTCCGCAATTGTAATTTAATCTCAATTTATGAATTCATATGAACTCTAATTTCCCTTCCGAGTTATTAAAATTCTTATACACCAAAAGTATGATGAATAATCAGAATTCAATATGAATATTTCATGATTCTAACTATATTATAACATGGATTCAAAGATCATTTTAGCATGTTTAAAGCTTCATCAACTTCCCACAAAAAGAATTTAGCTACTCATGGATGATGATTCAACAATCAGATAAGAAATTGCAAATGATTTCATTATGATCAAAATATTCAAATATATGAATTGCATAAAAGAAATAAGATTAGATATCACCAATTCAAAATACCAAAGCTTCACTTGCAAATTCTTGAACGACTTCAATTTCTCTTCAAAAATCTATATGGAATGCTTGTTCTAATCTATGTATTATAGTATGATTTAGAGCTACTTGGATTTGGATTGGATGATTGGATTATTGGATGATTCTGAAACAGAGTGGAAGACCCCCTATTTATAGGAAAAATTTCGTACAAGACATTAAATGAACTTTGCTGTTTCACATTGTACGCCGGCAGTTATGGATCCTATGCCGGCGGCTTACGGGCGGCGTATCTTCAATTTCTCCTTTGCGCAGGCAGTGCATTTGTAGCCTTCAATATCAGTTACACATGTAGGCCGCTTCTACGCCGGCGGCTTAGATGTAGATCTAGCCGGCGTATGTGGTTAGAAATGAAGCGTTGCATCATTTTGCTCGAACGCTGTCCCTAAGCCGGTGGCTTAGACACGGCGTAGACACTCCAACAGATTTGTCTCTTCAATTTCCTCCAAGCTTTTGATATCTTCATGTCGCTGCAGATCTATGTTGTACGCTGCCTCAACGCCGGTGGCTTAAGTGCCGGCTTATAATGTAACTCCTTCAAAGCTGGTGATGTTTCATTTCTGAGTTGCCGGCCTTCATGTACTGGCTTCTTCATCTTCTACGCCGGCAGCTTTGAGGCGGCTTTGAGTGTAGTTGAAACTTATGCTCGGCAAAGCTGGCAATGCTGCAGCGGCCTTGAGTTTTACGCCGTTTAAACGCCGGCGGCTTTGAATGTAAAATTGCCGGCCTTGACTTCAATTTTTCCTATTTCGATTCAAATTCTCTTGTTTTGATTTCTTTGTCCAAATTAGTCCTGAAACATAAAATTTAATCAAAACAAATATCAATTCTAGCTCTTTTGATCATCAAAATTTGTATAAAATATGATCTTATCAATACTCCTATAATAGATTTGTGAATAAGGGAAATGTCCCTAAGTTTTGTAAGAACGTCATTATGAATAAAAGAATATTATGAATCCTCTTTTCTTAATATGTTATTATATCTTCTTAAGCTTCATAGTTCCATGTATGGTCCTCCAAAATTGTGAAAGCACACCTTACACTTAATATTAAAGCTTTAGGGAGTGGCTAAGATTGTCATACTTAAGCTTTAATATTGAGTGTGGCAGACTGTTATGTTTAGGGTACCCCTTGGGGCGTGACAAACAGTGTATTGATCCACACCTGATATTTGATCACAAGATATTGTGTGACAAAGAGACTAAATAACTGACTGTTAATAAGTAAAATCAGATCACTAATCTTTACTTAATATCTTGTTAGAGACCAATTATGTTTTATAGGTCTAAAATGTTTTTAGGGCCTATTGCTAACATTAGGTGAACCTATAGGGTTGCACACAAAAAAACGAATAAAATATATTATGGGTTTATATTTAAACCTTTAGGAATTATTATATATTATTATTATATGGTTTAAGGATAAAAAACAATTATTACGAAAAATTAATATTTAATGAAATAACGTATTTTATTAAATATTAAATAAATCTCTCTTTAGTGTTTCCTACTTATCTATATATAGATATAGATAGCCTCTCCTTAGGTGAGATACTATTACGTCAAATTAGACGGGTAGAGACATTTCGCAAACAGAGAGAGAATAAAAAATTGTTTTGGAAGATAATTCTTACACGAATTAGATTCGTATTTTGAGTGCTAGCATGCATACTTATTCGCATGTGGATACCGTAGAGGGAATTGCAGAGTCGCAGTTTCTACAAATCCTATTCACTCGTCAATTCCTAAATTTGAATTAAGGTATTAACAAATTTGAATTAATCTCTTCTTGTTGTTAATCTAATTAAAGCACTTGGATACTAGTTTTAGGGTTTTCAAATTTGAAATTCCACTGCAAAAGTTTTGATTTTATATCATGAAAACTCAACACATTAGCTTACCATAATTATCATATAACCACACACACTATAATATTTAAATGCCCTTAAAGTAAACCATTGCTTTTTATATATATGCATATTTATCCTTTCCTTTTGGTAGAAACTTCACTTCCTTTCTCTTCTTCTAAACCAACATTTTTCACACACACACACTTCACAACTTATCTTCAATTTCTCTTCTTAAATCATTATGAAATTCAAGCTAAACTTCCATCTCCAAGTTAAGATAAGTATAGGTAAGTTAACTCTTGTTTTTCCTTTGTTGTTTTTGTTTTATGAGTATATGTCAGATAAGTGTTCTCGTTAGTTGTTGGTATGAATAGGGTAGTTATGAGTTTTTTTATTATATATGTGATGTGGAGTTATGGATTTATGGTATTAAGTCTTAAGTAATAGATGTTATGAACAATGAAGGTTAGTTGTGGAGTTGATGTGAAGTTGGATAGGTATAAGGTTATATGAAGATGAGAATGGTGAAAATGAGCCTTGTATGATGATATTAGAATGTATTTGATGAAATGAGACCTTTAAAGTTGGTTAAAGTGTGTAAAAATGTAAAGTTTAAAAGCATAGTTCACTACTGGATGAGCACAGCGCGTGGTGGAGGGCATAGTGCACTTTGTTGTTTTTTTTTATGGATACGCCCCTCCCTACGGAGCATGGAAAGGGGCATGACAGCCTTTATGCCCAAGCCTGGGTTCGTACTCCCTTTCATATTGGGTATGGTGGCCTCTACATGTTGCCCTATCCCATATGCCCCTCCCATGGGTGTGATAAGGGGCATAGCCTTTCTGTTCCCTCGTCTGATTTTGTATGCCCCTTGATATGAGGCATGGCCTTAGGCATATGGCCTTTGGTCTGTGTTTTTGTCCTCTTTAGCTCTAAGATCTTGTTTAATCCTTCCTTAGCTTGTTAAATAGTTAGTAAAATAAGTTTTCTATCTTATAGGAACCTTATATCAGGACCCAGATTTCCCAAGTGATTATTATTATGACTGAGGTAATATGTAAGGGTAAGTAACTTAAGCCTTTTCAACTTGTTTGTAGTTGTATTATAATGGAACATAGTATAAGCACCATTAAAATTAATCAAATGCATGGGGTTGGGAAATCTTGTATGCTATGTGTTTCATGAATGAATCACAAATCTTAAAGTTTAAAGTGACAGCTACTTTGCTTGATAATAAGTGTGCAGTTTGAAATGATGAATTTTTGAATTTGGTGTGACCACTAAATAATATAGAATAAAGCTTATTAGACTCTCAAACTTAAACTGACATGCATTCCATGACATCATAATTGCATTAGCATGGTATTCATGTCACGTATTAACATTTCAATTCTGTGGTAATGCTTATTCAATCAAGTAGATCTGGTTAAGATTACCATAGGGTCGTCAGCTTCACAAGAACTAAGCAAGCTTCGCAGGAGGTCGCTTGTGATGGAGTTGGCTTTAGAGTGTTAATACCTAATGGGAATTGTCAAGTTCTAAGAGAAGTGGAGAGTTTTGGCTAAAAAAAAGGAAAAAAGAGAAGTGGAGAGTATATTATATATATTTGTAAAAAGTAAACTAGATTGGAAGAGTTCTCCTTCTTTAGTTTAATGATTCTTATGGGCATGAATTACTTAACTAATCCTTCAACCCTCAAGGAAAATGTAAATCCCCATAGGTTTGAATTCCACTCATTCAAACCATGTTTGTTACATATGTTTGGTGGATGCATTGCATATGATTGTTAACTAAACTTGTTTGATATTAATGAAATGTGTTAACATTTTAATTACTAAGCTTTTTTATGCTTATACTCCAAGACCATGTGTAAGAGTTAGGATAGAAAATATACTTATGTATCCATGTTTGGAAGGAAGCCCTTATTTGTATAGAGACTTTGTGATGATGTTTGTAATAACATAAGTTGTAATTTGCTTTTCTTGTAAATTCTGTTGTAAAAGTGTTATGAAGAAGCCCTTGAAGACCGTGGATGCAATAATTCTGCAATGACCTAGACTTGTATATTATCTTTACTTATGGCTTATATATGCAAGGTCTTTCTTGCTCTAAATCAATATTCGATCTTGTTTTATCTTTCGACTCTATATAGGGAATGTTAGATGTACAGTACTTATGTAACCTTCTGGAAGCCTCAGTTGGTTACATATATCATTACATTTAGAGTACCTTGTGGGGGTGTAACATTAGTCCCATTCCCCATACATCCATATCAATGCTCATTTCCTTATAATTATAAATGTTCTATGATACTAAGAGTATTGCCATCATAGGAAGGACCTTCATTATTCCACTATATAAAAAAAATATTTTCTTACAGATACATTTACCGTGCTAAAGTTGTTTAAATATAAGGATAGATTTCATGGTTCACTCTAATAAAAACTCAATATAATTTATCATTAAAATCCATGCCTCAAAGTATAATGCAGGGTATTACTAGAAGTTCTCTAGATTGGTCAAGTTTAGTAACTTCATGAATTGAGCAATGCAATTTATTTACATGATCTTAGTAGTCATTGATTTATTCTAAATAATGCTAACAAATGGCTAAGATTAAAACTATGGAGATCATTTTCCAACCAAAAGCATTATTAATAATCCATTAACTTTGCCACATAGAGTAATGATGGAACTGAATTCTAATCCAACAATAATGTAATAGAATTGTGATGACTAGTAGAAGTTTAACTTGGTGTAAAAACAATAAAATAAGTAAGGAAAATTCTATAGTTCTGTCATTAATTTTGATGGAACCAGTCTCGCTACTATCCAATGATTCACACCATACCCAATCGTGGTCAAATATCTAAAATAGTTAATATTTTATTTACTATATTTATTTTAACGGTTAGACAGTTTTTTTTTTAACTTTTAATGGTTAGATGGTTGATTGGACGATTTTGTCCAGTAAGTAACTATTGGAGTAAAAAAAAGTAAAATATATATAATGCCCTATTATATTTATTACTAAGAGAGAAGAATTGTATAGGTGAAATTTTCAAGAAAGGGATATTTATGAAAAAGTTGGAAAAAAAAGCATTGAATGTCAATTCATAGGTGTAAGGACATGAATAGCTATTCATCATTTTACATAATGATAATTCATTATGAATTGTTATTCTCTTAAAATAAACACTATAACAACAGTTTTAGTAGAACAATGAGAGAATGAATAACTATTTATATGAAAAAGAAGGGATGGTTTATCGACAACAATTATGCCACATCTATTATTTGGAACAACAAATCCCGTTTTGGATCTAGTCTTGTTCACTTGATTCAAGCATGTTCTTTGATTGTGGATTGTCTGAGTTGTTGGTGACCATGGAATGGAAAGCTCATCAATTTCTGGCTTGATAATTAGAATGATGGAGTTTGCCTTGCATCCTTTCTTGCTAGTCTTTTTTTTAAGAAAAGCTTAACAATAACCTTAGCTGTTGCTTGGATAGCACTCAATCAATGGAACGAGGGCATAATTGAATATCCCATTGATTCTGACATTGCCACTAAGCTGTGGAGTATTATCCTTTCAACAAATGATGGAGTGATACCTTGGCTTTGGGGTTTAGAAATTAACGGAATGTTCTTAGTGCACTCTACTTATCATAAGTTATTGGAGGAAAATTATGTTGAGGTTGGATCTAATATAGATACACAATAGATTTGGAAACTAAAATCACTTCCAAAAATCGAACATTTTATTTAGAAGTGTTTTTAGAATGTGTTGCCAATAAAAGATAATATCATAAAAAGAGGCCTACAAAACTTATTCCTATATGTTTTTTGTGGCTAGCCAGAATCTTTAAAACATCTCATGGTAGATTGTATAGAGATTAAAAAGTCATGGACGACTGTCAAGATAAATAGTTTTAGTAGTTATTCACATAACTCTAATAAAGAATGGCTAAAGGAAAAATGTAAGCTAGACAAAGTCTTTAAGGAAGTGTTAGTCCTGTCTTAGTCAGATTTTAATCCAACTCCTTCTTTGATATGTGGTGTGAAAGAAAACAAATGAATCTTTGAAAACAAGATACACCCCTCTTGGTTCTTCAAGGCAAGAAGTGCTGCACTTGAGTTTTGGAGTTATCTCAAGCAAGATTTTCATTACAACCCTAGAGATTTTACAGATAAATGGATGCCATCTTTTAAGGATTTTATGAAAATCAACTGTGAGTATGTAGGCGGATTTCTTAAGATGGTTATTACTGCATCTTCCCCACTAGCTGAGATCTGTGCGATTTTGTAGAGCTTAAAATTAGAGGATGAAATGAAACTAGAGAAGGCCGTTATTGCGAGTCATTCAATGGAAGCAATTGATTGAATTACTGATACTAATTTGGATGTCTCCTTTGCAGTTGATATTATTATTGCTTAGGCACATGATGCGGGGGTTGTTGAGGAGCAACAAAATGATCTCTCTAATTTGGACTAGTCGTGAAGCTAATCAGCTTGCACATGATTTGGCCTAAGTTGGAAATTTTTTGAGATACTCTATTCACAAAATCCTTGCCTTTTGAACTCTATAATCTTCTTTCCCCTTTATGAAAAATATGTTTTAAGCCCTCTATGGAAGGCTAACTTTTTTTGTTTTTCCTCTATTTAGGTCTACAATCATGTTTTGTTCCCGTGTCTAATGGTGATGTTATATCGGGTATGGTGTGGGATGTTGGTTGATCTTGGTTGTTGGGGATTGGTTTTGTTTTCCTGTGACTTTTGATGTAATCCCTAAGCTGTGTTTGTTTCTTCTAGTTGTTTGATGAAAGTTTTATCTACCGAGGAAAAAAAAACACGCTGTAAAGGGGAAAAAAAAAAGATAGATAGAATTTCACTAGGTGAATCACAAAAATTTTCCATAGCGGACATAATTGCCGTCTCGGTTGCATTTGGTAACACCGAAAAGCGTTTAATAGTTTCTAGAGACATTTCAACCATGGATAATGGATTCAAAAATATAATAATAGAAATCGAAACAGACAATGATTTTGTCGTTCTTGGGATTTCCAAAGCAAATGAGATGGTCAAAAGATAAAATGGACAAGGAAGCTATGATAAACCATCAACTTTAAGTAATCATATGTGATGGTAGGTCATCAAAAAGCAGCTTAATATTCTATTAAAATAATTATCAACCCAAAATAACAGGAACATAGACCTATCTGCTTTGTCTTAGCTTTAACAAAAGGTGGCTACATTCTAACTTGCTTTTTCTCCAATTCGTTCAGACATTGACCTATATGGGCACTAATTTCAAACTAATCTAATTTTATTCAACACCAGCATCCTTCAATCCCTCCTCCCCTTTGGTGCTAGCTAATATTACTAGCTAGAAATAAGGAGAATTTCATTTGGAAATATTAAAATTCTCATCATACATAAGATTTAATAATTTAGTTATTCTGATCGATTATATATATAATATAGGTGTATTTATCATGCAAAAAGAGACTCCCACCATGTACTTAGGTTATTGTCATCGAGGATGGTTAGGCTATCCGATTGGTAATTGCTGCTAGGGTTAGCAAGGAAATTGTCGACAAATTGATGAGTCGGTTGTTGGGAAGATTTTGCCATATCCAGTAGTAATGCCATAAGATTGGCTTGTTGTAATTGCATGTTGGCCACTTCAGCTTGGGCCTTGGCTAGTTGGCCTTGCAGGTCACTCACTTGTTTCTGTAGCTGACTAATAGCTCCAGCACACCCATAAACCGGGTCCTGATCCTGGCACTTGCCTCATACACCATACTGCTCACTGCATCAGCTCTTTGTGGTTGGGGCAGTTCCTGAAAATATAAACCCGGCTAGATTATTATAGTGCATAGTATCAATTTGCAATGGACAAGTTTTGAGCTAATCCTTCACCATAATATTAAGTTTTGATGACTTTTATACGAATGAAAGACTAATTTTTATTTCTTGTCTAGCTGTCATAAGAGAGTAATTATAAAATATTTTAAAGCATCCTTTTATATGAATTTCCATTCAAAGCATAACATGGGAGCTACCTTTTTCAATTACATTTTCAAATCAGATGTGGTTCTGAGAAACATCTACTTTTAACCCAGTAAAACATTTGTCTCGAAAATGGAAAAAAAATATATATATATATATATATATGTATATATACTGAAGTGACTCATGGGCTTCTTTTTTATTTTTTTGTCTAATTTCGTACGTATTTGATTTTTGTTCCTACTTTATATTTCTAATTTGATTTGTATCTTTATATTTAAAAGGGGAGAGGAAAAAAGGAAATAAAGCAAAGGCAAAAGTAAAATCGAAAGCGACCATTAAGAGTATCCACAACCCTAAGATAAAGGTCTTTAGGTGAAACATCAATTTTTAAAAGACCTCACTTCTTTAAAAACCTTATCACTTTATTTCTAGCTTCTTCAAATAAGATTTTTTACATTTTTTAAGATTTTATGGGCTCTATATACTTGTTATATGATACTCTTTTTTTTTTTCAAGTGATAGTAATGCAAATAATAATTTACAAAATTATGTAAGAATAAATTAAATATAAATAAAAATATGGTAAAAATATTATTAATTAATATTTAATTTATTATTTAAAAAATTATCTGAATTTACCTTTGCATATGGTCGTTCTGCAATTCATTTCGGCTTTTTTGGCTGAAGCTGGAAAATTAATTGAAGGAGTGAAATAAAAAAAGAAAAGAAAAGAAAAGAAAATGTTGCTCTTCAAATACAAATTGAAGAATGAATTAAAAAAGAAAAAGGAAAAAATAAGCAGTTGGAACTAGAACTGGGATGTGAAGCCGCAATATTTAACCGAGAAAAATTAAAATAAGGACAAGAAAAAACTAAGGACCTGTTACAAAGAGAACCCGATTTAATTTTATAAAACTTCCCATCTCGTAAGATCTTAAAAATTGAGATCCTTAATACGGAGTCCCCCATCAAGGACTCCGGCAGGAGGACGCTCTAAACAACACCAGCATGGGAAACCAGTAAGACAGTAATTCTCTAAAGGAAAAAAGCTTCGACATTGACAGAGTCAAATTCGATCTCCGTGAACTTAATTAACAACTCTGTGAAAACTATGTGAAAGGCAAATGTCAACATTGATTTTAGACATGATCCTACCTAAGGCCAGCGTCATACCTAACTTTCATTTATTTCCCAAGGTTTTTTTTCCTTAAAAATTATTAATTAATTGAAAATTTCTCAAAACCAATATGATATATTAAGATGGCATCTATATAGCCAACTCTACTTAGTGGGAATATGATTTTGAGGAAAAAATACTAAATATATAATACATATATATATATATATAAAAGTGGTAAATAACTATCAATTATATATTAATAAATGGATGAACAAGTAGATGGTTTTCAAAATAATCAACATTGATACAATTATATGTTAGGATATCATTAGTAATTACTCACCACGTCTATATTATATATAGCGTATAATACTGCTAAAACCTTTTTTAGTTTTCAGTGTTGTTATTGTTAACGAATGCCCCAAAGTGCAAATGAACTTTCATGTAATTGTCACTACGGCATTGTATTCTTATAACACTATCGCGGTATAGCCGCGGAACCAATAATGAATTACCTGGAGAAGCTTAATGATATTGCTAGCACCAAAGACACGGTGAGCAATGGTGAACTTAGCCGGTTCGGTCGGCGGAAAATACGGTGCTAATACGCATTTCTCGGCGCATCTCCGCCTTAAGATCTTACAAGCCGCGCAAGGGCTGATGATAACTGGTGATTTTTATTAGTAGGTCCACATTCGGGAGAAGGAGACCTAGAAGATGAAGAAGAATTAGGAGAAAGTGATTTTGGAGAAGATATTGCAGGGCGAGTCGTGCAAGTAGTCATATGTGTAATATTAGTGGTATTATCACTGCACTCCATGTGAACAAAATAATTGATGTGAGGACAGGATACAAATTAAGCCAGGACTTAATTAAAGTGTGGGGTTCGTTTTCCAGTTAACAGGAAATGAATGTTGTGAATATATATAGGGAGAAGAAACAAGATGTTACGTCATATATCTTGTCAGCTTTTTTTTTCTTTTTCTTTATTGAAAGACGCGGAAAAGTAAAAATCAATATAAAGATGTATTTATATATATATATATATATATGTGTTAACATTATATGTAAAAAGAAAAAAGTAAAATACACGTGCCAATTAGGAATGCTACTAGGGCGAGTTACGTAAGACCCTAACCCGACCCACGTGCCAATAGAGTATCCCAAACCCGACCCGCGATCTTATAGGGTTTTATATTCAATACCCAAACCCGTCTCTACAGGGTTTTGACCTTGACCTGTCCTGTCTCGCGACCTGCTTCATTTTTTTTTTCTCCTTTTCAACACTTAGTTAAATTCAATTGCATCTTCCAACAAAATATTGGGTGGTAGGTTGACAACTAGACTTCAGTATGGTCTAAACCGAGTGGCTAGTCACAATCCACTCGCCAATTCACAGGTTCATAAAACTACTATTTTATTTGTTAAAACAAAAAAAATTAATAATATTATAAAAATATTTTTTTAAGAGATAAAAATAAAAATTAGAAAAAAAAGACAAAATAAAGTTAAAACTATTAACAACCATTCTTAAAGATAAAAATTAGTATGGTTTTGTTTTTTAAAATTTCAAATTCAATTTTTTAAATTGTCTATAATATGATGGGTAAGAGTTACCCATCCAGTTTTTTTTAATGACCCAAACTCAACCCGACCCGAAATCCTATAGGACGGCATGTAATTTTTCAAACTGCCCTGCGATCCTATAGGGTTTTTAACTATTCGGGCAAGCCGGATACCCTATAATGACCCGTCTCGGTTGCATCCCTATTGCCAATGACCAAAACTTAATAGCATTATTTTAGACTTTCAAGTAAGAAGTACAGGTTTGAATCTGATGCAATGGAAGAGGTGATGAATAATTTTATAGAAAAATGGATAAAAAAATTATTCAATGGCAACTTCATAATTTTGACAATTTTGAACTTTCTTGTTTCAAGACCTAGTTCGATGAAAAATGAGTTAACCAATAAATTCATCAATTTTCCTCATGAAGAACGTCATTTTTCTGGCAAATTCCTTCATTCAAGTTATTAAGATGGTGCTTTTGTCCTCTTGTAAAGTTTTGATATTATAATAACTTCTAATAAGAATTTTTTGTTTTTTACGTTATTTGTGGCGTTTTTCCTTACTTTTTTTATTTGTTTTATGTCTACGCAATTTTTAATAAGTTCTTTTTTTAATAAAATTTAGGTTTTTAGTATAAAACAAATGCCTTTGGGCGAATTGTGAGTTTGGCCAATTAATAATATTGTTGAAAACTGCATCTCTTTGCTCTTTTCCCAAAATTTGTGTTTTCATAGGGTTTTACAAATGTTGATGTCTAATTGTATGAGTACTCTATGAATCAACGGACACTTAGAAAATCATCTTCCGATAATCATGTGCTACTTATTGAATTTCGATTTTATTTTTCTTTTCATGTATTTCTGCTTTGTTAGAATCCCCTTCCTTAATTGAAAAAAAAAAAAAAAAAAAGAGAATGTACATAGATCAGATTTGTCTATATATCAAGAGCTAATGAAAATTGTACTTACTTATTTTAAATAGATATTCATTTATGATATGTGGAATTCTAGAATTTGTATATATGGAAATATAAAACAATATGTAAAATTCATTTTGTTAGATATCAGAAGATTATAGGAAGATATACCTAGTAATAAATTCAACCAATCTCGTGTTGAATCCTTTATTTATTGGTCCACATACTAAAATTAGTCGTGATATTGGTGGCTGCACGCAGTTGACATGTTTGTTTTCAATGCAGATTAGTGCTGAATTGTTGGAATATGAGTAATAAATAAGTCATTATCTCTTTCTCCCTCTCTCTTTTTTGGTTTGAAATGGAGAAGCGCCCGTGTTGAAATAAAAAAAAGTTGCAGGAATTTTACGGGCGTAACTCGTATGTAAGTGCATACTCTTCCACGAGAATAGACATTGGACAACGACTTGGGAAGTAATATGATTCCAAGTCAAATAAATATATCATAATGCACAAGAATAAGCAAATAAATTATGAATATAATATATATATATGTACATAAATAAGATTCCACTGTCCTACAGATTATTAAGATTTCAAGTATCACATCCTCATAAGTTTTGACAAACATAAAATGAATTTAGTTTTATAAACCCTATTTTCCATGGAAAAACAAATTAAAGCCTACACCTTTTGCAATACTTCATTTGACCAAGGAACTAATTAATATGTAAAGACCCGACCCTCTACATCCCGAGACTTAGAGTACCGAGTCCCCAACCACATATAACGTTTTCACGTTATATATAAAGTTGTCCTAAAACTAATAGTTTATGAAAATTGTTTGATCAAAACCACTAAAACTTTATAAAGAACTTTTAATAAAACAAGATTGCTAACAAAAATCTATATAATATTTACATCAAATATACACTGTTTAGTGTCAATACAAGACACTACAAAAATTACATGTTTTCTTAAATCAAAAAGAATCCTAGGAGATCTTAAGATCTTTACAAAAATAGGTTTATCTATCAAGCCTTCTATACATAACTTTTTCCTTAACAAAAATTCCTCCAAAAGTCCAGGGTATTTGAGTCCTATTCTCCCACTCATCCAGGAATCTCTCGAAATCGGACCCATAGCCTAAAACATCATAAAACTCGTCCAATACCTGCAAAGCAGCAAAAGTGAGCCAAAGGCCCAATACACAATAACAAATGCAAATACAAGTCATCAAGCCAATGTAATGCATTAGAAGACAAGTGATTATCTTTATTAAATTTTCTTTTGCAAATCAACAAGAGGGTATTCAAACCCCGGATCACACTTTGGGAATTCAGGGATCCTAAGTAACAGCAGCTACTCAAGGGGTTGATATAAGCAGCCCGAATACTTATATCTCCTATATCTATTTCATCAAGATAATAGCTTCATTTAGGGTTCAAAAGCCATTGCCCGACTCTACTTAAACTCAGTCCATAACATGAGCCTAGTTCACAAGTTCCCATAAACTTTGAACTAAATCATGGTATTTCCCCCTAAGTTTAAGCAAACATTACTCAGATACTATTCCCCCTATCGGCTACCCACTTAACCAAAAGAATCGCTATTGCATCATAGTGTACCATTGCATCATGGTAAAGTCATTGCTTCATGACTTGGTTAAGCGCCTAACTAACATGTCATTGCATCATGACAGGTTTGCTGCTCCTCGGACCAGATTAAACAGCGTAATAGATATCCAATTCATTCAAATATTAAGCCGAATCAATTTAAGTCAGAATGCCTATTCCTAGCAAACATCAAACAAGTTATTGCGTACCTGAAACCCGATAATATATCACTATAATCTCTCGGTGATGAACTAACCGAAGAACCCTTAATTGAAATAGGAACATCAAAATAATCAATAAATAAATAAATATAGATTTCACATTCACAAATATATATACATATATCACAATCCTAGATCGATTGTACAACGAAAGAAAAAGGAAAATTCGTATAAAGGAGAGGCTGCCCCAAAAAGGAGGTTAATTAAGCAAAATTAAGTCTCAAACCTATCTCTAATTTGACTTTTAAGGCATATATAAATTTAGGGTGCATTTTAGGTGGATTGAGTCTCATTTGGGGCTTCATTTAGGCATAAATGCTAGTTTAACTAAGGAAAATTTCTATCAACTAATCTTATGAAAAACCAAGGTTGATTTTATAAATCTAACTTAACTTAACACCTTAATGTATAAAAGACACAATTAATAATTATACTACACCATTAATACATATAAAACAAAATATTAATTTTACACATATGCAAAATAATACATTTAGACTATTAGCAACACAACTGTCATAATCACCATGCTTCATTCAATTCAAAATTAAGGTAATTAAACAAACACATGGAAATTAAATAGAATTTAAATTTAGATCATTTCATAATACTAATAACTAATTATGCGATTTAAAGTTTTTAGCATTCATGTCAACTCTTTCAAAATAACAATCAAATTTACTTCATAAATCCAATAAAGACTTACATCCACCATTTTTTGCTACTCCATCTCTAGTATATGTTACACATGATGAAGATAACACAAAGAGAAGGCAAAAGCTAGTTTAGCATAGAGATTATCTTGTAAAGTAGTTAAAATGTAACTAGATCAACAGCCTTAACTACAAGTAGTTGATAGTTGAAATAGTCACTACAAGAAATTTTGGCTTTAGAGACAAAAAAATTATATCTCTAAAAGCGAAAAATCCATCAATGAAGACTTTTAAAGATAAATTTTCGTCGCAAATTTCTATCTCAAACATCATCATCGTTAATTCTTTTAGAGACAGATTTGTTATCCGTTGCAAATTTATGATGGAATTTCTATTGCAAATCTATCTCTATTTTAGAATTAGTTATTATTAAATAACCTAATTGGTAAATAATGAACAAAATTATTCGTTGTAAATCTGTCTCTGATTCTAAAATAAATTATTTTAAAAAAATTCTCATTTGCCTCCTTTTTATCCTTCTCAAAAAACCACCCATCATTGAGTACTAACACACTTAACATCGAAATTTTCACAAGCACTAACCCGATGAACCAATTCTTATATTCAAGAATAAAGTTCTACTACTGTTTATTTAATAATATCACAATTTACAATATTATAACTTAAAACATTTTACTTATATTTTATAATTTCAATTTTCTTATTTATTAAGGATTTTAAGGATTTTTCATTAATATTTAACTAAAATATATATATTATTATATATACTAAGTTTACATTTTATAATAATTATTTTATATTATATTATTATAATATATAATATTTTTTAGTAGCATGTTATAACTTTTTTCCAAATATGATATTATTATTAAAAAAAATTATATAGTATGTATATGTGAATATTATATATATTATATTTATTTAATGATATATATAATAATTATACTTTTTACATTAGTTTTTATATTTATATTAACTTAATAAATTATAAATTGTTAAGTAATATGTTTATTTTTTATATTATTTTTATTACACTTAATAAATTATGAAAACACATAAATATATAAATTTTATTACATTATATATAAATATACTATTAACAATATAAAAATTATATTTTTCATTAACATTTAATAAAATAATTAATATATCAATTTAAATATATTTATATTTAACTAATTATTATATATTACGTTTCATTATTTAAATATACTATATTTTTTACATGGTATATTTATTTTTGGAAAATATGCTATTATATTTTAAATAATATATAGTATCTAAATATAAATTATGTAAGATATAAAGAACAAAAGTTTTTTACATATTCAATAACATATATTCATAAAATAATATATAATATCAATTTAAATATATTTAGATTTAATATATTAATAAAATAATTTATAATATCAATTTAATTATATTTAGAATTAACTAATTATTTTATATTATACATTTTATTATTTAAATATAATATATTTTTACATAGTTATTATTTTTTCCAAATATGTTATTATATTTTAAATAATATATAGTATGTCAATATAAAATATGTAAGATATATTAGATATAATTTTTTTATACATTCAATAACATATGAATACTTATAATAAATATAGATAATAAAATCATTATAAAAAATATGATTATATATTTTTATAATATATTAATTAATAAAAATATAATATTTATATATTTATATATGTTTAGATATACTAAGTTTACATTTTATAGTAGTGATTTTATTTTACATATTTTATTATTGAAATATACTTTATTTTAAGTAGTATTTTATGATATTACTTATATATAACATATTACATTATTGTTATACATTATTTTACCAAGTTGTGTATTATTTTATTTTATAAGAAGTTATACGTAAAAAAAAATATATATAGATGTAAATAATAACTTATGAAATGAATAAATGTTTATGACAACATATTTTAAGTACTATTTGTTGTATATTTTATAATATATAAATATGTAATATATTAAGAAAGAAAATATCCATAATCAACAGAACACTTTAGGGCATTTGGAAGTAGTAAGTGGGATGGGCCGCATCAATTTAGTGCTCTTGTCGATTTTTTATCCATGCAACCGGAGCTTCATCCTCAAGTATCATCATCAGATATGGATGCACTCAAAAGTACATTCTTGGCGATACAACAACAACAGAATCAATAGAGTAGAGATTGTCATACTCTTTTCAAGATTTTCATCAAGAATAGAGAAGTTGGAATTACATATGACTCAAATTTAGCAGTTAAATCAAATAGCTTAGAATGATATTTCTAATTCATCATGTTCTACCTGAGGAGAAAATCTCTTAAATTGGAAATACCATAGTTTTGGGTTAGGATGTTAGAAACTAGATCTTTAAAGCAAAGCATTTCTTCAATTTTCATAAAGTATCAGAACATCAAAGAATCATCATATCATCAGTTGCTTTTGAGGAGGAAACATCAGAATGGTACCAATGGGTCATCATAATAATCATTTGGGTACCTGGTCTCAATTTCTTTAGGCATTGAAGTTTTATTTTGGACCATCGGATATGAAGATCTATAAGGAACATTGTCGAAATTGACCTAAGAAGGGACTGTTAATGAGTATCAAGCTCAATTTGAGTCACTCTTAAATTAGATAGGTGGTTTATCCAACTCTTTCTTGCCTAATTGTTTCATTTTTTGCCTTCATCCTACAATTAGGCATGAGTTACAATGTAATACCCGAGTTTTTTTTTCCTCAACATAAATATAGTGTGGACCACTATCTCTAGTGAATTTTTGAGAGGTCGATGATAGATTAGAAATGATTCTGTATACATAAAACATCCAAATATTAATCATAAAATTTATTTTTATGAGATTTAGGATCTAAATTCTATCTTTAATATTTTCATTTTGAAATAATTATTAATTTGCTTATATATTAATTAATATCTAACAAATATCACAATTTGTTTGTCCTATCTAAATTAAAGACTTTAATTTTTAGTATTTACACCCAAATTTCTTTCAAATGCTACCTAAAAGTCTTATAAAATTTGTTTATTGTAAAATTTCTGGACAAGGCAAACTTGACCATTTTTCATAAAGCTATCTGTCACAACCTGCCACCCCAGGTTCCACTGCAGTGAAGGGGGCCCCAAGGCCTAGGCCACCCTGAGCATGGATCATAATACTAGGTATACTAGCCCTCCTAGTGCACCTTCAGGCAAAAGGACACCAGAGGTAGTATGTAACGACTCAAAACTCTATCCACCGAGTATTGTCCGCTTTAGCCACACGTCGCACTTTTTATCCTTTTTGGTGCCAGCGCTTCCCAAGGGGTTACACATCCTGGATTGTTCTACTTAGAGCATGCTTAACTTTAGGTTCTAACAAACTCCAAGCCATTACACCGAAAAGGCGCTTCTGTGATTAGAGTTCCACCACCATCCCCTGTTCACTGTAGAGGAGGGGGTGCCCCTAGGCCTTCAGGAACTCCAGGCAGGGATCGTGATGCCTAGGTATACTGGCCTCCCAGTGCACATTCAAGCATAATTAAGAACAGAGACAATATGTAATGACTCGGAGCTCTAACCACCGAGGTATTGTCTGCTTTGGCCACACGCTACAAGGTTTTGTTCTTTTAGTGCAGGCGCTTCCCAGGGATCACCCATCCTAGGATTGATCTACCTAGAGCACGATTAACTTTGGAGTTTTGACAAACTCAAGCCATTATATCGAAAAGGCACCTCTATGATAGAGTTCAACCATCTATATTTGAGGGGTATTGCATACTCCCCCACTTATAGATCTGACATCCCCGTCAGTTTCATTACAGAGGTCTAGAACCATTGCTTTGATACCATTTGTCACGACCTGCTACCACAGGCTCCACTGCAGCGGAGGCGCGCCCCTAGGCCTTCAGGCCACTTTGGGCTGGGATAGTGATACCAGGTACACTAGCCCTCCCAGTGCACCTTTAGGCACAACCAGGATACTAGAGCCACTATGTAACAACTTGGAACTCTACTCACCGAGGTATTGTCTGCTTTGACCATACGCTGCATGGTTTTGTCCTTTTTGATGCCAGCACTTCCCATGAGGTCACCCATCCTGAGATTTCTCTATCCAGAGCACGCTTAACTTTGGAATTCTGAAAAACTCCAAGCTATTACACCGAAAAAGTACCTCTGTGATTAGAGTTCCATCATCAATATTTGAGGAGTTTTACATACTCTCCCACTTATGGAATTGACGTCCATGTTAGTTTCGTCACACAGGTCCAGAACCATTACTCTGATATCATTTGTCACGACCTACCATCTTAGGCTTCACCGCAGCAGAGGGCGCGTTTCTAGGCCCTTAGGCTACCCTGGGCAGGGATCATGATGCTAGGTATACTAGCCCTCCCAGTACACCCTCAAGCATAATTAAGACACCAGAGGCACTATGTAACGACTCGAAACTCTACCTACCAAGGTATTATCTTCTTTAGCCACACGCCATACGGTTTTGTCTTTTTTGGTGCTAGTGCTTCCTAGGGGGTCACCCATCTTGGGATTGCTTTACCTAGAGCATGCTTAATTTTGGAATTCTGACAAACTCTAAGTCATTACACTGGAAAGGCACCTTTGTTATTAAAGTTCCACCATCTATATTTGAGGGGTATTACATACTCCCCCACTTATAGAACTGACATCCTCGTCAGTTTCGTTACACAGGTCCAGAACCATTGCTCTGATACCATTTATGATGACCTGCCATCTCAGACTCCACCGTAGCGGAGGGTATGCCCCTAGGCCCTCAGGCCACTCTTGGCAGGGATCGTGATACGAGGTACACTGGCCCCCCTAGTGTAACCTTAGACACAACTAAGACACCAGAGGTATTATGTAATAACTTGAAACTTTACCCATTGAAATATTATCCGCTTTGACCACATGCCGCACAGTTTTTTCCTTTTTGGTGCCAGCGCTTCCCAGGAGGTCACCCACCTTAGGATTGCTTTACCTAAAGTACGCTTAACCTTGGAGTTCTGATAAACTCCAATCCATTATACCGAAAAGACACCACTGTGATTAGAGTTCCACCAGCCATCCCAGGCTCCACCGCAGTGGAGGGGACGCCCTTATTCCCTTAGGCCACCTTGGGCAGGGATCATGATGCTAAGTGCACTAGCCCTCCCAATGCACTCTTAAGCACAACTAGGACTTTAAGGGCATTGTGTAACAATTTAGAACTCTATCCACCGAGGTATTGTCCACTTTCGCCACACGCCATATTGTTTTGTCCTTTTTGTACCAGCGATTCCCAATAGTCACCCATCCTAGGATTGCTCTACCTAGAGCACGCTTAACTTTGGAGTTTTGATAAACTCAAAGCCATTACACCGAAAAGGCGCCTCTGTGATTAAAATTCCACCATCTATATTTGAAGGGTATTATATACTCCCTTACTTATAGAATGGACGTTTATGTCAGTTTTGTTACACAGGTCCAAAACTACTGCTTTGATGCTATTTGTCACGACCTGCCACCCTATGCTCCACCGTAGCGGAGGGGATACCCCTAGGCCCTCAGGCCACCTTGGGCAGGGATCGTGATGCCAGGTACACTGGCCCTTCCAGTGCACCCTTATGCACAACTAGGACACAAGAGGCACTATGTAACGACTCGGAACTCTACCCATCGGGGTATTATCCGCTTTAGCCACACACTATACGGTTTTGTCCTTTTTGGTGCCAGCACTTCCCAGGGGGTCACCCATCCTGGGATTACTTTGCCTAAAGCACGCCTAACTTTGAAGTTCTGACAAACTCCATGCCATTACACCCCCTTTAAATGATGAAATGACATTTTTAAAATAAGCTTATCTTACTTTCTTTCACTTTCAAAACAAACAGTTGATATTTAAAGTTTATACTAGCCAAACATCATTACCTACTATGCTAATATAAATAGTACAAGATATCTTTTAACAAATACAAAATTCGATAAACGCAAACTTCTTTTGCTTTTGCTGTCATTTTTCTATGAAACCCTCATTTTCATTTCTACTTACGTTTACAATTAAGACATAAACTATTTCTTCAAACCCTTACTTTCAATATTAGAAAATCTTTAAGAAATCACATCTCAAATGCTACTTTAGTATTTTTGAAGAAAAAGTAAAGTAATCACACAAAACACATTCACTAAACTAAGGTAAGTTTTATTTTGTAAAGTTCCAATAAGTTCTTTCTATCAAACACACTAGTTTACTCACATATTTTACCGTTTAAGAGTAAAACGCTAAGTTTAATAGGTACACTAAGTTAACAAACTAAAATTAAACTTATAAGGAAATAATAAAGACATGTACATACTTACTTTGTAACTTTGACCATGTCTAAGAGTTGTAATATAACTACTAGAAACTTATAAATAACTTTACTTAACAAATATCGAAATGATAGTTCATGAAGTAAAACAAAGTAAGACTACACAAAACATTCATACTCGAACTCCTGGTTACACGAAAGGCTGATAGAGTTAAGTTTAACTAGTAGATTTGCTATATATCTAAACCCCTAAAATTTTCATAATTCTTAGAAAATAATCCTAAAAGTCAAACACCAAAACCGAAACCTTGAAAATAAACCCAAGTTAAAACCAAATTTTAAATAAGATGAAATATGAAAATCCTTAACCTTGAGAATAAGAGAACCCTCAAAACAGAATGGAAAATCTAACAATCGATTGATTCAACATCAATACCAATCAAATCATCTATCCGATTCCTAACACGCAAATCAAGATGATATATCCGAATAACGCTTGATAACAAAATACTAAAACCTTAAATCATTCGGTGAATTTTAGAATAAAAATTTTCAATTACCACCAAAAATCAAATTGAGTCAATCCATGACCCTGACTCAGTCAAATGATCCCGATAGTTGAAAAGTATCAAATAATCACAAATAAAATAAAAATAAACCATAAATGTTAAACAATAAATATAACAAGGTGAAAAACCCCAAAATTTTACGATCCTACGAATAAATCAACAAGCCGGAAGTCAAACTGGAACCCTAAAAGTCAACAAAGTCTACAACAAATCCTAGTGTTTAGATTTGGCAATCTCGCGTTATTAAACCCTAAACAAGGAACTAAAATAATTGTTGATAGGAGTTCTTAATTATATAGAAAGCTTGAAAATATCATATTCTCCAATTTCTTGTGTCTTTCGGATCCGAACGGGATCAGTTTTCGAAAATTGTGTCCCAGTACACCGGATAATAAAAATATTCTGACAATACCGATAGACTCATAATAATATAAGAAATGCAAATATATTAGTTTCATAATTTTTCGGTATCTAAAAATATCTGATATAGCCCGTTTATGCGCATTTTTATTATTACCTGTATTTTATTTATCTACTCTACTATTTATAGTACTATTTCTACTATTCATCTATTTCTACTTTTTTTTTATTACCTATACACTTATTTTCTTACATTTTACCTTTTTAATACATCTTATATCAAATCATATCTTACATATCAATTATTTCTCTTACAAAAATACAAATTTAGTCTCTCTCTCCCCTTTTCTTCTACATGATTGGTGCCTCCCCCCTTATACCTTCTTCTTAATTTTTCTTTTTCAATTTATTTTATTACACACAATTTCCCTCCATCTTCAACTATAAATACCCCATTTCCCTCCACTTCTTTCACACACTCATCTACCAATCAAAACTCTCCTAAAATCACTCATCAAATCCTCTCTCCAAAAATTTCTCTTCACTTTTCCAAATTTCTCACTTTTCATCCACTCACATACTACCAAAATCTCTCTTTAACTACTACCCACATATTACTATAACCACTTCTTTCCTTCTTTAACAAATTTATAACCTTAGGTAAAGCTTCTTATATTTACTCATTATGTTCATATAACTTAACATGAGCTTAGTTTATGTTTCTTAAGACTCATGAGAGTTAAAGAAGTAACAATATGTTCATGTTTTGTTTTTGTTCATGTTTATATCTTCCTTTATGTTATTATTGTTATTATGCTTCCATATTTATATCTAACTATATATATCTATGTAGCTATATATATCTTTTAGAGCATATAAGCTTACTTGTTATTGAAATTTATTTACTTTCATGTTTTAAGACTAGTCTTTCTAGTCTTAGACTTATCCTCATCAAGTCAAAACAACTTGTTCTTTCTTTTCTTTTTTTTTTTTTTTTTGAGACTAGTCTATTCTTAATCCCGCGACGCCTTGATGAAGCTAAGGCTCCCAATACTTGACCGGGTTACCTTGATGAAGTTAAGGTTCTCAATAATTGATATTATTATCTTGATTATTATTTGTTTCTTACATATTTCTTATGCTTTCATTTTCATTCTACGTACTCACATACATGCATCATGATAATGTTATTGTCTCAACAAAATCTAAAGTAGAATTTTCTTTAATAAAGGAAATGAAACCAACTTTCTTAAATATATCTTTGTCACCAAATCAAGACCTTGTTATCACATCCATAGGAAAATTTTTCTTTTTCACCGTCTTTTCAAACTCACTAAGATTTTTTCCTAAATAACAATAAAGATGATTTTCTCAAAGAACTTAACTAACAAAAAGTATATATATTTTTTGTAAACCCCCGAAAATTTTCATAATTCATAGAAAATAACCCTAGAAGTTTAATATTGAAATTTAAATTTCCGAAAATCAACTTTAGTTAAAACCAAATTCTAGACCGAGTCAAACACTGGAAACGAAACCCTAAAAATCGAACCAAGTTAAAACTTAATTCCAAATAAGATAAAAAAACGAGATTTCTTAGTCTCCAGAAAAACGAAAACCCTTGAAATAAAATATAAAGTCCAACTACCGATTTAATCAACGTCGTATGCCGATCAAATCATCTACCCAATTCCTAAAACATAAATCAAAATGATATATCCAAATACCGCTTAACAACGAAATAATAAGATCCTAAATCCTTTGGTAAATTTCAGAATCAGAAATTTTAAGTTTTTACCGAAAGTCAAACTGAGCCAACTCATAACCCTAGATTCGGTTAAACGATCCCGAAAACTAAGAACTATTAAATAGTCTCAAATAAAATAAGAGAAACCACAGATATCGAGCTAAAAATATAAAACGACCAAAACTCGAAAATTATACGATCTTACGAATATCTCAACGAAACCAGAAGTCAAACCGGAACCCTAAAGTCAACAAAGCCTATAACGAACCCTAGTGTTTAAAATCTGGTAATCCGCGTTCTCAAACCCTAGAAAATGAAATTAAGCCAATAGCTTAAAATAGTTCGTAATAATATAGGGTAACATAAAAATATCAGATTCGTGAATTTCGAGTCTCCTTCGGACTCAAACCGGATCGGTTCTCGAAAAGCGCGTCCTGAAGCTCGGAATATTAAAAATATTCCGTTTAAACCAATAGACTCGTAAAAATACAAGGACTCCAAAAATATCAGTTTTAGAATTTTCGGTAGCTAAAAATTACAGATATCGCATTAATACACGTATTTTTATTACTACCGGTACTTTAATTGTCTAGTCTACTATTCATAGTACTTTTCTACTATTCATTACGTTTCACTATCTCTACTTTTTCTTACACCTATTTCTTACTACCTACATACTTATTTTCTTACTTTATATATTTCCAATACTTCTTATATCAAATCATACCTTACATATTAATTATTTTCTTACAAATTTCACTCAAAAATCAACTCACTCTCTCTCCAATGCATCATGGCCGGTGCTACTAGCCTCTCCTTCCCTCTCATTTATTTTATTTTTTCAATTTATTTTATTACATCAAAAATTCACTCCAAAAATTCTATAAATACTCCTTTTCCTCTTCCATTCTTTCACACAATTCATTTCACTACCAAAACTCTCTCAAAATTTCTCCACAAATTCTCTCTTCAAGAATTCTCTCTACCAAAACTCTCTCAAACCAATTCCTCACAAAATCATCCCCCATACTTAAACTATCTACCACATATCACTACTCACATAATACCCATTCCATCTACCATCTTCATACCACTTATATACTTTAGGTAAATATTTCTTCCAACTATTATTCACTCATGTCATGTAACTTAACATGATTATGATATTGTTTTGAGACTCATATGAGTAGTAAAAGCAACAACATGTTCATGTTTTATTCTTGTACATAAGCTTCCCATTATATTATGTTGTTATTATTATTGTTATTATTTGTTATATAATATTATGTATACTATGTATATATTTATTTAGAGCATATAAGCTCATTTGTTATTTATTTACCTTCAAGTTATGCAATTTATTTATTTTATGCAATTATTAAGACTAGTCTTTCTAGTCTTAGACTTGTCCATATGAAGTCAAAACAATATTTTGTTTATTTTCTTTAAATCTTTCAGGACTAGTCCATTCTTAGTCCCGGGATGCCTTGATGAAGCTAAGGCTCTAATACTTGACCGAGATACCTTGATGAAGCTAAGGTTCCCAATACTTGATATTTTATTGCTTGTTATTTGTTTCTAGCATTTTCTTATGTTCTTATTATTTTATATGCTCATGATACTTGCATCTACATAATGTTAATGTCTCAACTAATCAAAAAGTGGGATTTCATTTTATTAAAGGAACTCAAAACTAGATTTTCTATTATGTGATTTGTCACAAAGTTATTATCAACAACATAAAACTAAAGTACTGCAAGCTTTCTCAAGTTTCTTAAATAACAAAGGTAGTTTACCAAGGAAACATAAAGAATAAATAGTTTCTTTGTATAATGTGGTAACCTAAGTTTTAGTAAAATAGTTTGTTAAATATTAAGAAGCTTTACAAAAGCTTAAGATTTAAACTCTTTTAACTCCATAACAAAACTAAGGAAACAAACTAGTTTTCAAAGATAAGATAAATTTAATCCACAAAGTTAAAACCCATTTAGGAAAAATAATGATTTTCAAATTCCTAAAAGAGAAACTTTTTTCAAAGAATGTAAACAAATGATTTTATCAATAAAAATGATCCTTTTCAAAAGAAATGAAAGAACAAGTTTTAGAAAGCAAAAGCTTATATTTTAGAAATAAACATAAGAAGACAAGATTCATTTTCTAAAATCATCCTAAATACAAAATTTTGAAAAAGAGTTTTCATTAACTTAATATACTTTTGATAAAATTGATCTTTTATCAACTAGAAGTGAAATTTATGAAAAACTAAGGTTAAAAGAAGATTTATTTGTCCTTGGAAAAAGAATGAAGAAAATAAAATAAGAATATACTCATTTATAACAACCTAGGAAAATATAAAGTTTCTTTAAATACTTGAAAAGAAATTTTCAAAATGAATTGTTGAGACACTACCATTAGGATTTTTGCATATAAAGTGAGCTTACCTATATATTCAAAAGTGTTTATCAAATATATATTTATATACTTTCATTGTTACAAAAGGACTTTCTTTGAAATGAAGTTGAGTTAGAAAATGGATTTGCAAAAGTTTAGAAATAATTCGTTTTAAATCTGTACCCAATGTTTTTGGAACCCAAATGACCTTATATGACAAAGATAACCTTATAAATGGATAGATTTTTGAATAGGTAGAAAACGGTATATTACATGTGAAATTCCGAGTTAAAATGAGCAAGTTATGGCCATTTTAAGTTGGAATTTCCTCTTATACGATTTTACCGCGATTTTAAGAAAAGTCTAGAGTCTCCAAGAATAGAAAATTCATGAAAGACTTATCCCGGGTATTTCTTTTGTCTAGGTGATGAAAGATACGAGATTACCCTACCCGAGGATTATTACGACTAAGAAGATCGCGAAATGGACGAGTGAGTTATTCCTCCTAAATTCGTTATCTTGCTTGTGCTCGTAAAGTAGTAGCATTAGCATACTAAGAAAAGATAAAAATGGATATATAATATATATATATATTTGGGGAATTCAGGATTATGTGTATATATATGATTCTATGTTTATGCGTGAAATAAGAATTAAGAATATCGCAACTTCAAACTGTTTGTTTAAATAATTTTGTTTACTCACTTGTATGTCTGTTGTAAACCCCCAAAAATTTTCATAATTCATAGAAAATAATTCTAAAAGTTTAGAATTTAAATCCCAAAAATCGACTCACGTTAAAACCAAATTCTAAATCAAGCAAGCGCCAGAAACGAAACCCAAAAAAATTCGAACCAAATTAAAACTTAATTCCAAATAAAGATCAAAAATGAATTTTCTCAATCTTGAGGAAACAAGAACCCTTGAAACAAAATATAAAGTCCAACTACCGATTTAATCAACGTTCGTACATCAATTAAATCATCTAACCGTTTCCTAACACGCAAATCAAGACAATATATCCAAATAACGATTAACAGCAAAATCTTAAAACTTCGATAAATTTCAGAAATCACAAATTTCAAATTTTTACCAAAAGTCAAATTGAGTCAACTCATAACCCTAGACTCGGTTAAACGATCCCGAGAACTAAAAACTATAAATAATCACAAATAAAATAAGATAAACCATAGATGTCAGGGTAAAAATATAAAACGATCAAAACTCAAAAATTATACGATCGTACGAATAACTAGAAAAATCGGAAATCAAAACGGAACCCTAAAAGTCAACAAGCCTACAACGAACCCTAGTGTTTAAGATCCGGCAATCCCGCGTTCCTAAACCCTAGAAAACGAAATTAAGTTAATGGCCTAGAATAGTTCGTAATAACGTAGGGTAACATAAAAATATCAGATTCACGAATTTTGAGTGACCTTCGGACCCAAACGGGATCGGTTCTCGAAAAGCATGTCCCGGAGCTCGGAATATTAAAAATATTCCGTTTATACCAATAGACTCGTAAAAATACAAGGATTCTAAAAATATCAGTTTTAGAATTTTTTGGTAGCTAAAAATTACAGATATCGCATTATTATGCGTATTTTTATTACTACCGGTACTTTAATTGTCTAGTCTACTATTCAGAGTACTTTTCTACTATTCATCACTATTTCACTATCTCTACTTTTTCTTACACCTATTTCTTACTCCGACATATCTATTTTCTTACTTTTTATATTTCCAATACACCTTTAATCAAATCATACCTTACATATTAATTATTTTCTTACAAATTTCACTCAAAAATCAACTCACTCTCTCTCCCCAATGCCCAAAACCGGCGCCTCCCCCTCTCCATCAATCTCTATTTTGTTTCTTTTTCAATTTATTTTATTACATCCAAAAATCACTCCAAAAATTCTATAAATACCCCCTTCCTCTTCCACTCTTTCACACAATTCATTCACTACCAAAACTCTCTCAAAATCTCTCCACAAATTCTCTCTTCAAGAATTCTCTCTACCAAAACTCTCTCAAACCAATTCCTCACAAAAATCATCCCTCATACATAAACTATCTACCACATATTACTACTCACATAATACCCATTTCATCTACCACCTTCATACCTCTTACATACCTTAGGTAAATATTTATTCCATCTATTATTCATCCATGTCATGTAACTTAACATGACTATGGTGTTGTTTTGAAACTCATATGAGTAGTAAAAGCAACAACATGTTCATGTTTTGTTCTTGTACATAAGCTTCCTATTTTATTATGTTGTTATTATTATTGTGATTATTTGCTTATATATATAGTATTATGTATATTATGTATATATATTTATTTAGAGCATATAAGCTCATTTGTTATTTATTTATTTTCAAGTTATGCAATTTATTTATTTTATGTTGATATTAAGACTAGTCTTTCTAGTCTTAGACTTGTCCATATCAAGTCAAAACAATCTTTTATTTATTCTCTTTAAATCTTTCGGGACTAGTCCATTCTTAGTCCCGGGACGCCTTGATAAAGCTAAGGCTCCAATACTTGATCGGGATTCCTTGATGAAGCTAAGGTTCCCAATGCTTGATATTTTATTTTCTTGCTCATTAATTATTTTTAGTATTTTCTTATGTTCTTATTATTTTATATGCTCATGATACTTGCATTTGCATAATGTTAATGTCTCAACTAGTCTAAAAATAGAATCTTGTTTTACTAAATGAGCTCAAAGCTAAGTTTCCAATTATATGATTTACCACAAAAACATGAAGTTATTATCAACAACCTAGAAATAGAATAATACAAGTTTTCTTAAATAACAAAAATAGTTTTATCAAGAAAACGTAAGAAATAAATGTTTTCCTTGTTTTTATGGTAATCTAAGTTTTTAGAAAAATAAATCGTTCATATTGAAAGTTTGAGACTTAAATTCTTTTCTAAAACTAAGGAACAAACTAGTTTTCAAAGTTAATATAAAAATCAACTCATAAGGAACCCACTTAGGAAAAGTAATGATTTTTAAATTCTAAAAGAAAGAACTTGTTTTCAAAAGAATATAAATAAAGTAAGGTTAGCAATAATGGATTTTATCAATAAAGATGATTCTTTTCAAAGAAATGAAAGAACAAGTTTTAGAAAGCAAAAGCTTATATTTTAGAATAAATATAAGAAGACAAGATTCATTTTCTAAAAACCATCCTAAATACAAAAATTTATAAAAAGGTTTTTATCAACTTAATATACTTTTGATGAATTTGAACTTTAATCACTAGAAGGAAAATTTAATACAAGACTAAAGGATTAAGGAAAAATTCAACTTGTTTTGGAAGAAGAAATGAAGAAAATAAAATAAGAATATACTCATTTATAACAACCTAGGAAAAATATAAAGTTTCTTTAGATACTTGAAAGGAAATTTTCAAAACTAAGGTTTAAATAAATTGTTTTATGAAATAAATTGTTGAGACACTACCATTGGGATTTTGCATATAAAGTGAGCATACCTATATATTCAAATGTGTTTATCAAATATATATTTATATTGTTACAAAAGGATTTTCTTTAAAATGGAGTTGAGTTAGAAAATGGATTTTGCAAAAGTTTAGAAAATTCGTTTTAAATCTGTACCTGATTTTTCGGAACCCAAATGACCTTATATGACAAAGATAACCTTAGAAATGGATAGATCTTTTCGAATAGGTAGAAAACGGTATATATACGAAATTCCGAGTTAAAATGAGCAAGTTATGGCCATTTTAAGTTGGAATTTCTTCTTATACGATTTTACCACGATTTTAAGTAAAGTTTAGAATCTCCAAGAATAGAAATTCATGGAAGACTTATCCCGGGTATTTCTTTTGTCTAGGTAACGAAGGATACGAGAATACCCTACCCAAGGATTACTACGACTAAGAAGATAGCGAAATGGACGAGTGAGTTATTCCTTCTAATTTCGTTACCTTGCTTGTGCTTGTAATGTAGTAGCATTAATGTTGGTTTCTCTCAATCAAGGATTTTGATGATAACAAAAATTAATGAAATAACGATTATTTTGAGTATGTTTTATCAGAAAGTTATCCAGAAAGTTTATTCAAGAGGATTCAAATATTTATGATAAGTCAGAAGCTTAGGCAGAAGGAACATCTATTATGAACAAAGGAAAAATGATAAGTCAGAAGCTTAGGCAGAAGGAACATCTATTATGAACAAAGGAAAAATGATAAGTCAGAAGCTTAGGCAGAAGGAACGTTAGTTATGAACAAGTACACAGATGAAAGGCAGAAGGAATGTCAGAAGATACGATATGAAGAAAAACAAAATATTTGATATGATGAAGACCTAGCTCCAATGATTAAATATATTTGGGAAATATATCTAATCTGTTCCACAAAAGTTGGTTCATAATCCACAGGGTATTTTATTATTTTCTAATTAAAATAAGATGAGAAAGTTTAAGTAATTTGAAAATTAATTTGGGATAAGATTATGCAAGTAATGTTCGGATATTTTTTTCATAATACATATACAAGATTTCAGGAGCTTGTCCGAAGTCAGAAATTCATGGAACAGAAAAATAAATATCCCAGGCGTGATACATTGAACAGATTCAAGACGTGATCAACAAGAGGAATGTTTGAATTTGTTTGTTTGAGATATTCATGCAAGATTGTAGAGATTTGAAGTTATCTCACTCTCGAGGAAGCTTATCAGACGATTCAAAATTCAAATCCAGATGAGGATAGACTTGAAGAGATATTGTACTCGACATATCAGGAACAAATCTTCATTTTTGCGAGAAATCTGGAAAACAAGTTAATCTGGAACGCAGCAGATTGTTTTCAAGTGTTGAGAAGAACAAATATATACGAACAACTTCAAAAAATAGAAGGCAGAACGTAGAGCAAAAATAACGAGAATTCAAAAGCATTCAAGAGCGAAATTACTGTCATTATTTTCATTGTTCTTTCGTATTGTTCAAAAACCGTCGAGGACCTTTTACTTTATTTTCCTCAGATTTTGATAAATTATTTTAGTGATTGTGAGTTGCAAGTAGGCTCAGTAGATTGGTTGTTGAGAGAATCAAGCTGAGTGAATTGTGAACTTCTTGTAACTATTCTTATTTATTGGATTAGTGGAACAAAACCGGTGTGGATTACCGGTGACCCTGGCTTGGAGCTGGAAGAGAGGATTGACGCTCAAGGCGGAACCTCTATAATTCGTTTTGCATTTCTCTCTTACTCATCTCTCTTTAATTCGTGTAATTTTAATTTGTTTTATTGCATTTGATCGTCAGTCAGAAGGTTAATCAGAGAGTGTTGTTCTTATTGTTCTTGAGTCAGAGAGTTGGTCAGAAGGTTCCGAGAAGAAAGTTTTCAAACTATAGTTTAAATATTTGTGAGATTATTCATATAGGATAATTTTGGTTTATTATTTTAAAGAAGTTTTTCATCAAATTCATTTATTTTATAAAGATCAAAAGCCATTTTATTAGTATAACCAAGTGTGTGAAAATTTGGTCAAAATTTTTATTATAACCAATTCACCCCCCCTCTTGGTTATCATTTCGGGACCAACAATTGGTATCAGAGCGGTTCTCATCTATTTTTGAGTGATCTTTTCAAATGGCTGAAAATAACATTGCTATCAATCGAGCTCCATATTTTGATGGAACAAATTATCTCTATTGGAAAATGCGTATGTCTACCTACATAAAGGCTAATGATTATGCATCTTGGCAGGTGATTTCCTTTGGAGACACACAAGTGGTTATGAATGATGATGGCAGTTTTACGGATGAACAATTGAAGCACATTGAGAAAAACAATAAGGCTAAGAATCTCTTACTCACTACTATAGCTCCTTCTGAATTCTATTTAATTTCTTCTTGTGAAACTGCAAAAGAAATTTGGGATACACTATCCAACACTTATGAAGGAACTAATACTATTAAGGAAACAAAGATTAATTCTTTGTTGCAACAATATGAGTTATTTAAGATCAAACCTGAAGAGAAAATAAGAGAAGCTTTTAATCGTTTTACTGCTATAACTAATGAACTGACTTCTCTTGGAAAGAAAATGGATGATTCTGATTTAGTCAGGAAGATGCTCAGAATATTGCCAAAGTCATGGGATGCTAAAAAGACAGCAATTGAAGAAGCCCAAGATCTGAACAAGCTAACTCTTAGTCAACTAAGGGAGAAACTATTAGCTTATGAGTCACACATTAACACAACTGAAGAAGCGAAGGAAGTTCAAGAGCAATAGCTTTCAAAGCAAGGAAAATCACAAATGATGAAACTGATTCCGATGATGACAACATGGAGGAAAACATTGGCATGCTTGCAAGAAGATTGAGCAAGTTCTTCAAAGGTAAGAAATATAATAATTTCAATAAAACTAACAAGTCAAGTGCAGGAAAGAATTACAAAGAAAAGGAAGAAAAGAAAGAAAAGAAGGAACTCGTGTGTTACGAATGCAAACAACCTGGTCACATTAAGTACGAATGTCCTGTGTTAAAAAAGAAAATGAAGAAATTCAAGAAGAAAAGTCGTGCTATGATGGCGACATGGAGTGACCTTGATGAATCAGAAGGTGAATCAGAAGATACAAGTGACAATGAAGAAGAAGCAAATTTGTGTTTCATGGCTGCATCTGAGGTACATTCTGATTCCGATGAAGATATAAATGAAAATGATATTTATTCTGAAATGAAAAAGTTACTTAGAGCATTAAAAAGGCAGATGTAAAAATTACAAAATTAGAAGTAGAAAATAAAGCTCTTAAGAACGAAAAGGATGTTTTGCGTCAAACTAATAAACTTCTTATTGATGAAAATGATATTTTGAAAACTGATAATGAGAAGTTGTTTGTCAAAACTGATGGTATCAAGAAAGAAAATGAAGTTTTGAAAACCGAAATTAAGAATTAAAAGGAAGGGTTGAAGATCTATCTCAATCGATAAAGAACACGTTCAACAAATTTAATGAAAGTGATAAGAAATTGAATATGTTAATTGGAAGTCAAAGACCACCTTTTATTAAACATGGATTAGGATATGAATCTGGAAATTCCTCAAATAATATGAAAAAGACGATTTTTGTGAAAGAAAACAAATCAACGAATAATCAAGTGGCTGTCCGTAACGAAAAAGCAAGAACAGTACCAGCAGAAGGAACATCAGAAGGTATGTTCAACCAAGCTATCCAAGCAGAAGGTACACCAGAAGGTACAGGTATGCTTATAATGATTATCCGACACATTATAATTATAAAAGAGGAAATCAAAGGTATCATCAACAACCATATGCATGTTCATTTTGTAATAAAGTAGGTCATATTGAAAAATATTGTTTCTATAAAAGAAACAAGCTCAGTTCATATCAAGTTAAGAAGCAAGATAAAACGAGCTTGACTTATCAAGGACCCAAGTTTGTTTGGGTTCCTAAGAAGGTTTAATCGCCTTTATTTTTTATTGCAGGAACAAGGAGCAAAAATAAAAGGAACATGGTACTTGGACAGTGGATGTTCAGGCATATGACAGGAGATCCTTCCTTGTTCACTAGCATAGTTTGGAAAGAAAAAGGGTATGTAAGATTTGGTGATGATAGCCGTGGTAAAATCGTTGGAACAGGTACAATTGGTTATCCCCCATACATGATTGAAAATGTTTCATTAGTTAAAGGATTAAAACACAATCTATTAAGTATAAGTCAACTATGTGACAAAGGATATCAAATGAATTTTGAGAAAAACAAATGTTTTGCATATAATTCTGATGGAATAAAAATATTTGAAGGATATAGAAAAAGAAATGTATACTTAATTACTCCATCTGATATGAATGTTGAATGTTGCTTTTTGACTATGAATGATAGCATTTATGTATGGCACAAAAAATTAGGACATGTAAATTTCAATCATTTGGAAAAATTATCTAAAAAGGATATTGTTGTTGGATTACCTAAAATCAATATAAGGCATGATGTTAAATGTTCAACTTGTTTAAAGAACAAAATGGTTTCAATGTCACACAAAAGTATAAATATGATGACAACTAAAAGACCACTTGAACTTTTACATCTTGACTTATTTGGACCTACTAGAACATTGAGTCTAGGAGGAAGCAAATTTGGTCTTGTAATAGTGGATGATTTTTCAAGATATACATGGGTATTCTTTTTAAAGTATAAATCAGAAACTTTTGAGACTTTTCAAAGATTTGCTAAACAAATACAAAATGAAAAAGGTTTTTCTATTATTTCTTTAAGAACTGATCATGGTACAGAATTTGATAATGCATCATTTATATCATTTTGTGAAGAACATGGAATACAACATAATTTTTCTGCTCCATATACACCTCAACAAAATGGAGTAGTTGAAAGAAAGAATAGAACTATTCAAGAAATGACACGTTCTATGTTAAATGAAAGTAATATAGCTAAACATTTTTGGGCTGAAGCAGTAGCAACTGCATGCTATATTATGAATAGAGTATATATTAGATCTCATACTACAAAAACATCTTATGAATTATTTCGTGGTAGAAAACCATCCGTTTCATATTTTCATGTGTTTGGTTGTACTTGTTATGTGAAAAAGAATTTACATAACCTTGGAAAATTTGATGAAAGATCAGATGAAGCAATTTTTCTTGGATATTCACAACATAGTAAAGCATATCGTGTGTTTAACAAAACAACAAAAATAGTTGAAGAATCTATAAATGTGAGATTTATTGACGTAAAAGATGATGTTGATGATGATGATGTTATTAGTATTAAATAAAACTAATGATGTAAATGAGAAGAAGGTTGATACAGCTGATATACATGAGTCTGCAAATCAACAAAAATCTGCTAAGACAGAAAGTAAGGCAAAAAGTCAGACCGACAGTCAGACAGAAGGTAGGACAGAAGGTAAGACAGAAGGTAAGACAGAAGGTAAGCAAAAAGCAAAATTAAATTTAATACTCCTGAAAGTTCAAAGGGTTGGAGATATAAATCTTCACATCCATCAAGTTTAATTATTGGTGATATTGATTGTGGAACTAGAACTAGATCTGAATTACAAGAACTTGAAAATCATTTTGCTTTGATATCTGAAATAGAACCAAGTAACATAGATGAAGCATTGAATGATGAAAATTGGATAAATGCTATGCATGAGGAATTAAATCAATTTCAAAGAAATAATGTTTGGAATTTAGTCCCTAGGCCTGAAGATAAATCAATTATAGGAACTAAATGGGTATATAAAAATAAATTGATGAAAATGGTAAAATTGTTAGAAATAAAGCAAGACTTGTAGCTAAAGGATATTCTCAAGAAGAAGGAATAGACTATGATGAAACTTTTGCACCAGTAGCTAGATTAGAAGCAATAAGATTATTACTTGCTTATGCTTGTTATAAAGATTTCAAATTATATCAAATGGATGTAAAGAGTGCATTTTTGAATGGTTATATTAAAGAGGAAGTATATGTTGAACAACCACCCGGATTTGAAGATCATCTTAAACCTGATCATGTTTTCAAGTTAAGGAAAGCTTTGTATGGTTTAAAACAAGCACCAAGAGCATGGTATGAGAGACTTAGTGAATATCTCATAACTAGTGGATATCAAAGAGGTGCTATTGACACAACTTTATTTTTGAAATATTACAATGATGATATAATTGTTGTGCAAATATATGTTGATGACATAATTTTTGGATCTACTAATGAAAAGTATTGTCAAGAATTTGCAAAGCTTATGCAGGCTGAATTTGAGATGTCCATGATGGGAGAATTAAATTTCTTTTTGGGATTACAAATCAAGCAAACAAAGGATGGAATCTTCATTCATCAAGAGAAATATACCAAACAAATTCTGAAAAAGTTTGGATTTGAGAACTCAAAAGAAGCTGCTACACCAATGAGTTCATCTATAAGGTTAGATGCTGATTCTAAAGGTAAGAAAATTAATGAAAAACTTTATAGAAGCTTAATTGGTTCTTTGTTGTATTTGACTGCATCTAGGCCAGATATATTGTTCTCTGTGTGTATCTGTGCAAGATTTCAAAGTAGTCCTACTGAAACTCATTTAAAAGCTGTGAAAAGAATTTTTAAGTATATTGCAGGTACTGCAAAATTAGGAATTTGGTATCCTAAAAATGAAAATTTTGAATTAATAGGATATTCAGATGCTGATTATGCAGGATGTAAGGTTGATAGAAAAAGCACTTCTGGAACTTGTCAATTTTTGGAAATAAATTAATTTCTTGGTCTTCCAAGAAACAAAATTCAGTTGCTTTATCTACAGCAGAAGCTGAATATGTCTCAATTGGAAATTGTTGTGCACAAATTCTTTGGATAAAACAACAACTACAAGATTTTGGTTTGCATTATAAAAATATTTCAATAAAGTGTGATAATACAAGTGCAATCAACTTAACAAAAAATCCTGTGCATCATTCTAGATCTAAGCATATAGAAATTAGACATCATTTTATTAGAGATCATGTACAAAATGGCAACATATGTATTGAGTTTGTCTCAACTGAAAATCAATATGCTGATATTTTTACAAAACCGTTGGATAAAATCAGATTTGAATTTCTCAGAAATGAGGTTGGAATGTGTTTTCCTTTTTAAATTATTTTACAAAATAATGATAATGTTACAAACGATTTTTTTTAATTAAAAAAAGGGAAATAATTTCATGATGGGCGGCATTTTTTTGAGCCTCTTCGTATCCCACTACACCTTCTTTTCCCTCTCAAAAACAAATCTTTCTCTCCTCTGACATACTCAACCCTCTCAAATCGAAACCCTAAACAATGGCAAGAAAATCCTCACGTCTCCTCGAAGGTTTCAAATCCAAGAAAATTACAGAGGAAATAGACATTGAAGAAACTCAGTCCATCTCAGAAAATCATGTAGAAACCACAACTAAAGATGGAACTCTACGGGAATCTCGTTCAAAGGAAAGAAACGATGAATCACAAACTGAAAAGCAAACAAATGTGGATCCTCAACAGGCTGAGGAACGACAATCTGAAGGCCCCATGCTTGAGTCAGAAGATGACTCAGAGCATACCGTGTCTCAAGAAGAACGAGTGCAAACCCCAGCCAAAAGAAAAAGGGGAAAGAAATCCTTGATATCTTCTTCACGGTTGTCCAAAAAGGTAAGAGAATGTTCTTACATCGATTTCAAATTCTTTTCGAACAATGGTTTTTATTGGAATCATTGGCTGAATAGGATTGGATGCAAGAACATATGTCATGTTCTTGACGTAGTTGATGAAAGGGTCATAAAGGAATTTTATGAAAACTTGTCTCAGTTAGAGGATTTGTCTTTAAAATCTAGAGCGGGAGGCAAAGTTATTAAGATCACAAGGAAAGATCTTCTACACTGCTTTGAGATGAAGGACATGAAGATGATAGAAAAATATTGACTCTGTCTAGGAATGCAATATTTCAAGAATTGAATGATGGGGTTGGTAGTTTTAAAGAGAAGGATATCTTTTCAACTGATTTTGAATTACTTATTCGGTTGTTACATAAAGCTGTTGTAGATTGTATTTTGCCAAAGAATGGTAGTACAACAACCATTTCAATCGAGGAAGCTATGATTGTTTTGGCAATGAAAAAGAACTTAGAAATAGATATACCCACCATGATTTTGAAACACATATGGAGAACACGAAGAAACAAACCCTATGGAATGTTTTAATGAAATTTTTTAAATACAAGAATGTTACCTTGTCCCAAATTTTACACCTACAGTCGGTTTAAAGAAATTTGGAGAAACAAATTTGAAGAAAATGGGGATTCTTGTATCTCAAAAACTGTGGTTTTCCAAAGATGGTGCTTGGTATAGACATTCTAAGTTTAGTAAATTTCGATTTGATTGGGAAAAGATAAAATCCTTGGCTGAAGGTGAACTGCTTCTAGATTCAGAGAGTGGGGCAGAAAGTGAGGCAGAGGATATTGCAGAAGATAGAGAGAAGAATTTATCTTCTAAAAATACTGGAAAAGAGAAGATGAAAGCAAGAAAAAGAAATCATATCGTGTTCGCACTGGTGGAAAGTTTGAGATTAGGGAAGGTGAAACTAGGATTGATGAAAGTAGTCAGAGAGTGACTCAGAGGATGTTGTTCCTCCACCTCCAGGAGAGACTTCAAGATCAGGCCTCCAATCTGCTTTATTAGGTCTCATTGATAAGAAAATCAATGATTTGAAGAACAGTTTAACAAAATCTATTCTTCAAACTATTGATTTGCAGCAAAAAGACGAGTCCCAGCATCTTGATCCACAACAGGACTCACATCCAGAGGTTGTCATGGATGATCTACCTCCTGAGAACTTGATCCAGCTGTTCCTCACTACCAGTGACCCACAGCTGTCTTCTCAAATTCCACCCTCTGAAGCTTTGAATCCACAACCAGAAGAAGAAGTGCAGGCTCCACGTGATGAAGGGATCAAGCTGCTACTGTTGAACATATCGAGCCAATTCCCTCTGAAGATTTGGAAGCTCTTCATAAGGTTGCTGAGGATATTCTCACTTTAAACAAAACTCAAAAACCTGATCAGCCCACTCAATCTCAACCTCAATCATCTGTTCCTCCTCCAAAGACTTTCCTCAAAGGAAAAAACAACCAGCCCGCAAGACAGTAATAACTAGGCAATCAAAGAAAAACTGATTTGCATTTTTTTGTTTTCAGAACTCCTTGAATATGTCTGTATTTTGATCTTTCAGACTCTGCACATTTTATTTTTCAAACGCATGAATGTTTACTTTTGGCATATTCTTAGGGGGAGCATTTATTTATTTAATGCTGGTTTCTTTGATGCTAACAAAAAGGGGGAGACAGATAAACAAAATCACTAGATAATTATATATATTTGACTTTTGGATATATCTTTGGCTCTTTTGGATAATTACAATTTGTAGAATATAAAATTTAGGACACTTGCTTTTTCAATCTTTTCGATCTTTGGATGAAATGAGAATGCGTTAAAAATTTCTGGATGAATATGTATGATATTCTGGATGAATATGTATGAATGTGTAATTTTTATTTATTTTGTTTATATATGGGTTTTGTTATCATCAAAAAGGGGGAGAATGTTGGTTTCTCTCAATCAAGGATTTTGATGATAACAAAAATTAATGAAATAACGATTATTTTGAGTATGTTTTATCAGAAAGTTATCCAGAAAGTTTATTCAAGAGGATTCAAATATTTATGATAAGTCAGAAGCTTAGGCAGAAGGAACATCTATTATGAACAAAGGAAAAATGATAAGTCAGAAGCTTAGGCAGAAGGAACGTTAGTTATGAACAAGTACACAGATGAAAGGCAGAAGGAATGTCAGAAGATACGATATGAAGAAAAACAAAATATTTGATATGATGAAGACCTAGCTCCAATGATTAAATATATTTGGGAAATATATCTAATCTGTTCCACAAAAGTTGGTTCATAATCCACAGGGTATTTTATTATTTTCTAATTAAAATAAGATGAGAAAGTTTAAGTAATTTGAAAATTAATTTGGGATAAGATTATGCAAGTAATGTTCATATTTTTAATACATATACAAGATTTCAGGAGCTTGTCCGAAGTCAGAAATTCATGGAACAGAAAAATAAATATCCCAGGCGTGATACATTGAACAGATTCAAGACGTGATCAACAAGAGGAATGTTTGAATTTGTTTGTTTGAGATATTCATGCAAGATTGTAGAGATTTGAAGTTATCTCACTCTCGAGGAAGCTTATCAGACGATTCAAAATTCAAATCCAGATGAGGATAGACTTGAAGAGATATTGTACTCGACATATCAGGAACAAATCTTCATTTTTGCGAGAAATCTGGAAAACAAGTTAATCTGGAACGCAGCAGATTGTTTTCAAGTGTTGAGAAGAACAAATATATACGAACAACTTAAAAAATAGAAGCAGAAGTAGAGCAAAAATAACGAGAATTCAAAAGCATTCAAGAGCGAAATTACTGTCATTATTTTCATTGTTCTTTCGTATTGTTCAAAAACCGTCGAGGACCTTTACTTTATTCTCCTCAGATTTTGATAAATTATTTTAGTGATTGTGAGTTGCAAGTAGGCTCAGTAGATTGGTTGTTGAGAGAATCAAGCTGAGTGAATTGTGAACTTCTTGTAACTATTCTTATTTATTGGATTAGTGGAACAAAACCGGTGTGGATTACCGGTGACCCTGGCTTGGAGCTGGAAGAGAGGATTGACGCTCAAGGCGAACCTCTATAATTCGTTTTGCATTTCTCTCTTACTCATCTCTCTTTAATTCGTGTAATTTTAATTTGTTTTATTGCATTTGATCGTCAGTCAGAAGGTTAATCAGAGAGTGTTGTTCTTATTGTTCTTGAGTCAGAGAGTTGGTCAGAAGGTTCCGAGAAGAAAGTTTTCAAACTATAGTTTAAATATTCGTGAGATTATTCATATAGGATAATTTTGGTTTATTATTTTAAAGAAGTTTTTCATCAAATTCATTTATTTTAAAAGATCAAAAGCCATTTTATTAGTATAACCAAGTGTGTGAAAATTTGGTCAAAATTTTTATTATAACCAATTCACCCCCCCTCTTTGTTATCATTTCGGGACCAACAATTAGTATACTAAGAAAAGATAAAAACAAATATATTTGGGGATTTCGGGATTATGCGTATATATATGATTCTATGTTTATGCGTGAATTGAGAATTAAGAATATCGCAACTTCGATCTGCTTGTTAAATAATTTCGTTTACTTACTTGTATGATTGTTTATTGTTGCTAAATTGATTGATCGCCCCTAATAAACCTAATAAGGTTGACCTAAGAACAATAAAACGTTCATGCATAGCATCCATCGAGTCACATCTATTTCTGAAGGCTGCTACTCCTACGCGTAGAGTTGGATTGGCTGTGATCGTGCAGTGCCACGGGCCATGTTCCTTCTTGGAGAATCCAAATTGCTCGGGGAAAGCGACTCTAGGTTCGGAGCCGAGCCAACCGAACGCTGTGGGTGAGGACCTGGGGACTAGCAGTAGAAGGTCGAGGACCTTCAACCCGATTCCCTAACCTTTGATACGGAGGGGTAAATCCGTTCTATGTATGGTTTCCGGATGACTATATATATTTGCGTAATCATGTGATTGTTGCACTGTATGCATAGCATATGTTTGATTAAATAAATAAACTTGTTTGAAATTATGGTACGAACGAAAAGGAATACTCACTAAGCTAGTTGTAGCTTATACCCCTATAGATTTTGTTGAAACAGGTATATTCGTGGATTAAATTTGAGGATCATGACATTAAGGAAGTCATGGACGGATGATTAAGGATATGGAATCATACAATGAAGAAATTTTGTAAGGTTCTTTATATGTGATAACCTATATGATTAGGGACGCATATTTATTTGAAGATAATAGAAGAATATGCTTTAAGAATTGAATTGTGATATGCTTACGTTTTATATTAAGTATTCTCTTTGCCTGGCTACTTATGTACTATCAATGTAAATTGCGCTACTCCGATGCGTCCCTTGGTTGTGATGTACACCTTGTACATAATATGGAAGCCTTTGCATGACTAAGGTAGTCATTCTAGGCTTTAGTATTGTGTACGGCGGACTGCCACATTTAGGGTACCCCTCGGGGTGTGACATCTGTTTATTGTTTGCTAAATTGATTGATCGCCCCTAATAAACCTTAATAAGATTTGGCTTAAGAAAAATAAAACGCTCACGCATAGCATCCATCGAGTCACATCTATTTCGAAAGGCTGCTACTCCTACGCGTAGAGTTGGATTGGCTGTGGTCGTGCGGTGCCACGAGCCATGTTCTTTCTTGGAGAATCCAAATCGCTCGGGAAAAGTGACTCTAGGTTCAGAGCCTAGCCAACCGAACGCTGTGGGTGAGGACCTAGGGACTAGCAGTAGAAGGTTGAGGACCTTCAACCCCGATTCCCTAACCTTTAATATGGAGGGGTAAATCTGTTCTATATATGGTTTCCGGATAACTATATATATTTGTGTAATCATGTGATTGTTGCATTGAATGCATAGCATATGTGTGCTTATATAAATAAACTTGTTTGAATATTTGGTGCGAATAAAAAGGAATATCTCACTAAGCTAGTTGTAGCGTATACCCCTATAGATTTTGATGAAACAGGTATATCCGTGGCTTAAATCGAGGATCATGATATTAAGGAAGTCATGGAAGGATGTTAAGCTTCTATGAAGGAAATGGAATCATAAGATGAAATAGTTTTGTAAGATTCTTTATATGTAATGACCTTTATGATTAGTAATGTTTATCTGTTTGCAGACAATAGAGGAACATGCCCATAAGAATTGAAATGTAATATGTTTATGTTTTATGATAAGTATTCTCTTTGTCTTGTTACTTATTTATTATCAATATAAATTGCGCTACTCCGATGCGTTCCCTTGGTTGTGATGTACGCCTTGTACATGATATGGAAGCCTTTGCATGACTAAAGTAGTCATTCCTAGGCTTTAGTATTGTGTACGGTGGACTGCCACGTTTAGGGTACCCCTCGGGGCGTGATAGTTTAAGTTGGTATCAGTGCAACAAGGTTTTGGGAACTAGGAAAAAGAAGAGTAGAAGGATAGATTGATAGGATTTGATCTTATATTTAAGTTTTGAAAACATTTAGGTCTCGGAATAGAGAGATCAGATCTGATCAGTAACGGTTTCCGATTCCGAAAGATAGTTTTGTAAATGTTTTTAATGTTTTTATTATAGAAATTAGCCATACATGCAATATGATGATTTCCTAACATGGATGACATGAGATGAGCTTAATGTATGCATGATCTTGATGATTTTGCTAAAAAGAAATTTTATAGCTTTTTATTTTGCAAGACCATAATAACAACTTACTTATGAAAAATCTAGTTTTCTAACTTTTATCATTCCATTTGTTTTGGATTTGTTACTTAAGAAAATATATTATTTTTGTCAAAATTGAGTCTTCATTATATATATTACTTATGACCTTCATTTCTACATAAGAATTTCATTTTACACTTGGTAAACATGTTTCAAGTGGGTTGATTCCAAAATCCGAATTTTACAAAAATTGGTTTTGAGTGATTCCTTCAGGTAAAAATCATTTGAGTTTTAGAAAATTAAGGCTTAATCATACATAACCATTAAGGACTTCATTCTTACACAAAAATTTGCAGTTTACACTTTTGCAAATATGTTTTCCAATATGATTTACTCAAAAATCCGAATTTTAGAAAATCCACTTTTTGAATGATTTCTTTGGGAAAAACTTGTTTAATGCATTAAAATTTGAAGCTTTACTATATCTATTGTCTAAGACTTCATTTAACACATAAAACTTGCAATTTGAGCTCAAATACTAAGTGATTACTTATGCATCATCTCAAATTACGAATTTGACAATTGATCACTAACTCAAAATTTTTCATTTAATTCCATTATGTTTAACACCTTACTCATGCCTAAACTCATTTTAACTTGTAAAAATCATTGCTTAACAATATCTATTACCTATATACTTCATTTTTCTCATAAAACATGAGTTTTGGAGTTGATACATGGGTTCTAAAAATTGGTCTTGGTTGGGATCCGAATTTACAAAATTCATTTTGGACATATCTTTTGATAAAAACTATCTAAACTTATGAAAATCTATTCCTTACATATCCTATCCTAAGAGCCTTTCATTTCTTAAATAAAAACTTCATTTTTGAGTTGGAAAACATGTTTTAAAAATATGCCTTGGCCAAAATCCGAAAATAGAATTTTTCTTTTGAAAATCACATTAGATTCTTATAAAAAGAAGCCTTGCTGATATACATATATTAAGCCTTCATTTTCTTAAGTAAAAATTACATTTTGACACTTGGAAAGTGGTTTTTAAATGGGGTCTTGCCAAAATACAATTTCACAATTTTGTTTGAGTTCATAACTAAGATCTATACTTAATATGAACATAAACATAAAACAAATGCATGGTAATAAGCTAATAAACATCATGGATCTAAACTTCACTTATCAAAATCTTTCATTATGGTATCTATACCCTAAGCTCTTCATTTTAAATGAAAAATATACATTTTGAAGTTGAAAAAACCACTTTTCTAAATAGGTTCCATTTTCATCCGAATTTTTCAAAAGTTGTTTTTGTTGAAAATAAAATAGATCTTGAGTTTCCTACAACTTCCTACCATCATCATGCTATCACAAGTCATCCATGAACATAAAACAAAGTCTAATGCATTTTATGAACTCAAAACTCTAGATCTAGTTTTCTAAACTGGTTTTAAATGCATGAATCACTAAGATGGACATGTGATGATAATCCATGCATAAATCATAAGAAATAACAAAGATAGCAACTTAAATAACAAGATCCATGGCATAAATGAAAATCAAAGCTACAAAAATTTAGATCTACAAAATATATCAACTTTAAACAAGAAAATAATTGAAATACAAGATAATAAAAGTCGAGAAAAGGAGTGTTTCATTATTGGCATCATCATCCTAAGCTTTTAAGCTTATGGAAGGTCATTTGATGCATGAAACCTTCATTACACTTTACCTATATCACCCATGGAGCTTTGGGAAGAAGATTTGCTTAGAAATCTTTAAGAAATATGTGTGGAAGCCATGGAAGAAGAAGGGGGAAGCTTGTTTTTCATGGAGGAACAAGAGGAAATGAAGAAGAAAGAGAGGAAAAATGAGAGAGAAAAGTTAAAGAATGAAAGAGGGAAAGTGAGTAAATGAAGGAGTGAGAGAAAATGAGTGTTTTAATTGTAAGAAAAGAAGAAAAGAAATAAAACAAGGTAGCAAAAAAAAAACCCCATGCTGCACGTGAATTGTATAGGAGGGAAAGAGAGAGTTTTGTTGAAATTTGACGCAAATTTGAATTGTATAATTAATATGTAATGTAACTTTTTGGAGAAGGATTGAAATATAATTAATTTTAGTCAAAATAGGAGTAAATTAATGGACAATGGCAGCCATGAATGAGTCAAAAATCTGCCATGAATTGTGGGATAATGTGTAGAAAGATTGAAGTGAAAAGGAAGTGATATGTGTAATGTGTACTTGAAGGTATGAGTTGTAAAAGTACTTTATTAATAAAATAAAATAAAATTAGAAAATTTATTCCAAATATTTGTAGTAGATTTTTCATAATTAAATTTAAATAATTATTTGAATTATTTTAGTATTTTAACAAATATGTTACCGTTATGATCAAAATACGCGAATATGGGCTATAAATAATCTTTTTATAACCCGAAAAATTCTAAAAATTTATTTTATGAAAATAAAATATTTTTAAAATATTTTCCAATTATTAAATTAATTTATTTTATTTCAGTATCAGGTCTTAAACAGAATCTGATCCCGTAATGACTCGAAACGAATTAAATTTTAGAAAAACAAAATTTTCTATAACATATAAAATATTTATCTAAAAATATAAGGCTTTATAAGAATAATAAAATTTGTAAAGAAATAAAAATGAAAGTGCATAAGACTAATCAATTCCGTAATAATGAAAATACGATAAAAATGTTATAACTGTAACTTTTATAACCCGAAAAATTATATAACTGATATATTTAGAAATCTTATAAAATTACAAGTCTAACGGTACTATGATATATTTTTGATATCTTGAGCCCCGAGACACGCTTTTCGAAGTATGTATCCGAACGGTTTCCGAAATAGGTCAAAAATTTACCAATCTGATATTTTTAAAAAACTCATAATTATTATGAGCTATTATTATGAGCTATTCTACATATTTAAACACATCTCGCCTCTAGGGCTAAGGGCGCTAGATTGCCGGACTTACACTATTGTATTCCGGTTAGGGTTTTCGGTGATTTTTTCGTTTAGGCCTTGCCAATTTGGAAACTGATATTTATGTTTATACGACATATTTAATTTGAAAATTTATTTTAAATTTTATTTTGTAAGTATTTAATATCTTAACGCTTTCGGAATTTTTGAATTGGGTTTCATTTCTGAAAGTTAATCATTATTTACTTTTTAATAATTTGTTTTTGAGCTTTATATTACCTGATTTTATAAGTCGGAGTTAAATATGGAATTTTTCGTATGTCGTGGTTTTGAATTTGAAGACCACTGAGTTCCTATTTTATTTTTAAGGATTTTCATTTTCTCATGATTAAGAAATTTTTGGATTCGTTCGTGATTTAGGACTTGTCGAAATTTGGTTTTAATTTGGAGTGATTTTTAGGGTTTATTTTTGAAGTTCATCTTAGAATTATTTACTGAAATTTTCCGGGGCTTACAGATACACACTTTTCAAAATTTTAACATGAAAGCTTTTGGTTAGAACTTAATACCAATGAATCTTTGTTATACAAATCTCTCATAAAAAAAAAACTTATTTATAAAAAACTTTACCATCTTTATAACAAATATTAAGAACTAGATAAGTTTTCAAAGTTAAGAAAAAATCAATTCACTAGATTATAAGCCTACTTAGATAAATAAAATTTGTCAAAAAAGGAAGTTTAAAGATGATAAATTTAATCACCAAGAAGAAGAAAAATATAATCATAAGAGGAAATATACACGTAACATAACTTAAAACATTAGAAGTCATCACCACTTAGAAAAATTTTGAAAACTTCATTTTCAACCATTAGAAATAAAAATTGGTAGGTATCTCAAGAAAAACAAGTTTAGATAAATTACAAATTAACAATTTAACTCTCTCTCTCTCTCCCTCCATGTGTGCCGACACCCCCCCCCCCCCCCCCCCCCCCCCCCCCCCCCCCCCCCCCCTTTTTTACCCTCAATTTGTTTTATTTTCTTCTTTTTATAATACAAACAAACCCTAATTTACTCCATATATACTCATTTCCTCACTCTCTCCTCATTTCTACTCTTTCAAATTTTTCACGTCAAAGTAAAATCCTCTCTATTCTTTCCCTTTGTGCCATGAGCCCTTTCACACAACCCCACACACACATAAAAGCTCATTTCTTCTTCATTTCCATTTGATTCAAGCCTTAGGTGATGAATCCTAACCCTTTTTAATCATAAAATCTTGTAATGGCAAGATTATTCATGAGTATTTTCACATTTAGTCCCCATGAACACTTGCTAGGGACAAGAAAATACTAATACATGAATATCAAGCCATCACAATGGTGGATCTTGTGTTTAAATGTGTTTTCATCAAATGATCTTCATGTTCATGCATATTGTAAGCCCCGAAAAATTTTAATAAATATTCCAAAATAAACATCGAAAATAAACTCTTAAAAATGACTCCAAATTAAAACCGAACTTCGACTATTCTAAATCACGAACGAATCTAGAAATTTCTTAATCTTGAGAAAATGAGACTCCTTAAAAAATAAAATAAGAACTTAACAGTCTTCAAATTCAAAACCACTACGTACGGTAAATTCCATACTTAACTTGAATTGTAAAATCGAGTAATATAGAACCCAAAAATAAATTATTAAAAAGTAAATAACGATAAACTTTCAGAAATAAAAATCAATTCAAGAATTCCGAAAATGGTGAGAGATATTAAATACTTACAAAAATAAAATTTAAAATAAATTTCTCAAACTAAATGTGATGTATAAACATAAACCCTTAGTTTCCAAGTTGGCAAAGATCTAAACCGGAAAATCACTCGGGAACCCTTGGTGGAATATAGTAGTTTTAGTCCGGCAATCTCGCGTTCTTAGTCCTACAGGCCGAAGTGTAGTTTAAGTCTATAGAGTAGCTCGTAGTAATATAAGGTCGCTTAAAAATATCATATTGGTAAATTTTTGACCTATTTTGAACCCGTTCGGATAAAGACTTTGAAAAGCGTGTCCCAGGGCTCGATATATCAAAAATATACCATTAATATCGATAGAATCGTATTTTCATAAGGATTTCTAAAATATCAGTTTTATAATTTTTCGATAACTAGAATTATCTGATTTTGTGATTTTTTTCATATTTTAGTACTACCGATTAAACTAGTCTTTTGCACTATTTACTACTATTCATTACATAATTTTATTATTCTTATAAACCCTTATATTTTTAGATAAATATTTTATATATCTAGCAAATTCCGTTTTTTAAAATTTAATACGTTTCGGGTTTTTACGGGATCATTTCTGTTTAAGACCGGTACTAAAATAAAAAAATTAATTTAATAATTGAAAAATTTTATTTCCATAAAATAATTTTTAGAATTTTTTAGGATTATAAAAATATCATTTATAGCTCATATTCGCGTATTTTGACATACCGGTAACTTATTTGCTAATTCACTAAATAAATAAATAAATTAATATCTATTTTAATTATGAAAAAATCTGCTACAATATATTTGGAATGAATTTTTTATTTATTTTATTAAGAAGTACTCTTACAACCCATACTTTAAGTATACTTTTCATACATTACTTCTTTTTCACTTAAATCTTTCTATACTTCATTATTACTTCATGACAGATTTTTCTCTTCTGTTTAGTTTCCTTGTCCTTTGAAATACTCCAAAAAATAATTAAAATAACCCTATTTCAATCCTTCTTCAAGAGAGCGCACATACCATTAATTACATTACCATTCCAAGTCAAAAGCTAACTAAATTCCCTCTCTCTCTCCTCTATTTTCAACGCCTGCTATAGTGATAACTTTGTAAACCCCCAAAATTTTTCATAATTCTTAGAAAATAATTCTAAAAGTTTAGAATTTAAATCCCAAAAATCGACTCAAGTTAAAACCAAATTCTAAATCAAGACAAGCGCCAGAAACGAAACCCTAAAAATCGAACCAAGTTAAAACTTAAATTCCAAATAAAGATCAAAACAAGTTTTCTCAATCTTGAGAAAACGAGAACCCTTGAAACAAAATAAAAGTCCAACTACCGATTTAATCAACGTTCGTACATCAATTAAATCATCTACCGTTTCCTAACACGCAAATCAAGACAATATATCCAAATAACGATCAACAGTAAAATCTTAAAACCTTCGATAAAATTTAGAAATCATAAAAAAAATTCTCACAAAAAGTCAAACTGAGTCAACTCATAACCCTAGACTCGGTTAAACGATTCCGAGAACTAAAAACTATTAAATAATCACAAATAAAAAAAATTAAATTTCGAGCTAAAATTTTTAAAATGATCAAAACTCGAAAATTATACGATATTACGAATATCTCAACAAAAATCGGAAATCAAAACGGAACCCTAAAAGTCAACAAGCCTACAACAAACCCTAGTGTTTAAGATCCAGCAATCCCGCGTTTTTAACCCTAGAAAACGAAATTAAGTTAATGGCCTAGAATATTTCGTAATAACGTAGGGTAACATAAAAATATCATATTCGCGAATTTCGAGTGACCTTCGACCCAAACGGGATCGGTTCTCGAAAAACGTGTCCCGGAGCTTGGAATATTAAAAATATTCTGTTTTATACCAATAGACTCGTAAAAATACAAGGATTCCAAAAATATCAGTTTTAGAATTTTTTGGTAAAAATTACAGATATCGCATTATTACGCGTATTTTTATTACTACAAGTACTTTAATTGTCTAGTCTACTATTCAAAGTACTTTTCTACTATTCATTACTATTCACCTATCTCTACTTTTCTTACACCTATTTCTTACACTACATACCTATTTTTCTTACTTTTTTCATTTCCAACACAACTTTAATCACAACAAACTTTACACATTACTCTTATTACACAACAAATAAAAATAAAACAATTTCCCCCTCTAAAGGCTCAAAACCGGCGCCTCCCCCTCCCTCTTGCATCCTATTATTTTTTTTCTTTTTCAATTTATTTAATTACCCTTAATTCCCTCCACAAAATTCTATAAATACCAACCTCTCCTCTTCTCATTTCTTCACACCTTTGTCAAGTAAAGAATTTATGCAAAAATTCTCTCTAAACACTCTCTCCATACTCTTGCAAGAACTCTCTTCTTGTAAGAAGAAAATCTCTCCCACCAAAACTCTCTTCATTTCCAAAAACCATGTCTAAAGCAAAAGCCTTCAAGAAAACAATTCTTCCTTCTTACCCATTTAGGAATGAAGAACTCATGCTTTATTCTTCTATGTCAAGTAACCTAATATGGTTTTGATGTTGTTTCTTAGGTTGAAAACTAAAGAAAACCACATTAAGATCATGTTTGGTTTTTGTTCATGGAACTACTTTCATGCATATAAGACTTGTCCGTATCAAGTCAAAACGATCTTTTATTTATTCTCTTTAAATCTTTTGGGACTAGTCCATTCTTAGTCTCGGGACACCTTGATAAAGCTAAGGCTCCAATACTTAATTGGGATTCCTTGATAAAGCTAAGGTTCTCAATGCTTGATATTTTATTTTCTTGCTCATTAATTATTTCTAGTATTTTTTTTTATATTCTTATTATTTTATATGCTCTGATACTTGCATTTACGTAATGTTAATGTCTCAATTAATCAAAAAATAGAATTTTGTTTAATGAACTCAAAGCTAAGTTTTCAATCATATGATTTATCACAAAAATCATGAAATTATAAATGGAGTTTTCTCAACGTTTTCATAAATAACAAAGATAGATTTTCAAGGAATCATAAGAAATAAATATTTTCTTTGTATATTAGTTTAACCTAAGCTTTTATATATAATTTATTAATATTAAAAGTCTTTACAAAAAGCTCAAATTTAACTCTTTAAACTTCGTAATAAAACTAAGAAAACAAACTACTTTTCAAAGTTAAGATAAATTCATAAGGTGATGAACCCACTTAGGAAAAATAATGATTTTCAAATTCTAAAAAGAAGGAACTCATTTTCAAAAGAATAAATAGATTAAACAAAAATGGAATTTATCAATAAAAGATGATTCTTTTCAAAAGAGATGAAAGAACGAGTTTTGGAAAATAAAAGCTTATATTTAAGAAAGGAATATAAGAAAACAAGACTCATTTTCTAAGACCTCTTAATAAACAAATTATGAAAAGGTTTTCGACAAATAAATTAATCTTTTATCACTAGAAATGAAATTTATGAAAGACTAGGGTTAAAGGAGAATTTGCTTGTTTTGGAAAGAGAATGAAGAAAATAAAATAAGATTATACTCATTTATAACAACCTAAGAAAAATATAAAGTTTCTTTAAATACTTGAAAGGAAGTTTTCAAAGCTAAAGTTTAAATGAATTGTTTTATGAAATAATTGTTGAGACACTACCATTAGGATTTTTGCATATAAAGTGAGCTTGCCTATATATTCGAAGTGTTTATCAAATATATAATTATACATATTATTACAAAAGGATTTTCTTTAAAATGGAGTTGAGCTCGAAAATGGATTTTTGCAAAAGTTTAGAAAAATTCGTTTTAAATCTGTACCTAACGTTTTCGAAACCCAAATGACCTTTTATGACCAAGATAAGTTTAGAAATGGATAGAACTTTTTGAATAGGTAGAAAACGGTATATCATATACGAAATTCGAGTTAAAATGAGCAAGTTATGGCTATTTTAAGTTGGAATTTCTTCTTATACGATTTTACCGCGATTTTAAGTAAAGTTTAGAATCTCCAAGAATAGAAATTCATAAAAGACTTATCCCGGGTATTTCTTTTGTCTAGGTGATGAAGAATACGAGAATACCCTACCCGAGGATTACTACGACTAAGAAGATAGCGAAATGGACGAGTGATTTATTCCTTCTAATTTCGTTACCTTGCTTGCTTGTAATGTAGTAGCATTAGTATATTAAGAATATCGCAACTTCGATCTGCTTGTTTAAATAATTTTGTTTACTTACTTGTATGATTGTTTATTGTTGCTAAATTGATTGATCGCCCCTAATAAACCTTAATAAGGTTTGACCTAAGAATAATAAAACGTTCACGCATAGCATCCATCGAGTCACATCTATTTCGAAAGGCTGCTACTCCTATGGGTGGAGTTAGATTGGCTGTGATCGTGCGGTGCCACGGGCCATGTTCCTTCTGGAGAATCCAATCGCTCGGGAAAGCGACTCTAGGTTCGGAGCTGAGCCAACCGAACGCTGTGGGTGAGATCTGTGGACTAGCAGAGAAGGTCGAGGACCTTCAACACCGATTCCCAACCTTTGATACGGAGGGGTAAATCCGTTCTATGTATGGTTTCCGGATGACTATATATATTCGCGTAATCATGTGATTGTTGCACTGTATGCATAGCATATGTTTGATTAAATAAATAAACTTGTTTGAAATTATGGTACGAACGAAAAGGAATATCTCACTAAGCTAGTTGTAGCTTATACCCCTATAGATTTTGTTGAAACAGGTATATTCGTGGATTAAATTTGAGGATCATGACATTAAGGAAGTCATGGACGGATGATTAAGGATATGGAATCATACAGAAGAAATTTTGTAAGGTTCTTTATATGTGCTAACCTTTATGATTAGGGACGTATATTTATTTAAAGAGAATAGAAGAATATGCCCTTAAGAATTGAAATGTGATATGCTTATGTTTTATATTACTATCAATGTAAATTGCACTACTCCGATGCATTTCCTCGGTTGTGATGTACGCCTTGTACATAATATGGAAGCCTTTGCATGACTAAGGTAGTCATTCCTAGGCTTTAGTATTGTGTACGGCGGATTGCCACATTTAGGGTACCCCTCGGGGCGTGACAATCTTGGTTGCCCATTTCTTTTTTTTTTCTCATTTAATGTGTCTTTAACTCATTCTATATCCCTCTCTCATTTACACATTCAAACATTTACCATTCCTTACACTTTCTGTCACGCCCCAAAGGGTACTCTAAATGTGGTAGTCCACCGTACACAATATTAAAGCCTAAGAATGACCGCCTTAGTCATGCGAAGGCTTCCATACTATGTACAAGGCGTCTAACATATGGAGGAGACACATCGGAGTGATGCATTTTATGTTGATATAACTTGAGTAACAGTGTAAAGGAAATTTAATTCACTATACTTCAAATATAAATCATTATACTTCGATTACAATTCATCAAAAGATTTCGCTACATAAAACTATTACAAGGCAAAACATAAAACCTAGCTAATAACTTCAAGCATCCTTATTTCCTGCCGAATCCCGAAGTCATTATCGGCTTCAACCATCTTGGTCCCCACTTAGCATTCTTGAGATAACCTGTTCATTTAAACATCTATTGGGGTATAAGCTACACTAACTTAGTGAGAATTCTCTTAATTCCATACCATAATAGGCAAGTTATAATCATCCATATGCTATGCATGAACAAATACATGAGCAAACAATTATGTATGGGTATCCGGAACCCATATAGAGAACGATTTACGCCCTCCGTATCTTGGGTTAGGGATGGTATTGAAGTCTACATGAGCACTGCTAGTCTCTAAGCCCTCGGCTCACAGCATTCGCCTCGGCTAGGCTCACACATGGAATGCATCCCCGATGCACCTTAGTTCCCATGAATGAGCTCTGATACCGGCCTCGTTATCCAAACAAGTCATCGGACCATACCAATCGACCTGTGTAGGAGTAGCATGCCACCAAATGCAACATGTCCAATGCGATGCGTGACTAATTTAATTTTGTTGCTTAGATCAAAATATTCATACATTCTTTAGAATAATCAACCAATATCATACACATAACAGAAATAAATTTGAACAGTGCAGTTATCCAATTGAATTGTGGTTTCGATATGCTTTAGTATTCTTTGGCATACATTCATCAAAGTCTCATCATATATCCCATCCCCATTCATATCGATTTTTATCTTGTTCCTATAGTTCTAATGCAACTAGCTACAAGCACAAACAAGGTAACAAAATAAGAAGAAAACTCACTCGGCCATTGGATCACCGATCTCTTAGGAAAAGTAATCCGGTGGTAGGGAATTGTCAATTTTGGAGTCACCTAAAAAGGAAGAAATACTACAATAAGTATTTCAACTCAAACTAATCCAAACGATTTTATACAAACTATCAAATTCATAATAAAATCATTGTATGAGCTAGCATAGACTTGAATTGTCTGAAATTCTCTATGATCGCTCTTAACTTGCATAATTAACATGCCATTATTATATGAATAAACTGTACATGCATATCACATTTTGAGTCATATTGCATTAGCAAGTATACCTTTGGTGGGACAAAGATATATTAGTGGAGGCGTGGAGGCGTGGAGGCTCGTGTTAACATTAAGGATGTGAAATCACTTAAGTTAACGGAAGTGGGGTAAGCACTTGAAACTATCACATAAAACAACAGATGTTATATAACTAAGAGAAAGAGATTGGGATTATGGTTACATGACTTATGGACCACCCCACTCAAGATTGGAATTATGGTTTCATGACTTATGGACCACCCTAACCCCGAATAGAGGGCATAAATTCATTCACATATGGCTATCGAAAAGTCATATGCTTGTATGCTCATGTGTTTGTTCATGCATAACATATGGATGATTTATAACTTGCTTGTTATGGTACAAAATTAAGGGAACTCTCACTAAGCTAGTGTAGCTTATACCCCAATAGATGTTTGAATAAACAAGTTGACGGGAGAATGCAACCTGGGGACCAGATGTCTGGAGCCGAGTATGACTTCGTGGTTCCAGCAGGAAGTAAGAATACTTGAAGATATTAGCTAGGTTTTGTGAATTGTCTTGTAATAGTTTGTGTAGTGAAATCTATGGATGAATTGTAATTGGAGTATAGTGAATTATATTTCCTTTACATTGTTACTCAAGTTGTATCAATATAAAATGTATCACTCCGATGTGTCTCCTACGTGTGTTAAATGCCTTGTACATAGTATGGAATCCTTCGCGTAGCTGAGGCAGTCATTCTTAGGCTTTAATATTGCGTACGACGGACTGCCACGTTTAAAGTATCCTTCGGAGAGGGACAACTCTTCTTCCTCTTCTTTGGGTTCTTCTTCCTCAACTCCTTCCATTCCAACATTTACCAGCATCTCATTGTTTGCGAACTGAAGTCTAGTTAGGATTGGTGGTTGCATTGGTTCCTCTTCAGGTACTTTGAGGATGTTTGGTATTTGCTATGCCAGTAGAAGAGTCCTTTACAGTCAGCCTTCATCCATTCACTGTGATCCTGATCATGAGCATAAATAAACAATGATCTAATTTCTCTCCAGGTTTGAAAATTTAGGAAAGTAGGGTCTCTTTCCCTAAAGAGTACAAAAGTAGCTTCTTGTAGCATGGCTTCATTATGTGCATATCCGGAAATGCTCTCAACAGCATAAATAACCTTTATCTCTAACCAATTTTTCTTTCTTATTGAGCAATACTTGATCTTCTCCTCTATTCTTTCCCATTGGGTATTCTCCTTTCTTCCATAACATGAACATCTCCTTTAGAGGTTTGGATCTCCCAGCTATGGCGAATTCTTCACATAACACCCTTAGCCTTAATCGATAATTTGCAAAGGTCTCTGTATGTCCTTTTCGGAATTTCTGGGCTTCCAAATGGGCCTCTCCTAGGGTCATCTATTGACAAAAGAAAGGAAGTTAGCAAACTTATTCTACCCATGCTAAATCTATCTAAGTCTTTTTATTTCCATTCTACTGTTTTCTTCTTAATTCCATTTCTATTACTATGATCTTAAATTCTTGACTATGCTTTGATACCACTTAAATTGTCACACCTCAAAGGGTACCCTAAATGTGATAGCTTGTTGTACTCAATATTAAAGCTTAAGAATGACAACCTACCTCATGCGAAAGCTTCAATACCAAGTTTAAGGCATGCTTACACGATCATAGAGAATCATACTTTAAAATAAGTTGTTTAAGGAGATATACACAATAGTGATTAAGAATGGAAATCAAAACATTACAACTTAATTACAATATAAGGAGTCTTACAGATATCAAAGGGGCATTCCCCCATAAAAAATATATTTAGTTCATCAAAGTCTATCTTTTAAAAAGAAATATACTGGACTTTTCCTTAGAAGTCTAAGTCTACTTCTAGGCCATGACTTCTTTCGAAAATCTCCTGAACTCCAAAAGACGATACCTGTGTAAAATACCCCAGGGCTTCAACCATAAAAACGAGGGCTACAAAAGGTATTTAAGGGGGTGTAAGCTTACTTGCTTAGTGAGCAATATTTCAATAATAAAGTAATCTTATAACTAATAAAACAAACATTAATTAAAAAGCATATGAAATGCAATAACACATGAGCAAACAATACACATGATTAATCAGAATCATATGTTGAATAAATTTATGCTCTCTATTCGGTGTTAGGTGTTTTGGGCCCTAAAAGACCGTAGTTTGCAAATAAGATTTTGAAGTTCATTCAAGCTACTACTAAATGTTGAAATGTAGTTTATTCGGGATACTACTCGCCGTTATAATTAATGCAAATTTTCAGACCCCCATTTAGCTCATTACTATGCTTTTATCCCACTAAGAATATAGTATTGAATGTAGTGTGACTCACTTTGTGATATTCATGAGTTCACTTGAGTAGATTCTTTTAGCATAACAATAAGTGGCTTATTGGTGATCATAGAATTTAGAGACACTCCAACATAATACCAAAACAACCATATGATTATTGACAATTCAAGTCTCGATATACTTAGTAAATTTCAGCAATAATATAAGGCATATGCACTTTCTGGTTTTTATCTTTTCCTATTTTAGTGACTATACTACAAGCAAAAGCATAAGTACAATTTTAAGGAAATAAACTTACTTAGCCATTGTACAAAAATTCCACTGAATCGTAATAATCTTCCAGGTAAGGAACCTCTCATTCCTTGTCACCTAAACAAAGAAACATCTAACCTTCTAGTTCTATTTCATGGTTTTCATAAAAAATCATATCATGAAAAATTCCAAGCTAAAACAGGCATCTTGCTCATTTTAACTCGGAATTTCACATATTATATGTCATTTTCTACCTACTCGAAAAGATATATCCATTTCTAAGGTATTTAATATATAAAGCCATTTGGGTTCAAAATGGTTCGATATAGAACTATTACGAAATTCTCAAATCTAAAAATGAAATTTCTCTAAGCTTTTCATCATCCAAAAATCCCATAGCAAGCATATAGATTTTATATAGTTGAAAAATCTTTTTAATACATATATGAACTCATATTACATGCATGATTATAGTGGTATTGTCTCAACCATCATCTTTTTATGACATAATTTATTTTAGGAATTAAAGAATGAAGTTTGCACAGGTTCTCTTTAAGTTTGAGTTTGTAAACCCTTGAAAATTTCATAATTCTTAGGAAATAATCCTAAGAGTCAAACACCGGAATCGAAACCCTAAAAATCGAACCAAGTTAAAACTTAATTCTAAATAAGATCAAAAACGAGATTTCTTAATTTGAGAAAGAGAGAACCTCAAAAATAAAATAGAAAATCCAATTATCGGTTGAATCAACATCCATACATCAATCAATCACCTAACCGTTCCTTAACATGCAAATCAAGACTATATCCAAATAACGCTCGACAATGAAATGATAAGATCTTAAATCCCTCGGTAACTTCAGAATCAGAAATTTCAATTTTCACCAAAAGTCAAACTGAGTCAACTCATAACCCTAGACTCGGTTAAACGATCCCGAGAACTAAAAACTATTAAATAAAACAAAAATAAATTAAGATAAACCATAGATATCGAGTTAAAATATAAAACGGTCAAAATCCAAAATTGTATGATCTTACGAAAATAACTCGACAAAACCGGAAGTCAAAACCGGAATCTTAAAAGTCAACAAAGCTTACAACAAACCCTAAGATCCGGCAATCCCGTGCTCTTAAAACCTAGACAACGAAATGAAAATAATTGTTGATAATAGTTCATAATAATATAGGAAGCTTAAAAATATCAGATTCGCAAAATTCGAGTATCCTTCGGATCCAAACATGATCAGTTTTCAAAAATCGCGCCCCGATACACCGGATGGCAAAAATATTCCATTAATACCAATAGATTTGTGAAAATATAAGGTTTTCAAAAATATCAGTTTTAAAATTTTTTGATAGCTAAAAATTACAGATATCACATTATTACGCGTATTTTTATTACTATCGGTACTTTAATTGTCTAGTTTACTATTCATAGTACTTTTCTAACTATTCATTACTATTCCTCTATCTCTACTTTTTCTTACTATCTATTCCTACACCTACATACCTATTTCTTTATTTTCTTTTCCCATAAAATTCTACACCACATATTACTAAACTTCTCACACTTTTCTTCTAAAATTAAATTTTTAATCAATTCTCTCTCCCCTCATGCCTTTGCCATCCCTCCCCCTCGCTCTTCTTCCCCATTTATTTTTTCTTTTCATTTAATTTAATTACATTTAATTTTCATTCCAAAATTCTATAAATACCCCATTCCTCCTTCATTCTTTCACACAATTCATTTCACTACCAAAACTCTCTCAAATTCTCTACACAAACACTCTCCATAAATTTTTTCTCTACCAACACTCTCTTTCACCAAATACTCACAAAAAGTTCTCTCTATGCAATACAACTACCATTTCTACATAACCACATAACCATACATTCACTACCATCTTCATACCACATAAACACTTTAGGTAAAGATTTCTTCCAACAATTTATTTTCTCATGTCATGTAACTTAACATGACTATGGTGTTGTTTTGAAACTCATATGAGTAGTAAAAGCAACAACATGTTCATGTTTTGTTCTTGTACATAAACTTCCTGTTTTATTATGTTATGTTGATTTTATTGTTGTTATAATGCTAATTCCTTATTCATATATAACTAATATATTTTTATATATATAATCTTTAGAGCTTATAAGCTCACTTGTTATTTATTTAATTTCATACTTTGCAATTTATTTATTTCATGCTATTTCTTTAAGACTAGTCTTTCTAGTCTTAGACTTGTCCATATCAAGTCAAAACAATATTTTATTTATTTTCTTTAATCTGTTGGGACTAGTCCATTCTTAGTCCCGAGATACCTTGATGAAGCTAAGGCTCTCAATACTTGACCGGGATAACTTGATGAAGCTAAGGTTCCCAATATTTGATATTTTTGTTTTGCTTATTATTATTTATTTCTAGTATTTTCTTATGTTCTTATTATTTTATATGCTAATAATACTTGCATCTACATAATGATATTGTCTCAACTAATTTAAAAGTAGAATTTTACTTTATCAAAGGAACTTAAAACTAAATTTTCTATTATGTAATTTATCACAAAATGATGAAGTTATTATCAACAACATAGAAATAGAGTTTTCTCAATGTTTTCTTAAATAACAAAGATAGTTTACCAAGAAAACATAAGAAATAAATATTTTTTTTATATTATGGTAACCTAAGTTTTAGTAAAATAATTCGTTAATATTAAAAGTTTTTACAAAAAGTTAAGATTTAAACTTTTTTTAACTTCATAACAAAACTAAGAAACAAACTAGTTTTCAAAGTTAGATGAATTTAACCAATAAAATTATAAACCCACTTAGGAAAATAATGATTTTCAAGCTTCTAAAGAAGAAAACTTATTATCAAAGAATATGAATAGGGTAAGATTCAAAAACAAAGGATTTTATCAATAAAGAGGATTCTTTCCAAAAGAAATAAAAGAATAAGTTTTAGAAAACAAAAACTTATAAAATAAATATAAGAAGACAAGACTCAATCTCTAAAACCATTCCAAATACAAATTCATAAAAAGGTTTTCAACAACTTAATACACTTTTGATAAATTTGATCTTTTATCACTAGAAGTAAAATTTATGCAAGACTAAAGGTTAACGAAAATTACTTGTTTTTGGAAAAGAATGAAGAAAATAAAAATATACCCATTTATAATAACCTATGAAAATATAAAGTTTCTTCAAAAGACTTGAAAAGAAATTGTCAAAGTTAAAGTTTTAACAACTCAAAATGAATTGTTGTATGAAATAAATTGTTGAGACACTACCATTAGAAATTTTGCATATAAAGTGAGCTTATCTATATACTCGAAGGATCAATTATATATACATATATATATCTATATTTTTACTAAAGGATTTTTGAATGAAGTTGAGTTAGAAAATGGATTTACAAAAGTTTAGAAATATTCGTTTTAAATCTGTACCCAACGTTTTCGGAGCCCAAATGACCTTATATGACAAAGATAACCTTAGAAATGGATAGATCTTTTCGAATAGGCAGAAAATGGTATATTAAATGCGAAATTCCAAGTTAAAATGAGCAAGTTATGGCCATTTTAAATTGGAATTTCATTCTATACGAATTTGATAGACATAGTGAAATAGAATTAGAAAGTTCGAGTAGAATTTCTATGAAATACTTATCTCGGGTATTTCTTTTGTTTAGGTGACGAAAGATATGAGATTACCCTTCTTGATTACTACGACTAAGAAGATCGCGAAATGGACGAGTGAGTTATTCCTCTTAATTTCGTTATCTTGCTTGTGCTTGTAAAGTAGTAGTATTAGTATACTAAGGAAAGATAAAAATGGATATATATTTAGGGAATTCGGGATTATGAGTATATATGTGATTCTATATTTATGCGTGAAACGAGAATTAAGAATATCGTAACTTCAAACTGCTTGTTTAAATAATTTTGTTTACTTACTTGTATGACTACTTATTAATTGCTAAATTGATTGATCGCCCCCAATAAACCTTTAATAAGGTTTGGCTTAAGAAAAATGAAACACTCACGCATAGCATCCATCGAGTCACATCTCTTTCGGAAGGCTGCTACTCCTACGCGTAGAGTTGGATTGGCTGTAATCATGTAGTGATACGGGCCATGTTCCTTCCTAGAGGATCCAAATCGCTTGGGGAATGCGACTCTAGGTTCGGAGCCGAGCCAACCGAATGCTGTGGGTGAGGACCTAGGGACTAGCAGTAGAAGATCGAGGATCTTCAACCCCGATTCCCTAACCTTCGGTACGGAGGGGTAAATCCGTTCTATATATGGTTTCCGGATAACTATATATATTTGCGTAATCACGTGATTGTTGCATTGTATGCATAGCATATGTGTGAAATCTAAATGAACTTGTTTGAAAATATAGTGCGAATGAAAAGGAATATCTCACTAAGCTAGTTGTATCTTATACACTATAGATTTTGTTGAAATAGGTATACCCATGGCTTAAATTGAGGATCATGACATTAAGGAAGTCATGGAAGAATGTTAAGCTTTTATGAAGGAAATGAAATCATAAGATGAAGTAATTTTGTAAGGTTCTTTATATGTACCGACTTATATGATTGGTGTTATGTTGATTTTAAGATGTATATTTATTTGAAGACAATAGAGGGATATGCCCCTAAGGATTATAATTTAATATGTTTATGTTTTATGATAAGTATTCTCTTTGCCTTGTTACTTATTTATTATCAATATAAATTGCGCTACTCTGATGCGTTCCCTTGGTTGTGATGTACGCCTTGTACATGATATGGAAGTCTTTACGTGACTGAGGTAGTCATTCATATGCTTTAGTATTGTGTACGGCGGACTGCCATGTTTGGGTACCCCTTGGGGCGTGACAGAGTTATTACAATTAAATGTTTCTTTATGTTGATTATATTTTCTCTACTTTTCAAAAGTAATCTTGTTTCCAAAATTTGGTCTTTTAAGTTATCTATCAATTTTATTTCTTAAGTGAACTTTTAACTAGTGAGTTGATGTTAACTTGACTAAAAACACTTGTCTAGCTCTTAATGTTTATTAAGGTGTTGGTATAAATCTTATAAAGAAGTTTTTAAGAAAAATTTTCATTACAAAGAATTATCAACATTAAGGTTTAATAGTAATTTTATTTTAATATCATGAATAGAGAGGGTAATGGAACTACTCATTTAAATCTTGAAGAAGTTTTGAAAAATAATAACTCTAAAACTTTATGATGGTCTTAATTAAACTTTTGAAAAGAATGTTATTGAGACATAATGCAAAATTTTGAATGGGAATTTTTCCTAAGTGAGAAAATTATTTTATAGATAGTTTTAGTTTTATTTTTTTATGAAAGAAAAATAATCTTTTTTATTTATTTTATTAATACAACAACAATATGATCATGCATGAATATGAGCTTGTAGTTATATAGTTTAACAAAATAATTCATATAAAGAATAAAAAACATAAAAATTAAATAAGCACATAAGTAAAAGTCAAGTATTGGAAAGTTGTAGCTTGTATCAAGGCTTCCTAGACTTAGACATGGTGTAAATCTCCGAAAATTTTGGATCCGAATTATAGTTTAAACCCTAATCGGAAGTCAAACGGATTCTTAGGTCAAACAAAACCCTAGTGTACCGTAACCGTTTAACTCCGGCATTGCCGTTTTCTTAAGCTCTGGAAAACGAAGTTGGAAAAATTAGTTGTAATAGTTCGTAATAGCTATAGGTTTTATAAAAATATCAGATTGGAGAATTTCGGATGTCCTTCGAACCCAAACGGACACAGTTCTTGGAAAATGTGCCCGGAGGCCCGGAATACTAAAAATATTTCGAATACACCGTTAGACTCGTAAAAATATAAGATTTCCAAAAATATCAATTTCATAATTTTTGGTAGCTAAAAATATCAGATATCGCTTTTATACTCGTATTTTCTTACTACCGGAATTAAATTGTCATACTTTTACATTACACTATTTTCTACTATTCTACACTATTCATCTATCTCTACTTTTTCTTACAACCTATTCTTACAAACCTTACACCTATTTCTTACACATTTTCATTTCCAATACAACTTACATCTTTCATTTCTTACTTTTATTTACAAAATAACAAAAAAATTTATTTTTCTCTCCTCCCCATGCATGTTTGGCACCGGCCCCCTCTCTTGATGCCCATAAATTGTTTTGTTTTCATTTATTTTAATAACACAAATTATCTCCCACATTTTCCTATAAATACCCCTTCATACCTTCACTTCTTTCACACTTCTTCATTCTCTAAAGTTACTATACTAAAATTTCTCTCCAAATCCTCTCAAGAGTTCTTCAAGAAAGTCCTCTTAGTTTAGCTTCTTTAGGTAAGAAATTTCTCAAGATTTCTTCATGTTCATTCACTTAGTATGAGTGTGTGGTTTCTAAAACCATGAAGGTTAAGAAAGCAACATTAGGTTCATGCTTTGTTTTTGTTCATAATCAAAATTCCTCTATGATCATTTATGCTTCCTTTATGTTCTTTACAATTCCTTTATGTTCTTTATATTTTCTTTATGTTACTACTCTAATATATCTATATAATTATATATTATTTAGAGCATATAAGCTCATTGTCTTACAATTTATTTATCTTTCATGCAATTTAACTACTTCATTTCAAGCTATTAAATTCAAGTTGATTTTAAGACTATCATTCTAGTCTTAGACTTGTCCTCATCAAGTCAAAACAATTCTTTTCTTTTTCGAGACTAGTCTTTTCTTAGTCCCGGGGTAACCTTGATAAAGCTAAGGTCCCAATACTTGATTTACTTTAAGCTTTCAAGTTATTATGTTCCTTTGTATTTCTATAGTTTTGATTCATATTCATGCATGAACATAATGTTTTTGTCTCAACAAAAACAAATGAGAAAATGTTTTCTGAATTAAAAATTCCTTCTAAGGAAATAAATATAGAAACGGAATTCTAAAAACTCATGAACATCATAGGAATGATTTTCTTACATAAGAAAAATTTTATGAAAACTTATCTTTTATCAAGAAATAGAAATTCTTTTGAAACATTACAAGAAATAAAAATATCATTTTGTTACTTTTGAAATCCAAGTTTAGAAAACAAAACCACACTTTAGGAAAATTAAAGTAATTACAAGAGATTTCATTTAAAAAAATAAGATCTTTATCTTAATGACCAAAAGATCTTTCAAAAGTCAAATAGAATCTCAAATTTAAGGACTTTTAAAACCCTACTTTTAAGTTGAGACAACTTCATTTACTTCATACAATTGTTATGAGTCATTACAAATATATATATATACCTCTCAAAAGTTTACAAAATAATTGAAATGTTATCTCTTCAAAATGAGCTTTATTTACAAAAAGGAAAACAAGTGTTTACAAATTCGTGGCAAATCTGATCGCTACCTTTTCGGAACCCAAACGACTTAGTTTTATGGAAATAAGCTTAGAAATGCGTAGATCTTTTCGAGTAGGTAGAAAACGGTATATTATACGCGAAATTCCGAGCTAAAATGAGCAAGTTATGACAATTTCAAGTTGAAATTTTCCTTTATACGATTTTACTAGGAATTTAAGAAAAGATTAGAATCCTCAAGGATAGAAATATTATGAAATACTCATTTTGGGTATTTTTCTTGATTAGATACTCACGAGGAGGATTGTTTGTATCCCGAAGATTACTACGATTGAGTGGAATTTCCGAACGACCCATCCAATTCAAGAACGGTGTCATCATGGCCGAGTGAGTTTATTCCCCGTTATTTTTCATACCTTGATTGTGCTTGTAAAATAGTTGCACTAGAATTTAAGAAAAATAAAAGTGTATGAAAATATGTTGAAAGAATACTAAGTATATCGAAACTCGAATTGTTTGTAATAAAGTTGTATGTGAATTAGTATCTTGAAGTGTTTGAAATTGATTGATCACTTGAAGGAATTTAAACGTAATTACTATACCCTAATTAAAGAAGTTATTCATGCACCTCATATGTTGAGTCCCATTGCATTCACTACTATACAATTGGTGGGACAAGTGTATAATATGGTGGTAGACATAACCTATATCATGTAAGTGGCTAGTAGGAGCCTGTAATAAACTACAAGTGTTCGATGGCTAGTAGGAGCCTGTAATAAACTACAAGTTTTTGATGGCGTATAGGAGCCGGTAAGATCTATAAAAGTTTTTGTAAAAAGTGGTGGCTGTAATTGGCCTGAATCCCCAACCCCGAATGAAGGCGTAAATTCATTCAACATATGATTCCCGGAAAGTCATATGTCTTGTATGCTCACGTGGTTGTTGCATTTCATGTGCTTGAATAATAAACTTGATTGTTAATTTTCTTCGAGTATGAATTATGGGATTTACTCACTAAGCCCTAAGCTTATACCCCTATAGATATCTGTATTCTCAGGAACACCTATTTTTGAGCTTGAGGCCATCCCGTATCCGAATACGTTTTGATGTTAAAGCTTTTGGAGGAAATCTACTCGAAGGCTTAGATTAGAATTCCTGTGAAATCTTTAATTTTGGAAGTTAAGTAGTTTATCTCGATCCTTGGATTCAGCGGGGGAATGCCCCTAAGAAATTATGTATCAGACCTTTGGTTATTTATGATATGATTTTATTTCTGAATTCTTGTATGTCTATCTTTACTTGCTTAAACTATGCTTCCCAAAAGCGTCTCCTATTACCGTGTTAGACGCCTTACATATAATACTAAGGCTTTTGCATGACTAAGGTAGCCATTCCTAAGCCTTGATATTATATGTGGCGGACTGCCACGTTTAGGGTACCCATCGGGGCGTGACACATGGGCAAGTTCGAAAAAGAAAAATAGGAAAACAAATAAGAAAATCATAGTAGTTTTAGATTTATTTCAAGGCTCCCTAGACTTACATTACGGTCAAGTCCAAAAAAAATTAGAAAAATTATTTTGACTTGATAAGAATAAGTCTAAGACTAGAACGACTATTCCTAATAAATTGTATGAAATAAAAAATAAATTACAAGAAATATGCGAGCTTAAATAAATAAAGATTATGTTAGTAGCTTATAGGCCCTAAAATATATACATAATTATACTTAATAACATAGAAGTTAGATTAGGAGCAATAATAAAACAACATAACAACATTGTAAATAAACATGGTGTTAAACATTAACATGATCAAGTTGCTATTTTCATGATTTCATCCCTAATATAAAAGTTCATAGGTTTTAGAAATCAAAATAACAAAGTGTTCATATTATGTTTCATAAAGAAGAAAAAGGGCTTTAGAAGTTTACCTAAGGTTAAGTGTAGATGAAAGAAGAAGATATGTAGTATTGGTAGTTGTATGAGAAGAACAGAGTGTTGGGAAGAGAATTTTAGAGAGTAGAATTGTGGAGTGATTTTGAGAGAGTTTTAGTATGTGATAGGTGTGAAAGAAATGGATGGAGATGGGGTATCTATAAACAAAAGTGGAGAGAAATTAGATAATTAAATAAAATAAAAAAGAAAAAAATTAGATAGATGAGAGAGGGAGGCACCATTTTGGGGTTTAGAGGGAGAGAAATTATTTATTTTGTATTTTTTTAACGAAAAGTAAGTAATGTGTAAGATATGAAAGATATAAAGTATGTTGAAAATGAAAATTGTAAAAATATATATATATATATATAGGTTGTAAGAATAGGTAGTATAAAAAAAAAAATAGAGATAGTAAATAGAATTAATAGTGTAGAATAATAACTTGAATAGTAAACATGACAAATTAATTCCAATAATAAAGAAAATACATGTAAACAGGCTATATTTGATTTTTTTAGATAACGAAAAATTCTAAAACTAATATTTTATGAATCCTCATATTATTACGAGTCTAAAAATGTCATCAGAATATTTTTACCATTTTGCGTGTCTAGACCTTGATTTTGAAAATCGATTCCGTTCGGGTCATAAACGAATTAAATTTTGATGAAAGGATCTTTTTAAGCTTTACTATATTATTATGGACTATAATCTACGATTATCCCAATTTTATTGTTCTATAGTTTAGAGCACGGGATTGCTAAATCTTGGTTCACTAGGGTTTATTATAGACTTGTTGACTTTAGGGTTCCGATTGACTTCTGGTTTTTGGGTTTTAGAAATTTAGTTAGCATAAAATATGGGGATTTACATCTATAAGTCAAGTTGAGCCTAGAGATATTGCTAATTCATTTTATATCTATTATTTATATCAACTTAAGCTTATATTAACTTAATATTAGCCAAGATGATTAGAATTAGTCTTTTAATCTAGTTACTAAGTCCTATTCAATTATCTTCCTAAGTCATTATCATGTAGCTATTAAATTCTTAGTTAGTCTAATTCATTTTAATTCATTTAGAGTCATTAGGCTGAATTGGACTTTGGTTGATTTGCTAGGTTCACTTTATACTTGAAAATCATGTTAACCAAATCAATTACTAAACCTGTTAATTTACTTAACCCATTTTTTAATTACACACTATTAATATAACATATATTATCCATTATTCATTTAATTCATTCATTTCATTATTTAATTTATTATTATTTTCAAAATAAGGCTATAGCAGGGTTGCACAACCTACTACACGGCTGTGCTGGCCTGCACAGGCACGAGCATGTCCATGCACACCCCCCAAAAAATGACAAAAATCGACTTTTTCACTCGAAATTGTTCAGCATGGGCTTATGCATGCCCATGTTGCCGCAGATTTCCCTTGTCATGAAACTCTTCCCCTTTTACATAATTTAACTAGTTTTTTACTTGTTTTATTTGCAAAACTCCACCACATCTCTACATTTTATATAAGATTGAAACCATAACTCACAACCTTTCTAAACATATTTTTACCATCATACAACATCAAACCCACTTTATTGAACCCTTCTTCCATTAAGGCATTATCAGCTAGCTTTCTAGTTACATATGTACCTCCTATTTACCATCTTTTCCACAAACCTAACTCATATTCAACTCTAATCCATTATATACATGCATAAATAACAATCATAACAAAGAAAAACAACATACTTATTTGTTTAACCAACAAAACCATTTGATCTACACTTCTACTTCTTCTCTTATCTTCTTGAAGCTTTTTCATGTGTGATCTTCAATTTCTATCATGTTCTCTATCTTCATTTTCTTCTTTAATCTTTTTTAGACTTGAGATTTTGAGTGGGATTTGAGAGGCAAAGGAGAGAGGAAGAAGAAGAACAAACATAAAAAGAAAAGAAAGGGAAAAGAAGAAAAGAAATTCACTATAAGAAAACTGGCCTTTAAAGACATAAATTTTGTGATGGAAAATGGATAAAACAAGTTATAATTTTACAATAGAATTAGTGATGATGGTTTTTACAATGAAAATTTAAGTTTAGAGATAAAATTTATGTCTCTAAAGCTCAAATTTCTTGTAGTGAATGGCAGTGTAATCAAAAAGAAAAAGTAAATAAATGATAGGGATTGAAGATGTTTATTAACAAGGGAAAATGACTTTAATATTTAGATATTTATCTTAACTATCGAAAATAATTAAAATAATTTCAGAATTTGTAAAATAAAAATTATTAGCTCGAATTGGAAATCTAATTTAGGATCCAATTGGTAATACATTTTTAATTAGTTAGAATTCAGGCTAAAAACTAATATTTTTTAACAAGTAATTGAATTAAAAAATCATAGGATTTAGGAAACGGAAGTTAAACTAAAGTTCAAGGTTAAAAATGAACAAAACACTTCAATTACATGTTTGAAAGTTTAGCGAACTAAAATACGAAAGAAAAAAGAGTTAAAATGAATTATTGAAAAGAACTTTACTACTTTGGTTCATTAAAGAAGAACTTAGTTTAAGATGGTTAAATAAAGTCTCTTGAAATCCAAATAGTTGAGTTTTAGAAATCTTCGTTCATTTGATAATTAAAAGCAAAGGAGTTCTAATTAAAAACTTATGGAGATGATGAAATTTGAGTTATTGGAGAAAAATTAAAATAATTAGACAACTTGAAGGAATATAATTCAAATTTCATGGTTAGAAAGAATCAAATTCATGAAATGGGTAATTGAAGAAAATAAATAAATAGAAAAGATATTTGAAATCTCCAGCTTTAGTTAATTTATTTTTTAGTTTGTTTGTCACTCTATCTAATTTATATCCCTTTAATCACTTTACTTTGCTTAATTAAGTTATCTAAGCTCAATTCTAAATAAGTTCTAATTCAAAGTTTTGTTGTTACATTTTGTTTCTATAGAATTCCTGATTCATTTGCTCAATATTTATATTTATTAAGCTTATCAATTGTATATTGGTTACATTGTTTTGGTCTTTTATCACTCTTATTTGATATTTCATACTATTTACATTTTTATGAAGTACTTTAGGATTTGATGTTGCTTAAGTTTAGTAATATCTCTTTATAAATGTCTAATTAATATTTCTTACTATTTTAATTTTCATGACATCTATTAAGATTTATATTGTTTAGATTTAATATTACTTCTTTAGGATTATATATTTACTCATAATTTACTTCTTTAATTTCATACTTTTAGGGATTTAAATTTTCTTTAACTTTACATAACCGGTATTTTATGTAATATCATATATAAATAATAAGAATTAGTTTAACAATTTCAATATTCATTTATTTGATTTTTGAAGAAAACTCAGACTTGAAAAGATAATAAACACTAATGACTTGATGGGCTCAACTTGACTTGTTTCTAGACCTAAGACGATCCATAATGATACTATACCAACTCATACAACATGACAAACTCAACATATGAAGGTTGTAGATTCGTTTTTCTATTCTTATTTAAATATATATAACAATGTGTATATAAAATATACAGTGCTCACATTCATTTAGTTATTAGAGAGATTTTGTTTTGTAACTTTCATTAACAACATCTTGAAAAGATTGAAATCAAGATGTCTCATTTTTTCTCTTTACATATGTGTCAAAATTGCCATTATCTTGTTAAGGTTGAAATTAGGTTATCCCATTATGTTATTGAGTAATGATTAATTATTGATTGTGAAAAACTATGGAACATTTGTATCTTAAAATTTTATTGATAGCAATTCAATCCTTAATCAATAATTAGATTGTTTATATTTTAATATTTTTAAACAAAAATTAGGAGTGATTCTTGTGATTTTTCTTAAATTTTTTTTTAAAAAATTTATATCATTTACTTAATGATTTTCATATTCAAATTGTATAAATTTAGGTGATTACATAGGTTCTCAATTGTGATCCTTATGATTTTTCTTAAAACATTTCCAAAATTTACATTATTTATTTAATGATTTTCGTGTTCGTATTGTATAAATTTAGGCAATTACATAGGTTCTCAATTGTGATCCTTTAACAATTTTCTTTAAATTTTGAGCTTAGAATCAATTAAAACTTTATTTAAGTTACTTTATAAAATCAACGTATAAGGTTTCGAGCCATTGTTCTAATAATATTATGCTAGTTATTCACATTCTCATATGTAATGGTTAAAGTTCAAGTTGATAGAATCTAAGTCTAAAGTTCCAATTTAATGATCTTAAAGATTGAAATTCCTAGTTAATGACTTCAAAACATATTTTATACTTCGTTCAAAGGTTTTACTTAGAAATTTAGTTGTTTATCATGTTATTTTAGGATTTGAATTTATGTAATTTTGACCTTTTTTTTTTCTTTCCTTTCTTTTTTCTTTTTCTTCTTCTTTTTTTTTTAATTTTATTCTAGATGGGGCATAAAGTAGGTTAGGGTTTAAAGTTTGATTTCAATCCAAGAGTTGAATCAAGAATTTACAATCTAGTTTTAGAGAATTCTCTTAATGGAATTGGAAAAGGATATTAAATGTTTCCAAGGAGTTCTTATTTTCTCAAGGTTATCAAATAAATTGTCATTTTATTTAGAAAATTTTTTTAGGGTAAAAATAGACAAATTTCAAGTAGCTAATTGTCAAATTTAAGTAGTTAATTGAAAAAAGGGGCAAAAGTTGAATATCACATTAATACTTTTGAGCTTGGGGTATTTAATTGTAAAATAGCCATAGTACCCAATATGACAATCACTCTATTTTTAAATATAAAGTTACATATATTTTTAATATATGCATAATATATACATGTATATATAATATGTGTATTGAAATATGTACATCTATTTATTTATTTTATTAAAATTTTATTTTCTATTTTTCTTTTTATATATTTTAGGTAGATTAAACCTAATTGAGATGGTGGTTTAGCAGGTGTTCTAAGCAATTCACATAGCTAAGGCAATCATTAGGTTGGGTAGTTTCTTCAAAGTTGAGAAGGCTTTTAGATTAATAAGAGACAAACGTCACCTTTGGTCGTTAAACTTTACCAAATTTGTGCAATTAACCACATAAAATTTAAAAGTATCAATTTTCTACTTAAAAACTTTTCAACTTCAATTATAGTACCTAAACAGACAGTTAATTGCAAAAAAGTGCAAATTTTAGAGAGTAATTTGATAAATTTAAATTTTAAGTATTTAATTACACAAATTAGCAAAATTGATGTATCAAATATGACATTCACTCATTAATAATAGTGTACCGATCTTATTAAATCTAGGGTTATATACAAGTAGAGATACTAGCGAGCTACTTGAGCTCTCAAGAACGTTTAATAAATGAGTCAAGTTTGATCTTTTCTTTGGCTCTTGAGTCAGACTCATTTGTAGGCTTGTGAATAGGCTCATGAACAAATTTTTTTTAATGTTTGTATTGTATTTAATTATTTTAGTGATATATTAATATAATATTACACATACTTTATATTAATATAATACTACAAAATGATTATGAAAATAATTATTTATTTATGCGAGCCGAGCTTTAGCTCATTGAGCTCAGGCTCGTAATCAAGAGTTAGAGCTCGATCTTAGGTTTGTTCTTGCTCGTTAAGTTAAATGAGCCTATGAGCTGAAACTCGGGCTCTTGAATCCTTAACAAGCTCGATTTCTAGCTTGTTAATAGTTTAATTTGGTTTAAGCTCGTTAATTTATTGAAAGAGCTAAGACCAAGCCTTCAAAAGCTTAACTCGTCCTGACTCTTTTAAAACTGGTTAAATCTAATTCAAATTCAATGTTTAGCCCAACCAAATGAAACAATTATTTATTTATTTAATTTATTGTGAACTATAATTTGACTTTTACTTTGCATCATTCCATCCACAAATAAAGTTGCCCGACATGTGAGTAAATGAAACACATTGAAAAGATTAAGTTAAAAAGAAAAAGGAAAAGAAATTGCATTTCTACTAGAAGCATGTTACATCACATTTTGACACTGGCTAGTGTAGTGTCACCAAACATCATTTTTTGGGTTAGAATTAGTTGGAGTATCTTGTCTCTCTCTCTCTCTCTCCTCGTCATGGCAATTTCCGTGTGGACCATCTTGTAAGAAAACATCAACCAACTTTACAAACACCGGTCGTTTTTTCTGTTTAAAACCGCGCAAATCCAATTAGAAAAAAAAAAGTTTCAATTTCACATTTATGAACTTTGGGATCGAAATCGTAAGGTCGTGCGTGCGTAGTACTCATGTAAGTGTAAACTCAATGATCTCAGGTGCATACAATTGCAGTACCAACCAAATCTTGTTAATAAAAAGTACATCATTAATTGTGTCGGCAAACCTCCCATGTCTCCGTCTATGTCCTCATGAATAAAGGAATTCTTTCATGAATTGAAAGGGTACAAAGGAAAACAAGTCAAATTCAATAACTACATCAACAACTTTCTATTTCCTCCCTTGGCATTCATGATAACTAGAACACATAGAAGGGTTGATGACGAGATTTGGGAAACGTTTCAGCTGTGTTTACTCCTATCAAAGATTGATCTGCGTACGATAAGTAAATATAAATAAAATCTTTAGATATAATAGGTAAATGTCACATATACATGAAATTTGTGGATATATACAATCAATTATTTTAAATTTAAAATGTAAATTACTTGAACTTTGTCAAATCTTTTAATTATGCTCCATAAATTTTATTTATTGTTGTAATTAACTACTTCATTTGAATGCCAAATGAAGTCAAATGTTCATGAGTAGTAAATTGATATTTTAAACTAGTTAGCTAATAATCTTGTGGCTTAGCCTAGTCTCTCATGTAAAGATTCAATCTCTCATCCTCTATTGTAATTGACAAAAAAAAAAAAAAAAAACAAATTTTATATTGTTAATTGCACTAAGTGGCAAACTAAGTACCAAATGTGATATTTACCCTTTTAAAAAGGTGGTAGTTTTTCAAAAGTAACTATTTATATCTTATTATTATGTTTAGTAGCACTAGCGATCTATGATGAAAATGTCTTATTATTGAAAAAAATGTTTGCTAAATAATATTTTCATTGAAATAATATGTTTTCATGTGTTTGGTTATTTTTACAAATATATTGAAAAAACTTTTACTAGATTACCTACTAATATCATTAACACATCATCAAATATAAATAATTTGTTATAGCAAGTTACTATATAAGTACGTTATGTCACGCCTAAAAAAGGACCTGGTAAATTGCCCTAAAGTTATCATACCACAGTGTACCCTAATATGAAACCGTCTTGCAAGCCAAAGATTATAAACTCTATCTTATTTATTTATTAATTACATAGTTATAATACCTTTATTTAGACTCATTATGGAATCCGGTTTTTCATAATCTGTTGGAACATAGAGAATCACTATCCCCATCAAATAATGAAAATTGGGTAACAACTAACAAAATGCAAGATCTTACTTATTTATACAAGTTATCTAATTTGCAGTCTAAGTTCACTACTACCTATCTTTCTAACTTCAATGAGTTTGGTGGAGACTCTCTTCTCACATTCCTAGCCCAATCCTATTTAACATTATACCTGCACAAAAACATTTGGAGCTGAGCGAACCACGACTTAGTGAATAATCTGACCAAACCACACATCAAGTAATAACAAACAAGTATAATTAACAAGCGTATGCCATGCACAATAATCATTTTACAAGTACAAGTTGGATTACGGAATCCAAATAGGATGTAGATTTATCCCTCTCATCCGCAGTTGGAAGGAAGCCATGAAGAGCAATATACCTGCCCACGAGAATCAAAACTAAGGAAGAATGACCTTAAACTCACATGAATTATGTTATAACATTTCACTCTTATCCTTAGAACAAAGAAATACTATTAAGTATTAGTCATTTCATCGATACCACGAGTGGTGCTTCTTTAATATTAGTTAGTTATTGTGGAACAAAGTAAACAAAGTAGAACAAAGGTGCTCCTGGAAGAACTAGGAGGTTTACATCTACAAAATTAAGCGCATCACCAAAGAACCGAAATGCTAATACGAGCAGGGTCACCACTCCTTTAAAATGCAATATATTTATATGATGCAATGTATGTTCATCTTCATTTATGGTACCGTAGTTTTAGTTAAGGTTAAGGTGATCAAATAAATCACAGATAATATCAATGCGCTTCATACAATAATTATCATACAATAGAATTATTACTTATAATGATAATTTGGTAATCAAGCATACATCAATTATCACAATATACCAATCCCTCATGCATATCAGTTGAATATATTACTATAAGTACAGTTAAACTACAAGCACAAATCATGTAATAAGGTCAAAGTCACTCACCTATTGTCCTAGCTGAATTATTCTAATATGCTATTGGAAGTCCAATAACTATCTATTTTCCTATGAAATGAGATAATAATATTCATTATCATATTGTTGTTTCTATAATGATTTGATTGATCTAACTCAAATCTTACTAGTTCTAATTTATTTAGGGGTTTTAAACTTTATAAAGGTTATGTTCCCTTGGTAAAGTTTTAGGATTTATATTTATGTAAGAGTAGTTTTCCTAAAATCACAGACACTGATTTCAGTTGGATAATCTTAGACTAAGTCTATTATATTCATTAATATGACATCTAATTAGATAATTGAACTCCTATGAGTATCTAAGTGTCCTTTATTAGTATTGGATACAGTTTCTGTTATTTGTATAGATCTTTTAAGGTAATTTAGTGGTATTGTCTCAATAATATTTTTGCAAAACAATGTGTCTTAAAAGTGAGAAAAGCTAAGACTTGAAAATCTCCTTTTTAGTTTTGTTGGGAAAATTTTATAAGTGAGTATTTCCTTCTTTTAACTCCATTTCTTAATGTTAAGAATAATTAAATTTTCAAAAAGTAATTTTAGTCTTTTATGATTCCTATAACTTTATTTCTAGTGGTTGAAAAATGTAGTTTTTCTAAATATTTCTTGGTTGTGTGTTCTAAAGTTTTTCTAAAGTTTGATCCCAAGAATAAATCAATGATCATAATTATTATTATTTTTATTTCCTAAGTAAAGCTTATCCTTAGAAAAGTTATTTTTTGATAATTTTGTAAAACTTACATAAACTTTAGTATGTCGATGAAAACTTTACATATGAGTTTAAGAAAACTTTTGGTTAAACAAAGAATTAAGTTAAAAAAAAAACTGTCTTTTCATTGGTTTGAAAAGAGAGTTTATGATAACTTTATTTTATGTATTCATTGATAAATCCCATATAGTATTATTACTAAAACTTGAGCTAAACTTATCTAACTTTAAAAAATATTTGTTAAGATAAAACTTTAAGTTTTTATGGAAGAATCATTCCTTATTAAAAAATTTATATTTAAAGAGAGTTCTTATTTTTATTACTTAAGAAAACTCATTTTCATTATGTTGAGACAATATCAACATATTCATGCATGAATGAGAATATGTAATTATGATAAACATAATAAAAACAACATAATGAGATAAATGTCATAAGAGCATAAAAGTAAAGTAAAGTATTGGGAACCTTAGCTTCATCAAGATATCCCGGGACTAAGAATAGACTAGTCTCAAAAGAAAAGAAAAGAAAAGAAAAGAAAAGAAAAGAAAAGAAAGAAAATAGTTTTGACTTGATATGGACAAGTCTAAGACTAGAAAGACTAGTCTTAATAATTTGCATAAAACAAGTAAATAAATAAATTGGAAAGCATAGAAATAAATAAATAACAAGTGAGCTTATATGCTCTAAAGAAATATATATACATAATATACATAATACTATATAAAAGTTAGATTAGAAAAAATAAAATAAAAATAATAACAACAACATAATAACAAAAATAAAACATGAACAAAAACAAAACATAACATATTGTTGCTTCTTTAAGAAACATACACTAAGCTCATGTTAAGTTAAATGAACATGGAGTGAAAAGATAAATTTTTACCTAAGGTTTATGTGTTTTGTTGAAGAGGAATGGAATGGTTGTAGTAATATGTGGAATTGGTTTTATGGAGAACAAAGAGAACTGATGAGAGATTTTAGGAGAGGATTTTATGAGTAATTTGATAGAGTTTTAGTAGGAAATGATTGTGTGAAAATGAAGGAGGAAAAGGTATTTATAGAGTTTTTGAGTGGAAATTAGATGTAATGAAATAAATCAGAAAAGAAATTAAATGAGATTGATTTGGGGGGGGGAAGGGGAGGAGATGCACCGGTTTGCCTTGTAAAGGAGGGGAAAATTGATTTATTTTGTTGTTTTGTAATAAAAAAGAATAGTTGTAAAGTATGATGTGATTAAAGTTGTATGAGAAAGGTAAATTGTAAGGTATACTACGTGATGTGGTGTAAGAATAGTGTAAGAAAAGTAAGATAGATGAATATAATGAATAAGAAAATTACTATGATAGTAGATTAGACAATAAAATACCGATAGTAAAGAAAAACGCGTAAATGTATATATGATATTTTTAGTTACTGAAAAATTCTAAAACTGATATTTTGAAATCCTTATTTTTTACGAGTTTATTGGTGTTGTCGGAATATTTTCACTATCCAGTGCGCTAGGGTACGGTTTTTGAAAACTAATCTCGTTCGGATCCGAAAGACACTAGAAAGTTATGAATCTGATATTTTTAAGCTTTCTTATATAATTACGAACCATATTCCACAATTATTTTAATTTCGTTGTCTACGGTTCAAGAACATAGGATTGTCGGATCTAGATTCACTAGACTAAACATAAAACTAGGTTAACTTTAGGGTCCGGTTTGACTTCTTTCTTAGCGTTTGCTTATATTATTGAAAAATCTAGGGCTTTACAACTAGAGTAGCTTGCATGCACACAGTTTCTTTCTAATGCAGTTCCCATACTTATGGCTGCATCCCCGGACCTGGTCAAATCAAGCAACGAGAAACTAGGAATTATCTCCTTAGAAGTTTACGATTGGTTTGTATAATTTAGTAATAAACCTAGAAAGATCAATTGTTACCAAAAAGCATAATACCTAAACTTCTGTGTAGTAGGGGAATGCTCCTTAATGCTTTGTAATTGATCCTGAGATATTTGTGGTTGATATTTTTATGCTTATCCTATCAAATTGAATTATCTGTCTCCAAATGTCTGTGTATTTTATTATCGTAAGGGAACGCCTTGCATACTAACAAAAGACTTCTGAATGACTGTGGTAGTGATTCTTAAGTCTAGTTTAGCATGCGGCGGACTATTACGTTTAGGATACCCTTTGGGACATGACAAGAACTCTATGTAAGGATTTTGCTTTAGCCAATAGACCTAGGAATCTTAGGGAAATGTATGTGATCTGGAAAAGAGTCCTTAGGTATACGCGGTGGGAAAGAGCAGTTGATCAGATTAGATATGATCCAATCAGGAGGAAAAGATGGTCAATGTTGGAAATATTCTATGTTGTAGAGAGAATCATGGTAGATTACGGGAATGAACCAATGTTGAGAGAGGCCACATTTATTTTGAAGAAGGAAGATAATCCACCCTACCCTGACTTTCGAGTGTGGAGGAGCATTGGACCTTTGTATGTGTATGCCCACGATGTCTTGATGACCCATAGAGAATGGCTTGAGGCTGACATGAACAACCATTTCTATTGGCAAGGAATATATCTGGACATTTTTCCGATGCCTACAGAAATTCAGGCTCTACTCCCTAGTGAAGTAGGCATACAATTTGGGAATGCCCCAGTAGAGGTAAACCATGATGAGGATGAAAATGAGGAGGAAGAGGACCCCGAGGAAGATCCAAGCTGGGGAGATGAGGAAGAGAATAGGACACCTCAACTGGCTAGAATTGAGCAAGATCCAGGCAACTCCCCAAACCCACAAAATCAGGATTTTGATCAAGATTTGCAAATCCCGGATAACCACAGGGTAGTACCCGAATATGATCCTAGTCTGTGGAGGGACATATATGTATTTGGAGAAGGCGCGAGAGTGACAAGTGAAATAACCGTTGATCCTATAGAGAATGAAAATTCTGAAGATGTTATGATGAGGGAAGCCCAAGAGAATGATGGGAGGAATTTAGAGGAACTGAGAGGAAATGATAAGAGAAGAGGATAGAGAGATGCAAGATAGGGTCGAAGAAGAAGAAGAAGAAGAAGAAGAAGAAGGAGAGGAAGAAGTGGAGGAGCCCGAGCAAGAGGAGCAAACTTGGTCACCTAAGAAGAAAAGGATGACAGTGAGAAAATATTTGAGCCTATTTGTTAGGAGGGATGATAGTAGTTCTTCTAGTAGAGATCGTCTTCCGACCGCTACCCTAAGAGACTTTCAAGAGTGAAGAAAATAGTTTCGACGAGCATGACCCACAAAGTCCAACAAAAAATTTTGTAATAGGCAATGAGGGATGCCGAGTTGCCTAGTGATATTGTAATATACAAAATATAGGTGAAAAATATAATGAATCATGAATCATGAGATGATATAGGTGAGTTTAAGGTTAAAACAAGTAAATTGTAAAGGTTTAAGTTTGGTTGTAGAACAAATGTTGAAGTTCAGATTTTTGCAATTTTTTACAGATTGTACGCCGCCTCTTGAAGAATCTACGCCGTCGATATAGAGATTGTATAGGATGGGAACAGTAGCGTTTTTCTTAACGCTTGGTGGAACGCTGCCGATGTACACTAGGGTTTCTCTCAACACCAGCAGGGAATACCGCCGTCGTAAGGCATGAATTTGCCGGCGTATGTAGTGAGATCAAAGTTCTAGAATTCAAAGCCTCGATGAACGCTGCTAGCACTAGTGTAAATTTTGCCAGTATAGGGTATACGCTGGCAAGATCTATACGTACATTGCCAGCATAGGGCCGGTATATGACCAAATTTATATAAATACAAGACGCGAAATTCAGTTTCGACAGATTTTTCTTTTATCATTTTCTCCTTTGTATAAGATAGTTTTGGAGTGTTCTTGGCGATTTAGACTTGGAGAATCATCCGGAGGGTGTTTTTGATCCAAAGTAAGTAATTTTAACATTTTCTCAAGGATTAAATATGAATTTGTATGAGTTTGCTTAGGGTTTTGTTGTGTTCTTGAAGGAAAAACGTGGCAAGGATTTAGATCTTGGATTTGATCTGCCTCTGTTGGATAGGAAGTTAGTGTTGTGATTAAAACAAGTAAGTATAATGTTCTCATATCAGATTTATACGAATTTCATGCAAAATTATAAGGATTTTGTGTTTTGTTTGCATGAAGGAAACCCTAGATTTTGTTGGGATTTGAATTTGTGGATGTAAGTTGGATTTTGGTGATCTAAATCAGTAAGTTTCGTCTTTTTTTTTTATGGAGTTGAATAATGTGTGATGAGATGATCATTATGTGTTCTTGTTGTCATATAATATTAGGGTTTTGAAGGATTATCAAGTTCTATAGATTGTTGTGGAAGATTGATCGGGTTTGACAGTGCAACTGTAGGGTTTTATTGATACAAAATTCGAAAATTTTATTAAAACACAGCGGAAAAACGGAAACCTTATACACCATGTTTCCTGATTAGATTTGAACAAAAAGAGTTTCTTGAATATACCTTATATTGACGCTTTCAAAACGATCAGTAGATCGAATTTGTAGGAACTGCAATCTCGTAATCCCCTCTACGGTATCCACACGCGAACGATTGTGTGCTAGCATTCAAGAACACGAATCCAATTCGTGTCAGAATTATTATTATTTTTTTCTCTCTTTTAGGTTTGCAGAATTTCTCTGCCGTCTAATGTGACGTCAAAGAGTCTACCTAAAAGGCTGTCTATAGATCTATATATATATAGACATGTAGGAAACCTAAAGGAAACCCTAGAAAATAAATATGATAATAATAATTTAATAAAATACATTATTTCATTAAATATTAATTATCTGTCATAATCATTATTATTCTTAAACTATTTAAGAATAATAAATATAATAATTCCTATAGGTTTAAATATAAACCCATAATATATTTCATTCGTTCTTTTGTGTGTGACCCTGTAGGTACACTAATGTTGGCAGTAGGTCCTAAACACTTTTTAGACCTACAAGACATCATTGGTCTCTAGCAAGACATTATGTCTACCCAAATTAGGTGAATATCAGTAATCCGATTTTTGTCTGATCTATAATTTATGTCATTATCCTTTTTGTCACATGATATCTAGATTGAACATAAGACATGGAAAGTGTCATTCTTATATTGTTCAATCTTATCATTTCTCATTTCCAAGTGATTGATAATACAAATGAAATTGATCACACTATCAATTCATTTGAGCATGGCCATGCATTTCTCAGTCTCACTTATCGAGGGCCCAGAGATATCTCTCTCATAACGAGAGGGACAAATCCCATCTTAATCACTCAACTTCCTCTACATGATATACATTATGCCCAAACTTAACCTTTATAATTATCCGGTTAAAGACAATTTGATTGAGTTGAAACATAACGTTTCATGTTGGAACCTATGGTGATTTCAGGTCTAAGGATACGTTGACATAATTATTATGAAAATCACTTATGACAATATTCCATGTAGTGATCTCATAGTGGGTCAGTTCAGCACACAGTCATCTAATATGTGCCTATGAGTTTCATTTGTATCACCATACAAATAGAATCTCATGTTTACCAAATAAAAACTCATACTAGATTTAATTCATTATTATTCCCATAATAATGAGCATCTAGGAACATTTAGAATAATAAATTATTCATGGATTTCTATTATAAAAAAATATGCAAACAATACAAAAGAAATGCCTCTGTTATATATATATATAAATATATAAAATCAAATGACAATATCTAGTAATTGGCCTAGGACACAATCACTAACAATCTCCCACTTGCACTAGGCCAAATCATACATGTATCTAATACCCATTGACCTAGTATGATGATCATGCTTTGCCTGCGCAAGAGGCTTGGTAAGTGGATCAGCAACATTGTCATCAGTTGAAACTTTGCATACTTTCACATCTCCTCTCTCGATGATCTCTCGAATGAGATGATATCGTCTGAGTATGTGTTTTGATCGTTGATGTGATCTGGGTTCCTTAGCTTGCGCAATAGCACCATTATTGTCACAATAAAGGTTACTGGATTCGCAATGCTAGGAACAACACCTAGTTCTGTGATGAACTTTTTGATCCAAACTGCTTCCTTAGCTGCATCTGATGCTGCTATATATTCAGCTTCTGTTGTAGAATCTGCTACAGTGCTTTGCTTTGAACTCTTCCAGCTTACTACACCTCATTCAAGGAAAATATATATCCAATTGCGATCTAAAATCATCCTTGTCAGATTGGAAACTTGCATCTGTAACCATTTACAACTAGCTCGTCTTCCAATCCTCCATATATCAAGAATACATCTTTAGTTCTTCTTAAGTACTTAAGAATATTCTTGACTGTTGTCCAGTGAGGTTCACGGGATCTGATTGGTATCTACTGGTTATGCTCAATGCATATGACACATCTGGTCGAGTGCACAACATGGCATACATGATTGATCCAATAGCTGAAGCATAAGAATCTTACTCATGCGATCTCGCTCATCTTTTGTCATAGGACATTGAGTCTTGCTGAGATTTATACCATGCGACATTGGCAAGAATCCTCTTTTTGAATCTTGCATACTGAACCTATTCAGTACTTTGTCTATATATGCACTCTGACTTAGGCCAATGATTTTTCTAGATCTATCCCTATAGATCTTAATGCCTAAAATATAGGCAGCCTCACCTAAGTCTTTCATTGAGAAACACTTTCCTAACCAAGACTTGACCTTCTGCAAGGTAGGAATGTCGTTTCCAATGAGTAATATGTCATCTACATATAGCACTAGAAAGACAATTGTACTCCCACTAATTTTCTTGTAAACACAAGGTTCATCTTCGTTTTTAATGAATCCAAACTCTTTGACTGCTTCATCAAAACGAAGATTCCAACTCCAAGATGCTTGCTTCAATCCATAAATGGATCTTTGAAGCTTGCAAACCTTTCCAGAATTTTCAGGATGAACAAAACCTTCAGGTTGTGTCATATACACATCCTCAAGTAGGTTTCCATTAAGAAACGCTGTTTTGACATCCATCTGCCATATCTCGTAATCATAATACGCAGCAATGGCAATGAGAATCTGATGGATTTGAGCATAGCAACTGGTGAAAAGGTTTCATCATAGTCTATACCATGAGTTTGCTTAAAGCCCTTTTGCCACTAGTCGTGCTTTAAAGGTATGCACTTTGCCATCCATATCAGTCTTTCTTTGAAAACCCACTTACACCCAATGGTCTTAGTACCTTCAGTGGATCAATCAAAGTCCATACTTGATTGTCGTGCATGGATTGCAATTCAGATTTCATGGCATCCAACCATTTCTCGGAATCTGGACCCATTAAGGCGTCTTGATAGGTAGTGGGCTCATCTTGATCTATGAGCAACACATCACGACTATCTGTTATGAGAAATCCATATCTCTCAGGTTGATGTCGTACCCTATCGACCTGCGTGGGTCTTGTGTTACTTGTGGAGGGTCAACAGGTAACTGTGTGCCTTGTTGACTTTCCAGTGATGGTATTACACTATTTTGTGGATCTTGAACTTCTTCAAGATTTACTTTACTCCCACTGGTTCTTCCACAGATAAACTCCTTTTCTAAGAAGATACCATTCCGAGCAACAAACACTTTGTTTTCAGAGGGATTATAAAAGTAGTATCCTTTGGTTTCTTTTGGATATCCCACAAAAAGGCATTTATCTGATTTAGGTCCTAATTTGTCTGAGGCTTGACGTCTCACATAAGCCTCACAACCCCAAATCTTGAGGAAAGATAGACTAGGCCTTTTTCCAGTCCATATCTCATATGGTGTCTTTTCTACCACCTTAGAAGGAACACGATTTAACGTGAATGCAGCTGTTTCTAGGGCATGGCCCCAAAAGGATGGAGGAAGATCTGTTTGACTCATCATAGATCGAACCATATCTAGTAAGGTTCTATTTCTCCTTTCTGATACACCATTCCACTGTGGTGTTCCAGGTGGAGTTAATTGTGAAACTATTCCACAATTTCTAAGATGGTCATTAAATTCTTGGCTTAGATATTCACCACCTCGATCTGATCGAAGTACCTTAATGGTCTTACCAAGCTGATTTTGTACTTCATTCTGAAAAGCTTTAAACATTTCAAATGATTCAGACTTATGCCTCATCAAAAAGACATATCCATATCTACTGAAATCATCAGTAAATGTGATGAAATACAAATAACCTCCTCTTGCAGCAACGCTTAATGGACCACATACATCGGTATGTATCAACCCAATAAATCAGTTGCCCTTTCACTATGTCCAGTAAAAGGATCTTTCGTCATCTTGCCTAATAAACAAGATTTGCATATTTCAAATGATTCAAAATCAAATGAATCTAAAATTCCATCTTTATGGAGTTTTGATATGCGTTTCTCGTTTATATGACCAAGACGACAATGCCATAGGTAGGTCATATTTAAATCATTGGATTTAAGTTTCTTAGTATTTATGTTATAGATAGTTTTGTTATCAGGTTTCAGATTCAGAACATAAAGACCGTCATGTAAATCAGCATTTGCATAAAACATGTCTTTATTATAAATAGAACATTTATTATTCTTAATAATAAAAGAGAAACCTTCATTGTCTAAACAAGAAACAGAAATAATATTCCTACTCAAAGTAGGAACATAAAAGCAATTGTTCAACACTAACAAAAGCCCACTGGGCAAAATCAATTCATAAGTCCCAATAGTTAGAGCAGCAACTTTTGCTCCATTTCCAACTCGTAGGTCGACTTCGCCCTTCTTCAGATCTCTACTCCTACTGAGACCCTGCACATTTGTACAAATGTGAGATCCACATCCGGTATCTAATACCCAAGAAGTAGAAGTAGATAAATTTATTTCTATAACATAAATACCTGAAGCAGTAGTCTCACTACTCTTCTTCTTCTTTAAATCTTCCAAATAGAGTTTGCAGTTTCTCTTCCAATGACCTGGTTCATTGCAGTGAAAGCAAACTCCTTCCTTAGGAGGCTTTGCCTTTGGTTTAGGCTTGGGCTTAGGCTTTGAACTTTTCTTAGCCTTAGCATTGCCTTTACCTTTCTTCTTCATGCCTTTTCCTTTCTAAACCATCAAGACATTGCTGGGTTTCTTCTTTTTGATGTTGACCTCAGTAGTCTTGAGCATCGAATGCAATTCAGAGATTGTTTTGTCCATATTATTCATTGTATAATTCATGACAAACTAGTCATAACTATCTGTCAGTGAATTCAGGATCAAATCAGTAGCAAATTCCTGACTTATTGGAAAACCAAGCCTATCAAGATGATCAATATAGCGTTTCATCTTTAGGACATGGGCACTCACTGAACCTCCCTCCACCATCTTACAAGAATGTAAGGCTTGGGTAGTCTCATACCTCGCATGCCTAGCTTGCTGCTGGAACATTTCCTTAAGATGGAGGATCATCTCATAAGCCTCCATGTTTTCCAGACCCTTCTAAAGTTATGGACTCATGGTTGCAAGCATTAAGCATCCTCCTGATCAGAATGCTTCCTATAAGCATCCTTTTCAGCTCTTGGAGCATTAGCGGGAGGTTCCTCAAGAATGGGCTCATCAAGGACATAAAGTTTCTTTTCGCGCTTGAGAACATTTCTCAAGTTTCTGAACCAATCAAGAAAATTAGTTCCAACCAGCTTGTCCTTCTCAAGAATAGATCGCAATGATATATTTGATGTGTTGTTTGTAGCCATTGATCTACAATTAGATATGCAAAGTTTAATACATATAATTGAGGCATAAAATTAAAACTCCTACTAAAATTAATAACCCTCTTTATTAATGTACTTCATATTTAATTATTGCATTTTAGTGGGCTAAGATCCGTATTTCACTTAACTCTAAGTCAGCTATGGCATGACACTTAAAATTAAGTTGTTTAGGTAGGTAACTCTTTACCAATTACATCACACGTAATTCTTAGATTGTTTATGGAATTTTTGACATCATATGCCACTGCATATTTAAATTCCATCTAATGCCTTAGGCCTAAAACCATTTTGATAGCCTAATTAAGTCTAACCATATTAAACTTATGAGTAGCACTATTACTCATCCTGCCTTACTATGATAACCTAATGCACTCTACTTTGCAGACCTACATTATGGTGATCGAAGTCTTGACAAGTGTTTAGTTATGGGTGGCATTCAACTTAAAATTATTGAGGGATTTTAATTATTTAATATTTCATTTAATCATCATGTATGATGGATATTAAACATACAAAGTGGTAAATATAGTATCACATACATATACAAATATCATCTCACATGATATATCATGCTTATATAAAAGAAAATGTGTCATAGCATGGCCCTTTAATCTATATTGATCTTCATAAGCCAATATGAAGATCAATGGTCCAATCCTAAGGTGAAAACCATCTTTTATGGTCATGAGTTGAAAACTTTCTTGTATCTTCATCTTGATCCTTGCTTCTCCATCATCATGGATTAAGGAAGGTCTTCATTACATCTTCATGTATTTTATTACAATAATGAAAAAGATACAAAAGGTCCTACAACTATTTATAATAAAACAAAAACAACACGCAGGCCATATTTATGAAATTACAACCCATAAAAATAAAGGAATAGAACCTGCCAATCACATAGGTCTTAGGGCCATGCTATGCACCATATACATAACATAAGCACATATAATAGTCATACACATGAAACACAACATTTCATAAGTACATATTATGTTAACTATTATTTTATTATGGAAGGTTATTATACACCTTGGAGGGGTCAAGGGGGCAATGCCCCCTTGAATCTAGGTAAGGGAAAACCTTTTGAAAAATTAAAATTCCCTTTTCAAAACCCTTAAAAATTGTTTCTAAAACATTCATAAAAATCCTTTCTTAAAACTCATAAACTGTTCAACAATTGAACAAATTTTTTTTTTTTTAAATTATGTGAATAGCATATCCTATTTTCACAAAATAGATTTTTTTATTCACAGAAGCTTACAAATAGAACAGGCGCGAACAGACCTTAAATTTACTGCAATTGAATTTCAAATGCAAATAGTATCCATTTTAGCGTTTCAGGCTATACATCCAATTCATTCGACTTGTGCTTCGAATTTTTTTTTATTAAATATAAACGGACGAGGATTTAATTTGCAAATCTGACATGCAAACAAAAATAATTCATGAAATAGGCATAAAAAAAAAAAAGAAGCCTTTCGTCTAATTCATGATATCAAACGCGCAAAGAGTATCCAATACTCGTTCGCAATATCAAAGGATAAATCGACACGCACAGATTCAGATTAATCCACAAAAAACAAATTGGACGAACGCAAAAATTCAGTTGCCCTATTCGTGAAGTGCTGTTCGATATTAAGCTTCTGTGAATAAAAAAAAAATCCAATTCAGAACAACATGTTACACGTCAAATCTGATTTCGATTCTGATTCCGATTCCGAGTCAAATTAAACACAGCAAATAGATCCGAATCAAAAGCTATTTTTCGAAATTTGTTACATCAGATCCGAAAATTTTGAGGAGCACAGTGCGTGGAATTTTTAGTCGGCCATGCTCAATCTTATATTGAAAATCATATCCGATTCTAGATGCACTTATATTGAAATTAGAAATCTTATATTTGTATTAATTTAGCTCTTCGTGAAATCAAATTGATAAAAACGAATATCAAAATTCGAATTTCATGGCATCACATGCAAATCATAAACCAGATTTCAATCTAATCAAGAACACAAGCGGCTCTGATACCACCGTAGGGTTTTATTGATACAAAATTTCGAAAATTTTATTAAAACACAGCAAAAAAACGAAAACCCTATACCAGTATCATGTTTCTTGATTAGATCTGAACAAAAAGAGGTTTCTTGAATATATTTTATATTGACGCTTTCAAAACGATCAACAAATCGGATTTGTAGGAACTGCAATCTCATAATTCCCTCTACGGTATCCACACGTGAACGATTGTGTGCTAGCACTCAAGAACACGAATCCAATTCGTGTCAGAATTATTATTTTTTTTTTCTCTTTTAGGTTTGCAGAATTTCTCTATTGTCTAATGTGACGTCAAAGAGTCTAACCTAAAAATCTGTCTATAGATCTATATATATAGACATGTAGGAAACCCTAAAGGAAACCTTAGAAAATAAATATGATAAGATATTTAATAAAATACATTATTTCATTAAATATTAATTATCTGTCATAATCATTTATTATTCTTAAACTATTTAAGAATAATAAATATAATAATTCCTATAGGTTTAAATATAAACCCATAATATATTTCATTCGTTCTTTTGTGTGTGACCCTGTAGGTACACCTAATGTTGGCAGTAGGTCCTAAACACCTTTTAGACCTACAAGACATTATTGGTCTCTAGCAAGATATTATGTCTACCCAAATTAGGTGAATATCAGTAATCCGATTTTTGTCTGATCTATAATTTATGTCATTCTCCTTTTTGTCACATGATATCTAGATTAAACATAAGACATGGAAAGTGTCATTCTTATATTGTTCAATCTTATCATTTCTCGATTTCCAAGTGATTTGATAATACAAATGAAATTGATCACACTATCAATTCATTTGAGCATGGCCATGCATTTCTCAGTCTCACTTATCGAGGGGCCCAAAGATATCTCTCTCATAACGAGAGGGACAAATCCCATCTTAATCACTCAACTTCCTTTATATGATATATATTATGCCCAAACTTAACCTTTATAATTATCCGGTTAAAGATAATGTTTGATTAAGTTGAAACATAACGTCTCATGTTGGAACCTATGGTGATTTCAGGTCTAAGGATACGTTGACATAATTATTATGAAAATCACTTATGACAATATTTCATGTAGTGATCTCATAGTGGGTCAGTTCAGCACACAGTCATCTAATATGTGCCTATGGGTTTCATTTGTATCACCATACAAATAGACATCCCATGTTTACCAAATAAAAACTCATACTAGATTTAATTCATTATTATTCCCATAATAATGAGCATCTAGGAACATTTAGAATAATAAATTATTCATGGATTTCTATTACAAAATAAATATGCAAACAATACAAAAGAAATGCCTTTGTTCATTCATATATATATATAATATAAATATATATAAATATCAAATGACAATATCTAGTAATTGGCCTCGACACAACCACTAACAGCAACTTGGTGATTTTCTTTGTCAGGTTAGGATTTTTGGGAGTTATAGTACATTAGGAATTGCATATATTGTGTTCTTATTTGTTATATATATATATATATATATGTTATTGACAGGAATTTGGAGATTTGGGTTTGTTGTTGTATTATTAATATTGTTTGAAGTATTGTGGAGATTCGGGAGATTTGGTTGTGGTTGAGTGTTGTCGATAAAGATTTTTAGGAGATTCATATTGGAGTTCCTGAAACTGTGAAAGGTACGACCAATCCTTGCTTGTTGTTTTTGCCTGTAAGTTTAGTATTGATTGAATGCTTGCAGGAATAGAATTTCTTAATAAACCTAATCATTATTCGGGTCAATAGTTGTATGGTTGATTGTGCTTGGCTTTGACCAGTAAAGACCTGGCAGACAGTGATACTGGTGAGGCACCCTGATGATCTTGGTGTGAGGTTGTCCCTAGTGGACTCGTGCTTTGATATGATTCTGGTAGAATTAGGTATTCTGGATTCGGGGTGTTTGGGGAGTACCCACTCATCCATATATGTATATGATTATTATTTTCAAAGAGTTGTGTGATTTTCAATGGAATCTGAGTAACTTCGACTTTAGGATTAGAGTATACCTAATACTGGATTGTATTGTTTTGTTGGCTTAAGAAAGATAATAATATGACTGTTTGCATTAGTTTAAGTTGCATAAATTACCTGTCTATTGTATGTGCATATGCATTTGTTTTTGGATTGGAGTTATCGTACTGGGCATTGGCGCTCTTTCTTTTAAATTTCAGGTACAGGTGAAGAAGATATATTGTATGATCTTTCCGGATATGGCTTATTCTTTGATAGCGGAGATGGCGATAGTAGACCTGACTACCCAGCTGAGAGTTAGGCTTTATATATATAATCAAATTTTTTTTGAGAAAAGGCATGTTTTGATCATTTGGATTTGTAGTTGGATGTTTTTATTGGTTTTACATGGAAAGATTTCAATGTAAACAGTATTTGGTTTCTGTTGAATTTGTTGGCTACGAAGTCAACTTGGATTTTATGCTTGAATAAGGAGTTTATGTTTTATGAAGTATGAGTTTTTATTTTTAATAGGTTTTGTAATCTATGATATACCCTATGTGTGTTTACAGGTGATATTTGATATTTTTGTGGATATTAGAGCCTGTTGTGTGTCCTATATAAGAGAGGATACGTGGCGGGTTGCAATGCCTTATTTTAGGGCATTACAGATATCTTTAGGCAGTTCTAGTGTGTTATGTATTTAGTTTCTTGTCTTGTGTTTTTCCTTCTCGGCTTAGCAAGAGATTGTAATTCTGATAGGTCTAAATCGGTCGAGTAGCATGGTTTTCATGTTTTGTAAGTATAATGTAAAAGACTCGACCGAATGTATGACCTCGGTATGATCTAATAAAATTTAACATGTACTTATTAAAGGAAGGAAGTTTTTTTCTTAACTAACAACGTAATCAAGCATGTAGCTAATAAGGGACATTATACGTAAATGCTCTTAGGAAACCGTAATTAATAACGAGATACATGCACATCATTACACCCATTTCATCATTATGTTTAATTTATTTTGCTTGATTTCATAATTAAATTGAGTTATTGTTCATATTCTACCATTTAATATTACCAAATTTTCTTGACTTGGATTGCATGATTTGAAATTATTATGACTTGTTGAAATTTCAATTGGTTACTCGATTTCCACGAATTACAATTAAGTGTTTGAAGGATAACTTAAAAGAAAACCCTAAAGCTTACATAGTAATGTACAAACGGGTGATTGGAATCAATTATCAAAGGAATTCCTCGGTAAAAGAAAATAACCAACCTACGTTACCCAGCATAACCAAGGATAGCACCCCAGAACCATTAGATGGACATTATAGATATATTTGAACAAGTAGATAATCTTCTAAACATTCATCCAAAACTCAAAACTAAAAGCAAAACCTAAAATAAAAGCCAAAGTGTGTGGGATCCCACATCACCACCACAACCACCTTACCAAAGAACCTATCAAAGCTTTTACCAGACTTCACAGAGAGTAACCGGTGTTTTGGTAGAGCCCTTGGTAAACCTGATGAACAGAATTGGTTGGCTTAGATTGAGAAACCTTTTGTGGCTTAAGAGGTTCTACCCTACCTTCAGTAAATTATGGGACGTACATGCACAGATGCCATGCTAGAATATAGTGGAAATCAAGGAGAAGGAGCCAATGCCCTCGATCACTTGAGAAGCTTTTGTCAGAAATTTCTGGAAAACTATTTCCCTTCTAGTTGGAGGGTAAGATATAGTGTGGAACTTGTCCACGTAAAGCAAAGAGGTAAAATGTTAAGTAATGTGAAACTGAGTCCACTCACCTTTTACAATATACATCCGAACCTTTCAGAGAAGTGGAGAACTGAAAAGACAAAGAGTTCTTTGGAGTTCTAGATAAAGATTTGAGAATTAATTGGAAGAACTTGAAATGAAAGTTAATCCAGAGATTGTAGAAAAAGGACTTGATAATTGAAGGAGCAAGAAAAGGAAATCTCAAACGACGGCAAGGAAAGATTTTGAGAAAGGACCATTTGATATTGCAAGTTAAAAAATCCAAAGACAAGAGATGTTAGTCTTACTGTGGATTCCAAGAAAGTGAGAGTGTAAAGCCGACCAGCAAAAGGGCGAGGGTAAGAGTAGGAGTTGTGTCGCGTCAGTCAGGCACGCGATGAGACTCTACAATTTCGAAGAATAGTGGATGGTAGAGGAATTAAATGATGATGATGGAATAGGTAGCCTTGGATCAAGGTGGAGAGTACGATGCCGGTTTAGTCACCCGGTGTATAATGGTAAATAGATGTGAGGCCTATGTGTTGTTCTAATTGGTGCAACACACTCGTTCCTCACCACTAGTCTGGCAAGGTAGCTCGCATTACCAATAGTCATCGCCACCACTAGTCTACAAATCAAGACACCCACAGGAAGTGTTTGTCGACTCGGAGACATCAAAAGATTATCTACTGGAAATACAAGGATACCCCTTTAAACAGGTGAGCTGACAGTATTAGAAATGAGTAAGTACGAAGTCATTCCTAGTATGAGTGGATAACCACGTTTAAGCATTGTGGATTGTTGAAAGAAAATAGTAAGTCTTAGTGAGCAATATGGGAAAAAGGTGAAGTTATTGGAGAAACTGCAATCTCCAGAGAGAATGGATTAAATTTGAAATAAGGATGAAGGATGAAGACATAATGCCCATTGAGGATACTTTTGATAAGGAAGAATCACGAGAAAATAAAAGATATACTTGTGGTGGATGAGTATTCAGATGTACTTGCAATATATTACCTAGATTATCCTCGAAGATAAAGATTGATTTTGGAAGTTGATTGGGCCTCGCATACATATTTGATAGCAAAGGCACTTTATCAGATGGCACCAGTGAAGCCGAAAGAGTTCAAAGTTCAATTACAAGAATGATTGGATCAGAAGTTTATAAGGCCTAGTGTGTCGCCATGGGGCGCACTTGTTTTTGCCTATGAAGGCGAAAGATGAATCCTTGAGGCTATGTATTGATTATTAAACTCAACGAGTTACATTCAAGAATAGGTACCTTTTTCCTAGGATTGATGAATATTTGATCAGTTACAGGAGCACGTGTGTTTTCACGCAAGGACTTATGCTCTAAAAATCACCAATTAAGGATAAGACCAAGAAATGTGCCAATGGTAGCTTTTTGTACCAGGTTAGGCACTATGAATTTTTGGTGATGTCTTTTGATTGATTAATGCACTACGGTATTCATGGATCTTATGAAGAAAGTTTATAAGCCACCTTTGGATAAATATGTAATACTCTTCATCGATGACTTAACGATCTGCTTAAAGAGTGAAGATGGTGCTGCATCTTAAGATGGTGCTGCAAGCTCTAAGTGAAGATGAGTCGTACACCAAACTATCTAAGTACGACTTTTGGCTAGATTGGATATCTTTCTAGGGCATGTTGTGTTGAGAAAAGGTATCTTGGTCAACCTGAGAAGATCACAATTGATGTGGATTGGAAACATCCACAAATAGTAACCAGAGTAAGAATCTTTTGGGATTAGCTGGCTATTGTCACGAGAGTGTAAAGAATTTTTCTTTCGAATATAGCTAAGCCTCCGACCCAGCTAACGCAGAAGAACGAGAAATTGTATGGACAGAAGCAGGAGTAAAACTTCCAAGAATTAAAACAATGACGAGTATCGGCACCAATCTTGGTTTTGCTAGACCCAGAGGAATCTTATAGGGTGCATAATGACACTTTAAGGAATGGCCTTGGATGTGTACATATGTAGGAAGGAAAAGTCATTGTTTATGATTTCCGACAATTGACACCACATGAGCATTACTACCCTGCGCATGAATTGGAGGTAACCGTAGTTGTCTCTGCTTTGAAACTTTGGGAGCACTATCTGTAATATACAGAAAATATTTTATAAAGAAGGGTAAAGGAATGTCATTTGTTAATTAAGGAGAGGGAAATTTTGGTCATTCCTAATAAATGAGATATATAATAATCATCTCTCACATTGATGATGGTCAACAAATCCTTAGAGATAATAAATCTTCAATAAATTATGATAAAGGCCAAAAATTGTCATATGTTGAAAAATAGAAGGGTTTTATGGTCCATCTTAGTATTAAGTGGATGGTTTTATCTATGATCTAGAGATGTTTGAAGAATAGCTTTTGATAAAGGAAATTTGGTCTCTAGGCCACTGGGTTATATGTGAAAGCCGCTGGCGTAAAGCTTTCGGACTTTTTGTGAAGATTGGTGAAAGCCAGCATAAAGGTCGTTGGTGTTGAAGGAAAGACGCCAGCATAGGTGGTAGCTTTCCTGCCCGAAATGTTTATTATAATAGAATTTTAGGGTTCGTATTTCCCATAAGTTCTTCCTTTCTTTTCAACCAGAGAGTGTCTATTAGGGTTTTGAGAGCGTTTGAGAGGGAAATCTGAAGGAAAATAAGATCTTTGATCCAGGTAAGTCGATCTAATTAAGATTCGTTCAGATTTATATAGAAGCAACATCTTTCTCATAGATTTTTGTGTTTTTGAAGGAGTGTTTTTGAGAAACCCTGGTTTTCAATTAGGATCTGTTCTTCGGGGAATCGATCAAGAAATAAGATTTGAATCAAGTAAGTTACATCTTCTTTATTGTAGATTTGAAATGAAAAGATTATTTTCGACAAATCATGTCTGTTCTTATTAATTTCTCAAATCTAGGGTTTTGGTGTAATCTCCTTGATTTTTCATAACCTGATTATAATAAATATTATAAATAAAATATAGAATCATGAAAGAACTATAATAAAAATATCAGAAATCACTCCAAATTTTTTGTAAGTTAAATTTTAAGTATAAACAAATTAGAATAAAGAAATTTATCACTAAGATTTAAAAGTTCATAATATTCGAAATAAAAAATAAATAAAACTATTTAATATTTAAGAACCTAAGTTTTTAATGTTGAAAAATATTAACACATTCAAGTTAAATAATTTTAAGTCTATAGAAACAAAATTCTATCTAACTTAGTAGCTTATAATTAGTAAAAAGAACCAAGTAATAAATATAAAATTAAATTAAATTTCTAATCTATTAAAAACTCTAGAAGAAATTTAAAAATAGAAATGAATTCATATAATTTCAAATCTTATAAATTTATAATAAAGTTAAATTAAGGGCAATAATATTAGTTTATCAAAATACCACTAAAAAAACTTTTAAACAGATATAATATAACTTACGATAGCAAAAACTAAAAAGCAAAAGCGTTAAACTAAAGATTCTATGTATACTATCGTATTCAGAATATTTAATATCGTTAATATGTAAATTTTTATCATAAAATATTATCAAATCAGTATTTATCATATGTATCATTTAGATCCATAAAATTAACTTTTACACAAGTTTATATTTTTGCCCACTCCTTACATATTTATTGGTTATAAATTTATCATCTTCCTTTTATTTTTATATTTCCATTAAGCCTAATTCCTTTATATTTTTTCCATTTGATTTCACGTTTCATAACTTCCAAAGTTTGAAACATCCCAGGACGTGCCAAATTTCAAGCAAAAAGCGAAAATTCAAACACATATACACAAATCTTTAATAGAAATTCTATGTACCATAGTGTTTAGAATTTAATAACACGAATATGGAACTTTTCATCTAAAAATATTACCGAATCAGTATTTAACATACGTATCACTTAGACCCACAAAATTAATTTTTTTCACAAGTTCATGTTTTACCCCCTCCTTACACAGTTGTTGATTATAAATTCATTATCTTCTCTTTATTTTTGTATTTCTATATACCCTATTTTTTATATTTTTCTTTTTTTTTCATGTTCCTTATTTTTCTCAAAATTGTTGGAGCTCCTCTGCACGCAGCGTATGGATAAAAACTCTCAAAGTGAACGATATATTGGTACCCGTTTAACTAAATAAACTATCCTAAAACTAAGATAATTAATTAACTAACTAATATTATATTATTTTTGTTCAAAAATTCGGTGGAAAAGGATGTATTGCGGCTAGGAATCTCTCTAAATTGTTGCAGTCGAAAAATTTGAAATAAGTAGACAAAAGAGCAACAAAAGGTCAAGGAAAAATAATGGAAAAACCAATTAAAATTAGCCAACTCAGATACCTTATTAATGCATCAAATTTATGCAACTTGAAGTTGCATTTTGGTAGAAAGCTGCCCTCCTTGGCCAAAAAAGATGGACCGCTGCTGATCTGAACGGGATGTGTATATAAATAATTTCATACTACCAGCAAGTGTACTGGGTCTTGATCAAGTAATATAGAATGAGAGTATCATTCCCACAGAGACTAAATTAATTACTACATTGGTATTAGCTTATACTAATATTTAGGTAATCAAAGTATCAGTTAATTATAACTAATCAATTATATCTACTTATGAATGCAAATGAGAATGTGAGAGATTTATATAAGATGAATGTGGGAAGGAAAAGAATCCATCCTAATCTTTACTTAATCATGCTGAATTTATATTATATGAACAATTAGGATTATGATATTTGTAAGAAATTGTAAAGACCAAAACAAAGTTTTAGTGAACCATAAAATAATTTATTAGCTTCCGCTAGACAAATTATCAATGGAATCTAAATTACAATTATAAATCTTCCAATTCTATAATTGTCTAATATCCTAGATTAACTTCTTCTAATTTTTAGTGAGAAATTAAAATAAAATATTGCATGAAGTACATGAACAATTTCTAAATCAAAATCAAACTTGATTGTTTCCACAAATGTTGTTTAATTTCAATTCATGAATTCCTATGAATCTCAATTATTTTTCCAAATCATCAAAATTCTTATCAATTCAATTTCAGTTAGAAATAAAATAGATAATTAGGATTCAATACAAATATTCCATAATTCTAACAATCCTATAACATAAATTCAATAATCATTTTAGCAAAATTAAGACTTCATCACTTCCCACAAAGATATGTTTAGCTACTCATGGATGATGATTCAAAAATCAGATAAGAATATGTAATTGATAGTATTATAAACAAATAATTCAGATAAATGAATTGCATAAGAATGAGATTAGATATCACCAATTCAAGTATCACAATCTTCAATTACAATTCTTGAAAGCTCCCAAATTTCTCTCACAATTCTTTATGAAAATGCTAGACTAATTCTATATGAAGTGTACTACTTTGCTACTGCTTGTGGATTCTATGATTATTGTTGGAGGGGGGTAGAACCCCTATTTATAGGAAAAATTTCGTGCAAGACATTAAATGAAACTTGCTGTTTCACTTCGTACGCCGACAGTTATGGATCATACGCCGACGACTTACAGACGGCGTATCTTCAATTTCTCCTTTGCGCAGGCAGTACACTGGTAGCTTTCAACTTCGGTTACACAGGTAGGCTGCTTCTACACCGACTGCTTAGATGTAGATCTAGCTAATGTATGTGATGAGAAATGAAAGGTTCGGCTAATTTATAACGAAAGCTGCCACCAAAGCCGGCGGCTTTGACATCGGCCTAGATACTCCAACAGATTTGTCTCTTCAATTTCCTTCAAGCAAGTGTTGTCTTCATGTCGCTTCTGATTCTTGATGTACATAGCCTCAACGCCGACGGCTTAGAAGCCGGCTTACATTGTAACTCTTTCTAAGCTGGTGACTTTTCCATTCTGAGCTACCGCCTTCCATGTACGCTGTCCTGTTCAACTTCTACGCCGGCGGCTTTGAGTGGCGTAAAGTTGGTTGAGTTAAAGGCTGGCAAAGCTGGCAGTGTTGGCAGCGGCGTTGAGAGTAAGCCGTCTGAACGCCGGCGGCTTTGAAGTATGAATTGCCGGCGTATACTTTTAATTTTTCCAATTTCCACTTCAAAATTTCTTGTTTTGATTTCTTAGTCCAAATTAGTCCTGAAACATGAATTTTAATCAAAACAAATATCCATTCTAACTTTATAAATATCAACAAGTTGTATAAAATATGATCTTATTGCTGCCCCCCCCTTATATATATATATATATATATATATATATATATAAGACTCCTTAATAAACAAAAACTCATGACACACCCCAAAACAAGACATTAAAACACCCCAAAGGCAGCAAAATTTTGTTCTCTATTTACAAAACACACACAAACCAATCCATTAAAAAGCAACTCCAACAAGACATCAAACAAGCTTAAGGATATAAGGATTAAGGATTCGTGCCAAGCTTGGCGAAGGATTTATCAACATCATAACAAACTAAACAAGGTAAATCTGACTTTGAAACTTCAATTGTTATGATATATAGAAGCTATGAAATTATAGAATATGATGATTATAAGATGTTACATGTATTGATATGTCATGTGTGATATATATAAAGTATGGAAAAATACTTAGAAAGAGTTTAAACACAAGTATAATATATAAATGAATTGAGAAAAATAAGTTTGAAATAAAGGAAAAATGAGGAAGATGATGAACAGTGTAAACGTCGTCCCTACGCCGGCAGCTTATAACCCAAACGCCGGTGGGTTATAGGGATAGGCCGATAGTGTATAAACGGCGTAGTCTGGAATAGAGGCTACATAAAACGTTGAAACACGAAATTTTTATATAAATGCTGGCCTTTGGAATTCAAAATCGGTGGCATACATCCCAAAGCCAGCGGTGTTCGTTGAACGCTGGCAGCCTTTGAGCCAGCGTACATTAGCGTTTAAATAAAATAAAAATTTACATGAATATCGGCATCTGGGAATCAACGCAAGCAGTGTTTGATGCCGGCGTACATGAAAAATTTTCCAGATCAAGCTTGTTCATCCGAAATCAGTTTATATATTATATTATATTATTTTAAATATACATATATATATATGCAATGAAGAAGAATAGTGTATAAAAAAATAATTACAATACTCAAAAAGGAAAACGATAAAGTATGACAAATGTAATTTAGCAACTCCTAAAATTATTGAAAAATATCACTTACAATATTACTGCTAATATTAATATATTGTACAAATAAAAATGAATTATAAATATTCTAAACAATTATCTAGAATAGATATATAAGAATGGAAAATTTAATAAGTTAAAATTATGAATCATGTGATTTCCAAAAATAACAAAATAAATACATAAAGTAGATTAAGAGGAACACGACAAGATTAAATGATAGGAAATAAATATTAGATACTACAAATTAAAGAATAGTCTAAAATTGATAATAATAGTAATAATGAAATACCAATTTATTGAGAATGAGTTTTATGACTACTCGATAAAAATATTTAATATCAAATAAGATCAAGAGAAACAAGATGAAATAAATAATTAGAAAAAGGAATTTGTTGCTGTAGCAAGCTAAGGATGATATAAATTGATAATAATAATCGTAATAAACTACTTAGTACGAACTCCGTAATTATCGATAAAAATAAAATATAAAATATTCTAAGATCAAGAAAGTAAAATGAAAATAAATAATAAGTAGTAAATATGCTTTACTATAAAAAGGACCAATAAATGTAATAGAAATTAAATTAAATATTAAGATAGGACATGTCACGCCTCGACGGGTACCATAGATGTGGCAGTCCGCCATACACAATACTAAAGCCTAGGAATGACTACTCCAGTCACGCAAAGGCTTCCATATCATGTACAAGGCGTTCATCACAACCAAGGGAACACATCGGAGTAGCGCAATTTGTATTGATAATAAATAAGTAACAAGGCAAAAAGAATGCTTATCATAACACATAAACATATCAAATTACAATTCTTAGGGGTATATCTCTTTATTGACTTCAAATAAATATACATCTTAAAATCAACATAACACTAATCATATAAGTCATTACATATAAAGAACCTTACAAAATTACTTCATCTTATGTTCCCATTTCCTTCATAGAAGCTTAACATCCCTCCATGACTTCCTTAATGTCATGATCCTCAATTTAAGCCACGGGTATACCGGTTTCAGCAAAATCTATAGGGGTATAAGCTACAACTAGCTTAGAGAGATATTCCTTTTTATTCGCACCATATTTTCAAACAAGTTCATTTAGATTTTCACACATATGCTATGCATACAATGCAACAATCACGTGATTACGCAAATATATATAGTTATCCGGAAATCATATATAGAATTGATTTACCTCTTTATATCGAAGGTTAGGGAATTGGTGTTGAAGATGCTCGATCCTCTACTGCTAGTCCCCAGGTCCCCACCCAAAGCATTCGGTTGGCTCAGCTTCGAACCTAGAGTCGCATTCCCCGAGCAATTTGGATTCTTTAGGAAGGTGTCACGCCCTAGAGGGTACCCTAAATGTGGCAGTCCGCCGCATATAGTATTAAAGCTAATGAATGACAACTTTAGTCACGTAGGAGCTTCGATATCATATGTAAGGCATGCTTCCAAGATAATAAGAGACTCATAGGGGTATTACGTTTAAATAGATAGCAAAAGCAAGCATGAACTTAAATAGATAAACATAAGATCTTCATTTAATAACAAATTCATACATCATTTTAGGGGCATTCCCCCGCCTTAAAGTCTTTGTTCAACTATACTAATAGCAAAATAAACATAACTACCACATAAGCCTACTATAGAGATTTTCCTAGAAGTTTATGTTCAAAACTAAAAAAAAAAAATACATAAACTTCTTCCAAAAACTCCTAGTAGCTTATACTCATACCTAGCATACTGGGCTTCTTAGGGCCAACCATAGATAATCATACTGTAATAGAAAACTATAAGGGTATAAGCAAAACTAGCTTAGTGAGATAATTCCATCTATAAGACATTTCCATAATTCATACAAGTATTTAGTCAAAACATATGAAATGCACAAATCATATGAACAAGCAAGATACACATGATTAACCAGAAATCAAGTGTAGCATAGATTTAACGCCCTCCATGACAAGGGTTGGGAGGTTACAGGCCCATACGACCATCAATATCCCAGATTTACCGCTCCTGCTTGCCCTGTAAACTTTCCGGCTCCTACTAGCCACCATGTAGACTTTCCGGCTCCTACCAGCCACCACTATCATTTTCTCATTTCCCCACATGAAGAATAGTAGTGAACAAATGTAACACATGTGTTTAGTTCACCATAAATGTTTAGTTCAAGTTAAAGGCGATCAACACAATTTTCATCATATCAAAACAAGGATCATAATTTATTTATCAAACCAACTTCCGATATTCTTAACTTGTATTCAATCATTCATAATACCAAGTCACACAATAATTATCGATTTTATCTTTTTCTTAACTGCTAGTGTTACTAATTACAAGCACAAAACAAGGAAATGTAACTTAGTAAAAGGAATGACTCACTCTATAACGGTAGATCTAATCGAAATAGTCCTCCGGATAGACGACCTCGGGTCCTTCGTCACCAACAAGATGAAATACCCAAAATGAGTCTTTCACAAAACTTCTATTCTTGAAGATTCTAAACTTTTCTTAAAATCATGGTAAAATCGTATAAGGAGAAATTCCAACTTAAAATGGCCATAACTTGTTCATTTTGACTCGGAATTTCGCGAATAATATATCGTTTTCTACCTACTCGAAAAGATCTACACATTTCTAAGATTATTTTCATAAAACTAATTCATTTGGGGTCCGGAAAAGCAGCGACCAGATTCCCTACGAATTTGCAAAAACTTGAGTTCCTCTTTTTAAATAAAACTCAATTGAAGAGATGAGTGTTCCAAGTATTTTTATAAACTTTTTGGAAGATATATACATATATGTATTGATTCATAACAAATGGATGAAGTAAATGAAGTTGTCTCATCTTATGAAAAAAGTAAAGTTTTTAAAAGATTTTGAACTTGAGATTTTGTTGGAAAATTCATTTTACTTTTAAAAAGATCTTGAGTTATTTGAGAAGAATATTCCTTTTTCAAAATTTAATCTCTTGTAATTACTTTAAATTCTTAAGGAGTGGTTTTTATTTTCTATACTTAGATTCCAACAACTTTTAAAAGTAATAACAATTTCATAAAATGATGTTCTTGTTTCTTGTAATGATTCCAAAAGAATTTCTAATACTTGATGAAAAATAAGTTTGTATAAAACCTTTTGTTTATTTAAGAAAAATCATTTCTAAGCATGTTCATGAGTTTTTAAGAAATCTATTTTCTACATCTGTTTCTTTAGAAAGAATCTTTAATTTAAGAAAACACTTCCTCATTTATTTTTTTGTTGAGACAAAAACATTATGTTCATGCATAAATATGAATCATAAAATTATGGAATATAAAGGAACATAAAAGCTTAAAAGAATAAGCAAATAACGAAATAAATAAGAATTGGGACCTTAGCTTCATCAAGGTACCCCGGGACTAAGAAAAGACTAGTCCCGAAAAGGAAAGAAAATATTTTGACTTGATGAGGACAAGTCTAAGACTAGAAAGACTAGTCTTAAGAACAACTTGAAATTAAATAAATTGCAATGAAGTAAATAAACTGCATGGAAGGTAAATAAATTGCAAACAATGAGCTTATATGCTCTAAATATTATATATATATATATATCTATATAGATATATTAGATAGTAATGAACATAAAAGAATATAAAACATAAAGGAACTTAAAGGAATTGATATTATGAACAAAAACAAAGTATGAACTTATTGTTGCTTTCTTAACCTTCATGGTTTTAGAAAACACACATTAAGTTCATACTAAGTAGATGAACATAGGAACTTCTTGAAGAATTTTTACCTAAAAGAGATGAACTAGAGAGAGCTTCTTGGATAAACTTTCTTGGAGAGAATTGGAGAGAAATTTAAGTATAGTAACTTTAGAAATGAAGAAGTGTGAAAGAAGTGAAGATATGAGGCGGTACTTATAGGAAAATGTGGGAGATAATTTGTGTTAATTAAATAAAATAAAAATAAAACAAATTGGAAAAGATGAGAGGGGGGCCGGCGCTACTCATGGGGAAATGGGGAAGGAAATTTTTTTTTATATATTTTTGATAATTAAAAGTAAAAAATAAAAGATGTGAAATTGTATTGGAAACGAAAATGTGTAAGAAATAGGTGTATGGGTTGTAAGAGTAGGTTGTAAGAAAAAGTAGAGATAGATGAATATTGTAGAATAGTAGAAAATAGTGTATGTAAAAAGACATGACAATTAAATGCCGGTAGTAAGAAAATACGCGTATAATTGCAATATATGATATTTTTAGCTACAGAAAAATTATGAAATTGATATATTTGAAAATCTTATATTTTTACGAGTCTAACGGTATATTTGGAATATTTTTTCTATTTCGAGCTCCCGGACACGCTTTTCAAGAGCCGTGTCCGATCAGGTTCAAAAGACACTCAAATTTTGTAAATATGATATTTTTATATAACCTATAGCTATTACGAACTATTATAGCTAATAATCCCAACTTCGTTTTCTAGGGCTAGGGAAAATGGTAATGCCGGACTTAAGCGGTTACGGTAAACTAGGGTTTTGTTGACTCTGGAAATCCAGTTGACTTCCAATTAGGGTTTAAACTTTAAATTCAAATCCAAAATTTTGGGGATTTACAGGTAGCATGCTACTCCTACGTAGGTCAATCGGTATGGTCCGATGACTCGTTGGGATAACGAGGCCGATATCAGAGCTCATTCATGGGAACTAAGGCACATCGGGGATGCACTCCATGTGTGAGCTTAGCTGAGGCGAGTGCTATGAGCCGAGGGCTTGGGGACTAGCAGGGGTCATGTAGACTTCAATACCATCCCTAACCCAAGATACGGAGGGCGTAAATCCGTTCTATGTGTGGGTTCCGGATACCCATACATAATTGTTTGCTCATGTGTTTGTTCATGCATAGCATATGATTGATTATAACCTGCTTGTCATGGTACGGAATTAAGGGAATTCTCACTAAGCTAGTATAGCTTATACTTCAATAGATGTTTGAATAAATAGGTTATTTCAAGAGTGCTAAGTGGGGACCGAGATGGTTGAAGTCGAGAATGACTTCAGGATTCCGGCAGGATATATGAATGCTTGAAGTTATTGGCTAGATTTTATGACTGCCTTGTAATAGTTTATGTAGGGAAGTTTGTGGATGAATATAATTGAGGTTTAATAATTTGTATTTTAAAGTATAGTGATTCGTATCTGAAGTATAATAAATTGTATTTCCTTTACATTATTACTCAAGTGTATCAATATAAAATGTATCTCTCTAATGTGTCTCCTCTATGTATTAGACGCCTTGTACATAGTATGGAAGCCTTCGCATGACTGAGGCGATCATTCCTAGGCTTTAATATTGTGTACGGCGGACTGCCATGTTTAGGATACCCTTCGGGGCGTGACAGTTTAGTTGGTATCAGAGCGACAAGGTTTTGGGAATTAGGTAGGAATACTTTCAGAGAATAGAATATTAAGATATGATCTTAGGAATGGATAGGTAAGTGTTAGATAACCCTTAAGTAAAGAAGGAACTAGATTCAGCCCTATGACCTTTAAGGTATGACCTTCGATTGTTAAGGATTTGAATTTTATCTTGGAGACTTTTGGAGAACATAGAAACAGACATATGAGGAAGGAAGATTAAAAATATTTGATGGGACGATTGAATCTATTCTAGCAACTGCAAAATATAGGAATAAGTGGCCTTACCCGATTCTTGGTTCAAGCCAATGATAGAAATGGTAGATGCCCCTAAAAGATTTAGCAAATGGATATTGTCCTTGTTTTGAAGAAGTCAATCACCTAGAAATAGCAGTAGATCTTTGTTGAGTGATAGGAGCGAATAACTTTTCGAGTAAAAGAACAGAGATGTTTTGAAAATGTAAACCAATGTTGTAGTTTATCATCTAGTTCATGAATTAATTCCAATGCATGTTTTGTATCCTTTCTTTGAACTTTTGTAATGGAAGATTTACATCTTATCTTGATTTCATGTATTTCGTATCAAATATTATGAAGTTCTTATTATTGATTTTTATTTCAGTAGAATTCCAATATTTCTTATATATTTTTCTATTTCCGCATTTTTGAGTTCTATATTTCCAATAAGTTTCTTTAAGTTTCTTTTAACGCCTTAAGACATAATAAAAGATTTAGAATTTTCACATGAGCTTAATAAAATTATAGGAGATATACCTAACCACAACAAGAACCCGTCATGACTCCTTTAAGACCCAAGAACCAAGTGATACCTGAACCACCTAACCAAGGGGGAAATGTTTCAATAGAGATTGAATGGCTTACTAGTCAGATAAGAAGCTACATGCAACAGACTCAAGCCAATTCAATGTCTACACCTGTAAGATATGTGCAAGAAACGATGGAAGATGAGTCACCATCACCTCAATACCACCAAAGCCTCTTGCCATGCTTGATAAAGTGTAACCAGTATTTCGACGAAGCTTTTAGAAAACCAGATGAGGTAGAGGATTGGTTGGCACACATTGAGAGGTCCTTTAATGCTTTTGAAGTACCACACCACCTGAGAGTCAATTATGGGACCTATATGCTCCGTTTACATGCCCGAGTGTGGTGGGAATCTAAGGAAAGAGAGTTGAAACCTCCAGTTACATGGGAGATGTTTAAATATGAGTTTTTGGATAAATATTTTCCCATGAGCTTAAGAGTCTAGTATAGTGTCGATTTCCTTAATATCTCACAAGGAGATCGTAGTGTGGAACAGTACGAAACCGAGTTCAGTAGATTGTTGCAATATGCTCCGGAATCATATAAACAAAGTGAGGAACTCAAAAGACAAGTATTTCTAAATGGTTTGAAAGAAGACCTTCGGACTCGATTGGAGGAATTTGATATCAGCAGTTATCAAGGATTGCTAGAAAGAGCACGGATAATAGAAAATGCTTAAAGGAGAAGGCAAGAAAGAAATAATAAGGAATTGGAGTTTTATGTTGAAATGACCTCGAGTCGAGAAGTCAGAACACTTCCCTTGGATGATGACCTACACAAGGAAGAAGACATAATATTGGATAAGATACAATGTTGGAAATGTAAGGGAAAGCATTACCCTATACAATGTCCACGACTTCAATTCAAGTGTTACCTCCGTGGGGACCCCAGTCACAAAGTTGAGAAGTGTCCCAAAAAGATGACCACCGCATGCTTTCTTTGATAAAAAACGGGACATTTAGCTAACACATGCCCTGAACGGGATGACTTGCATGTTGCTTCATTGGATCTACCAGGGAAGAAAAGGAGGAGATATAATAGGAATAAAAGCAACAAAGGAAAAAGGAATCGAAGTTCTTTAAGAACATCTTCATCCGAAAATCTAGTTTACAACCCTCACACATATGTAGAGTACGGAGAGGCTAATGACGAGAAGCTGGACTCCTTTGCCATGGAAGGAAGCAAGGATCAAATATGCAACTCGGTATCAGGTTAGCGTTATACCCTTAAAATACCGCATATTCTTTCCTGCAGATAAACTATGATGATCGTTACACAAAAGTTAAAATTTCAGTGATCATATCTCAATTACCAAACTCCATAAGATCTTCACAAGTAATAATTATATAGTAAAGCAATGAGATCTCTTGATTTCAATCCCATCAAGATGATCACGATGATAAGAATTTAAAATGATGATGATCATATTGTTTAAGGAAAAATGAATCATAAGGCACAATATTGTATATACAGCTACATAAGAATGGAGAAGCGAATCCACAACCTTCGTTGGTCGAGTAATTGAGTCATGAAAGGTCGTGTTGTCATGAGTCGTCTAGTGTCGGTCGAGTCGGGTCTCTGTGGTCTTGAGTCAAGTCTATATCGTTTTCCAAAGGAGTCGTGTAAGTGAAGGTTGGAATCGCTAAGCTAAATCTTATAATTTGTATGTGCTATTCGTAAAAGATCTATCATACAAAATTAGAAATGATACAAACCAAAGCATAAACCGTGCTAGAGATATAACTCGAGATTCATAATCTTTTCTCGATAAACGATATACACGTAAACAAGTTTTGCGGACAAAAATTTCCTTAAGGTGGGGAGGATGCAAGCCCTGGAAAATTTTAGTAAATAATTCCAAAATGAACTTTGAGAATAAACCCAAAAATCACTCCAAATTAAAACCAAATTTCAACTAGTCCAAAAACATGAGCGAATCTAGAAATTTCCGAATCTTGAGAAAATTAGAATCCTTAAAAAAAAAATAAAACTCATCATACTTTAATTCCAAAACCGCTACGTACGAAAAATTCCATACGTAACTCTGACTTATAAAATCGAGTAATATAGAACCTAAAATCAAATTATTAAAAAGTAAATAACGATTAACTTTTGGAAATGAAACCCAATTCAAGAATTCCGAAAACTTTAAAAAATATTAAATACTTACAAAAATGAAATGTAAAATAAATTTCTCAAATTAAATATGTTGTATAAGCGTAAAATATCAGTTTCCAAATTGGCAAGGATCTAAACCAGAAAATCTAAGTGGAATACAATAGCTTAAGTCCGGCAATCTAGCGCCCTTAACCTTAGAGGCCGAGGTGTATTTTAAATGTGTAGAATAGCTCGTAGTAATATAAGTTTTCTTAAAAATATCATATTAGTAAATTTTTGACCTATTTCGAACCCGTTCGGATACAGACTTCGAAAAGCGTGTCCCGAGGCTCGAGATATAAAAAATATACCAATAGTACCATTAGACTCGTAATTTCATAAGATTTCCAAATATATCAGTTATATAATTTTTTGGGTTATAAAGGTTACAGTTATAACCTTTTATCATATTTTCATTACTACTAGTAATTAATTAGTCTTTGTACTATTCACTTTTATTTCATTACACAGTTTTACTATTCTTATAAAGCTTTATATTTTTAGATAAATATTTTATATATTATAGAAAATTTTGTTTTTTTAAATTTAGTTAGTTTGAGCTTTTACGGGATCAGATTCTGTTTAAGACCAATACTTAAAAAATAAAATAAATTAATTTAATAATAAAAAAATATTTAAAATATTTTCATTTGCATAAAATAATTTTTATAATTTTTCGGGTTATAAAAATGTCATTTATTGCCTATATTCACGTATTTTGATCATACCGGTAACATATTTGTTAAAATACTAAAATAATTCAAATAATTATTTAATTTTAATTATGAAAAATATGCTACAAATATTTGGAATAAATTTTCTAATTTTATTTTATTTTATTAAGAAAGTACATTTACAACTCATACCTTCAAGTACACCTTACACATATCACTTCTTTTTCACTTCAATCTTTCTACACATTATCCCACACTTCATGGTAGATTTTGACCCTCTATATGGCTGTCTTTTGTCCTTTGAAACCCTCCAAAATTAATTAAAATAACCTCTTTCAATCATTCTTCAAAAAGCTACATATACCATTAATTACATTACAATTTCAAGTCAAAATTCAAACAAATTCCACTCTCCTTTCTTCACTCACTTCACGCCACGCCCCACCCCCCCAACCCCAACCCACCCCACCACCACCCCCCCCCCCCCCCCCCCCCCTTATTTTTCTGCCTTATTTTATTTTTTTCTCTTTCATTCATTTAATACAGTCATTTTCTCTTTCTCCTTCATTTAGTCATTTTTCCTTTTTCATTCATTAACTTTTCTCTCTCATTTTCTCTTTTCTTTCTTGTTTTTGTTCTTGTTTCTTCAAGGATCAAGCTGCCCATTTTTCCATGAGCCTCCATGCATATTTCTTGAGATTTTTAAGCAAATCTTCATCTTAAAGCTTTCATAGGTGATATAGGTAAAATGTAATGAGAGTTTCATGCATCAAATGACTTTCCATAAGCTTAAAAGCTTAGGATGATGATGCCAAAAATGAAACACTCCACTTCTCCATTATTATTATCTTGTATCATTATTATTTTCTTGTTTAAAGTTGTTATATTTTGTAGATCTAACTTTTTGTAGCTTTGATTTTCATTTATGATATAGATTTTGTTATTTGAGTTGTTATTTTTGTTATTTCTCATGATTTATACATAGATCCATCATCCATATGTCTATTTTAGTGATTCATGTATTTAAAACTAGTGTAGCAAACTAGATCTAGTGTTTTGAGTTCATACATGCATTAGATTTTGTTTTATGTTCATGGATAACTTGTAGTAGCATGATGATAGTAGGAATATTTTAGAAAACTCAAGATCTATTTTATTTTCAACAAAAATCATTTTTGAAAATTCGGATGAAAATGGAACCATATTTGGAAAAGTTGTTTTTCAACTTCAAAATGTGTATTTTTCATTTAAAATAAAGGGCTTAGGGTATAGATAACATAAATGAAAGATTTTGATGAGTAAAGTTTAGATCTATGATTTTATAGTGCATTATCATGGGTTTCATTTAGATTTATGTTCATATTAAGTATAGATCTTGGTTTGAACTTAAACAAAAATTGTAAAATTCGTATTTGGTAAGACCCCTATTTAAAAACCACTTTCCAAGTGTCAAAACGTAATTTTTTACTTAAGGAAATGAAGGCTTAATATATGTATATCATCAAGACTTCTTTCTACAAGAATCAAATGTGATTTTCAAAAGTTATTTTCAAAATAAAATCTTATTTTCGGATTTTGGCCAAGGCATATTTTTGAAACATGTTTTCCAACTCAAAAATGAAGTTTTTATTCAAGATATGAAGGGCTCTTAAGATAGGATATGTATGGAATGGATTTTCATAAGTATAGATAGATTTTATCAAAAGATATGACCAAAAATGAATTTTGTAAATTCGGATAACCAAGACCCATTTTTAAAACCCATTTATCAACTCCAAAACTCATGTTTTATGTGAAAAATGAAGGGTACAGGTAATAGGTATCATTAAGTAGTGATTTTTACAAGTTGGAATGAGTTTTGATGAGATTAATGTATAAAACAAGAAATAGAATCAAAATGGGAAATTTTGTTAGTAGTCAATTTATGAAATTCGTAATTTTGGATGAAGGCCATGAGAACACCTATCTCTCCAATGTGTCTCCTCTATGTGGTAGACGCCTTGTACATAGTATGGAAGCCTTCGCATGACTGAGACGGTCATTCCTAGGTTTTAATATTGTGTACGGCGGACTGCCACGTTTAGGATACCCTTCGGGGCATGACAAAAGTTCTATCTATTTCTAAGCTTATTTTAATCATTTAAGTTTGAAAAAGAGTCGGTACAGCTTTAGCACGAAAATTCCATCCTTAATTTGTAATTTTTCTCAATTCTATTTCATCCAAAAATTCCATAGCAAACACATAAATATATATATCTAGTTTCAAAAATCATTTTAATATATACATAGGCTCATATTATATGCATGATTTGAGTAATGTTTTCTTAAAAATAAAATTTGTAAACAATCTTTGTGAAAAATAGAGTTTAGTGAAAAGTTACTTCTTAACTTGTGATTAAATTTGCTAGTTTGTAAACATATGACTCAATCAATAAGGAAATCATGATTTGCTATATTTTGAAATCCCAAAGGTCTCATATTTGAAATTTTTGAAAAGAATTCTATTTGATAATTTATTCTACAAGATACGATTTTACTTGGTGATATGAAACTCTAAATATATTTCCTTATAGAAATTTTCTTAAGTTGATTCATAATTGAAACTCCAAATTCTTAGATTTTGTAAACATGAAACTGAATTATAGAAAAATCATGGTTTTATATTTATTTTGAGCTTTTAAATGTTTCATCCTTAAATTAAACTTGTTTTAGCTAACTTCCAAAGCACGAAACTTTATGTGGTTGTGAGGAAAATCATTCTAAGTTGTGTAATGCCCTAAACTTAAAGGCATTACAACCCATCACGTGTTCTCTCTTCTATAGAACACGAAAAGGCTATAAAATACTAAACCACAAATATAACATATATAAATCTAAAAAAAACTCATGAAGGATTACTGAAAAATGCATCAAATATATTTATAAAATCCTCATGTCAGACTGTTGGCATAAAAATCCAAAGTCCAACAAATTAAACTTCATAAAACAGATAATATCCTTAGATCTTACATCTTGAATCTGAAATCTCCAAAATCTGATAAAAAGGTAAAATAATATAATTCAATAGTCCAACTGTTCCTTTAATTCATATAATATAAAAACTAAAAGTCTGCAAGATAGTCTGTAGTGCTATCGTCCTCCCTATAGTCCATGTAAATATCATATCCAGAAAGATCGAATACCACGGGCATATCTCCAGATCTTGAAAAATAAAAGGGTGAGCAAAATGCCTAGTACACCATACCACACACACATGTGCATGAACAAACATCAAACAGGATCACACGCATCACATGCATAAATGCAACAACCACAGGTTTATTATCTTTGATTATCCTGCAAACAACACAGTTTAGGATCATTTTGATCTAATCCTAAACCCCAAGTAACTTAGACCCCGATAAAAATAATAGTACTTATTAATATATAATATATAAACGATCTTGGGATAGTTCCCATAGACCAGTTGGTACCGTTCTCGTACCACAACTTAATCTACTGTAATCCTTTACGAATCCACTCGGGATAGCATCACACATAAATCATTAGGGTACTGCGTTAGTATCACTGTTTGCCAGGTCTTTACTAACCACAGCTAAACACAAGCAGCAATCAATTTAAAAGCCTATAAAGGTTAGTCCAGTTTATATGCATGTCTAATCCTACAAGCACAAGCAGTAAACAAAATAAGGTCATACTTGTATTCAACCTTTTATAAAAAATCCCTACAGTTTTAACAGAAACCTGATAATACAATAAATATGACCTCAATTAATAAATCCATATAAATACATTTAAATATAATCAGAATCCTATACCATAAAATCAAATCCAAACCTTTGTCCTTGAATCAACGAGTCACTAAAAGCGATATCTCCACAAAACCTTCCAAACCCTATGATCCACATCAATGGAAACATACCACCATTCACAAATCGGTTTTTCTCTAAATTCATAGAATAAAAGATGATACACCTTACCTAGGTTTCAATTCAAATTCTTATGATCTCTAAGATTGAATCTACAAGAAGTTTTAGGGCTTGTTTCTCTATAGAATTTATCTCAACAATCTTGTTTTCCTCAAAAAAAATAAAAAAAGGAAAAACTAAGAAAACCTATAAGCAAAGGATTAACCTAAAAGAATGATGGAAAGACAAAGAAAAAACCCAATTACCTAAGGTTTTTGCTAAGGAAAAGGCAAAGCAAAACTAGGCTAAAGGAGTCTATTTATAGGACAAGGTTAGCTTAGGAAAAAAGTAGCCTCATAATCTTTAAAGATTTTGTTGATCATCATTAATGTGAGAGTTGATAATAATATCTCATTTATTAGAGTTGACCATATAACTCTCTTATTTTATAATAAATAACACATTTACCCTTTTTTATAATTTATTTATATACTTTAGGAATTTAGATCTAACCAAATCTTAACCAAAAGAGATTGAGAGGAAAATTTTACCTATAATTGACATAGGTTGAGCTATGAAAAGGAAAGAAGGCTATGGTCTATTTTCGGAAACTTAATAAAATAGGAAACTACATATAGATTCCTATGTCATAAGCTGGTAGGATAGGTTGGTAGCTTAAGTGGATAAGCCGACGCCTAAAATAAAAGCTAGTAGCATTGAAAACATGAACAACGAACATTGTAGAAGATACGCCGACGGCGTAAACTTCAACACCGGTGGTCTAAAGCTACTCCACATCTCCTTCGCAAACAATCCTCGTTTAATCAATTTCATTTGTTAAAATGACAAAAATCCCTCTTATATGAGCTTATTTAACATTACGACCCTTTAATATGATTTATTTATCTGTATATTACAAGTTGTATATAAAAACATTTTTAGCTTATGAGGAAAATTAAATGAATAGCTTGTTTTAATTTTTTTTCTCATAATAACTCTTTCCTAAATACATATTTTTTCAATACATGGAACTTTGTTGAAAAAAAAATCCTTAATTTATTACAAGTGAGTGTTTAATTATTATAACTATTATTTGTATTTCCTTAATTTTATAAAAGAAAATGGATTTTTACTTCTTAAAACTTAGTTTTTTAAGTTGTATACCGATTTCATTTCTAAGTGGATTTTTAAATAGTGAGTTAATTTTTAAACTTGGCTTAGAAAAAGTTGTTTGGTTCTTAGTGTTTGTTAAAGTGTTGGTGATAATCTTACAAATAAGCTTTTAAAAAAAATCATATAACAAAGAATTATCAACCTTAAGGTTTTAAATGATAATTTTATGTTGATAGTTTGAAAATAGAGTAAAGAATTACTTAGTTAAACTTGGGTAAAAAGTTTTGTATAGTAGCAACACTCAAATATATGATGAACTTGTATAAAATTTTTGAAAAAGTATTTTGTTGGAACAAAATTCTAAATTTTTAATAGAACATTTCCTAAGTGATAAAATTACATTTTTATAGCGACCTTAACTTATTTTCTTTTTCAAAGAAAGAACTTTTATTAAGACAACAACAACATGATCATGCATGGACATGAGTTTATAACTAAGTAACTTGACAAAAATAATTAATATGAAAGATGGAAGATAACGAAATAAGCACATAATAAATATCAAGCATTGGGAAGTCTTAGCTTATATCAAGGCTTCTTGGACCTAGATTTGGGTAAGTCTAAAGAAAAATAAGATAATTGTTTTGACTTGATGAGGATAAGTCTAACTCTAGAAAGATTAGTCCTTATATAATAGCATGAAATAAATAAATAAATTGCATGAGCATAAATAAAGGTTATGTTAGTGAGCTTATATGCTCCAAGAAATATATATAATATATATATAATAATTATATTTAATAACATATAGAAGTTAGATTAGAAGCATGAATAATATAACATAACAATACAATAAAATTTTGCATGAATATGAACAACACAAGAACAAAACATAAACATATTGTTGCTTCCTCAACACCATGGTTTTAGGAAATACACACTATAGTCATGTAATGTTGCATGACATGAAGGAAAAGTATTAGGAATTTTTACCTAAGGATTATGTGGAGAAGTGTAAACCCCCCGAAGTTTTGTAATCAATTTAAAGATTAAATCCTAATTAGAAGTCAACCAGATTTCTAAAATCAACAAAGCTCTAGTTTACCATAACTACTTAAATCCAGCATTCTTGTTTAAGAAACCTTAGGAGAGTAAGAAAGAGTTTAGGCGATAGAATAGTTCGTAATTATCCAAGGAAGCTTAAAAAGATCAGTTTAGTAAAGCCGTAACTCGTTTTGAACCCGAATGGACACAGTTCTTGAAAAACATGTCTCGGGGCTCGAAATAGTAAAAATATTTCAAATTTACCGTTAGACTCGTAAGAATATAAGATTTTCAAAAATATCAATTTCATAATTTTTCGGTAGCTAAAAATATCAAATATGGCATTTATATGCGTATTTCTTACTACTGGTACGTAAATTGTCATGTCTACTTTATATTACACTATTTACCACTATTCTACACTATTATCTATCTCCATTTTCTTACAACCTACTCATACAACCCATACCTCATTTCTTACACATTTTCATTTCCAATACAACTTACATCTTTCATATCTTACTTTTAATTAACCAAATACAAAAAAATAAAATTTCACTCCCTCTTTCCTCACAAATAGCGTCGGCCACCCTCTTCTTCTCCAATTTGTTTATTTTCTATTATATTTAATTAACACAAATTATCTCACATTTTCCTATAAATACCCCTTCTTATTCCACTTCTTTACACCTCTCTTCTACTAAAGCTACTATCTCAAAACTCTCCAAGAATTTCCTCCCAAGAAGTTATCTCTAGTTTAGTTTCTTTTAGGTAAATTTTTCTTCAAGTCTTCTTTATGTTCATCTACTTAGTTGAGCTTTTGTGTGTTTTCTAAACCATGAAGGTTAAAGAAAGTAACAATAGGTTCATACTTTGTTTTTGTTCATGATCTAATTCATTATGTTTTTTATATTTATAACTATCTAATATATCTATGTATAAGCTATATATCATTTAGAGCATATAAGCTCATTGTTTTTTTGCAATTTTATTTACTTTCTTGTAATTTATTTACTTTCATATTGTTTTTAGATTAGTCTTTCTAGTCTTAGACTTGTCCTCATCAAGTCAAAACATTTTTTTTTCTTTTTGGGACTAGTCTTTTCTTAATCCCAGGATATATTGATGAAGCTAAGGTTCCAATACTTGATTTATTTCTTTATTAGCTTATTCTTTCAAGTTATTATGTTTCTTTATGTTTACATAACTTTATAATTCATATTCATGCATGAACATAATGATTTTTGTCTCAACAAAATAAATGAGGAAATGTTTTCTTGAAAACAAAGATTTTTTCTAGAAATAAGAAGTAATTTTTCTAAACAAATTTTCTAAGAAATCTAGAGGAGCTCATAACATACATAGAAAAAACTTTTTGAAATAACAAAGGTTTTACTAAAACTTCACTTTTTATTATAAAGTATATTCTTTTTCATCAAAATGAATGATCTCAAGGAACAAAGAATTATTTCTCTAAAATAGAATTGTTATTACTTTCAAAAGAAAGTTGAAACTAAGCTTAGAAAATAAAATCATTCCTTGGAAATTAAAGAGATTACAGAAATTAAATTAAGGAAAAGAAAATGCTCATTTGAAATAACTTAAAATATTTTCAAAGCAAAATAAAAAGGAATATTTCAAAAGCTCTCACTTTCAAAAAATATTTTAAAAACTTTATTTTTTTTTGAGACAACTTCATCAAACTTCATACATTTGAAATGAGTCAATAAATGTATGTATATATATTTCAAAGGTTTTACAAATTGTTATAATATCTATCTCTTCAAAATGAGATTTGAATAAAAGGAAGAAAACAAGTTTATAAAAATTCGTGATGAATCTTTCCGCCACTTTTTCGGAGCCCAAATGACTTAGTTTGATAAAAATAAGTTCATAAATAGATAGATCTTTTCGAGTAGGTAGAAAACGGTATATTATATGCGAAATTCCGAGTTAAAATGAGCAAGTTATGGCCATTTTAAGTTGGAATTTCCTCTTATACGATTTTACCGTGATTTTAAGAAAAGTTTAGAATCTTCAAGAATAGAAATATCATGAAAGACTCATTTTTGGGTATTTCATCTTGTTTAGGTGGAGAAGGATCCGAGATCACTTTCTTGGAAGATTACTTCGATTAGGATCTACCGATATGGAGTGAGTTAATCATTTACTAAGTTACATTTCCTTGTTTATGCTTGTAAGTAGTAGCACTAACAATTAAGAAAAAGATAAAATGAATAATTTTGTGTGACTTAGAATTATGATTGGTTGAATATAATTTAAGAATATCGAAATAAGGTTTGATAAATAAATTATGATTCTTGTGTTGATATGACGAAAATTGTGTTGATCGCCTTTAACTTGAACTCAACATTATTTGGTTAAATATATAATGAAATTAATTCATACATATCATAATTGTGAGTCACATTTATTTCACTACTATTCTTCGTGTCGGGAAATGAGGAAATGATAGTGGTGGTTAGTAGGAGCTGGAAAGTCTACATAGTCCAATAGAAGCCAAGAAGTTTACAGAGCGAGCAGGAACTGGTAAATCTGCAAATATTGATGGTCGTATGGGCTTGTAACCTCCCAACCCTCAACATGGAGGGCGTAAAATCTATGCTACACTTGATTTCTGGTTAATCATATGTATTTTGTTTGTTTATATGTTTGGTGCATTCTCATATGATTGATTAAATACTTGTTTGAATTATGTGAATGTCTTGTAGATGGAATTATCTCACTAAGCTAGATTTGCTTATACCCTTATAGCTTTTTGTTACAGTATGATTACCTTTGGTTGGCCCCAAGGAGCCCCGTATGCCAGGTACGAGTTTAAGCTACTAGGAGTTTTTGGGAGAGGCTATATGTATTTAAGTTCTGAACATAGGCTTTTAGGAAAATCTCTATAGTAGGCTTGTGTTATAGTTGCTATTATTTTGAAAGACTTCTAAAGGGGGGGAATGCCCCTAAGATGATATAAGGATATTATTATGAAGATCTTGTATTTATTTATATAAGTTCTTGCTTGCTTTTATTATCTACTTAAATGTAATACCCCTATAAGTCTCCTACTATCTTAGAAGCACGGCTTGCATGTGATATCGAAGCTCCTGCATGACTAAGGTTGTCATTCATTAGCTTTAATATTATATGCAGCGAACTGCTACGTTTAAGGTACCCTCCGGGGGGTGTCACGCCCCGAAGGGTACCCTAAACATGACAGTCCGCCACACTCAATATTAAAGCTTAAGTATAACAACCTTAGTCATTCCCAAAAGCTTTTATATTAAGTGTGAGGCGTGCTTTCACAACTTTAGAGAACCATACATGGAATTATGAAGCTTAAGAAGGTACAATAACAAATTAAGAAAAGATGATTCATAATATTCAATTACTTATAACAATGATCTTTATAACTTAGGGTCAATTCCCTTTGATTACTAATCTATTACAAGGATATTTATACATCAATACTAATACTACACTTTATCTAAAATTTCCTTTATCCAAAAGAAATTACCTGATCGTAGGGTCCTCGTGGCCTTAACCATAAATAGGGAAACTACAAAAGATATCTATGGGGATATAAGCTAATAGGCTTAGTGAGAATTATTTCCATAAATAACTTCTTGTAACAAAGTTTCAAACAAGTTAATTAAACAAACAAATGGAATGCAACATACACGTGGGCAAACAAGGCATATAGTTTTTCGGGAACTATATGTTGCATGGATTTGCACCCTCCATTTGAGGTTTGGTGATACATAACCTCAAGACAAGTAGTTTTAATAAAAAGTTTTATGCCTTCGATCAATATCGCCAAGCACATGAAGTCTACTTGAATTGAGCCTTGCTTCCGGATCTTCCACCAAGCATTTTCCTTTTTCCATAATGCCGCTAAGCAATCGCTTTCGAATCCTCCGCCAAGTGTTGCTTTCGACATGAGCTTACTATCCTTCTCACCCAAGGATAATAACCCAAAATGCAATGTGACTCACTTCATGGTATGCATGAATCCATTTATATATGATACCGTAACATTATTATTATCAAGTTTATGGTGATCAAAGCATTTCATACAAAGCAAGTATTTATACTAAAACAAACATTTTAAATCTATTCCGGCCTTGATATTCTTAGGATTCTTTCAAAGAATTAATTAACATACATATCCATTTTCCTTTTCCTAACTCTAATGCAACTAAATTACAAGCACAATAAGTATATCATTTAAAGGAAATAAACTCATGATGCCATGTCGACTATTCCTCTACGCGAATGAGTCGTTCACGCACTCCACTCAATCTAAATAATCTTCGGAATATAGGTATCCTTCCTGGGAGTCACCTAGCCAAAGAAAATACCCACAATGAGTATTTCTTGATGATTTTGATTGAATTTTGACAAAACAATGTCAAAAGAACGTTAAAGTTAGTATAAAGGAATGTTTCAACTTAAAATGGCCATAACTTGGTCATTTTAACTCGGAATTGCGTATATAATATCTCAATTTCTACCTACTCGAAAAGATCTACCCATTTCCAAAATTATTTTTAACAAACAAGGTCATATAGGCTTCGAAACAGTGGCGACAAAATTCACCACGGATTTTCCAATGCAAAAACAATTTTGGTTTAAGAATTCAAAATTTGTTTGATAAATACGTAGTTATCTATATAGTTGAAAAATTCTCTTTTTATGGTTACTTAGCTCATATTCATTTATGCTCAAGTGTTTGTTGTCCATTCATGTTGCTCAAGTAAAAATCATGTCGGTTTTGGAGTTTTTTTTTTTTTTTTTAGAAAAATATAGTTTACATGAATTCTCTTTTGTAAATCTCTTGAAATGAACATTTTGTTTCTTTTGTTTTCCAAAGATGTTTTATGTTGACATATATACATATATATATATATATTTTTTTTTCAAGTAACTTTTTGAAAATAACTTTTCTTCTTTCTATGTTTTCTATATTAATACTATTTTTCCTATTTATTTTTCCTATACAAATTTCTTTGTCTATTTGTTTACAAAAATCTTTCATTTGAAAATTCCTCATTCTTTCCTCATATTATGTTTTTCATAGAAATTATCTTTGCATAAAAATTTATTTTCTTTATAAAAACAAAGTTGGATAATAAGTGTTTTTGAGAAACTTTTTATAGTAATTTCTAAAATCTTAGTGGTTTCTTCTTGTAACTTGAAAAGAGATAATTTTATTTTTGTTTTAAACCATGGATCTTCTACTTTAGATAAACTTGTTTTCCAAGTGTCAAAATCTCATTTTTGTCAATTTATTTTTAGAACTTGAAACTTTTGACAACAATTTAAATGAACATAAATTATGAGAAAATAATAGCAAGCAAAATAACATAAGTAATAAAGTCAAGTATTGGAGTCTTAGCTTTTTCAAGGCTCCCAAGACTAAGAAGTAGACTAGTCCCAAAATAAAAATAAAATGAAAGAAAGAAAAATTTGTTTTAACTTGATGAGGACAAGTCTAAGACTAGAAACTAGTCTTAATTTAACAAAGAATAAATAAATTGCAACGGAATAAATAAATAAATAAATTGCATTTGCATAAAAATAAATAAATTGCAAGGGAGCTTATATGCTTTTAAAGAATATGTATATATATTTATATAATAATACTTAGATATAGTAACAATAATATGAACAAAAATAATAACATAAACATAAATAGATTTTCATGAACAATAACAACACATGAACATAATGTAACTTCCATAACATTTAGTCTTTGGAAACTCACACTATGGTGATGTAAAGTTACATGACATGAGAAGAAAGAAAATAATAGAATATGGTTACCTAAAGAAGATTTTGGTAGTAGTATGTGGTTATGGGTTTTTGTTGTAGGTAGAAGTTGTTTTGGAATTATTTTGAGAGAGTTTTGGGTGGTAGTTGGAGAGAGTTTTGAGAGGAGAATTTGAGAGAGTTTTAGTATATAATTTATGAGTAGTGAATGTGTGAAAGAAGATAAGAGTATTTATAGGAAAATGTAGAGTGATTTTTGTGTGATTAAAATAAATAAAAATTGAAACAAAATTGAGGGGAAATGGCAAGGGGGCACCGGCCATAGCTTGTTGGGGGGGGAGGGGGAGGGTGGTTTGGTGGGGGAGGGGAGATTTTATTTTATTTATATTTTTGTTAAATAAAAAATGTAATATATAAGGTAGATGTGAAATAAAGTTATGTGAAAGGTAAAAAGTAAGAATTATAGGTTATGGAGTGTGTAAGAGTAGGTGTAAGAAAAAGTAGAGATAAAAGAATAGTGTAGAATAGTAATAAATAGTGTAATTAAAGGAGATATGATTAATAAAGTACCGGTAGTAAGAAAATATGCGTATAAATGCAAAATTGATATTTTTGAAAACCTTGTATTTTTACGAGTCCAACGGTGTATTCAAAATATTTTTACTATTCTGGGGTCCTAGACACTTTTTTCAAGAATCACGTTCGATCGGGTTCGAAACAAGTTGCGGTTTCACTAATCTGATCTTTTTATGTTGCCTTAGATAATTCCGCACTAATCTACATTCTAAACTTCTACTTATTCTCACCGAGTTTCTTATTCGGGACTGCCGGACTTAAGCTATTACGTCTAACTAGGGTTTTGTTGACCATTAGAGCTCTAGTTGACTTTCGGTTTAGGATTTTAGGCTAAACCGATTCCAAAAATTTGGGGTTTACAACCTACCCCCCTTAAAAAAAGTTTTGTCCTCAAAACTTGTAAAGTCATAACTTGTAGCTTCAAATGAACTTGGATACTTAGCTTACACTTAATCTATAGTTCCTTTAGTTACTTTGAAAAAGATTTCTCCTTAAACTTCGACTTCCTTATTTTCCATCCTTGAACCTTTGGACAAATATCTATAATAGGTATTCCTTATAGGGAAGGTCCCTCTTAAAGAGTATCAACTTTTATCTCTGATGCTGGTTCAAACATTACTCATGTTCTTAACAGGTTTAGATGACAAGCTCATCTTGTTTTATTACTTCCCAAAGGTTTCACGATAATCACTTCCTATCCTTAAGCGCACATGATTCTCATTTTGAAATTTCTAAGGTCCTTCTCTTCCGATCAGTTTTATTTCTTTTGTCTATCTTGTGCCTTTCTCATTTCATGAGTCACTCTCGTTTGTTCCTCCAGGGTCCTGAATTGTTCTCCTTGATCGTTTGTTATGTAGCATCAAGGGGTCTCTTTTCTCCAAGTTTCCTTATTAGTTCCCCATTGTTGTACTATTCTCATGTCCTGGTTTGTTACGATCCTAACTAGGACTCCTTGCTTTCATCTCACAAGACTTTGCTAGGTTGTTCATAAAGAACGTTATATTAAGGAACGAGCCAAAATTGGTTAATCGATCAGCTTATGCCTTCCTGGAATCTACTCCCTTGGGTAGTCTAGTTCCATTTTTATTCCAGCATTGGCAAAGGCTTCATAGACCTTTTGTCTCTTGGAGTTCCTACTTCTCATTTGACACTTTGTTTGGTCCTTTAAAACTTTGGTATACCCGAGTTTTTCTCTAATGGGTTGTTAATCCCAAGCTACGGGTTATACTCATGACCTTTCTCTTACTTCCTTGATCTTAGTTCTTAAATTCATCCTTTAGTTTCTATATTATTATTGATCCGTATATCTTCCTTCTATATTATCTTCTTTATCCTTCATATCTTCTTATCTTAGCATTAAGCCCTTTTATCCATTTCCTTCAAGGTTGATTTTAATACCATGTCGATCGTCTCCTTCGTTTAAGCCTTGTTTTGAAATTTCGATGTTTAGATTCTCGATTTCTTGTATTAACTTCTTGTACTCCAGATTACATTCCTTGATTATCTCCCTTTCCTCTTTTTTGAATAGATTACGATTCTCGTCAATTTCCAATTTAATAAGGACTTGCATTCTTGGTTCCAGCTGGGTATTCCAAAAAGCATTACTAGAAGCTCGTAGTGTCCATAAAGAGTTTGAGAGCCACTCCTCTGAATCACTTTTTGATTTTATCATTGGTTGGTAGTACTTTGATCTTGATTCATGAGAAATTGAATTTGTTTTTTTCTAGTTGGTCAAAAGATCTTCAATTCCTGGTAGTGGTATTCACTCTCGATTGTGACTTTGCTCATCTCCGAGAATCAACGCATAAACTTAGGGTTTTATCCTTTTTTTTTCTCCTTTATAAGCCAACTGGCATATTCCATGGGGGTATGCTTGATTGCATAAAGCCTTGATTCAAAGTTCTTGTAGTTAATCTTCTGACTTCTTTTGATCTCCTTTAAGAACATTCAAAGGCCATTAGTCTTTTTCAAAGTTGATTTTCTTCTTTGGACGTCATCTTATTTATTCGGAACTTTATCGAAAATCGTGAATATCTCCAAGGGTCCCTCTGCATTTTCTTTTGCATCATCCAGATAGTCATTCGTTTTTGGAACTTTTTCTCTCAATTTGAAAGAATGTGACTCTTCTTTTCTCAATGTTATCTTCCCTTCGTATAGTTTTTATGAGTCCTATGTTCTCCTTGTGACTTTTATTGGAGCTTTATAGGGAAGTAAGCGTCTTGTACCATAGATTACTCCTTAATTCTATCACGAGCGGCTTTATGTTGTTTACTAGATGATTCTTCAACACTTTTCGTCATCCTTTCTTGGGGGATTTCAAATCTTTGACGTTTGCTATTGGTAGTCTTGTCCTCTTATCTAGGTCTGACAAAAGGATGTGTTGCTTTGAAATTTAAGAGAGCAAAAACATTATGGCTTCCTAACTGTAGGCTTCTTGCGTATTTGGCAAAGGGATTATTACTTCTGTTCGCATTTCTACTTAACTTTAAACTATTGCTTGCTATAAGGAATAACAACAAAGAGGGTTCAAAGCTTACCAATTCTCATGTCACAGCTATAGTCTCTATTGCTTCCCATGGTAGCCAGGCCTTTATCTTCTTCAGTTATTTCTTCACTTATCCATTGTCCTTCTAGGTTGTAGATTCGAATTCCTGAAGCAATGGATCCTGATCCGCTTTCACTTCTACTTCCATTTCCTTTCTCAATCCTTATAGGCACAACTTCCCCTAAAGATCTTGTTAGAATATTCCTTCCTTGTGGACAGTTTTGGTGAAATGCACTTTTTGTTTGTAGACATGACAAGTATTAATTCCTTTGTTTGGACATTTTGATATCTTATGGCCTGCATTTCCACAGAAGAAGCATTTTCCAAATAACTGAGGGCACTTCTTAGGGTAGTGTGCTCCATTGCACTTCCAACACTGGACGTCTTTTGTTGCGATCCTCCCACTGTCATCTTTGTCCTTATAGTTGTTGGAGATCTTGAATTTCTTTTGTGTGGGTATGGAACTGGATTCTACATACAACTTCTTATCAACGATCGAGGTTTCTTCTTCTTCTTTTCTTTCTCTCCTTTTCCTCGCTCCTTCTACTATCCGAGCTCTTTCCACTAATTCTTGAAAATTTCTTATGTCAAACTCTTCCAACCTCATTCTCAACTCTTCATCCAATCCTCCTATAAAGACTTGTCTTTCAATTCCTCGCTGTACTTGTAGGAGTCAGGGATATTGCAACAATATACTGAATTCGGTCTCGTATTGCTCGATAGTTCTTCCCTTCTGAGCAATTTGCAAGAAGTCTGCACTATATCTTACTCGTAAACTTCCTGGGAAGTAATTCTCCAAGAATTCATGTCTGAACATTTCCCAAGTGATTGGAGCTACCAATTCTCTTTTCTTTGATTCCCACCATATCCTAGCATTCAGATGAAGCATGAATATTCCATACTTGATTTGCAGGTGGGGTGGAACTTCATATGCATCAAAAGACATCTCAATTTAGGACAGCCAATCTTCGGCCTCCTCCGGCTTATCATAAGCTCCTTCAAAATAGCGGTTGCTTTTGATGAAGTTAGGCAACATACTTTTATATGGCCTCGGTGATGGGGGTGGAGGTAAAGGCGTATTTTGGGACTGTATGTTCCTTTGCACAGATGCCTCAGTTAATACTTATTGCTGCGGTGGTGTTGGCATAGGTGCTGGTGCTGTTGTTGGTGCAGCTACAAGTACGGGTGCTTGTGTTGGCATGTTTTGCCTAATCGCTTCTAACACGTGGGTCAAATGTCCTAGCATGGCATGCAAGTCCATCTGAGGTGCAGTGGCTCCTTGAGCAGCAGGTTGTTCTGCTTCCACCTCCGGCTAGTTAGAGGCACTTTGCTCCTCTCTTCGTCTACTTCTATTTCGGCTGTTTAAAACTTTCTTAAGTTAGGTTTTATAAAGTTTTGATAACTTAATTAAATTTTTGCTGGAAACTGGTGGATGTAACAGAAACTTTAACATACATAGAAGATAATAAAATTTAAATTAAAACAATTTCTGAAATCAACTCGAAGCATAACATAGTTAATTTTGAAATAAAGTTCATACATGAAAATAGAAATGTTCCAAGGAAATCACAAAAGGAAAACAACAAAACATTGTTCCGAAAACTAAAAGATAGACTGAGATCGCGGATCTAGTCTATGGTTACAAAATTTAAGTTGGACTTCTAGGGATATGCTCAATCTTCTTCCTTCCTCTCTTCATTCTTCGAGCGTATCTCCGGGATTGCTGCTGGACGATCCTGGGTTCCAGTCCCTCATGAATTGCTTAAAATATTTCCTCCTTTTCCGGGCTGCCTCCCTGGATCTTTCATGTATGTCGATCAATTCCTCCTCAGTCAATTCTGGTACTATGTCATGGACAGTTTTCCAAGTAACAGCTCCATCCGTCTCCATGCTGTTGTTCTCATTAGGTGGAGCACTGTCCATGTTCATGGCTGAGTCTGCACCTTGCCCTCTTCGAGTCTGTCGTCCCATTAAGTAGCGGATGATTCTTTCTTCAGTGCTATTACGGGGTTCATCTTCCCTAATAGCGGTCTGGTTGTTTTCTTCTTGTTCTGGTCCTTCTTCATTATCTTCTTCCGGGTCTTCTCCCGAATTTTCACTTTCTTCTTCCATTGGTTCATCTTTTATCACCGATCCATCCTCTCGTAGACGTAAGGTCTCGTCTCTCCCTAGTTGGATTCCTGTAAAGGCAGGCGGCTCGATAGGCACTTGGGTTGGGGGTCGTAGCACTTCCTAATATACTCCATGCTAGTGGAAGATATTGTTGATGTCAGCCTTCATCCATTCAAGATGATCCATCAGGTTATCATGGGCATAAACAAACATTGGTCCGATCTAGGTTCAAGTTCGAAAATCTGGTGAAGTTCGTCCTCCATCTTCTCTAAGAACAAATGTTGCTTCCTTCAACATAGGTCTATCTTCAGCAATGGCAGCGATACGTTCCACGGCGTATATCATTTCCAACTCGGCATTTTCTTTCCTATAGGGCAGTTGTGGATAGTCTGTACCACTCCCTTCCATTCGGTTTGCATCATTCCCCTCTTCCAGATTAGGAACATTTCCGAACGGTCTTAGGTTGTCCTGCTAGGGCAAACTCCTCGCATAAAACTCTAAGTCTCAATCGGTAATCCTCTGGTTTTTCGAAAGGTCCTTTTCGGGAGTTCTTGGCTTGAAGACGGGCCTCATCTATGGTGATCTATGTAAAAGAGAGAGACTAGAAAGCTTATTCTACCCATTCTATTTCATCTAAGTCTTTCTTATTTCTATTCAATTCTTCTTAAGTCCAATTCTATACTTATGATTCCTAGGTTCTTAACCATGCTCTGATACCAACTTAAATTGTCACGCCTCGAAGGGTATCCTAAATATGACAGTCCGCCACACTCAATATTAAAGCTTAAGTATGACAACCTTAGTCATTCCCAAAAGCATTTATATTAAGTGTAAGGCGTGCTTTCACAACTTTAGAGAACCATACATGGAATTATGAAGCTTAAGAAGGTACAATAACAAATTAAGAAAAGAGGATTCATAATATTCAATTACTTATAACAACGATCTTTACAACTTAGGGTTAATTCCCTTTGATTACTAATCTATTACAAGGATATTTGTACATCAATACTAATACTACACTTCATCTAAAATTTCCTTTATCCAAAAGAAATTACCTGATCGCAGGGTCCGTGGCCTTAACCATAAAGGAAAATGCAAAAGATATCTATGGGGTATAAGCTAACAGGCTTAGTGAAATTATAAATAACACAAAGTTTCAAACAAGTTAATTAACAAACAAATGGAATGCAACATACACGTGGGCAAACAAGGCATATAGTTTTCCGGAACTATATGTTGAATGGATTTGCACCTCCATTCGGGTTTGGTGATACATAACCTCAAACAAGTAGTTTTAATAAAAGTTTTATGCTTTCGATCAATATCGCCAAGCACATGAAGTCTACTTGAATTGAGCCTTTCTTTCGGATCTTGCCAAGCATTTTCCTTTTTCCATAACGCCGCCAAGCAATCGCGTTCGGATCCTCCGCCAAGTGTTGCTTTCGACATGAGCTTACTATCCTTCTCACCCAAGGATAATAACCCAAAATGCAATGTGACTCACTTCGTGGTATGCATGAATCCATTTATTTATGATACCGTAACATTATTATTATCAAGTTTATGGTGATCAAAGCATTTTATACAAAGCAAGTATTTATACTAAAACAAACATTTTAAATCAATTCCGGCCTCGATATTCTTAGGATTCTTTCAAAGAATTAATTAACATACATATCCATTTTCCTTTTCCTAACTCTAATGCAACTAAATTACAAGCACAACAAGTATAGCATTTAAAGGAAATAAACTCACGATGCCATGTCGACTATTCTTCTACACCGATGAGTCGTTCATACACTCCACTCAATCGAAATAATCTTCGGGATATAGGTATCCTTCTTCGGAGTCATCTAGCCAAAGAAAATACCCACAATGAGTATTTCTTGATGATTTTCTTGAATTTTGACAAAACAATATCAAAAGAACTTTAAAGTTCGTATAAAGGAATGTTCCAACTTAAAATGGCCATAACTTGGTCATTTTAACTCGAATTGCACATAATATACCGATTTCTACTACTACTCGAAAAGATCTACCCATTTCCAAAATTATTTTTAAAAAAAAGGTCATATAGGCTCCGAAAAGTGGCGACAAAATTCACCACGGATTTTCCAATGCAAAAACAATTTGGTTTAAGAATTCAAAATTTGTTTGATAAATACTTAGTTATCTATATAGTTGAAAAATTCTCTTTTTATGGTTATTTAGCTCATATTCATTCATGCTCAAGTATTTGTTGTCCATTCATGTTGCTCAAGTAAAAATCATGTAGGTTTGGAGTTTTTTTTTTTTTAGTTTACATGATTCTCTTTTGTAAATCTCTTGAAATGAACATTTTGTTTCTTTTGTTTTCCAAAGATGTTTTATGTTGACATATATATATATATATTTCCAAGTAACTTTTTGAAAATAACTTTTCTTCTTTCTATGTTTTCTATATTAATACTATTTTTCCTATTTATTTTTCCTATAATAATTTCTTTGTCTATTTGTTTACAAAAATCTTTCATTTGAAAATTTCTCATTCTTTCCTCATATTATGTTTTTCATAGAAATTATCCTTGCATAAAAATTTATTTTCTTTATAAAAACAAAGTTGGATAATAAGTGTTTTAAAGAAACTTTTTATAGTAATTTCTAAAATTTTAGTGGTTTCTTCTTGTAACTTGAAAAGAGATAACTTTATTTTTGTTTTAAACCATAGATCTTCTACTTTACATAAACTTGTTTTCTAAGTGCCAAAATCTCCTTTTTGCCAATTTATTTTTAGAACTTGACACTTTTGACAACAATTTAAATGAACATGAATTATGAGAAAATAATAGCAAGTAAAATAACATAAGTAATAAAGTCAAGTATTGGAGTCTTAGCTTTTTCAAGGTTCGCAGGATTAAGAAGTAGACTAGTCCCAAAATAAAAATAAAATGAAATAAAGAAAATTTTGTTTTGACTTGATGAGGACAAGTCTAAGACTAGAGACTAGTCTTAATTTAACGAAGAATAAATAAATTGCGACGAAATAAATAAATAAATTGCAATGGAATAATAAATAAATTGCATTTACATAAAAATAAATAAATTGCAAGTAAGATTATATTCTCTTAAAGAATATGTATATATATATATATATAATAATACTTAGATATAGTAACAATAATATGAACAAAAATAATAATATAAACATAAATAGATTTTCATGAAGAAAAACAACATATGAACATAATGTAGCTTCCATAACATTTAGTCTTTGGAAACTCACACTATGGTCATGTAAAGTTACATGACATGAGAAGAAAGAAAATAATAGAAGATGGTTACCTAAAGAAGATTTTGGTAGTAGTATGTGGTTATTGGTTTTGTTGTATAGGTAGAAGTTGTTTTGGAATTATTTTGAGAGAGTTTTAGGGTGGTAGTTGAGAGAGTTTTGAGAGGAGAATTTGAGAGAGTTTTAGTATAGAATTTGTGGGTAGTGAATGTGTGAAAGAAGTGAAAAAGGAGGGGAGTATTTATAGGAAAATGTGGAGTGATTTTTGTGTGATTAAAATAAATAAAAATTGAAACAAAATTGAGGGAAACGGGCAAGGGGGGCGCCGACCATAGCTTGTGGCCGGGGGGGGGGGGGGGGGGGGGGGGGGGGGGGGGGGGGGGGGGGGGGGGGGGGGGGGGGGGGGTTGCATTTTATTTTTTATTTTTTATTAATAAATAATGTAATATGTAAGATAAATGTGAAATAAAGTTATGGGAAAGGTAAAAAGTAAGAATTATAGGTTATGGAGTGTGTAAGAGTAGGTGTAAGAAAAAGTAGAGATAAAAGAATAGTGTAGAATAGTAATGATTAGTGTAATGTAAAGTAGATATAACTAATAAAGTACCGGGTAGTAAGAAAGTACGCGTATAAATGCGATATCTGTTATTTTTACTTACCGAAAAATTACAAAATTGATATTTTTGAAAACCTTGTATTTTTACGAGTCTAACGGTGTATTCAAAATATTTTTACTATTCTGGGGTTCTGGACACGTTTTTCAAGAATCATGTTCGATCGGGTTCGAAACAAGTTGCGGTTTCACTAATCTGATCTTTTTATGTTGCCTTAGGTAATTTCGCACTAATCTACATTCTAAACTTCTACTTATCCTCACCGAGTTTCTTATTCGGGAGTGCCGGACTTAAGCTATTACGTCTAACTAGGGTTTTGTTGACCATTAGAGCTCCGATTGACTTCCGGTTTAGGATTTTAGGCTAAACCGATTCCGAAAATTTGGGGGTTTACAAGGCGTGACAAGAAGATTTTTTTTGTTGATTATATGAAGATAATAATGGAATGAAAAAAAAGAGAGAGTTAGAAAGAGAACTTTAAAGGGGAAAATTAGAGGGAGAAGTTGAGAAATGATTTTTGTAGAGTTTTGTTATGGTAAAAGAAAAGTGCGTAAGAAGTGAAAGAGAGAAGGGATATTTATAGATAGATGATTTTAGTAGAGTTTTTGGAATCTTTATATTATTAGGAGTTTAATAGTGTTATTAGAATATTTTTACCGTTCGATGCGTCGGGGCATGGTTTTTGAAATCAGATCCCATTCGGGTTCAAAACGAACTAATTTTTTACTAATATGATATTTTTAAGCTTTACTATATTGGTACGGACTATAATCTACGATTAATTCAATTTTATTACTCTAGGGCTAAAAGAGTAGGATTGCCAAATCTAGTTTTCCTAGGGCTTATTGTTGGCTTAATTGACTTTTTGGGATTCATTTTAATTCCGACTTTAAGATTTACTTACAAGATTATAAAATTTTGGGATTTATGACTATATTATATTTGGTTCAAAATTTAATTTTTTACTTCATTTTTATGATTTATTTAGTATTTAACAATTTTTTGGATTGTTTAGTCGAGTCTATGGTTATGGGTTGACTTTGTTTAACTTTTTGTGATAATTGAAAATTTTTATTCTAAAATTCATCAAATGGTTTAAGGTTTTAGTACTTTGTTGCTGAGTATTATTTGGATATATCATCTTGATTTACGTGCTATGGATCATATAGAGGAATGATGTCACGCCTCGAGGGGTACCCTAAATATGATAGTCCATCGTACACAATACTAAAGCCTAAGAATGACTATCTTAGTTATGTAAATGCTTCCATATCATGTACAAGGCGTACATCACAACCAAGGAAACACATCGGAGTAGCTGTCATGCCCCTGAAGGGTAACCTAAACGTGGCAGCCCACCACATATAATATCAAGACTCAATAATGACCTCCTTAGTCATGTAAAAGTCTTAGTATTACATGTAAAGTGTCTAGCACGGTAATAGGAAACGCTTTTGGGAAGTATGGTCTAAGCAAGTAAAAATGAACATACAAGAATCCAGAAATAACATAGATTATAATATTAATAATCAAAGGTTTATTACATGATTCTTAGGAGCATACTCCCGCTAAATCCCAAAGATCGAAATAGTCTTTACAATATTTAAATACTACATCAAAGATTTCAAAGGAATTCTAATCTAATTCTTCAAGTAGATTTCTTTTAAAAGCTCCAAAAGAATACTTACGCGGATAAGAGGAGACATCGGGTACAATAAATAAGTGTTCCTGAGAATGCAAATACCTATAGGGGCGTAAGCTTACGAGCTTAGTGAGTAAATCCCAAAAATTCATACTTGAAGTAAAATATCAACCAAGTTTATTAGGCAAGCAAATGGGATGCAACAAACACATGAGCATACAAGACATATGACTTTTCGGGAATCATATGTTGAATGAATTATGCCATTCATTCGGGGTTAGGTATTCTGGCCAATTACGGTCACAACTTCTTTTTAAAATATTTTTAAAGATCTTATTGGCTCCTATACGCCATAAAGAACATGTAGCTATTACAGGCTCCTCCTAGCTACCAATTTATGTAGTTTTTACCGGCTCCTACTCGCCACCTACATGATATATTAGTTATGCCTATCACTACTATTGTAATCCCTTTAATTTTACGTAACTTAATTTTAACAAATACAAAAAATGTAATATATAATTATATTGAATAATTGGAACAAGTAGTAAAAACCACTCCAAATTTTGCTCGATTTAAAAATGTTAAGGTGAGAATGAAATTGATTATAATTAGAAAGATTATAATCTCTACCAATAAAAATTTCGAAATATAAACTATAATTTCTAAGATCTCAAATAATTTATAAGCAACGATAAACCAATCGTCAATATAAATTCCTGAATCCTTTACCCATAAGTTTAATGCTTAGAGATAAATCATACATTTGTTAAACAATGAAATAATGGTGAATAAAATATTTTAATATGCTAACACTATTAAAATAGCCCTAGAAAAAAATATGTTGTTATTAACAAATTAGTATAAATAACTCCTATACAGTAAAACATAATATTTGGTAAAATGATCAATAGTCCAACAAGAAATCATAGTTAACCTTAATTTTAAATCACAATAACAAACGATTAATTTTTAGAACCTACAAGTTATAAAATTATAGACTAAGGATAAATCACTAAATTACAAAAGATACGATAAGATTAAAAATAGATTGATTATAAGAATCTAGATCTTAAATAAATATTTAAATTTCGCTTATATTCTAATTAAAAGATTTAGAGATTTTAGAAATTAAAATCCTAAGTTGCCAATGCAACTTTCAATAATTTTCATAAATAGGAAATGAACAAATTAGCAATGTGAAACTAATATCAAATATATGATTCAACAAAAATCTTAAAATGACCTATGAGTTGTAATAAACTCAATCCTAGTTTGAAAAACCCAAATAAAAATTTCTTTGACCTTAATAGATACAAAAAATGAGATTTCCTATTTTGAACTAATAATTCCATATATAATTATAAGTAGCTCTAAATTTCAAAACCAATAAGATATAGTTTATTAACAAAGCTTATTGGTATAAAACAATAATCCCAAAGATGAATTACTAGGATTATAAATACATAATAGATACTATTACTGATCTATAATTACTAATCTAGATCTAAAATGAAAATTTCAAAACCTGGTGTTATACTTGTGAGGGAATTCTGAATTCATTACGATTTAGTTCCTAATTTGATTTATTGAACTTGAAAAACTTAATCGCGTAAGTTAAAATACAAAAAAAAAAAAATTAATCGTGTAAACTAAATATTTGTATACATAAATAATCTAGAAATTTTATAGGAATCTAGAAATTTTATAGGAACCTAGAAAATTCTATTTCGATAAAACGTGTATATAACGGTTATAAATATACGTTTCTAAATTAATCTTTGTTAGAATATTTAGGTTAACTATTAATCAAACAATAAACAAATAACAAAAAAAATGAAACATTGTAGAATTCTTCACACTGGAATTGGAATCACGTGAATATAGGAGAATGTCTTCACGTTGAATAAGGAGGAGTCAAAATTTCCACGCATGAAGTAGAGGACGTAGCAAATTGGAATCTGCTGGAATTGCATCACGAGCAAGAGAAGATCACATGAACAAAGATCACATACACAGCAAGGGAGATGAAAGTTTTTCAGTATTCACAGCTGTAGCAGGGAATATGGTGCAAATTTTTCTACAGTTGCAAGATGGATTTCGGCTGCTGCTGTACATGCAATCTACGTCCCCCAATTTACACCATTTGAAGCTCCAAAAGTCCAAATGAAAATGACATGTAGACAACAACACAAAACAAATTCAACTCTTGTCCAAAACTTCAAAGATATCGGCTACAACAAACTCTAATTTTTGTCAAACTTTGGTCCAAATTTGAGCTCTAAAGATCAACTTGAAAATAACACTCAAACCAACCACAAAATGCCAGCTAGGATCTTCATTAAATGAAGAAGAAGTCCAGCTCAAACAAGTAAGGAAACAACTCAATTTTACCATGTACTCCACCATGATTTCCACCTGCAGCAGGAGGAAGAATGGAACAAACAGCAGCTTTGTCACTCAATTGTCTCCACCGAATATAGCTTAGTTTCTAGGCTTTAAAGGAGTTGAACATTTGACTATTAAACACCAATAAAAAACCTTCAAATGTACACTTCAAACACCAATTATTGGCTAGAAAACAACAAAGGAAATCTGATGAAAAACCATGCAAACCAACATGGAAAAAACAGCAAATAAAACTATAGTTGAAAATTTGGAATTTAGCCTTTGTTTTCACACGAATTTCAACCCGATTTTTGTGAAACTTGAGCTCCAAATTTACACCTATAAATTACCTTAATTAGCTAGCAAACAAACACAATTAATGCCCCTAAAAAAAGCCACGAATTATGTACAAATTCATTGAAAATCGACCTCAAAACCGCACAAGAATTTCAACCTAAGAAACAACAACAGAAACTTATATTTTTCAAGTCCAAAATAACTTCCTTAGTCTCCTAAATCTAGCATAACTGTAAACCCCTAAAATTGTCAGTTAATTTTAAGTTTGATCTTAGAATTAAAAGTCAACCGAAACCCTAAAGGTCAGCAAAAGTCTAGTACAAACCCTGGATTTTAGATTCAGCATACCCATTTTCTTTAAGCCCTAGAAAATGAAGTTGGAATAATTAGTGGTAATAGTTTGTAATGGCTTTAGATTATATAAAAATATCAAATTTGCGAAATCCGAGTGTCCTTTAGACTCGGACGAGATCAGTTCTCAAAAATCATGTCTTGGAGCCCGGAATATGAGTGTCTAAGTACTAGATCTACTACTTATAATACATGAAAAGGAGTTTAAGAGCATGAACATATATTTTTATGCAAGATCTCTACTTTTACATGCATGAACATGATAATATCTCAACCAAAAACTCATCAAACACAAGATCTACTCTTGTGATGGCTTGATATTCATGTATTAGCATTTTCTTATCCCTAGCAAATGCTCATAGGGATTTAAAGTGAAAATACTCATGAATAGTCTTGCCATTGTAAGATTAAATGGTAGAGAGGCTTAAGAATCATCACCTAAGGTTGGATTAAGTGAAGAAATGAAGAAGAAAGAAGCTTGTTTTATGTGTGTGTGTGATGGGGGTAGAGGCTCACGACACTTAGAGGGAAAATAGATAGAATTTGTGAGTTTTTTGAAACAAAAGAAGTAAACGAAGGAGAGAGAAAAGAAGAGATTATTTATATTAAGTGATTTAGGGTTTGTTTTGTATTATAAAAGAAGGAAAATAAAAAAAAAAAATTGGGGGGTAAATAGGGGGGGGGGGGGGGGGTTGTGCTGGCCATGCTAGAGGAAGGGAGAGGGAGAGATTTAAATTTGTTAAATTTGTAATTTATCAAATAAAAGTATTAAATGTGATAATTTATTCAAGAGACAAAAATTTCTTGGAAAAGAAAATATAATGAGTGTTTGTAAGGATGTAAGACTAGGGTATGGGTTGTGTGTATAGTAGGTTGTACTTGTGAATAGTGATAAATAGTAGATAAAACATTTACTTTACCGGTAGTAAAGAAAATATGGGAAAAAGGCTATAACTGTAATTTTTATAACCCGAAAAATTATAAAACTTATATTTTTGAAATCCTTATAAAATTTCGGTTCTAAAGAGAATTCGGGAATATTTTTCTGAGTTTCCAGTTCTGGGGCTAGCTTTTCCGTAATGGAGCTCGGGAAGGCCCGGAATAGAAAATTTTTCGAAATCAAAACTTTTTATGGTTTGAAATATACTTTAAAACAATATTCCACATTAAATTATTTTATAAAAGTTCTTTTGATATGAAACCGAAGGAAAGCTGGGTCTAAGGTTTCTAGGTTTCTCTCACAAAGCTTGAACTAAACCGGTTTAAGATTTCGTTTTCCTGTTTCTGAAGTTTACATGATTACTAGGAAAACCAGGGTTTACAACCTTCCCACCTTCAACAAAGTTTTGTCCTCAAAAGTGAACTGACGTACCTTGTCCCTCAAACAACTCGAGGTACTTTCTCTGGATCTCCTCTTCAGCTTGCCAAGTTGCTTCATCGGAGGCATGATTTCTCCACAACACCTTAACATAATGAATCTCCTTATTCTGTAGCTTTTGGGTTTTCTTGTCCAAAATCTTTATGGGATGTTCTTCATATGTCAAATTCTCTTTCAGCTAAATGGGTTCCAAGTCCAAAATCCTTTCGGGTCGGGTACATACTTTCTTAATACCGACACATGGAACACGTTGTGAATTTCTGACAAGTTTGGTGGCAAGGCTAGTCGGTACGCTAGATCTCCAATTCTTTCCAAAATTTCAAAGGGTCTAATATATCTCGGGCTCAACTTTTCTTGTGTACGTATTCTCCTTATGCTTTTGATCGGGCTTATTTTCTGATACACATAGTTGCCTACTTTAAACTCGAGTTTCCTTCTTTTCAAATCTGCCCAGCTCTTTTTCCTATCTTGAGCCTCTTTCATTTTCCATTGGATTACCCTCACCTCATCGGCCGCTTCTTGTACCAATTATGGCCCGATAACTAACTTTTTCACGTCATCCCAAAACTTAGGGGACTTACAACGCCATCCATATAAGGCTTCGTAGGGTGGCATCTGAATAGTTGAGTGGTAGCTATTATTGTAAGCAAACTCGATGAGAGGTATGTGGTTATCCCAGCTTCTTTTGAATTCCAACACACAAGCTCTTAACATGTCTTCTAAAGTTTGGACTGTCCGCTCAGACTGTCCATCGGTCTGAGGGTGGTATGCCGTACTGAAGTGTAGTTTGGTACCCAAGCCCTTCTGTAGACTTGTCCAGGACTTAGACACAAATCTCAGGTCTCTATCTGAAACAATCCTTGCTGGTATACCGTGTAGCCGCACAATCTCTCGAATGTAGATCTTAGCCAGCTTGTCCATTGAATAAGTCATGTTTATGGGTAAGAAGTGTGCCGACTTAGTCAATCGATCCACTATTACCCATATGGCATCACAACCCAAGGAAGTCCTTGGAAACCACATACAAAGTCCATGGATATCTAATCCCACTTCCATTCGGGGATGAGTAAAGGCTTTAACAATCCTCCTGGCCTTTGGTGTTCCACTTTCACTTGTTGACGAACCAGACACTTCATTACATATTCTGCTATATCCCTCTTCATGCCATTTCACTAATAGTGGCTTTTCAAGTCCTCGTACATCTTGGTACCTCCAGGATGCATGGTGTACCCAGAGTTGTGGGCGTCACTCATTATCTCTTTTCTCAACTCCCCGTCTTCGGGCACACATAATCTTCCCTTCATTCTGATCACATCCTCATCATCTATTGCAAAGTCTAGGTATTTCCCCGCTTGGGTTTTCTTTTTTATCCTTTGTATCACTTCGTCATACCTTTGGGCCTCTTTGATTCTTTCAATCAAGGTTGGTTCCACTACCAGATTAGCTATCTCAAGCTCTGCACTTTGGTCTATGAACTCAATCCTTAACTTCTCAAAATCTCTAATCAGATCTCTTTGGCTAGTGATTAAAGCAGCTACTTCCCCATAATTCTTCCGACTTAAGGCTTCTGCAACTGCATTAACCTTCCCTGGACAGTAGTTTAATCCCAAATTGTAGTCTTTATCAATTCCAACCATCTCCTCTGCCTCATGTTCAATTCCTTGTGTGTGAACAAATACTTAAGACTCTTGTGATCTGTATATACTTCACACTTTTGCCCATATAAATAATGTCTCCAAAGTTTCAAGGCGAAGACAACTACGGCCAACTCCAGATCATGCGTAGAGTAGTTCTGCTCGTAGGGTCTTAACTATCGAGAGGCATAGGCAATAACCTTTCCTTCTTGCATTAGTACGCATCCAAGGCCATTCCTTAAAGCGTCACTATGCACCGTATAAGACTTTTCCTAGTCTAGCAAAACTAAGATCGGTGCAGATACTAACCATTGTTTCAATTCTTGGAAACTCTGTTCTCTTTTATCTGTCCAAACAAATTTCTTGCTCTTTTGTGTCAACTGAGTCAGTAGTTTAGCTATCTTTAAAAAATCTTTCACAAACTTGCGATAGTAGCCAGCCAATCCTAAGAAAATTCTCACTTCGGTGACTATTTGTGGCTGTTTCCATTCCACTATAGCCTTAATATTTTTGGGGTCAACTGATATCCCCTCTCCTGTTACAACATGTCCGAGAAAAGATATCTTATCTAACCAAAAATCACATTTGGATAATTTGTCATACATCTTGTTTTCTCTCAAAGTTTGTAATGCCATCCGAAGATGTTCCTCATGTTGTTCCTTAGTCTTGGAATATATCAAAATATCATCAATGAAGATGATTACACACTTGTCCAAAAGTGGCTTGTAGACTTTGTTCGTAAGATCCATAAATGTTGCTGGTGCATTAGTCAGTCTAAATGACATCACTAGGAACTCGTAATGTCTATAACAAGTATGAAAAGCCGTCTTTGGTACGTCCTCAGGCTTAATTCTTAACTGATGATATCCTGAGCGCAGATCAATGTGTGAGAACACAGACGCTCCTTGTAGCTGATCAAACAAATCATCAATCCTTGGTAAGGGGTATCGATTCTTGATGGTTACCTTGTTTAGCACACGATAATCGATACATAACCTCATAGATCCATCCTTCTTCTTTACAAATAGGATAGGTGCGCCCCATGGCGACACACTTGGTCCTATGAATTTCTGATCCAAAAGTTCATGTAGTTGGATCTTTAGCTCTTTTAGCTCAGCCAATGCCATCCGGTATGATACCTTAGATATTAGTTCGGTATCTGGAGCCAATACAATCTCAAAGTCAATTTCTCTTTTCGGTGGCAACCCAGGTAAAATTTCTGGAAACACATCCAAGTACTCGTTTACTACCGGTATATCCTTTTCCTCCTGAGTTTTCTCCTCGTCTAGAATACCTTCGATAGGCACCATCCCTTCATCTTCCATCATCAATTTAAAATAATTTAACCCAAACTTTCTTGGAACTATGGTTTCTCCTATGAACTCCACTCCTTCTCCGGATTGATCATAGAAACTCACCATCCTCTTTTGGCAATCTACTACAGCTCTGACCTTGCTTAACCAGTTCATGCCAAGAATAACTTCATATTTATTCATTTCCAACACTATCAAATCACTCCTTGAGTGATGCCCTTGAATCTCCAATGGGCAATCCTTTATTATTTCTCGAGTTAACACTATAATTCCGGTGCGTGTTTTAATTCTCAGGCTAGTAGTAGTTATGACTATATGTAATCCAAGTCGCCCAGCCAAACTAGTGGTGACAAACGAGTGGGTCGCTCCCGTGTCAAACAAAACATAAGCCTCAATTTCATTCACCCGTATATGCCCTGTGGTCAACAAACATCCATCACTACTCGATCCTAAAACACTTTCACTACTACCTATTTGGGGGTTTTAGATTCCAGCTTTCCCATATACAAATTTCAATTCCTTACAGAAAACTTGTTAAATAAAAAACTTTTAACTTAAGAGGGTTTTGTTACTAACCTGTCACTAAACCGCTATCCACGCCGTCTCCTTGGTCCATGGCGGCCAACTCTACCTCCTCATCATCATCCTCCTCGACGATCCACTAGCCCTCAAAGTTGTAGAGTCTCATCCCATGCATAGCTGATGCTGCACAGCTCCCGCTTTTACTCCCTGACCTCATAGGGTTGGTATTGCTCGAAGTCCCAAATAGTCGAGCGGTCACATTTTTCCTTTGCGAGCATTCAGAAGCCAGGTGCCCCTTCTCTTTACAGATGAAGCAAGTCACGGCCATTTTCTTTGGACATGTATAAACCATATGGCCAGACTCACCACAAAAGTAGCACTTATTTCTCAACTGCAGGCATTGCCTAGGGACATGAGCCTCCTTGCATTTCCAGCAAGTGACACTAGCTTTTGACTGATTCGGCCTCCCACTAGCATTGTCCTTGAATCCAAGATATGGCTTGTACCTCTTTCCTTTAAACCCTGAACTCGAGGCATCAAACAGCCTCCTTACGAACACTCTCTTTTTAGGTTCCTGGTATTTCCTTTTCCTGGCTCCCTCTATCACTCAAGCCTTTTCTACCAACTCTAGGTAGGTTCTCACTCCAAATTCTTCTAGTTTGATTCTTAATTCTTCATCCAGACCTCCCAGAAATACTTGTTTCTTTAACTCCTCACTGTCCCTAAAGGATTCAGGAGCATATTGTGGCAGGTGTGTAAACTCCATCTCATACTGTTCCATAGTCCTTCCCTTTTGCTTGACATGCAAGAAGTCTGCACTATATTTTACTCTTAAGCTTGAGGGAAAATAATTCTCCAGAAATTCCCGACAGAAGGACTCCCATGTAATGGGTAGGGCTAAGCTTCTTCTCTTAGAGTCCCACCAGACTCTTGCATTATATCTCAACATATATGTCACGTATTCCAATTGCAAGTAGGGTGGAATCTCGTAAGCAACAAAGGAGCGCTCAATCTGAGCTAGCCAATCCTCGGCTTCATTGGGCTTACCGAATGCCCCGTCAAAATACTGGTTACTCTTGATAAAGTTCGGTAAGGAGCTTCGATGAGTCCTTCGGTGATGAGGATCATCAAGCATCAATGGGTCCAAAGTTCAAATCCAACGATCCATTGCAAGATATTGGAGGTCCTATGACAAGAGCTAAAGCTAAACGAATGAGGGAGGCATTGCAAGGACTTGTTATGGAGTTGCAAGAGAAGGAATTGCATTTATCCACCAATAAAAATGAGTCAAAGTGCTTAACATCATCAAAATAAGCTCCGGAGGGGATCTAAATGGAAAGCAAGTGAAATAGAGAAAAGAAGGAGCCAAGAAGTGCCCTGAAGGATTAATGGCTGCCGGCCATTATATCTGCTCATTGCGAATTTTGAGTCCATAACACTCAAGGCCACCGGCCATCTTTTGTTGGCCGCCAGCCATCTTTTATGGACGTGATTTAATGTATTTTGACGTTTTGTTTTCCTTTCTTTGGCTATTAAAACCCTATTAAGGTTATGTATCAAGAAAAGATGAATTATATGAATGTTATTCATTCTCTTTGAGGGAAAACTCCATCTTGTTCCTTGTGAACGAATTTCCATTTGATTTTCTTGGTCTAAACACTTAAGGAGATCGACGTGATAACTAGGTTGCGATCAACAGGTTTGTTCGAGGTCTAGTTCCATTCCATTCCATTCATTGATAATTAGGTTGCGATCAACAGGTTTGATTGAGGTCTAATTCCATCCTACGACAACTTGTCTCAAGACGATCCTCGGGTTCCAATTCCAATCAACGATTTGGGGGTTCTAGGTTTAATATACCTAGGGTTACCATATCATTTGGTATCAGAGCTACGGTTTCTTGTCACAAGTAATCTATCCTTTTATCTTTATTTAATCTTGCTATCTATTTGTTGTTGTTCTTGATTAGGGTTCTTGAGTCAAAAAAAAAAAGAGAAAAAAAAGAAAAGAACCATCTTTATATTGTTCCATTTGTCAAAAAAAAAAAAAGAGAAAAGAAAGAAAAAAGAACCATCTTTATATTGTTCCATTTGTCAAAAAAAAAAAAGAAGAAAAGAAAGAAAAGAACCATCTTTATATTGTTCCATCTGTCAAAAAAAAAAAAAAAGAAATTGTTATCAATATTCTCTTGGGATCTTGTCATAGATCTAAGTTTCTGTTCCGTCTTTTCAATTCTCAGAATTTGCGGTATATACGTTCTTGAGATTGGATCTTGTTCTTTTTCAATTTCATCTTTGACTCCGACCAATTTGTTGTTGAAATTTTCTGGTTATTGCGTGAGTTCACCTTAGTGATTTATTTTGAGAAAATCATTGAGAGAATTCCAAACAAGGGATTGTGAGATTGAGTTGTGAGGAACATTATTTTCTTGAGCGAAAAGACACGAGTGTGAGTGTCATTTGTTGAGTGAAAACACGTGAGGGAGCGAATTGTGAGGATTATTATTTTTCTTGTTTGATTATTACTAACCAATTTTCTGCAGGTGTTAAGATATGGGTAGTGACGGAGAAAGTGATAAGATTGATATGAAATTGTTCGTCAAATCGATACAGGATCAGTTTAGGATGATGAATGCAAGGCTTGACAATATAGAATCCGCAAGTAAGACTAAGAGCAATAGAGGAATGAGACGTAATGAAGAAGAGATTGATGAATCTGAGTCTGAAGGATCCGGAGTTATAAGAAGGTGGAGGAATGCTCCAAAACAAGATAATTTCTTAGGGAATATCAAATTAAAGATACCTCCTTTTCAAGGTAAAAATGACCCGGAATTGTTTTTAGAATGGGTGAGAAAGGTGGATCATGTCTTTGATTGCCACAATTACTCCGAAGACAAAAAGATCAAGTTGGCTTCTGTTGAGTTTTCCGACTATGCTAGTGTATGGTGGGATCAACTTGTGCGAAATAGGAGGAGAAATGAGGAGAGACCCATTAGTACTTGGGATGAAATGAAGGCGGTGATGCGAAAAAGATTTATCCCTGGTCACTATTATAGGGATTTACATAGAAAATTACAAGGTTTGACACAAGGGTCAAGAAGTGTAGAGGATTATTACAAGGAAATGGAAGTAGCTATGATCCGGGCTGATGTGAAAGAGGATGATGAAGCTACTATGGCTAGATTTCTCAATGGATTGAACCGTGAGATTGCTAATGTGGTAGAACTCCATCCTTATCTTGATATTGAGGAGTTGTTGCACAATGCCATAAAAGTGGAGCAACAATTAAAGTTTAAAGGGTCTTCTCGATTTGGTTCTACTTCTAATTCTTCATGGAAGTCCACTTGGAAGAAGAACAATTCAGATTTGAAGTCCAAGGAGGATTCAAAGGCCAAAAGTCCTGTTACTCCATACAAAGGTAAATCTGAAACTAAGTCTTATGGTAAATCTCGTGATATTCAATGTTTCAGGTGTAAAGGATTTGGACATATTGCTTCTCAATGTCCGAATCAAAGGGCTATGGTTATTTTGGATAATGGCGATGTTGAAAGTGTGAGTTCAGGAGATGATCCTGATATGCCAGCTTTGGAAGACTGTAGTGATGTAGATGTGGAAGGTCCTGTGAAAGGAGATTTATTGGTTACTAGGCGAGTCCTTAGTACTCAACCTAAGGATGAGAGTGAAAGTGAAGAGGTACAGCGTGAGCATATTTTTCATACCCGGTGTCATGTGCAGAAGAAGGTATGTACACTGATTATTGATAGTGGTAGCTGCACTAACGCTGCGAGTACCTTGCTAGTTGATAAATTGAAGTTAAAATCTGTGAAACATCCAAAGCCCTACAGATTACAATGGTTGAATGAATGTGGGGAGATCAAGGTGACAAAACAGGTTCTTATTTCCTTTTCTATAGGAAATTATCATGATGAAGTTTTGTGTGACATAGTTCCCATGCAGGCTAGTCACTTACTGCTAGGCCGACCTTGGCAGTTTGATAGGAAAGTGACATATGATGGGTACAAGAACCAATATTCTTTTGTTCTAAATAAAAGAACTGTGATTCTCACTCCTCAGAAACCATGGGAAGCATGTGAAGATCAAGTGAGGGTAGCAAGAGAGTTTCGAGAGAAACACATGAGTGAACAAGATAAGAGTGGCAAGAGAGAAAAAGTGAGAAACAAACACTTGTGAGTTATGATAGAGGAGAGTCAAACACATTGAGTGGAGAGGAAGTTGCAAGAAAAAGTGAGGTTAAAAGTGCAATCATGGCAAGGAAACAACTACTTGTACTCATGTACAAGGATGTTTATTTTACTACTTCTGACCTTAACTCTTCGTTGCCAAGTGTGGTGGTTTCTCTTTTGCAGGAATATGAGGATTTATTTCCTGAAGAAGTTCCAAGGGGATTGCCTCCACTAAGGGGGATTGAGCACCAAATTGACTTTATTCCAGGTGCTTCTATTCCTAACCGGCCAGCTTATAGGGCCAATCCCGAGGAGACAAAGGAGATTCAAAGGCAAGTTGATGATTTGGTAGAAAAGGGGTTTGTAAGGGAGAGCCTCAGTCCATGTTCAGTTCCTGTTATCTTGGTTCCAAAGAAAGATGGAACATGGCGAATGTGTGTTGACTGTCGAGCTATCAACAAGATTACAGTTAAGTATAGACATCCCATTCCTAGACTTGATGATATGCTTGATGAGTTGCATGGTGCTTGTTTGTTTTCCAAAATTGACTTGAAAAATGGCTATTACCAAATTCGTATGAAAGAGGGAGATGAGTGGAAAACTGCTTTTAAAACTAAATATGGTCTATATGAATGGATGGTAATGCCTTTTGGATTAACAAACGCGCCTAGCACGTTTATGCGATTAATGAACCATGTTCTTCGTGCTTTTATTGGAAAGTTTGTTGTTGTTTACTTTGATGACATCTTAGTTTACAGCAAAACATTGGATGAACATGTTCAGCATTTACAATCTGTTTTCACTGTCCTGAGAGAAAACAAATTATATGCCAATTTGAAAAAGTGTACCTTTTGCACGAAAACTGTTATTTTTCTTGGATTTGTTGTAGGTGCACATGGGATTTCCGTTGATGAAGACAAGGTGAAGGCAATTCGAGAAAGGCCAACACCAAGGAATGCAAGTGAGGTAAGAAGCTTTCATGGTTTAGCAAGTTTTTATAGGAGATTTGTGAAAGACTTTAGTTCTATAAATTCTCCTTTAAACAATCTTGTTAAAAAGAATTGTGAGTTTAGGTGGACAGAAGTGCATGAAAAAGCTTTTAATGATTTGAAAAATAAATTGACAAATGCACCATTACTTGTTTTACCTAATTTTGAGAAAGTTTTTGAAATAGAATGTGATGCTTCCGGGAAGGGTATTGGTGGTGTTTTGATGTAGGATTCGAAGCCAATCACTTATTTTAGCAAGAAGCTTAGTGGAGCAGCATTGAATTACCCCGTCTATGACAAGGAGCTTTATGTGTCATGACCCTAATAGGAGCCTAGTAGTATTGTCCTGAAGTTGTCATCTTACGTGTGCACCCGCAATATGAAAACCGTCTTGCAAGTTAGAGATTACAAGTCTCTATTTATTTATTAACTTCTCATACATTGATCATATAATACATATAATGCTATTATTGAAACATAACTATGGAATCCGATTTTCCACATCTCACCAAGATCGCAGAGAATCGGTATCCCCTACCAAATAATAAAAATTGGGTTTCAACCTATAAAATACAAAGTCTCAAATGTTTGTACCGTTTATCTAAATTATATTATAAGTTCATAGTGATCTATCTTTCTAAATTCAATGAGTCTGATGGAAAACTCTCTTCACACATTCCTAGCCCTTTTCCAGCACGTATTATTCCTGCATAAAAACTGTTGGGGGGTGAGCAAAACCACGGCTCAGTGAGATAACCTGACCAAACCACACATCAAACAATAACAAACAAGTTTATTATCAAGCAAGTGTAATGTACCAATCAAACATATGCTTAATTGCAGGTTTGGAGAACCGGAATCCAAACAGGATGTAGATTTACGCCCTCACATCAGGGTTGAAGGAACCTAGTCAAAGATCATATTCTTATGACCCACCCGCCCAGGAGAAACAGAGAACCATAGGAATAGCAGTACTCACTTTATTCTTTACTTTATGGTTATAGTTTCTTCACTCAAATTCCTTTTGGAACAAAGAGACTCCATTAAGTATTAGTTATTTCAAGCCGATACCACGGGCGGCGTTCCTTCTTTTGCCAAGTAGTTCCCGTGGAACCAAACAGAACAAGGATAATCTTGGAAGAACTAGGAAATCTACATCTAGAAAAACCAAGCATTAACTGAGATTTGAAATACTAATACGAGCGGGCTGTCACACTTTTTTATGCAAGTTATGCAATGCGTGACTAATTCAATAGATAGTCGAATAGTATTAGGTTAGGTTCTTAAGTGTCCATACAATTCACAGACAAACCTTAACATGCTTCATACCTTAACTATCATACAATGTAATTGTTACTATCAATATGGTGTTTTGACAACCAATCATACACTAAGCACCATGCGATATACCCAACCCCATAGGCATAACAGTATTAGTATATTATTGCATATGCAACTATGCTACAAGAACAAACAATGTGATAAGGTCAAAGTTACTCACCTGGTATCCTTGCTAAGTCATAGTAATCTACTGGAAATTCCAAAGATTGATCTGTTTCTCCTATAAAATGAGATAAAAGATACTTATTACTATACTAATATTTGCATAACAATCTCGGTTGTGCCCTTTTGTCTCCTAAACTAATGTTTATCATCTTAATCTTAATTTCAACATTTAAATATGGGTTTTAAGGTTCATAAGGGCTTAGTTTCTTCGATCGAGTTATAAAATTTGTATAAGCTCGTTTTTCTTAGGAAAAGTGTCTTAAATGATTTCAAATACCAATTTCAATAGCATAATCTTAACCTAGACCTATTTTACTTGTTTTAACAAATAAATGGGTGTTGTAAAGCTTATTGGACATACTCTTTTTATTTTCTAGTTTATTCTTTTATTTTGTATATTTTTCCTTATATGACTATGGATTTAAAATGTTTATACTATGATATCTATTATTCCAGTTTTAGATTTTTAATTCTTACTTCATGTCTATTGCTTTGTTTTATGTATCTACTACTAAGCTTTAGTGATTAAATTCATTTTTTAGTGTCTTAATCATCACTTGGATGAAACTTATGTTATAATTTTATTTTTGTTTTGCTTCTCTTGATCTTATTTGTACTTATATGTTAAGGAAGTGTTTTTACCAATAGAGGTTATTTAAATTTTTGCTTTTTCTAATGTAGGTTAAAACAACTAAGGTTCTTAATTATTATTTACCTTGTTTGTTAACCTTATTTGTCTTTCTATATACTTTGTTTTATATTTTAGACATAGCTACTATTTTTAGACATCAATTATTTATTTTTAAATTATTAAGTGAGTTAAGTGATTTTACCAATTCTAGAATTTGTTATAGAAGCTTTCTAATAACTCAATTTTGTTATATTCTTTAAGGATCTTATTTATTTATTTATTTATTTTTGAATCTCTAATGTTTATAATGTTTTACTATTTCTATTCCGATAGTAGTCTATAATTAGTCATTTTTAAAGTTTATGAAATACATTTATATTTTTATGAAATTCGTATAGATAATTATTTCTTACTAAAAAGTGACTTAAATAATTTTAAATTCATGTTTTTAGTGTAAAATCTTTAAGTAGGCTTATATCACTTATTTTAACTTATATTTTGTTGTATAAATAGGTGTTAAAAAGCTTGTTTTGCATATTATATGCTAGTTGCTCAACTTATTTACTTGTTAATTTATATTCCTCCTACTCTTATATATTCTTATAGTTAGTGTAAGACATTCCTATATTATATATACATATTTGTTTCCTATTGTCATTATTAAGCTTTTATCATTGGTAATGAGTTTTATAATTTTTAATTTATATTGTCCATTAATATCTTTAGTGATAACAAATTTTCTTTTATTGTTTACTTTGTCAACCCTATTTGTTTATGTAAATTAGAATTTCTATTATTTAGAGTATCTTATCTAAATTTCAATTATTAATATATGGTTCTAATGATCTTTTAAATTATCTAAGTATTATTTTGTATTCCAAATTATAGTTTATTTCTTAAGATTAATTTTAACTCAATCATAAATCTTTCGTTGTTATCATACTTTTAATATACCTAATGACAAGTTTCTTTATTATAATTTCATGCATCATATGCTTAATATATATATATATTTTTTTTTTATTTTTTTTTTGACATCTTGGGGTTTATGTTGGTTGAGTTTTATTATCTAGAGAGCATTAAAGACATATTCTACTAATGCCTTTGAACTAAACTAGGTCATGCATTAAGTTTGTAAAGTCATAGCCTTATAGTGACAACAAAATTAGAATCTAGGGTTTTCTAAAATCTAAGTTTAATTTTCTTCATAGTTTCTTTACTAGATATGGTATTCTAACTTAATCAAAATGACTATCACCTATTATTCTCATTCATTTAATATTAACATAATTGAAGGAGGCTATTCATGTAGAATTTCTATGACAATTCTATGCCTTTAATTTTCTTAATTTCTACACATGAAGGAGATTGTAAATTTGTAGAATAGGTTTAGACATTACCTTGATGGTTTAGAGGGAGAGACGATAAATTCTCTTTCTTATATAGACCAAAGCCTACATATATAGATAAGGAGATAAGTTTATCATAATCTAAATATAAGATAGCTAACTACAATATATTCTTACCCTTGTCTTTTATTTTGTTGAATGGTTGATAGCTACTTGTAGTGGAGTTGTGAGAAAAATGGAGTCTTGGTTGATGGTCTTTGATTGATGGGAGCTCAAATGGGGACAATTTGTTGTAAGAGAAGTGGAATTGCAATTTTTGGAGAATTTTGTGTGTTTCACAGTTTAAGTTTTTGGAAGAGAGGAACTTGCTTTGTTGGTTTGTCTATTATTTATAGGAGTCAAAATAACTTACGAAGAAAGGTTTGACTAATTTAGGCTTTAATTATTTATTTTATTTGATAAATTATGTTGTTGTTGTTGTTTTACGAAAAAGGAAGAGAAATCTCTATTTACCGGTTCTACAAATGCCTTTAAGTAATTCAACAAGTTTGCGTTAATTAAGAGTTTTTATTTGGTGCATTTTCATTAGTTGATGTGTCTTAAAATTGACCTTATATATTCTTTTCTACTCTCTTAAGCTAGCTTACATGGTGGATAGACTTGTAGCAAATTTAGGCTAGTTAGGTGTTTAAATTCTAACCTCATGTGCAAGCTACTTCTTAAACAAGGCTTCATGGTAGAATTGTGTCCAAGTAATTTGTTAGTGATGTGTATACTTTATGGACCATCCACTACTCCCTTAAGCTAGCTACATATGGTGGAGAGACTTGGAGCAATTTTGGGCTAGCCAAGTGTTTCCAATTTTCACCGTGACTTGTAACAACATTTGAGAAAATATTAATAAATTCAAACATCTAGCTAATTTCATAAAAAAAAAATGTCTCCTATGCGTATATTTATGTTAGTTATATGAGAATTTTATTTCCAACAATTTATTTAAGGTCCTAAAATACTTTTAAAATATTGTTGAGTTTCAAATTTTGAGTTTAAAATTTATGCGATTTAGTATTTCTAAAGTTTTGTTCTACGCGATTAAGGTTTTAGGGTTCGATAGGTCAAAATATAAGATTGGTATCTACAGACTCTAAATTTTCTAACTAAAATCATGGTGTGGTCTAAATTTTTATTTGAAGTCTAAATAATTAATTGTAGGTCTGTTTATAGCTCTTCATTGGGTATTTACATCCCTAATGTTTTATCTTTAATAGGTTATTCTTATTATACACATACCATGAATTATTAGCTTTTTAATGCATTTAAAATTTAAAGCCATTTATTTATTTATACATATATACTTTATTCTTGGTTCTTGACTTAGATTACAAAATCTATCTTTGGTGTCTTTTTAATGCATTTATTTATTTAGATTCTTAAGGTTTTTAGATCATAAATAGGTTCACAATACTCTAAAGTTTCTAACTAAGGTCTAATCGGGTCTTAAATCCAATATCTATCATATATTTAGGATTGTAATTTACTATCATATTTATATGTTAATCATACTATTATTGTTATATTCTTTTGGAAAATATTTCTTTACTATATATCTTGTATATGCACATATATATTTTTATGTAAGGTCTAGATTTATAAATATTGATTTCTTTTAATCCTATCATATATTTTTGAACTTTAGTGATCCTTTTCTAAATTATCATTCTCTGACCAATAGGCTTTTAAAATTAATTGTTTCTTCTTATATGTGTAATCTAAGGCTATTTATTACTTGTAGAATTTTTTTTACTTGTGTTGCAAAATACTGTCTTTTATTGCCTAGAAATTTATTCATCTTGATTATTAATTAGTTATGATTATGGAAGTTATATTTTGTGCCTAAAAAATTTTATCTATAAGGATTCGAATTCTTGTAATTATGACAAAATTTGTTTATACTTTAATGTTATTAAATCGCGAAAAATCGGGAGTGGCCTTTATGACTTTTTGTCGAAGTTCTTCGAGATTCTATGTTATAATTTATTAATTACCATATTCAGGTTATCTAAAATTCAGGAGATTACATTATGCCTTGGTGAGCACTTTGCAAACGTGGCAACATTACCTATGGCCCAAGGAGTTCATCATTCATTCAGATCATGAAAGTCTGAAATTTCTCAAACCTCAAGGTAAGTTGAACAAAAGACATGCAAAGTGGCTTGAGTTCATTGAAACTTTCCCTTATGTGATAAAGTATAAGTAAGGAAAAGAGAATGTGGTTGCTGATGCACTCTCTCGAAGGTATGTACTTTTGACTTCTTTACATACTAAGTTGCTTGGGTTTGAGCTTATTAAGGGATTGTATGAGACTGATTCTGATTTCAGTCAAATCTGGGCTGCTTGTGCTGTTTCTGGTTATGCTGATTATTATAGGCACGATGGTTATTTGCTTAAGAAAAGTAAATTGTGTGTGCCTAGGAGTTTTGTGCGTGAGTTACTTGTTAGAGAAACTCATGGGGGTAGATTGATGGGACACTTTGATGTTCAAAAGACATTGGATATTTTGCATGAGCATTTCTTTTGGCCTAAGATGAAACGTGATGTCCAAACTGTTTGTAACAAATGCATTGTATGTAAACAGGCTAAGTCTAAAATAATGCCTCATGGAGAATATATTCCTTTACCTGTGCCTAATCAACCTTGGACCGACATCTCTATGGATTTTGTATTAGGATTACCACGATCTCAGAGTGGTAAAGATAGGTTTAGTAAAATGGCTCATTTCATTGCTTGTTCTAAATCTAATGATGCACAACATATTGTTGATTTATTCTTTAAAGAGATTGTGCGTTTGCATGGGTTACCTAGATCCATTGTGAGTGATAGGGATGTCAAATTTTTAAGTTATTTCTGGCGTACTTTGTGGAACAAGTTAGGCACAAAATTATTGTTTTCCACTGTTGCACACCCTCAAACAGATGGTCAGACGGAAATAGTCAATAGGACTCTTTCAACTTTGTTGCGTGCTATGATTCCTAAGAACTTGAAGCAATGGGAAAAATGTTTACCCCATGTAGAATTTACATATAATAGAACTGTACATTCCACAACATCATATTCCCCATTTGAAATTGTATATGGCTTTAATCCTTTGACTCCATTGGATATTTTGCCTTTACCTGCTAATGAGTTTGTGGATGTTGAAGGTAAGAACAAGGCAGATTTTGTGAGGGAATTGCATGCTTAAGTTCAGGCCAATATTGAAAAGAAAAATGAACATTATGCACGTCAGGCCAATAAGGGTCGTGTAAAGGTTGTTTTCCAACCAGGAGATTGGGTGTGGGTGCACTTGCGAAAGGAGCGATTTGCTGCTCAAAGGAAAACTAAGTTATACCCTAGAGGCGATGGGCCATTCCAAGTGTTGGAGCGCATCAACGATAACGCTTACAAGATTGACTTACCGAGTCATTATGGTAATGTAAGCGCAACTTTTAATGTTTCTGATCGTTCTTTGTATGATGCAGGTGATTCGAGGAAGGGGGGAATGATGAGGATCATCAAGCATCAATGGGTCCAAAGTTCAAATCCAACGATCCATTGCAAGATATTGGAGGTCCCATGACAAGAGATAAAGCTAAACGAATGAGGGAGGCATTGCAAGGACTTGTTATGGAGTTGCAAGAGAAGGAATTGCATTTATCCACCAATAAAAATGAGTCAAAAGTGCTTAACATCATCAAAATAAGCTCCGGAGGGGATCTAAATGGAAAGCAAGTGAAATAGAGCAAAGAAGGAGCCAAGAAGTGCCCTGCAGGATTAATGGCCGCCGGCCATTATATCTGCTCATTGCGAATTTTGAGTCCAGAACACTCAAGGCCGCCGACCATCTTTTGTTGGCCGCCAGCCATCTTTTATGGACGTGATTTAATGTATTTTGACGTTTTGTTTTCCTTTCTTTGTCTATTAAAACCCTTATGGTTACGTATCAAGAAAAGACGAATTATATGAATGTTATTCATTCTCTTGAGGGAAAACTCCATCTTGTTCCTTGTGAACGAATTTCCATTTGATTTTCTTGGTCTAAACACTTAAGGAGATCGACGTGATAACTAGGTTGCAATCAACAGGTTTGTTCGAGGTCTAGTTCCATTCCATTGATTGATAATTAGGTTGCGATCAACAGGTTTGATTGAGGTCTAATTCCATCCTACGGCAACTTGTCTCAAGACGATCCTCGGGTTCCAATTCCAATCAACGATTTAGGGGTTCTAGGTTTAATATACCTAGGGTTACCATCATTCGGTATGATGGAGGTGGTGGTAAAGGTGCATTGTAAGAATGCTCCTCCTGCAGAGCGGGTGCCTCAGCAGTCACTTCCCGGTGATCTGCGGGTGGTGGTGGTAGCGGAGCAGAATCCCTAACACTTTGTCCTTGATGTAGGTTTTGATTTTGATTTTGGCTCTAGATGAATGTGTTTAAAAGATTGGTTAAATGCCCAATCGCATTCATCATGTCATTTTGTGATTCTAGGGTGCTACTTCCTGTTGGCTCGGTTGAGGTATAGCTGGTTGGTCGGCTTCGTTCGGGAGAGGTTCTTGCTCCCGATTCCGAATCTGTCGATTTCGTCTGTTTGCACATTACTTAGTAACTTTTAGCGTCTTTTTAATGTTTTCAATTTTGTAAACGTTAATTCGCTAAAAAAGGTTTGTAACTTTAAGAAAATTCAAGAAATCAAAATTTCTGAAATGTAAATCAATCTTATAAAACTTTATATAATCGTAAGAAAACCATAAAACAAAGGAAGTCATACATAAAGAAATAATTTCACAAGTTCAGAATAATGGCATGAATGCTCATGCGACTATATGTGGCTAATGCCATTCGTAGCTAATGCATAACGTGCTTGATCATAAAAGAACCATAACTTCTTTCCTTTGAATAAACATGATCCTTCATTACTTTTGCAAGCCATACAAAGAATTATATTGGAAATTTTTAGCTTACAAAATTTGGCAAGCTACATTCTAATTCTAGTCCTATACATCTTTTTCCTAGCCGAGAACAAAACAAGATACAAGAAAAAGAAAAGAACAAAATACTAAACTGTCTAAAGAAACCTAGGGCAAATTGGCATCCCGCATCGCTTACTACAAAAGAAAGAAAAGATTCCATTTGGACTCTATGGGTTAAGCTATCTTTCCACATCTCACTCATCACTTGAATCATCAGGGGTCGAACTAGGGAGTCGTCCCCTACTAGAAGAGCCGCCGTCATCTTGGCAAAGAAACTGGCTAAGGTACTCCCTCACTATTAATCTCCTCCTCCTAGTGGGTCGGACTAGGGCCTCATGGTCGTGCTCCTCACTTTCCTCCTCTCTTTCGACTCCTCGATCTTCTCCCGGATTCACTTCCTCTTCACTAACTCTCACTTCTGGCTCATTCACTTGATTCTCCTCTATCTCAGGTTCCCTCCTAAGCCCCTCATCCACAATCTCTACTTCCATGGGCTCAAAAGCCACGGGTTTGAGAACCACCTCATCAATCACTGGAGGACGTTCATCTTCAATGTAAATATCTCTCCATAGCAGAGGATCTATCTTGGGCTCTCTTCTCCTACTATCGGGAATCTCTAAGGCTTGGTTGAAATCCCACGTAATATGATTAGGCTCCGAGTTCATTTCTCCCTCCAATTCTATGGGTGGGGTAGGGGTTCGAGGCACCACATTTTTGGCTCAATTAGGGTCCTAGCAGGTGGAGGTGGGAGGATATATAAGTAAACAGCATTCCACACAATATTATTCCATGCATCGGCTATGTTCCAATCATAGTAGTCAGAAAGATTGTCATGAGCATATACATACAATGGTCCTATGGTGATCCACACTCTAAAGTCAAGAGGAGTCGGGTTCCCTTCATTCTTCAAGATAAAGGTAGCCTCCCTAGTCATGGGCTCACGCCCATACTCCACCATAACTCTCTCTAGAGTGTATATGGTCTCTAATTTAGTCCAACTCCTCCTTTTAATTGGATCAAATCTCAATTGATCAATCACCGCTACCCATCTCGTATATTTCAATCCTTCCCTCCACCATCTAAACATCTCCCTATGGTCCAGGGACTCCTTACCAAAGCAAAGTCTTCGCACAATTCCCTCAATCTCAGTCGATACTCCACTAGGGTTTCATCATTTCTTTTGGTAAAAGTTCCTCGCACGCTCACAGGTCTTACCCAAGGAGACCTACAACAAGAGAAGACTCCTAATTAGCCTAATAGAAAGAGATGTTTTTAACTCCATTTTAACCTATTAATTAACTTCTAGGTTTGATTACTTTCAGTTCTATTGTCCTGCTTTATAACTTAGCGCTATGATACCAACTTAAACTGTCATGCCCCATAGGTGTATCCTAAACGTAACAGTCCGCCACATGCCATATAAGACTCTCAAATTACTATCCAAGTCTCTCGGGAGTCTTGTATAGATGTTAGGCGTCCCTTTACGACAATAGAATACTCAATTCAATGGAGTTAAAGAGTTTAATTCAACATTCAATAGCATTAGATAATAAATCAAAACGCATAGGCAATAAGTTACAAATTCTAAGGGGCATTCCCACCCAAAAAAATATTTAAAGGTCCATTACAATCATCCAGAGTCTCTTGGTTTCCTATGGGAGTCTAAACAAATCTGAATACAACTTCTATAGGAAACACCTAGCTCCTGCACCTGAGTTGTAGCCTGTCTTGGTCTAAGCCATATAAACTCGTGCTGCAATAGATAAAAAATATGGGGGCGTAAGCTATACTAGCTTAGTGAGTGAAAACTTCCTTGATCACAATTATAACACATCAATGAAACAAGTGATTAATCAGACAAATGATATGCATCAAACACGTAAATTTAACAAACATATGATCAGCCGGAAATCATATGTAGATGGACTTGCGCCCTCCATCCCGAGTTAGTAGATTAACGAATCCTGCGGTACAATGTCGTTTAGGCTCACGGTCAACCAACTTATAATTCGTTTTATGGATCACGATTAACCAACTTTTACACCGTTTAGGATCACGGAAAACCAACAAATGCTAATGCTCCATCCCTATCGTGATATGAATGGGTTCGATTTCATCTTCAATTCCGAATGATCAATTATACCAATTCTTTTAAGTGACCAATCAATATCCATAGACAGTCAATCCTAATCCATCTATACAAGCAAAGATTAATCACCCTGTTTCGATATTCATTAAATTCAACTTCTCATAACAACATCAAACATATATAATTCCCGCTTAACCCCATCATGCATATTCATTTTTATCTTTGCCAAGTATTTAGTGCAACTATCATTACAATCACAAACAATAATTGAAATCGGAAGTGATACTCACTCGGCTATGGTTCGCCGATCTTTCAGTACTAGTAGTCTGGGGGTAAGGATTCGTCGGTTTCGAGATCACCTAACAAGGAAGAAATACCCTAATAAGTATTTCATCACTTAACTAATCCAAACTATATATCAAAACTAATCAAAATCGTAATTCTCGCTATTTGCGGAAGTCTCGACTTAAAACGGCCATAACTTGTTCATTTTATCTCGGAATTTCGCAAATTATATATCGATTTCTATCGACTTTGAAAGATCTATCTAATTCTAATATTATTTTCAAGTTTTGAAAACATTTGGGTCATGAAACATAAGGATCAGATCTGATCAGTAACGATCTCCATTTTCGAAAAATAGTTTTGTAATTGTTTGAAATGTTTCTATTTGATAATTCAAGTATACATGAAATATGAATGATTTCCTAACATGGATGACATGTGAGGAGTTTAATGTATGCATGATCTTGATGATTTTTTCTAACATAAAGTTTTATAACTTTTTTATTTTGCAAGACCACAATAGCAACTACTTATGAAAAATCTAGTTTTCTAACTTTGACAACACACTTGTGTTTTAGACTTCATTCTTAGGAATTTCTAATTATCTTAGTCAAATTGAGTCTTCATAACATACACTACCTAAGACCTTCATTTTTACATAAAAATTTGCATTTTATACTTTGCAAATATGTTTTCAAATAGGATTTACTCAAAAATCCGAATTTTTAGAAATCAAATTTTTGAATGATTCCTTTGGGAAAAACTTGTTTAATGCATTAAAATTAAGACTTTACTATACTCACTACTTAAGGACTTCATTTAATACATAAAACTTTTATTTTGAGCTTGGATAATAGATGTTTTCATGGGCATCATCCAAAGTTACGAATTTCACAAGTTGACTACGAACTCCAAAATTTTTCATCTTTATTCTACTTCTTGTTTTACACATTAATCTCATCAAAACTCATTTCAACTTATAAAAATCACTACTTAATGATACCTATTACCTATACCCTTCATTTTTCACATAAAACATGAGTTTTAAATTTGATACAAGGGTTTTTAAAATGTAGCTTTGAAGTCATACGAATTTTTCTTTGAATATTTTAACAAAAGCTTTTCCTTTTTAAGTTCTTTGTCTGATCTACATAAAGATCTACTAACTAGAACATTATATATACAAGATAAAGTCTTTATGAGCATTAATGCATGAAGATGCAAAATATTTATGTGAACATGAATGTCAAGCACAATATGAGTGTCTAAGTGCTAGATCTACTACTTATAATACATGAAAATGAGTTTAAGAGCATGAACATATATTTTTATGCAAGTCTCTACTTTTACATGCATGAACATGATAATATCTCAACCAAAAACTCATCAAACACAAGATCTACTCTTGTGCTGCTGATATTCATGTATTAGCATTTTCTTATCCCTAGCAAATGCTCATGGGGATTTAAAGTGAAATACTCATGAATAGTCTTGCCATTGCAAGATTAAATGGTAGAGAGGCTTAAGAATCATCACCTAAGGTTGGATTAAGTGAAGAAATGAAGAAGAAAGAAGCTTGTTTTATGTGTGTGTGTGATGGGGGTAGAGGCTCACGGCACTTAGAGGGAAAATAGATAGAATTGTGAGTTTTTTGAAACAAAAGAAGTAAACGAAGGAGAGAGAAAAGAAGAGATTATTTATATTAAGTGATTTAGGGTTTGTTTTTGTATTATAAAAGAAGGAAAATAAAAAAAAAATTGGGGGTAAATAGGGGGGGGGGGGTTGTGCTGGCCATGCTAGAGGAAGGGAGAGGGAGAGATTTGAATTTGTTAAATTTGTAATTTATCAAATAAAAGTATTAAATGTGATAATTTATTCAAGAGACAAAAATTTCTTGGAAAAGAAAATATAATGAGTGTTTGTAAGGATGTAAGACTAGGGTATGGTTGTGTGTATAGTAGGTCGTACTTGTGAATAGTGATAAATAGTAGACAAGACATTTACTTTACCGGTAGTAAAGAAAATATGAGAAAAAGGCTATAACTGTAATTTTTATAACCCGAAAAATTATAAAACTTATATTTTTGAAATCCTTATAAAATTTCGGTTCTAAAGAGAATTCGGGAATATTTTTCTGAGTTTCCAGTTCCGGGGCTAGCTTTTCCGTAATGGAGCTCGGAAGGCCCGGAATAGAAAATTTTTCGAAATCAAAACTTTTATGGTTTGAAATATACTTTAAAACAATATTCCACATTAAATTATTTTATAAAAGTTCTTTTGATATGAAACCGAAGGAAAGCTGGTCTAAGGTTTCTAGGTTTCTCTCACAAAGCTTGAACTAAACCGGTTTAAGATTTCGTTTTCCTGTTTCTGAAGTTTACATGATTACTAGGAAAACCGGGGTTTACAACCTTCCCACCTTCAACAGAGTTTTGTCCTCATAAGTGTAAATAAAATTTTATTTCAAGAACAATAGAAAGCCAATGACTTGTAGTATATATAGAATGAAAATGACCCATTAAAGATAAACCGTTAGGGTTATAAATATGTACTATAAAGCTATAAACGAGCTTATAATTAATAATCTAGACTTCAAATAAAAATTTTTGACCACACCATAATATTAGTTAGAAAATTTGGAGTCCATAGATACCAATTTTATATTTTGACTTTTTAGGCCCCAAAACCCTAATCGCGTAAGACCAAACTTTAAAATTTCTAAATCGCGTAAATTTTAAACTTAAAATTTGAAGTCAACCATATTGTAGAAATATTTTGGGACCTAAATTAAATTTTTTTAGAATAAAATTTTTCGAAATTAATATTAATATTCGCATAGGGATAGTTTTTGACGTAATTAGTTAGATATTTACATTTTTTACTATTCTTACTAATTGGTAGCTACAAGTGACGGTAAAAGGAGAGTCCAAGTTGCTGTTTTAGAAATTTACAGCTCCACATGCAACAAGTCAAGATTAGTTAAATAAAAGGCTAGAAACTTGCACAAATGGACCAATTAAATTGCTCCAACCATGCCCTAATTATTACACTTAATATAACACTTCCAAATCAGCTAGGAAACTTGGACAAGCTGCCTCCTCTCCCCTTCTTTTACCGTAGCAGCCTCAACAAGCAACAAATTAGGCAATTTAAAATTAAACAAATTTAACACTTATTCTACAAGTTACCTATATCTATAAATAGATAATTAAGTCAAATTGGAAAGTTAAATTCCCAACTACCAGCCCACTCTCCCTTCCACTTGCTGCACGTGAAATCTGCACACACACACAACCCACATTCTACAATTTCAAATTTCCTCCTTTGTATCCTCTAGTCTTCATTCTAACATCCCAACAAATTAAGAATCACACAACCAAAGCTTCAACTACTATTATAGGAAACCATTGATCATCCTACCATTTAGAAACAAAGGTGAGAATTTATAAAGTTAGTTATTTTATTTCATGAAATACAATAGACTTACTAATTTGCTAAAATATGTAGGTTTTAATCAAAATAGAGGAGAAATTGCCATCTACACTTCTAAGCTTTCAAGGTAAGGTCTACACCTTTGACGTATTTCCTCATTCTAAATTAAGAAAATGAATGTCATACATTGCCATAGGTACATTTTTAGAAGCCTCCCTAGTTATGTTGATGGTAGAATAAATGAAAATGATGTATGATAAATATTTTGAATGAATTAGAATAAGGAGGAGCCTTGAAGAAATTGCCTAAACATTAGAAAACCCTAGAATTTCACATTGAAGTTACTACAAGATTTTTGTCTTGAAAACCTAGCTCATAATCTTGTAAATTAGTAAACACATTATAATTGTTATCTAAATAATTTGAACTAGCCAATGCCTTACCCATTAGAAGTCTTGAACTTAAAACTCATAACGGGAAATTGCTAAAGTGTAGATAAAGGAAATTTAATAGAGTAGAAATAATCTTAAGAAATATACTATAAACCGAATACATAGACAATTAATTTGATGAACTTAAAAATAATGTAGAATGGTCATTAGTAATCTAGGTAGAAACCCCTTAATTCTAATTGAGAACTCACTTTACATAAGGATGAAAGACAATGTATATAATAGAAGAAATTTGATATCATAAGCACATTGATAGGTAAAATAAATTAGAATTCAAATAAGATTCTTTGCCATTAGTAGAAGTCTAAGAAGACTAAGAAATAAAAATGATCTTAAGAAATTCTTACACTAATCATAGAAAACTAATTGCAAACAAATAAAATTAGAACTAGCATACTATAGGTAAAATAAGCTTTTAACACTTAATTATACATAAAAATATAAGCTAACATAAGTAATATAAGTTAGACTTAAAGATTTGGTACTAAAAACAGAATTTAGAATTAATTAGATCACTTTGGTAGAGAAGGGAATTCAAAAAATTTTATAAAATATAGAATATTTCATAAGTTTTAAACAATTAATTATACTACCTTTAGAATTGATAGAAATGACTTCACTTAAGGAAAAACTAATATAGGACACTTAGACACTCATTAAAAATTATTTACAAAGTCAATTATCTAATTTATGGAACTTCATTCATCTAATAGGTGAATCTGAATCAAATTTAGACTTCCCGGAAGATTATTACGATTGAAAGCACCATGAGCAGGTGAGTAACTCTGATCTATTACATTGTTTGTGTTTGTAACATTAGTAGCACCTAAAGTTATATATGAAAATGATTGCATGAGGCATGTGGGGATGGAATTGTTCTTACTTGAGTGGTGGATGAATTGAGTGATAAATTGTGATTATTAAAAATGATAACAAGGTTTGTGTGGAAATTTGTTGAAGCATGTTGAATATTGTCTGTAAACTGTGTGGTCATTTTATAATTAATTGATAACTGACAGACTTATAACTTAAAGAATCATACATTGCATAACTTGCACAAATATTGCATAAAGGTGTGACAGCTTGCTACGTGTTAGTATTTCGGATCTCAGTTAATGTTTGGTTTTTCTAGATGTAAAGTTCCTAGTTCTTCCAAAATTATCCCTGTTCTGTTCGGTTCCACGGGAACTACTTGGCAAAAGAAGGAACGCCGCCCGTGGTATCGGCTTGAAATAACTAATACTTAATGGAGTCTCTTTGTTCCTAAAGGATATTGAGTGAGAATTATTATTCCTATGGTTCTCTATTCCTCCTGAGCAAGTGGGTCATAAGGATATGATCCTTGACTAGGTTCCTTCACCCCTGATGTGAGGGCGCAAATCTACATCCTGTTTGGATTCCGGTTGTCCAAACTTGTAACTGTACATATGCTTGAATATTGCATTACACTTATTTGATAAATTACTTGTTTGTTGTGCTTGATGTGTAATATGTGATGGTTATTCACTGAGCTGTAGAAACGCTCATACTCCAATAGATTTTTCAGGGTCATTCTCAAACCGTGGCTAGTACCATCTCGAAGGTTAGAACGGGTAAGCAAGCCACGTTAGCAAGTATGGAAGTAGTTAACAAAGATTTAGATCTCTTGTATTAGTAAACTTACATCTATTTTACATTCCTAGTTGTAAGTTGATAAAACAGTTTGTAATAGTTTATACAAACTTTATATGGAGTTTATTTTATCTGTTTTGTATATTTTATGTATGTACATCATTTTTTATCAAGCAACTTAAAAGATCCTGTTTTTATGTCACATCCTTTAGAGTAACTAGTTGTATTGTATAGAAACCAATACTACATACAATGCAGTACAACTAGGGTACCCTTTGGGCGTGACAGTGTGTGATGGGGGTAGAGGCTCACGGCACTTGGAGCGAAAATAGATAGAATTTGTGAGTTTTTTGAAACAAAAGAAGTAAACGAAGGAGAGAGAAAGAAAGATTATTTATATTAAGTGATTTAGGGTTTGTTTGCATTATAAAAGAAGGAAAATAAAAAAAAAAAAATTGGGGGTAAATAGGGGGGGTTGTGCCGGCCATACTAGAGGAAGGGAGAGGGAGAGATTTGAATTTGTTAAATTTGTAATTTATCAAATAAAAGTATTAAATGTGATAATTTATTCAAGAGACAAAAATTTCTTGGAAAAGAAAATATAATGAGTGTTTGTAAGGATGTAAGACTAGGGTATGGGTTGTGTGTGTAGTAGGTTGTACTTGTGAATAGTGATAAATAGTAGACAAGACATTTACTTTACCGGTAGTAAAGAAAATATGGGAAAAAGGCTATAACTGTAATTTTTATAACCCGAAAAATTTTTGAAATCCTTATAAAATTTTGGTTCTAAAGAGTATTCCAGAATATTTTTCTAAGTTTCTAGTTCCGGGGCTCGATTTTTCGTAATGGAGCTCGGGAAGACCCGGAATAGAAAATTTTTCGAAATCAAAACTTTCTATGGTTTGAAATATACTTTAAAACAATATTCCACATTAAATTATTTTATAAAAGTTCTTTTGATATGAAACCGAAGGAAAGCCGGGTCTAGGGTTTCTAGGTTTGTCTCACAAAGCTTGAACTAAACCGGTTTAGGGTTTCGTTTTCTGGTTTTCGAAGTTTACTTGATTACTAGGAAAACCGGGGTTTACAACCGTATAATCCCAAAGTGCTCTAATGGGTGCAACTTAAATCTGATTATTGTTTGGATTATTGTTTTGATGATTGTTTCTCGCATTGTTCCTTGCTTTGTTTTCTGCCATTTCTTCGGTTTGTAGCACTCCTTCTTGCCTTCTATTTTCTCTTGCTGATGTAGGGTTCTTTCAATCTCAGGATCAATTGGTAGAAGTTCCCTACTTCTACTCCTGTGCATGTAACTTGCAAAAAGAAAGAAAACAATCAAACCCCAAAAAAACACCTAAACTACTAACAAAACTAAAAGTGATCTAATATTAATTTGATTCCTCGGCAACGACACCAAAAACTTGATCCGCTTAAAATGTGTATATAAAAAAATGTGAGTTCGGATACTACCAGCAAGTATACTGGGTCTGATCAAGTAATACAGAAAAGTGAGTCGAGTATCATTCCAATGAGGATAAATTTAATTACTAGATCGATATTAGCTTTTACTAATATTTAGGCAATCAAATTGTATTAATTTAAACTATTTAACTAAACCTAATAGCTATCAATGAATGCAATGAGATTGTGAGAAAGATATATCAGATAAATGTGGGAAGGAGCAAAATCCACCCTAATCTTTGCTAATCATACTGAAGTTATATTATATGAATAGTTAGAATTGTGGATATTTGTATGAAATTGCAAGTGTAAGCCCCTAGATTTTTCGATAGTATAAGCAAACCCTAAGAACCAGAAGTTAAAACGAAACCCTAAAGTTAACCTAGTTCTATGTTTAGTCTAGTGAGTCTAGATCCGGCAATCCCGTGTTCTTAAACCCTAGGAAACGAAATTAAGATAATTGTGGATTATGATTTGTAATAATATAGGAAAGCTTAAAAATATCAGATTCATAATTTTCTAGTATCATTCGGATCCGAACGGGATCAGTTGTCAAAAACCGTGCCCTGGTGCACCGGATAGTGAAAATTTTCCAACAACACCAATAGACTCGTAAAAATATAAGAATTTCAAAAATATCAGTTTTAAAATTTTTCGGTAACTAAAAATATCATATATAGACCGTTTACACGTATTTTATTTACTACTGGTATTTTAATTGTCTAGTCTACTATTCATAATACTTTTCTACTATTTATCTATCTCCCCTTTTTCTTACACTCTATTCTTACATACTAGCATACCTATACCTTACAATTTGCCTTCTCCATACAACTTTAATCATATCACACTTTACATATTACTTCTTTTATTACAAAATAACAAATTTAACCAATTTTTCTCTCTCTTTCAAGCCCTTGCCATCCATTCTCTCTCTCTCATCACTCTCAATTTGTTTTCTTTTTCAATTTATTTAATTACATCTAAATTCCACTCCAAAACTCTATAAATACCCCATTCCTCTTTCATTCTTTCACACAACTCATTTCCTACTAAAACTCTACCAAAATCACTCCGTAAAATCCCTCTCTCAAAATCTCTCCCAAGTTCTCTCTTTTCTCCATAAAACCATTTCCCACCAATCACTACCAACCATTCTATTCTTCTTCAACAAACACATAAACCTTAGGTAAATTTTCTCTTATTCACTCATCATGTTCATACAACTTAACATGAGTTTAGTATATATTTCTTAGACTCATGAGAGTTAAAGAAGAAACAATATATTCATGTTTTATTTTTGTTCATGTTTCTATTTTTCATTATGTTGTTATTATTGTTATTATTTGTTTCTAAAGTTTTATGTATATTTTGTATATATATTTATTTAGAGCATATAAGCTCATTTGCTATTTATTTATTTATTTTCATGTCTTGCAATTTATTTATTTACTTGTTTTATGAAAATATTAAAACTACTCTTTCTAGTCTTAGACTTGTACATATCAAGTCAAAACAATTTTCTTTCTTTGCTTTTCTTTTCTTTCTGTGGGACTAGTCTATTCTTAGTTCTGGGATACCTTGATGAAGCTAAGGTTCCCAATACTTGACTTTGCTTTTGTGCTCTTATATCATTTATCTTATTATGTTGTTTTTATTATATTTCTCATGGTTACATATTCTCATTCATGCATGAACATGTTGATATTGTCTCAACCATAATGAAAATGAATTTTCTTAAGTAATAAAAATAAACTCTCTTTAAAAATAAATTTTGTCACATAAGAAATTATTTTTCCATAAAGACTTAAAGTTTTATCTTAACAAATATTTTCTAAAGTTAGATAAATTTAGCTCAAATTTTAGTAATAATATTATATGGTATTTTATCAATGAATACATAAAAATAAAGTTATCACAAACTCTCTTTTTAAACCAATGAAATAAGAAAGATTCTTTAAACTTGATTCTTTAAACTTAATTCTTTAAACAAAAGTTTTCTTAAACTCACATGTAAAGTTTTCGTTAACATACTAAAGTTTAGATAAGTTTTACAAAATTATTAAAGAATAACCTTTCTAAGGATAAGCTTTACTTAGAAAATAAAAATAATAAATAACTTATAAGATCATTAATAGTATTTTTAAGATCAAACTTTAGAAAAACTTTAGAACACATGACCAAGAAATATTTAGAAAAACTATATTTTTCCAAACCACTAGGAATAAAATTATGAGAATCTCAAAAGATTAAAATTAATTTTTGAAAATTTAATTATTCTCAATATTAGGAAATGGAGTTAAAAGAAGGAGATGCTCACCTATAGTAAATTAAGAAATTTTCCTAACAAAGCCAATTTCTCTTCAAGTCTTAGCTTTTCTTACTTTTAAGACACATTGTTTTGCAAAATCATTGTTGAGACAACACCACTAAATTCATGCATATAGTTTGAGTTTATATATATATACACTCAAGGATTTTTCAACCATACAAAATATATCTATATTTTGTATAAAATCTCTTGAATGAAGAAAAGTTTGAAAACTTGAGTTTGAAATTTGAAATTTTCGCATCAAATTTGTATGACAATATTCCAAGACCCAAATAACTTCTTTTGATAAAAATAACATTAGAAATAGATAGATCTTTTTGAGTAGGTAGAAATCGGTATTTAATATGTGAAATTTCAAGTTAAAATGAGCAAGTTATGGCTATTTTAAGTTGGGATTTCCATTCATACGATATTGACGAATTCAATAAGATAAAATTAGAGATTTGAGTAGATCTTGGATGAAATACTCACTTAGGGTATTTTATTTTGTTTAAGTGTTGAGGACTAAGATCTTCTCTTCCCCGAAGATTACTTTGACTCCTAGAAGAACTCTATGGACAAGTGAGTTTCCTTTACGTTTATGTATTCGCGTATGTGCTTGTAGAATGGAGCACTAAATGTTAGGAAAAGATAAAATTGATATGCATGTGGGATATCATAGGAATTATGTATGTGAATTGTTATGTGCGATCAATGAATGATAAGTATATCGAAACCCGATCTATGATTGATATAATTGTTCGTATGTATGTACTGTTGTCACGCCCCATAGGGTATCCTAAACGTAACAGCCCGCCACATACTATAAAAGACTCTCGAATTTCTATCCGAGCCTTTCGGGAGTTTTATATAGATGTAAGGCGTCCCTTTACGACAATAGAATACTCAATCGATGGAGTTAAGAAGTTTAATGTGGCATTCATTAGCCATAGATAATAAACCAAAACACATATTTATACTTTACAAAATCTAAGGGGCATTCCCCCACAAAATAATATCAAGTCCATTACAGTCATCCAGAGTCCTTTAGTTTCTAACGGAAGTCTAAACAAAAGCGAAGTAAACTTCTATTAGAAACTCCTATCTCCGGTACCTGAGCTGTGGCTTGCCTCGGCCTAAGCCAAATGAACTCGTGCTGCAACAAATAAAAGCTATGGGGGCGTAAGCTAACTAGCTTAGTGAGTAAGAACTTCCATATCGCAATTAATATAATTCATTCAAACAAGTGATTATTCACGCAAATGTATGCATCAGACAAATGAGTTCAACAAACATATGACCAGCCGGAAATCATATGTGGATTGGCTTACGCCCTCCATCCCAGGTTAGCAGATTAACGAATCCTACGGTACGATGCCGTTTAAGCTCACGGTCAACTGAATAATAATTCGTTTTATGGATCACGATTAACCAACATATTCGTTTTAGGGATCATAATTAACCAACATATTCGTTTTTATGATCACAAAAAACCAACCAATGCTAATGCTCCATCCCCGTCGTAATATGAATGAGTCCAATTATAATTGAAGTCAAATATATATTAATTCAAATTCTTTAGGTGACCAACAATTTTTCGCCAGACAATCAATATAAAATGCTAGCTAATCAATCAATAGCTTAACACCCGATTTCGATATTCCTTAAGTTCCATTCACACATCAATACAGAAAATATATAATCCCCATACCCTATCATACATATCCATTTTTATCTTTGCCTACATCACTAGTGCCACTAACCAAACCAAACATTAATTGAAGTGGAAGTATACTCACTCGGCCATGGTCGCCGTCTCTTAGTAATAGTAGTCAGGGGGTAAGGTATCGTCTTACTCAGGATCACCTACCAAATAAGAATAATCCTAATAAGAATCTCATCATTTAACTATTTCAAGCTATGCATCTAAACTAGATGAATTCGAATTTGCGCTATTTGCGGAAGTTCCAACTTAAACGGCCATAACTTGGTCATTTTAACTCGGAATTTCACAAATTTTATATCGATCTCAATCTATTTCGAAAGATCTATCTATTTCTAATATTATTTTCAAGTTTTGAAAACATTAAGGTCACGGAACAGTAGGATTAGATCTATTCCATAAATCCTCCGATTCCGAAAAATTGTTTTGCATTTGATAAAAATGTTCCTAGTTGATGATTCATATTAGATGGTATATGAATGAGTTCCTAATATGAATATCATGTAATGAGCTCAATATATGCATGATTTGATGATCTTTGATGATGAACCCCCATGGCTCCTAATTATTAAGAATTCATAATGATCACTTATGAAAAGCTAATTTTCCAACTATACATTCCCTAGGGTTCTTATGATTTTATTCTGGAATTACTTACCATCTAAATGAAAATGAGTTCTCCACATCTATATTAATCGTGACCTTCATTTATGCATAAAAATCCACATTTTTCATTGGGTAAATATGTTTTTAAACAACTACTTACAAAATCCGAATTTTGTAAATTTCATTTTCTTGCATTTTCTTTATGAGAAACTTGTTTAATGCATCAAAAATTGAAGCTTCATTATATCTATTGTAAGGACTTCATTTAACTCATAAAACATCCAATTTAAACTTAAATACTAGGTGTTCATGTAGGCATGATTCTAAATTACGAATTTGACTATTAATCCATATATCAATATTTTTCATTCTAACTCCACTACTTGTTTTACATTTTTCTCATGCCTAAACTCATCTAAACTTATGAAAATCATTCCTTAGGGCATCTATTACATATACCTTCCAATTTTTATGAAAAATAAGAGTTTTAAAGTGGTTTTGGTGGTCTTAAGGTAGGGTTCTAAATTCATCCGAATTTCCAACAAATCATTTCTAACAAAACCTTTTCTTTTTCAATTTTCTTGCCTTCTATACATGAAGATCTACTATCTAACATATCTATACATAAGCAAGGCTACATTTTTATGATCATCAATGCATGAAAATTAAAATAACCACATGGACATGAATGTAAATGAAGATATAAATGTCTAAACACTAGATCTACTAAATATAATGCATAAATCATAAGTTTCATGGCATGGACATCAATATATATGCAAGATCTCTACTTTACATACATGAACAAGATAATATCTCAACAAAAACCCTTCTAAACACTAGATCCACTTCTTACGATGGCTTGATATTCTTGTACAAGTGTTTTCATGTCCCTAGCATAAGCTCATTGGGATTAAATGTGAAAAACACACATAAATAGCTTTGCCATTACAAGATTTGGTAAGAATGAAGCTTGAAATCAACATACCAATAGAGATTAGAGGTAGAAGTGAAGTGGAAATGAGTTGTGTGTGTGAGTGTGGAAGGGGAGGGGGGGCTCACGGCAAGGTAATAGGTAGAGAAGAGAGGTTTTTACTTTGGTAAAATTTGGAACAAGTGAAAAATGAGGAGAGAGAGAGAAAAAGGTGTTTATATATGAATAGATTAGAGTTTGTAATTGAATAAAATAACAAAAACAAAATAAATGAGAGGGGAAAGGGGAATGGGGCGCCAGCCATAGGGGGAAGGGGGGAGTGTGTGTGTGTGTTGAAATTTGAAAATTTGTAATTTAAGTAATTAAAATGTAATAAATGTAATAATTATTTAGGAAACAAAAATTCTTGGAAAAGAAAATTGTAATGAGTAGTTGTAAAGATGTGAGAATAGGGTATGGGTAGTGTGTAGTGTAGGTTGTACTTGTGAATAGTAGACAAGACTCTACGTTACCGGTTGTAACGAAAACACGAGAAAAGGCTATAACTGTAATTTTTATAGCTCGGAAAATTATAAAATTGATATTTTTGGAATCCTTATAAAATTACGGTTCTAATGAATATTTCGGAACATTTTTCTGAGTTCGTGGTCTCGGGGCACGCTTTTCCGCAATTGAGCTCGGGAAGGCCTGGAATTGAAAATTTCCCGAATTTAAAACTTTCAAAGGTCTAGAATATACTTTAGAACAATAATTCATATTCATTTACTTTATAAGACTTCTATTATTATGAAACCGAAGGAAAGCCGGATTTAGGGTTCCTAGGCTTCTCTCACTAGACTTAAACTGGACTGGATTAAGGTTTCGCTTTTCAATTCCCGGGGTTTTCTTAACTACTGAGATTACCGGGGTTTACAACTGCTATGTGTGCATTTATTGCTTGATCGCTTTAAATGATTTAATATCATATTGGAATCCACATATAATAAATTGCTCATGCATATCACTTTGAATATCATTTCGAAATTTTGCTACTACTCCTCAACGTGGGACTGGAAAGGTAAGCTGTCTTGCTACAATCTTGAGAGTTTAGGATGTTCAGGGAATGCGGTCTCAAGTTGTAGCAAAGCCTGATCGATCGCTTTGGGTAAGGAAAGCCCGGGGATTAGTAATACGATTCGTTAGAATCCCAAGTCACGCGCAACTTTAAGGAAGTCGTTTGAGACCCAGTTCAAAGCATTCCCTAACCATTGATGGAGGGGTAAATCCATCACACATACGAAACCGGATAGTCGTATGTACTATTTAATCATATGGTTGTTGCATTTCATATGCTTGATTAATAAACTTGGTTGATTGTCTGTTATGAGTACTTTTACGTAAGGAATATCTCGCTAAGCTAGTTATGCTTATACCCCTATAGACTTTTGATATTGCATGATTATCTTTTTGCACCTGAGACCATCTTGATCACCCGAGTAGAATCTTTATTTTGGGAAGCTTTTGGAGGAATTCTGATTTTGGAGGTCTTAGAGTAGATTTCTTCTAAAATCTTCTAGCTTTGGTTATTTCTCTTAGTAAGACCATGTTGTTATCAGAATTATCGAGGGAATGCCCCTTAGAATTTGTAAGACTTTATATTTCAATGAATTATATTAAGTGTTATTTTGCATGATCCACTGTCAATATCTTAAAATGAATTACTCTACCGATCTCCCTTTGATGTGAATGTACGCTTTGTACAGATATGAAAGCTTTCGGGTGACTGAGGTAGTCATTCTTAAGTTTTAATATTGCATACGGCGAGCTGTCACGTTTAGGGTACCCACTGGAGCGTGACATCAAAACCTAAAACTATCAAGTTTTAGTAAACCACAAAATAATCTATTAGCTTCCATTATATAAATTATCAATGGAATCTAATTTACAATTATAAACCTCTCGATTCTATAATTGTCTAATATCTTAAATCAACTTCTCCTAATTCCTTAGTGAGAAGTTAACATAAAACATTGGATGAATTACATGGGATAATTTCTAAATCAGATTAAACTCCGTTGCTTCCGTAATTGTTGTTTAATCTTAATTCATGAATTCCTATGAATCCTAATTCTTCTTCTAAATTATCAGAATTCTTATCAATCCAATTTTGTACAGAAACAAAATAGATAATTAGGATTCAATGCAAATATTCCATAATTCTAACAATCTTATAATATAAATTCAAAAATCATTTTAGCAAGATTAGGGTTTCATCACTTCTCACAAGAAAAAAGTTTAGCTACTCATGGATGATGATTCAATAATCAAATAGGAATATGCAATTGATATCATTATGAACAAAGAAATCAGATAGATGAATTGCATGAGAAAAGAGAGATCAGATATCACCAATTCAAATATCAAAATCTTCAATTACAAATTCTTGTAAACTTCAAATCTCTCACAATTCTCTATGAAATGCTAAAAACTATTGATCTACTAAATGTATGTTAAATTGTTTTTCTGATTTTCTTGATTGATGAAGCTAGATGAGAGAAATCCCCTTTATATAGGAAAAATTTCGTGAGAAGCATTAATGAAAAATTACAGTTTCAACTTGTACGCCAACAGCTACAATTCCTACGTCGACGACTTACAGGCAGCGTAAAGTCCTTCATCTCAATGCACAGGCAATGCACTGGCAGCTTTCATCTTTGGTTACAAGTGTAGGCTGCTTGTACGCCGGCGGCTTAGATATAGATCTAGCCAGCGTATATTCTCAAAAACGAAAGGTTGGCCATTTTATAAGGAAAGCCGTCCCAAAGCTGACGGCTTTCATGCCGGCTTAGACAATCCATTCAAGTTTGACCATTCATTTTGTCACCAAGCATACATATTTGATTATGCCTCCTGATCTTCAATCTACATTGCCTCAACGACGGCGGCTTTGGATTCGGCGTACATTGTAACTCCTTCTATACTGGTAACTCTTGAGCTCTGAGTTGCTGGCTTTCACTTTACACTAGCCTGTTCACTCTCTATGCCAGCGGCTTTCAGGCAGCATACCCTTAAATGAAAGAATGCTTGTAAGGCCAGCAATGTATGCAACGGCTTTGAGGAGGGCAAACATGTTCATCTTGTAAGCTATCTCAAAGCAGGTGGCTTTAATTCCCAGAAAGCCGGCGTTGAGTAAAATTTACAGAAGCTGGCTTTTTCATCTTTCTACATTGGCAGTGTAGAACCAGTTTGTTTAACTTCTTTTAGTCTACACCATCTCAAAGCTAGCGGTATAGAGGCAGCCTCAAGGATTTTCATTCTATACATGATGAAGGCTAGTCGTACGCCAACGGCTTAGACTTTAGAAAAGCCGGCATACTCCCTGAGTTTTCCTATTTTCATTTCAAAGTTTCTTGTTTTGCTTCATTTGTCCAATAGACCTAAAACATGAATTTTAACCAAAACAAGTACCTATTCTAGCCATTTATGATAAGTTTTAAATATAAAAAATTGTATGCAATATGATTTTATCAGCCAGCTAAAGCAAATTCTTTGCACAAGACCCTAATTTTTAAACGGTATTCAACTAAAGACTCATCAGGTTGGTTACGCATTTGCCTTGCCGCTATGCAAGCTTCACCAAGAGTAAGCTATTCACAAAAGAAGAAAGGATTAGAATTGTAAAACCCATACTACTCGTGCTATTCTTATCTAAACCTTCTTTATTTTATTCTTATCCTATCTTAGTCTCTTATTTTTATTTCTCCAAAAGTCTATTAATTAAATCTATGATTGTAGATTCTTAACCATGCTCTGATACCAACTTAAACTGTCATGCCCCAAAGGGTACCCTAAACGTGATAGTCCGACACACTCAATATATAAACTTGTGTATGACAACCTTAGTCATTCCATGAGTTTAAACACTGGGTGTAAGGCTCACGTTCAATAAATAGAGAACCATACTTTGAATCGAAATAGCTTAAGGAGATATACATAGCAATAAGAATGTAAATCACAACAGTTATAGCCAGATTAATTTATTACATGATCTAAGGGGGCATACCCCCGTCAAAATATTAAGAGTTCTTAAGTTCTTAAAAGTCTCTTACAACAACTATTATATATATATATATTGGTTAAGGAGATTCAATTAGAAGTCTATGCCTATATCTAGGTCCCAACTTCTTCAAAAAGCTCCTTAAATTCAAAAAGTTGTACTTGAGGAAAGTGGCTTCTCAGAGATAGCCATAAATATTCGTACAGCAACAGGAAATTATAAGGGTATAAGCTTACGAGTTTAGTGAGTTTCACTTCTAAAATTAAATACTCAATAAACAATATAATTATCAGGCAAGTTATATTAACAACTATATGAAATGCACAAGCACGTGAGCATACAATACATAAGACTTTCCGGAAATCTTATGTTGAATGGATTTACGCCCTCCATTCAAGGTTAGGTGTTTTCAGGCCAATACGACCATAGATTTCAATTTTTCTCATTTATATTGTGGTTAATGCAAGTGCCCACCCACACACATTTTCAAGTCCGGCCATTACACCAACATTAGAGTTTACAGGCCCCTCGTTGCCCAGCTATTATGCCTTCTTCCTACAAAGATATAATAACCTATGCAATGTGACTCACATATGGTATGCATGGTTAATTTGATTATAAGATCATGGCATATTAATTAACAATTTATAGGCGATCATAGATATGGCAGACACTTCAATTCTATACTAAATCATACAAATATTTACAATAAGCTCATTTTGATATTCTTATCATCAATTCACCCAAGTAGAACTCACATATACACAATCAAATTTTTATCTTGATCTAATTCTGATGCCACTAACGTTACAAGTACAATCATAAGCATATAATTTAAAGATAGTGAACTCACTTTGCCATGGTGCGAAAATCCACATAATTGTAATAGTCCTCGAGAAGGTCTAGTCCGTCCCCAAGTCTCCTAATAAAAAGAAATAACTCTAATGCGTATTTCTATGATGTTTGAATGAACTTATAAATTCTATTCTAACAAGTTCGTCAGAATTCGTCTAAGAGGAAATTCCAATTTAAAACGTTCATAATTTGGTCATTTTAACTCGGAATTTCGCATATTATATACCGATTTCTACCTATTCGATGAGAGCTATCTATTTCTAGAGTTATTTCTAAAAAACAAGGTCATTTGGTCCATGAACAGTAGGGTACAAAATACTATGCTAATTTCCATTCTATAATTCAACTCCTAATTTCAAACCAAGAATCATACTAAAGCTTTGATAGATACTTAGCTATCATTATATCTTGTAAGACTCTATTATATACATATATAACTCAATATCATGCATGATTCATGGGCGTTGGTAAAGCTATTTCGTCGTGTACTTAGATAATGCTTGATAGGATGTATAAGACAATATTTTCCTACTTTGTTTATACCAAGTGCATTATGTGTACATGTAAAACCGATAAGTTATCATCATGAATGTCATGAAATGAACTATCTATATGTATATTCTTAATTGATAAGCTCCCGAGGGGTTAACAATTTTTCACAATCTTTTTGGGTTTTCTGATTTTAAAGGAAAACAGAAATAAATGATATGGATGATATTATTAGTCGATAGGTGCCACGACTAACAAAAATCAAACTGGTTTGTGAATGGAATCACAAATCGATATAACTCACGATTTGTAAAAACTCTCACGAATTGCTAAAGGAATATAAAAATTCAATCAGCAAGAAGAATAAAGAAAATTATAATTCTCAATATTCATAACATGTATTGACAATCCTGTCAATTACAAGAGAGAACTCTCTCACATAAACTCACCAAAATAGAAATCAACTAAAACCTTTTTCTAATTCTCATAACCAAGGCTTAATATATAGTCTTTTACATACAAAGAAATTAAAGATATGTAACTGACAAAAATAAATAGCTGACTGTAACTGACAAAGAAATTAAAGACATGTAACTGACAAAAAATAAGTAACTGACTGTAACTGACAAAGAAATTAAAAATGACAATTGACTGATAAATTGGCCTTGATGCGTTCACATCATTCTCCCCTTCTTGGAAAAGATTCGACCTCGAATCTTGGCAGTCAAATTGGATGGATCTTCATTTGGAACATGCTGAAGCTCCTGCAACTTTTGGGGTGACTTTTTTTTTTTATTTGTGATGATCTGCATGGCAACAAAAACAAACTTCTCTGACAATTAGTTTTCACATGAACAAACTGCTCCTGTAAAACATCAGCCCTTGTCATTGGAAGCATCTTAAAATACTGGCCATTCTTTTCTATTGTATAAGTGTTCCTGTAACCATCATATATGGCTCGACGGTCATATTGCCAAAGCCTACCAAGAAGCACATGTGTGGTATCCATAAGAGTAACATCACACAACACAGTATCACAATACTTTCCTATGGATATAGGAACCTTTGCTTGCTGGTGAATATGCAGGACGTTCTTCGCATTTAACCATCTTAACCCATAAGGCTTAGGATGTGGAATCACTGGAAGTTGCATCTTCTTTACAAACTCCTGTGAAACTACATTAGCACAACTGCCACTGTCAACAGTTAATTTACAAGTCTTACCCTGAATTAAGCATCTGGTATGAAACAAATTCTCCCTTTGCCCTGGGTCTTCTTTAACTTGTAAACAATTATCACATCTGCAATTACCTCTTTTTCCTTCTCAGCCTTAACTATTAATACCTGCTCTACAGATGGTTGTTCAATCGTATCATCATCCTCCATTCCTTCTAACTCAGCAACATCTGAATTAGGCTTCACCTCAATAACTTCCACCTCTTTCACTATATTCAAGTTATCATCACTCACCACTCAACCTTTTCTCATCAGCAGATTTTCTAGGTTCAACCCAAACCACTTGCAACTCTTTCTTCTCCTCCTTCTGCTGATTTAAATTCTTTTCATAACTTTTAAAGAAACTCAAAATCCTTTTCAAGTTTATTAAATGCTTGTCTAATTTCACCCAATAAAAATTTTTGTAATCTGAAGTACCATCATGATATTTTCGAGATCGTTTTTCTGGTAATTCAGATCATTTTGTTTATAAGATTGCTCCTTTCGATAATACAAATCTTCATGAGTACGTCTATGAGATCGCTCACTTCGATAATTCAAATTATCTTCAACATGCCTTGAACGACCTTTATGAAAATCCTTTCTTTGATGTTGAATCTCATCCTTATAATAACTTTCAGGACGACTGAATCTCAACATGATTTTAGACAACACAAGCAATTCAATAACAAATCCAAGAACCCTAATTCTCCAAATTCTCCAAATCCCACAATTCAACAACAACAGAAATTTCGCAGCACAATCACAACCCCCAAATTTCCAGATCTAACAAGAAAAGTTCAACGATCTTACCAATCTGAAGCGCGTCGCACCAAAAGCTCTGATACCAAATGATAAGCTCCCGAGGGGTTAACAATTTTTCACAATCTTTTTGGGTTTTCTGATTTTAAAGGAAAACAGAAATAAATGATATGGATGATATTATTAGTCGATAGGTGCCACGACTAACAAAAATCAAATGGTTTGAATGGAATCACAAATCGATATAACTCACGATTTGTAAAAACTCTCACGAATTGCTAAAGGAATATAAAAATTCAATCAGCAAGAAGAATAAAGAAAATTATAATTCTCAATATTCATAACATGTATTGACAATCCTGTCAATTACAAGAGAGAACTCTCTCACATGAACTCACCAAAATAGAAATCAACTAAAACCTTCTAATTCTCATAACCAAGGCTTAATATATAGTCTTTTACATACAAAGAAATTAAAGATATGTAACTGACAAAAATAAATAGCTGACTGTAACTGACAAAGAAATTAAAGACATATGTAGACACCCAATTTTGCTCAATTTAAGGCTCAAATTTATGATAAAAATTAGTATTATGTCAAGCTCACAAAAAAATAGTAAAAATAGATAAAAATCAAAATAGCACAAAAAATCAAAAGTAGCAAAAATAAGAAGTAGTAAGGTAAATAAAAAAAATGAGAAAAAAAAACAGTGTGTCTTTTCCAAAATAAACAAAAAAAAAAGAGAAAAAAAAATACATTATTATAAAAAAAATTATTTGAGCTTGATATAATACATATTTTTGTTATAAATTGTTCATAAAGATAATTAAACAATTTTCAAAATTATTTTGAATGAGTCTTAAAGTTAAATTGTTGAACCCAACCAGGCACAGCTAACGGCCTATACAGTTAAGACCACTGACCCATATGACTAGACCAGCTACAGGACCTGGGTTTGATTCCATGGAGAGGCAATAAGGATGAGGATTCAATGTCGGCATGGGATAGACTGGATTTATTGAAGAATCATCAATGGCGGCTGATCAAATTCAATGAATTTGAACGATTCAATTGATCCTATACAGAGATAGGATCGAATATTCGAGGATTTAATCATTACTTTCGTCAGTTACGAATGAATTAAATTCCAATTTTCGAATTAAATTTTGTCAGTTACAAATGAATTTTGTCATTAAATGCAATTCGTAACTGATCATTAATTTTGACAGTTACGAATGAATCAAATTCAAATTAAATTTTTTTGCGAAAAATTGGAAAGTCATTAAATGCAATTCGTAACTGATTATTAATTTCGTCAGTTACGAATGAATCAAATTCCAATTTTCGAATTAAATTTTTTACGAAAAATTGGGAAGTCATTAAATGCAATTCGTAACTAAAATCAGACCATGGATCTATAAATAGGAATGATCCATGAACAAAAGGAACACAACAATTACAAGGATTACTCAGAGATTCAAAGCATTCGAAAATTTTCAAAGTAAGAGTTTAGAGAGAAGAAAACACAAAAAGAGAGAGAGAGAAAAAAAAAAGAAGAAGCAGAGCAAATCAATTGTTGGTTTCAGTCTACTCGTGTAGTCAATGGTCTACGGTCAATGGTCAATGGTCTACATCCAGATCAACGCTCCAGATCAGATCCAAAGTCCAATCCGCTTTTAGTCGAGGTCCAAGCCGTGTGATGGTAATCTCATTTCACTGTCATTTCGAACCAATTGCAAGCGATCAATTCGTTCCTGGGGGAAGAAAAAACAAATTGATTGTTGGTCTCAGTCTACCTGCGCAGTCAATGGTCAACGGTCAACGGTCCACATCCAGATCAGCGTTCCAGATCTGATCCGACAATCCAACGGTCCAGGTGAGTTTGGATTAAATTTTTCAATCTAAATTATTTTCATATAGCATTAAATTTGCTATGAGAATAAATCAAGTTTTCATCAAATCATTCTCATAAATTTTCTATGAGAATAAATCAAGTTTTCATCAAATCATTCTCATAAACTTGCTATGAGAATAATCCAAGTTTTCATCAAATCATTCTCATAAATTTGCTATGAGAATAATCCGAGTTTTCATCAAATTATTTTCATAAATTAGCTATGGAAATAATCATCCAAAGTTCAATCAAAATATTTTCATGTAGCATTAAATTAGCCATGAATTATCATAAAATGATTTTGGAAAAATGATTTTGGACTTAGAAAAATTGCATTTTCATGAAATGAAAATCAATTGATTAGATCATAGGATCATCAAAAAATGATTTTTTATAAAAACTTGAAAATTTAATGAACTTAAAATGAAAAGAGTTCAAAAAATTAAAATTGATCAACAAATTAAAGTTCTTTTTAAAAGAACTACGTTTTGTCTGATCTCGATTAGCGAGTACGTAGGCACCTGCGGGGCGACATAAAAAATAAAAGAAGTTTTGTTTTTTTTGTAAATATAAGTTTTTTTTTTAAAAAAAGAAATATGTTTGTTGTTATTCATGTTCTAAAAAAAAATAAAAAGTAAAAATGAAGAAAAACATGTAAAAAAATAAAATGAATGATTTGACTTGTAAATATTTCTGTTGTAATATATTATTAGAGTTTTTTTTTTGAGCATATAAAGGATAGATTATAAATTTAAAATTCCAAAAGTGGTAACCAATTTGGTTTTAATAGGTTAGCCCCCGAATCCATGATATCTGGTTTTAAAAGTTGATTTTTTTAAATCAAATTTTCGCAGACTAGTAGCTAAGTTAGGATCAACCGACCCATTGATCCTAGCTTTTTATTTTTTTCCCGATTTATATCGGGTGGCGACTCTAAATTTTTTTTTAAAATTTCTTTTAACCCCTAGTCGAGGATTCATGTTAAATGGGTTCGGGTTTAATGTGAATCGGGTTAGGAGAAATGAACCAGATAGTGGAAAAAATCCAGGCTCGACAACATATAACTGACAAAAATAAGTAACTGACTGTAACTGACAAAGAAATTAAAAATGACAATTGACTGATAAATTGGCCTTGATGCGTTCACATCATTAATGATATGATATCAAAATTTCTTTAGAAAACTTTTGCTTTGCAAAACTTTTGAAATTTCAAAACTTAAAAAAACTAGTTTTATTTCTTGCAAAATCACACTTGTTCTTACCAAAACTTTTCCCTAATGACCTATATGTCTATCACCTTCTTTACTTTAATGAAATTCTTTGTTTTGGAGTTGGGAAATAGGTGTTTACATAGAGGGTTTACCTAGATACGAATTTTACAAGATTTTCAAGGAATGAAAACATTGTTTAATCTACCTTTGGAAAACTTTCCTTGTTTTAAGAATATACTTTAATAAATTTCACTTATCCTTGTCAAAACTAGGTCTTTATTACATGTACTCCCTAGGACTTCCATTTTTCCATAAAAATCATCACTTTGGCATTTGGAAATAGGGGTTTAAATAGTGGCCATTTTCAAACTCGAATTTTGAAAGTTTCATTTGAGATTATTTCCTTTGTAAAACTCATTTGATATTTCAAAAACCATTCTCTAATCAAACCTAGTCCTTAACACTTCCATTTCTCTAATAAAAATCTTGTTTTTGGTTTGAAAAATGGGTGTTGACACTTCAAGCTTCCCTTATTACGAATTTAAAACTTGTTATTGGGATTGAAACACAACTTTTGTAAGCTTTTCCTTATTTTAGAAAATTCCTTAGTAGATCTAAGCTTTTCTCATCAAGATCACTCATTTATGATATATATTCCCTAAGTCCTTCATTTTTAACGTAAAACACACATTTTGAAGTTGAAAAGTAGCTTTTCTAAATAGGGTTCCTTTTTTCTCCGAATTTTCAAAAATCATTTTTGTTGAAACTAAAGTAGGTTTTGAGCTTTCTAATATTTTCCTACTACCATCATGCTATTACAAGTTATGTGTGCGCATAAAACAAAAAAAAATCTAAGGCATTTATGAACTCAAAACCACTAGATCTAGTTTATTATACTAGTCATAAATGCATGAACACTATGATCATTATGCGAATATGACTAGATGATGAATACATGCACAAAACATTAACAATAACAACATAGCTTAACAATAAAACAAAGTAATAGCAAAATAATCTTAAATAACAAGATCTACTACATTGTGATGGCAAGGATCTCATGTTCAAGTATTTTCATATCCCTAGCTTAAAGCTCATGGGGATTTTTAAGTAGAATCACACATGAATTATCTTGCCATTACATATTTTTAAGATAACGAAGTGTAGATCTATTACCTATTTAGTGTTTGGATCAAGAAAAGTTGAAGAAAAAAAAAGTGTGTGTGTGTGTAGAGAGAGAGGGAAGTCACGGCACAAAGAGAGGAGAGGGAGAGAGTTTTGTAAAAAAAAAATTTTAAAAGTGAAAGTGAGGAAAAAAAGAAATGGAAAGGTGAAGGCATAAAAGTGTTTATATAGAAAAGTGGATTAGGGTTTGCTTTAATTAAACAAAGGAAAATAAAACAAAGTTGGAGAGAGGGAAAGAGGGAGAGGGGCGCCGGTTTTGGGGTGTATGGGAGAGAGAGGGATGTGTGTTGTGCAAGTTTCAAAATTTAATAAGTAATTTAATTAGTAAAAGTTATATTGGAAAAGGAAATTGTAAGAAAAATGATGAAATATTGTAAGAATAGGTTGTAAGGATGTAAGAGTAGGTTATGGGTAGTTGTACTTGATGAATAGTAGATTAGAAATCAAAATATAGATTAGACAATTAAAGTACCGGTAGTAAAGAAAATAAGATAAAAATGTTATAACTATAACTTTTATAATTCGAAAAATTATATAACTGATATATTTGGAAATCTTATGAAATTACAAGTTTAATGGTATTAATATCATATATTTAATATCTCGAGCCTTAGGACACGCTTTTTAAAGTCTGTATCCGATCGGGTTCAAAACGGGTCGAAAATTAACTAATCTGATCTTTTTAAGCACCTTAATATTATTACGAACCAAACTATACTCTTTACTCATACTTCAACTTCTTGGTTTAGAAACGCAAGATAGCCGGACTTAAACTGCTAGGGTTTCTTAGGAATTTGTTGACTTAAGGTGTCACGCCCCAAAGTGTGCCCTACACGTGACAGTCCTCCACACTCAACATTTAAACTCAAGTAAGACAACCTTAGTCTTTCCATGAGTTTGAACATCGGGTGTAAGGCTCGCTCTCAACATTTATAGACCATACTTTGCTTCGTAGTAGCTTAAGGAGACATACATAGCAGCAAGAACGTAAATCATGACCGTCTTACAGAGAATTATTCTATCACATGAACTAGGGGGCATACCCCCGATAACAATGCTAAGAATTCTCAAGCTCACAAAGTTCCTTGTATTATCCTTCGGACACTGGTTCCGGGAAATAGGACTAGAAATCCATCCCTACTTTTAGGTCTCGGCCATAACAAAAAGCTCATCAACCTCTAATAGCTATACCTGATGTCCCTGGGTCCTCGCAGATAGCCAAAGGTATTCATACTGCAACAGGAAACTATTAGGGTATAAGCTACACTAGCTTAGTGAGTGAAAACTTCCGAATCACAATTAACACAAACATTCAAGCAAGTAATTAATCAACCAAGTGAGATGCATCAAACAAGTGAGTTCAACAAACATATGACTAGCCAGAAATCATATGTGGATGAACTTGCACCCTCCATCCCGGGTTAGCAGATTTACGAATCCTACGGTACAACGCCATTTAAGCTCACGGTCAACTGAACAACATTTCGTTTTATGGATCACAATTAACCAACATATATTCGTTTTATGGATCATGAAAAACCAACAAATGCTAATGCTCCATCCCCATCGTGATATGAATGAGTTCAATTATAATTGAGGTCCAATAATAGATTAATTCGATTTTTTTAGGTGGCCAATCAATGTTCGTAGACAATCAATTCTAACTCATCTCTACACAAACAATAACTTATCACCCGGTTTCGATATTCCTTAAATTCAATTTTTCATATCAACAACAGGCAATCATAATTCCCGACTAACCCCATCAGACATAATCATTCTTTTTATCTTTACCTAGCAACTAGTGCGGCTATCATTACAATCACAAGCAATAATTGAAATCGGAAGAGGAACTCACTCGGCCATGGTACGCCGGTCTCTTAATAACGGTGGTCGGGTGACACGGTATCGTCGTGCTCGGGATCACCTACCGAATAATTCAAGCTATGCATCTAAACTAATCAAAGTCGTGATTCTCGCTACTTGCGGAAGTTCCAACTTAAAACGGCCATAACTTTGTCATTTTAACTCGGAATTTCACAAATTTTATATCGATTTCTATCTACTTCGAAAGATCTATCTATTTCTAATATTATTTTCAAGTTTTTGAATATATTAAAGCCACAGAACAGAAGGGTCAGATCTGCACTGTAACGTTTCCATTTCCGGAAAAATTGTTTTGCATTTAGTAAAAATGTTTTTAGTCGATAACTCATACATAGATGGAATATGAATGAATTCCTAGTATGAATGTCATGTAATGAGTTCAATATATGCATGATCTTGATGATTTTTTATAATGAACTCTTAAGAACTCCTAATCATTACAAGACTTCACATTAGCCCTTTCCTAAAATCCATTCTTTCCAAATTTTTGCATCTTCTACTATTTTAGGATCCTACTCCTAGGATTTACTTGTTATCTAACTAAAAACAAGTCCTTATCATCTATACCATTGAAGACCTCCATTTAAGCATAAAAACTCACATTTTTTACTTCGTAAATATGTTCTTAAATGAGCTTTTCACAAAAATCCGAATTTTGGAAAATTTCATTTCTTGCATTTTCCTTATGAGAAAACTTGTTTAATGCACCAAAATTTGAAGCTTTATTATATCTATTGTCTAAGGACTCTATTTGACTTATAAAACATGCAATTTAAGCTTGGACACTAGGTGTTTATGTAGGCATTATTTCAAAATACGAATTTAACATACTAATCACTATCTCAAGGTTTTTCATTCTAACTCCACTACTTGTTTTACATTTTACTCATGCCCAAAACTCATCTAAACTTATGAAAATCATTCCTTAAGGGTATCTATTACATGTACCTTCCATTTCTTGTGCAAAATATGAGTTTTAAAGTGGTTTCAAGGGTTTTTAAAATGGGTTTCAAAAATCATCCGAATTTCTATAAAACATTCCTAGTAAAAATCTTTTCTTTTTCAAGTTTCTTACTTCCTATACATGAAGATCTACCATCCAGCACATTTATATATATGCAAGACTAAACTTTTATGGTCATAAATGCATGTAAGCTCAAAACAACCACATGAACTTAAATGTCAATGAAAGCATGAGTGTTTAAACACTAGATCTACCACTTATAGTGCATGAACATGAGTTAAATGACATGAACATAAACTTTTCATGCAATACTCTACTTTACATGCATAGACACAATATTGTTTCAACAAAAACTCCTTTAAACACAAGATCTACTTCTTGTGATGGCTTGACATTCTTATATTAGTGTTTTCTTGTCCCTAGCATATGCTCATTGGGATTTAAAGTGGAAAACACACAAGAAAAGTCTTGCCATTACAAGATTTAGTAATAACAAAGCTTGAAATCATCATACCAATGGAGATTTGGGGTAGAAAGGAAGAGAAAATGAGTTGTGTGTGTGAGTGTGGGAGGGAGAGGGGGTCACGACAATAGGAGGGAAGGAGGAGAGAGTGTTTTGTGATATTTGGAAAATGAAGAATGAAATGAAGGAGAGAGAAAGTTAAGGATTATTTATATTAGTGAATTTAGGGTTTGTTTGAAGTAATAAAAGAGATAAAATAAATCAAATTGGGGCATATAGGGAGGGGGATGGCGCCGACCATATAGGGTTGTGTGTGTGTGTGTGTGTTGAATTTTGATAAATTTGAAATTGTGCAATAAAATGTAATAAAAGTAATATTTAATAAGAGACAAAAATTTCTTAGAAAAGAAAATATAATTGAGTAGTTGTAAGGATGTAAGAATAGGGTATGGGTAGTGTGTAGTATAGGTTGTACTTATGAATAGTAGACAAGACATCTACTTTACCAGTTGTAAGAAAAACACGGGAAAAGGCTATAACTGTAATTTTTATAGCTCGAAAAATTATAAAATTGATATTTTTGGAATCCTTATAAAATTACGGTTCTAATGAATATTCCAGAATATTTTTCTGAGTTCGTGGTCCCGGGGCACGTTTTTCCCTAATTGAGCTCGGGAAGGCCCGGAATAGAAAAATTCCCGAATTTAAAACTTTCTAAGGTTTAAAATGTACTCTAAAACAATAATTCATATTCATTTACTTTATAAAACTTCTTTTGTTATGAAACCGAAGGAAAGCCGGATCTAGGGTTTCTAAGCTCCTCTCACTAAGCTTAAACTAGACCGATAGAGGGTTTCGTTCTCCGGTTTCCGAACTTTGTCCGATCACTAGGAGAACTAGGGTATACATAATAATAATAATAATAATAATAATAATAATAATAATAATAATAATAATAATAATAATAATAATAATAATAATAATAATAAATTAGGTAACTAATAATATTGAATCGTACTGGAAGACTCACTAATTACCGGTAGTAATGAAATACAAGTAAATTTGCAAAATCGGATAATTCTAGCTATTTGAAAATCTGTAAAACTAATAATTTAGAGATCCTTATAGAAATATGAGTCTACGGCATTAATAACATGTTTTTAACACTTTGAATCCCAGGGCGCGATATCATCCTTTATAGCATCCTAGGCTTAGTACGATCCAATTACACCTTTTCCTCTTATTCCGACTCCTTGGTTTGGGAACACGGAATTGCCGGATCTAGACCACAGAGTCTCTTGGGAGTTACAGGGACTTAGGTTTCCCGATTGACTTTCCGGTCTACACCTTGCCAATAAAAACTTATATTTTATATTTATATGACTTATCTAATTGGTGAGATTTATTTTAAGGTCGATTTTCATAAGTATTTAATATCTCACAACGTTCTCGGAATTCTTTTGGATTGAGTTTTATTCCCGAAGGTTAATCACTATTCACTTCTTAACAATTTATTTTAGGGCTCTATTATATCCAAATTTATAAGTTGGAGTTAAATATAATATTTGTCGTACGTAGAGGTTTTAGAACGAAAGTATATGGGGTTGCTATTTTATTTATGAGGTTCCTTATTTTTCTCACGATTCAGAAATTTCCAGATTCGTTCGGAATTTGGGACTTGTCAAAGTTCGGTTTTAATTCGGAGTGACTTTCAGGGTTTTATTTCCCAAGTTCATCTTTAGAATTATTTACTGAAATTTTCCAGGGCTTACATAAGGTCTCCGGTTGACTTTCCAATTTAGGGTTTAAACTTGATATTACCCTAAAAATTAGGGGTTTACAGGCCCCCAGTACAAGTAAGTACTTCCCCTCAAGCTCCTATGGGTTTATTTGCTGAAGATAGGGAAAAGTACTACATTTGTTTTGTTCATAAGAGAATTGTTGAGAATGCAGTTTGGGACTTGTTAACAGGTTATGGTATGGAAGGAGAATTTATGAAGTTTTCCATAGACTCTACCTGGCTGAGGATATTTGACATAAAGAAAGAAACATATAGAGAAGTAACAATGTCTTTCATGTAGGATTGGAAGTGATGAACCCAATGCGGATAGTGAGGTTGAATTCTATGCCTTTGAAGAATGTAGAAAAGTTTCTATGAAGCAATTTATCCCTGCTATGGGATTGTATGAAGATAAAGAATTTATTTTTATGAGCTAGAATTCAAAGAACTGCCAATTGAAGTTTCTAAGGCTAAATGGAGGTAGTTTGTAGTTGAAGAAGAAGCCATATTCTCCCCTTCTAGAACAAGTGGCTCAAAGTTTAAGAGCAAAAGCGCAAGGATGTTACATCATCTGCTCATTAGAAGCATATTTTCCAAGTTGAAAGGAGCTTCCACAATTGCAAAGTTGAGCTCCATCCGATGATAAGCATGATGAGAGGAAAGAAGATGAATGTAGGCTTGCTAGTTGCTTAGCGAATTAAATACCATGCTAGCCTATAATGTAAGGGGATCTTTTTGGGAGCTTACTAACTCGAATTTAGAAGAATTTGGAATTTTGGCTAGAACAAGGGCTAAATGATATGGTTTGCTAGTTTGGGGAATTGACTAAGAGGTCATTCAAAGATTGGGGGCTAAACGAAGTAGGAACTTAACCTACTGTTGCACTAGTAGTAAGGAGTATAAATGTGGATCAGAGCCTTACTCCAGCTATTCAAGAGCTACCATTTTTAGCCCTAGAGCCATAAGTGGAGCGGCACAAGCTACAGCCATGCCACCTGCACATAGGGTAGCACAACATTAGTAGCTCAGCTCAACAAGCTTGAGGAAGAACTGATAGGGATAAGAGAAAACCTAGCTACTTTTATTAAAGAAACGAAGGAGGACATGGGTGATCTAAAAAGACTATGCTCCAGATCCTGGATGTAGTTACTCAAGGTTATCCTCCTCAAGCCTCATCCAAATCCAAAAAATCATCACCATAACAAATCTTGGTAGAGTCAAATCAAAATGATGATGATGATGACAATGAAGGCAGACCACCTTCACCAACCCACATGTCATTACCATCCCCACCATATACACAAACCCATACACACTCTCTACCTCAAACCCAACCTGAAACTCACCAACAACAATTGGTTGAGTCGCCTACTCACATATGTGAGGACAATGAAGCCAATATCCAAACACATGACCTACTAGAATCACCACTTTTGGAGCCCACTTTAGCTTAACTTTTTACTCTCCCCAAAACCTTTAAAATAAAGCTCAAAAAGCCTACACCAAAAAGGAGGAGGATGATTTTACCTTCTAAGCTAAATGAGGATTTTGATCCTTAACAAGCGGATGAAAATCAAATAGCAGCAGCAATAGAAAAAGAATTTGCTAGAAGTCCACAAGCTGTTGAGGTTGTTGAGCAATTAAGGGAGCAAGTCCAAGAAGAAGCACCAATTGTTGACCAACAAGACAATGCTACAACTGATAATTAGGAACTTTGTGCTTTAGATGTTAAGATTGATGCAATCATGAGAGCCATAACAGAAGATAGTTTTATGGAAGAAGAAGCAACTCCAAAACTTTCCCTTAAAGTAGCTCCAAAACTTCCACCCATATGCTTAATACTAGAAATTGAAGAGCAATTGCGAACTCTCAAAGAGCAAATCAGACAAAGAAATCAAGAGAGAGATGATTCTCTTTTGGCCAGAACTTTATCAAGAATATGGGAAGCAGAGGGCTTAACAAGTAAAGGCCAAATTCTAGTAACACAACAAACTGCTTTAGAAGAAAAGTAAGAAGAAGAAGAAGACAAAACTCCTCCAATAGCTCAAGAAGAAGAATGTATTCCTAAGCAACATCTTGAAGAAGATTTGTCTACCCTAGAGACAAAAGTAGCTGCTACAATGATTGACATGGTAAACCAGGCAATGGAGGAGGAAATCATTGAAGAAATAATCTCCAATGATATCGTCTACATTGTACGAGAAGTAGCAGCTAATGAAGAGAGACCTGCTCTAACAAGGAAAAAGAGGATTAAAAGATGTGCTAAGAAGAAGAAGAAGAGAAAAAATCAACAAGAGAGGTGTGACCAAGAAGAAACCAAGAGAATCTCCAGCTAGTTGTGATAGATCAAACTGAACCTATCCAGGTTATCTTTCCAAAACCCACAGCTAGTGTGCCTAAAGAAACCCATTGTGTTAGCAAGGAGAGAAAAAAGGTGGAAGAATAAGCAGTTATTCTTAGAGCGCAACTAGGTACTGTGCTTAGAAAAATGTAGAGGGATAAAGAGCTGCAAAGACAAATGGATGAAGCACATAGAAGAAGCAAGGAGCAAACAAGAAGACATGCACAAAAAAAGAGTCGATGATGAGCTAACTCAAAAGCTAGCAACTCCCCATGAAAGGGCAGAGGCAAGGAGAAGAGAAGAAGCTCAAGAGTCTAAAAAGAATGAGGAAGCAAGGCTTAAGGAGGCATCTCAATCAGAGACCCATGAAACTCAGCAAGAGATGGAGAGCACTATTGTTGATGAAGAATTTTATGATGATAGCTTCCTTAGTAATGATGATGAAGATAACAAGGAGTAAGAGTTGCAAAGGAGCATATTTAAACAAGAAGAGAAGGATCTAATTTTTGCTCAAAAACTCCAAAAACAGCTCGATTTAGAAACTCAAGTAGTTGAAAGATATAAAGGATCTACCTCCTCCCAAGCAAATGAGCAACCAGTGGTTCCTCCACCAAGACAAACCCCTCTTCCAAGACCACCCCAAACGAGCAGGAATAATCAACCTGACAAAACTAGAGGTAAAGAAAGAAGAGGAGGAACTAGAAAAAATATAGAAAGTGGTGATAGGACTACTCAATCAAATAGATGGAGAAGTGAAAGTAGAGGAAGAGGAAAAATGTAAGATCCCTTAGCCAAACCTAAACGAGGAAGAAAAATGAGTTTAGTAGAAGCTAGAGATACTAGCTGGGTAGGGAACATTAATTCTTCCAAGAAAAAGAAGATTTAACATTCTTTATTCTTTTCAAATAAATATTATTCTTTTGTGGCAGATAACAGTTTTGTATAGCATCAAATTTAGTCATTGTCTATGATTCCATTGAGGCTTTGATTGAGCCTCATTTTTATACTAATTTTTTTCATGATCTACTGTAGAATAAAAATAAATAGGGCAATACAACACGTGACAATAATTATCCCTCGAGCTTTATAACAGAGAGGTTTTTCTAACAACTTCTAAATTCTTTAATCTTGCTTTGATTTGAACTACTTAAAATCCCCTAGTCTATTTGTCATGCTTTTAAACATTGAGGACAATGCTTAGTTTAAATGTGGAGGAAGGGAATTAGCAGGATTTGATGCGGGGATGATTGATTTTAACTTGATTGACTTTGAAATTGATTGATTTTGAATATGAGATCTATCTAGAAAAAAATATAAATTCAGCGCAATTATTAAAATGATTGAATATCTTAAGTGCTAAGGTGATTTTGAGCTCAACCAAATCTGGTCAAATTTTCCATTTATGATTTATCTTCTTATTTTAAAACCCTTGCCTAGATGTTTATTTGAGGACAAGCAAAGGCTTAAGTGTAGAGGAACTTGACAAGTTAATTTTATTAGATTATTTTCATAGAAATTCAAGCTTATTTTGATGATTTTTTTATTACATTTCGAGGAATTTGCTGTTTTTAATGTTAAATTGTTATTTTTTAGCTCCTTGAATCAAAAGAAGAACAATTAAAGTGTTTGTCAATTGATTTGGAGGCAAACAGTTGCTGTAACGCCCTAAAATAAGGCATTACAACCCACCACATGTCCTCTCTTAAATAGGACACGCTAAGGCTCTAATATCCACAAATTACAAATATCACCTATAAACACACACATAGTGTATCTCATAGGATACTTAATACAACCTGTATAATCTGGAAACACAAATATACTTCATAACATTCCTGTTTAACAAACAAACTCTAGTTAGCATATCCACAAGCCAATTATCCAACATAACAACTGAAATTGTCTACAAGAGAAATCCTTCCTTTATAACGAAGTCTTCTAACAACAAATGATCCAATAATTGTTCATAAAACATAATAATAAGCAAGACGCAGCAAAATCAAGTCTTCAGCATATCTAGGCACTTCTTTTCTTCCATGAACCTATAATCAAAAAGTTTAACTCTTAGCTGGATAGTTAGGTCCACTATCTCCATCCCTCTGATCAAAGATCAGATCATAACCCGAAAGATCATATACAATGTCTTCATCACCTGTACCTGAAATTTTAAAAAAGTGAGCTGCGAAGCCCAGTACGATAACTCCAATCCATAAAAGCAAATGCAAATGCATACGCAATAGGTATATATATCAAATGCACCTAGTCTAATGCAAGCAATCAGTTTGTTACCTTTTTATAGTTAGCAAATCAACACAGCTTAGAACTATGTATGCTCTAGTCCAGAACTTGAAGTAACTCAGACTCCTCTTGAAAAACAACCAACTCTTTGAAAATAAGGTAATTATATACATATATGGATGAGTAGATACTCTCCAAACATCCCTGTTTCCCCTTAATTCCACTAGAATCATATCAAAGCACAAGTCTACTAGGAACAACCTCATACTAAGATCATTAAGGTGCCTCACCAGTATCACTGTCTGCCAGGTCTCTACTAGTCAAAGCCAAGCAGAACCAAGCAGACAATTATTAAGCCGAATAGTATTAGGTTTATTATGAAGTTCTATCCCTACAACCAATCAAGTAATACTAAACTTACAAGCAAACACAACAACCAGGGATTGGTGGTACCTTTCTCAAATTCAGGAATACAAATCGAATTCTCAAATCCGATATCGACAACAACAAAGACAACCCGAATACCAACCTTTCTCAAATTAAGGAATACAAATCGATTTCTCAAATTCGATATCAACAACAACAAAGATAACCCGAACTCCATAAACTCCTATATCAACACCAACAACAATTCCATAAACTCCAAATATCCTATTACAACATATATACATACATCAACAGATATAAATACATTATTAATATATTTTATCAAACTTGAATTCTCCAAAAACTCTAACCTGACAAGAAATCTCTGATATCTGCACCATCTATTCTGATCAAACTCCACAAATATCCTCAAGAACAATAATGAACTGCACAAAATTCCACAAATGCCGAATATTTCACCAAAACCCTAGATTTGCATATCAATAAGAACGTATAAGGATTGTCTAATCATACTTTGATTAAAATTCATCAATGAAAAGACGAAACTTACTGATTTGGATCACCAAAACCCGACTTGCATTCACAACTCGGATTCCAACCAAAGCTAGGGTTTTTCTCCCACAAATCCTTCAAGAACATCAACAATACCCTAAGAAATCATGCATAAATTCGTAGAAAACATGTTATAGATGGTTAGAACACTTACAAGAATCAATCCTAAGCCTCACAAGACCCAAAGCACAAAGAACAGACCCCGAACGCTCTGGGGGAAAGAAGAAAGAATGAGGAAATGAGATCTATCGAAATTTGTCAACCGCTCACATATATATAGAATTTTCCTCCTACACCGGCAAATTAAATTCCTATGCCGTCGAAGTGGGATCCCCAGTAGGTGGCGTTCAATGTGCAACAAAAATCCTTCACGTCGTTCATAATGTCATACGCCGGCAAAACCCAAGGCAACGCCGACGACGTTCGACTCCGGCGTTAGACAATAATGCTTCTGTTCCAAATCAATGCTGACAAACACGCACACACACACTCCGACGTTCAACTCCAGTGTAAGAAAATTTGTCACTGTAGACATCCTACGTCGGTCTCCACACAGGTGGTGTACTCCTTCCAAAAGGCGGCATTGGATCTGCAGAAAATTGTAGAAATTCCAACATTTCATAATTTTTTCCCAAAACAAAATTAACCAAACTTAACTTATTTTATGGCTGTAATATAAGCTTATATATATATATATCATGATCCATTTCTCTTATTTTTATGTGTGTTACAGTTGTAAAAGTAAAGAATAGATTTATTGTGCCTTGAATAAATACTGATTGAAGCCATATCGCAAGGCAAAACAAGCAAAATTTGGTCTGTTGTGCCTCAAATTTAGCCCTCAATATGACCCTGGACAATTGTTTTGAGCAGATCAAGCCCAAATTTGAAGAAAAGCTTCTATCGCATCCTAAATCTAACCCACGACAATTGCTAAGGTGATGTACAAACCTTCGCCTTGCTTGCATCGTGCCTCAAATCATCAGAGCAATCAAGCCCCTCGACAGCACTTAATTTAGCCCTTGATTGAAGAATGGACAGAAACGACAGCGTTTCATTAACTCAAGTCGAGCTCTATCCTTAATGCAGCACTCCAGCCTTCAACTCTTCCCTTGATGAAGCGATGGTTTTAGCGCTTAATCCAGACATGTGTGCCGATGAAGAATCTGCATTCCGTTATACATATCTTTCGTGTTCATAATAAATCATCATTTCTTTATGTGCCCTTGTCCAATAAATAAGCATGCACAGCGTTGTAATAAGTGTGTGTTGTACCTATAGAGATCTTATACATTATACAGAATTAACGTAGCTTAGTAAGAGAATTTCTAGATTAAAATAATCTCGTTTCTTCTTGCTTTGGAGATTCTCAAAGTTTTCTGGATAAAAACCATTTTTAACCCATTGTTTGTAATTTCTGTAAAACCCCGCACGACATATTAATGTCTTTTGATTAATTTCATATTATTTCTTTAGATAATGTGCGTAATGCCTAAATACATGGAGAAATAATCTCCTACAGTTTAGAGTTTGTGGATCCAAATCCTGATTCATGTGATTTCAAATGCTCTTTCAATTCAATATTGACTGGCTGTTTGTAATTAGTAGGTTGATTTTATTTTCGTGAGTCTAATTGCATGGTGCATGAATTAGATTCATGTTTGATTTCAACTGAACAGGTTAGGAGGTCATTCTTTTGAATAGATCTATGGCTACTAACAGAGTCAATCCTAAATATCGAGAGAGAGGGCAGGTGAAGAGTTTTGCCACTTGTTTTGAAATTCATTGAGTTGATTTTAAAAACAAAGGATTGTTGTTCTTTAAGCGGATTTAGGCTAATGATAGCTTGTGAAGGGATTCCGATAGTCTGGTCTAGGTCTAGAGTTTATGACCTTACGAGAGGCTTAAATTTAATTTAGTGAATCTGGCAGTGCAAATACCCCAGTAAACAACTCTCTCTCTGAGTTTGGTTTTAAGAAATCACATGATAAGGAGTTTGTGAAGTAAATCCTAGGCTATCGTCTTGCACAGTTATAAACCGATTCCCCAATTTTGCTCAGAAAATAATTGTGAATATTTTTAACATTAGAGCACATTTTGTTTCCATTATGTTTTGCTAAATTTTTCTTAGCTAAGATAATAGAGAAAATGTGAGTATGATAGATGATATCATTCCCTTGAGATCCAACCTAATTGTTCACTAATGATTCCTTTCAAAGAGGAAAATATCACTTAAAGAGATAATCTATTTCAATTACAAAAAGATCGGGAGGAATAACACTTACCTAAACGTCATCTCTTTGCTCCTCTTAGGGTTTCCAAAGGCTAAGGAAAGGTGGGAAGAAAACTAGGCTAATGGGGTATTTATAGGACAATGATAGCTTAAGAAAAACGCAACCTCTCGTCATAAGTTAATCACGATTTACTATCATTAAAGATTTATTGACCATCATTAATGTGAGGAATGATTATTATATCTCATTCATTAGGATTGACCAAATAACCCTCTTATTTTATAATAAATGACATATTTGTCCTTCGTTATAAAATATTTATCTTTATATTACATTAGCAATGGTCTCCATAGGGCGAGCACACCCATCAGATGCAGCATAGTAAAAAAATGATCTAGGTTGTTCTCCAAGGGAAATTTGGTGAATACTTCTACTCTTGTTCTTTTTCTATTATCTAGCTGAACAAAAACAAAGAGGGGTTTATATACAGAGAATCTAAGCTAAGCCTAATCTAACAAAAGAAAAAGCAAAAATCAGTAGCAAGTTTCACAGCAATAATAAGATAAATCAATTCACAAGATTACTTGGGTCATGGTTCACCTTTGGTTTATTCATGTAACTCAAGAAATTCTTAGAAAAAAGGTTGTATTGATTATTAAACCGTTAGATTTACTAAATTATGCTAGAGCCTCTCTCAAGGTCAGTAGCATCTAAACCTAAGCCAAACCGCTGGACTCTCTTCCTAACTTTTAATGTAAACCCCTTAATTTTTGCATAACCTAATTTTGATAATTGACAATAATAGGATATAACGTGTTGAAGAAGCCTTGAGAAAAGTCACAAAAATCACTCACGATTTTTTAAAATTTAAGAATATTAAAAAGTATAAATAATTTAATTATAGTTTAAGAAATCATAATCGTTATCAACAAAATTTCCCTTAACCTTTTTTAGATCAATAAGTGATGATAAATCAACAAATTAATGAAGTAATTATTAATGATCTAGCAAACTTAGAGGAATTAACTGTCAATTTCGAAAAAAATATATATTATATTATAATTAGAAAAACAATAAATATGCCATGAAAATTTTCAAATAAGAATAGTGTAATAAATCACTAAGTGAAACCTTAACTTCAATAAATAAAAATAAATATATCTCTAGATTCATCAAACACATAGAATTACATAAGATTTAAAGAAGTAAATTTTCAAAATAATCATATATTATTTTATTGATTTATAATTAAAAACGATTGTAACCCCTTAAAGAAGCTAATGGCACCACCTTCTTTAGTAAAACACTTGGATTTTACCAAAATGATATAAATAATTATTATATACGAAAATATTCAAAATATAAAATAAGAACTTATAAATAGAAAAGCCGTAAAATTAATACCCATAAAATAATCTACATTACTAAATTAATCATGTAGTTATTTGGACACATAATACATTATAAGTATATGACAAGCTATTACTACAATTTATAGTAGTAGTGTTAATAATATAAAATATATAATAACTAATCATATATGTATTGTAGTAAAAAATAAACAAAAATATACTTATTTTGTTATAAGATAAATAATAACACCATACTTAATGTACCTACTTGTAACAAAGATATATGATTTATAAATAAACTATATCTGAAATATTGCAACAAATACTAATATGATTTAATAATTATGGTAACAATATATACGTAATCATCATATCAATATACCATATAACATAATAAGACCCTAGGGCTAATTACCTATGAAAGCTTACAATTATTGGCATAAATTATATATTTGACAAATCATTTGATCCAACAAAGACCATATCAAGATAATTATAATAAAGAGTTAAAAATGCAAATCAAGAAAATAGTATGATATTAATTAAATAATAAGCCAAAATCATACCAGAAGATTAATTAGAATTTTAATAAAATACATAAAATAAATCGTGAACCAAAAAAATTGTATTATAATCAAAATCCTAAAATTATATCAGATCATATCAAAATCTCAAAACCTTAGATGAAATCAAAGAAATTTTATAACCATGTAATATCATATAAATTAAATTAAACTTGGATTGCTAAAAATTAGAAACTTTAGAAACCACAAACGGGATCAGATAAAGATTCAATAACCTTAAGATATCAAATATATTAAATAAAGCCTGCAACCCTAAAAGTAAATTGGATAGCTAAAACATATCACCAACAAAACAATTCAATAGCTTAATCAATATGAAAACCTTACACTAAATAATTCATCTATTTGAGTTCTAACACGTAAATCGATGCCATGCATCCAAATAATATCTATTAATAAAACAATAAGAAATAATTTTCCATAATTGTAAACTTCCAAAATTTTACGATAATCTTATAAGTAGAATCTCGGACTTGAAAATGGAATCAGAATCCTAAAGTTAAACCAAGTCAACCGTAAATCTTAGAAAATCCAAACTCGATCGAACAACTTCTAAAAGCCATAAAATAATAAATTAATTATAAAAATATTATGAACTCAAATTATGAATCATATATATATATATATAATAGTATAAACCTTAAAAAGATCAACAATCCAAAAATTCAATCATTCTATACCTTTGCGGGATCAGTTTCCATATCCAATCACAACACACAAAACAAGATAAAATTTTTGACAATCAAATTATACTAAAAAAATATTTAGCTATTCATAAAATATAGATAAAAAATTTATGAGTAATAAAAACGTTAGATATAGCTCATATACACGTATTTTATCATTATCGATAACTTATCCGATATTTCACTGCTACTATTCATTACTATTTACTTTTATTTACAGATAGTACCTACTGCCATTTTATTCCATAATTTATGCCTATTTCTTAGAGCGAAAAACATGTTTAGGGCTCCTACAAAAGATAATTGCCAAAATATGGTTAGTTTGTAAATAGTTATCAAAATCCTTCGCAAAATTGCATTTATAAGTCAAGATGTTGAAATTTTACATGTAAATCGCGTTTAAAAAACACAATTTAATATTTTAGTACCATACCTAAATCACGATAATTACTCGCGGTATACGGACGCACCAAAGACACCTATAATCACATATTTGTAAAGCATGCTATGCATAAACTTAAAAGGAATGCACAACCTAAGTCTAAGTCATTTTCGGCTTCACAAGTAGTTCAGGTATGGGGACATCGGGATTGTTTATCTAGTTTAGCTCAAAGGAATGGATACTTTCTTTGCCATAAAAGTGATGGATAAAGCCTCCCTTATCAGCAGAAATAAACTTCAAAGAGCCTAGACAGAGAGAGAGATAATTGGACTTCTTGACCATCCTTCCTTGCCAACCCTCCATACATACTTTGAGATCGACAAGTTCTATTGCTTGGATATGGAGTTTTACAGCGGAGGTAATCTACATTATGTTCGACTGAAGCAGCCTAACAAGCATTTTACTAAGGAAGCTTATATCGCGATTCATTTTTTGCGACTATATTTCGCGATGTACTTTAAGTACATCACGTATAATTAACGGGATGTACTATGGATATTTCAGTTGAGATTTTACGACTTTAAATACATAATTATTTTTCAAAACAACCTTAAATAAGTAATTAATTTTAATTAGTACCATAAACACAAAATTGTTTCCTATTTCTTACATATAAGTACCCTATTTACTACTTTTACAAGTTAAGTCATTACAAGTCACATTTGCCACTTTTCATTTGATTTTTTTCCTTCTTTCTTCTTCTTTTCTAGCCTTTCACACCAGCTGTTGTCCCTGTTGTAGTACTTTTTTTTTTCTCTTTCAAATTATTTATCCCATTTTAATTCTCAAAATCATCTCTATATATACTCCTTATACTTCCCCCATTCAACATTTTACAACTTCTCACAAATTTCTCTCTTTTCTCTCATTCTTTTCCCTTTTTTTTTCCTCCTTGTTGCTGGTTTCTTGTTCCCCTCCCTATGCTTTTTGTTTTTAATTTATTTTCCACACAAAAATCATCAATTTTACATCTATAAATACCCACTACCTTTACATCTTCTTACACTTTACAATTTTCATCAAATTTATCTCATTTCCTCTCTCTTTTTTCTCTTCTTTATTGCATGACTTTCCTTTCGCATTACTGCCATTTTTATTTGTTTTTTCAAACTCAAACACATTTATTCGATCCATCTTTTTGAGATAAACACGTCTATCGTACAACTTTAGTTGATATTATGTATTTCAAGCATTATTCATGGAATAAAATCTCTCATGATGCATTAAGCTAGGTATGATAATGCTAAAAATGAAATCAATAACTTACTATGATCATCATGTAATTTTGAGTTCATGTTGCTATATTATGGTCATCTAATCTATCCTTCTCCCCCACACCCAAAATTCTATAATCAAGTGTCCATCTATGGGTCCCCCACCTCCTCCTAACACCATCTCTTAATAACTTATAAAATGACAATACTATCCATATATGAAATAAATTATTATATATAGGTATAGTATTTAAATCATATATGAAATACATAATATATATATATATATAATATTGATCTTATCAATAAAATAATATATACATAATTTATACATTAATATACAGTTAATTTGTTTGCTACATATATAACATATATATACATAACATATATATCATATAGTTTGTCAATCAAATATTTATAACAATTTTATGATATAACAAATATATTAAATTTGTGGATTATAAGTACATAATCTATATTTTATTATGTAAAGATTATGTAAAGACCTAACATGCTCAATTCTCAAATTAAGCACACCAAGTCCCCAACCACGTATAACTCTTACGAATTATACGTAAGGTTGTCTTAAAAAAAGGTGTTTATGTTGAACATTGCTATCCAATTTTAGGTTATGAAATCGTTTAGTTAGATTTTCAGATAACTGGATTTAACAGTGAAAATAAATTTTATAAAACAATTTAGAAATAAAGACATTTCAAAACTTCCACTTCTCAAGTGGAGAATTAATTAGATTAAACAAAGCTTTGCAAAAGTTAAATTACAAAACATGAGCTCTACTATGCCCTTTAAAGAATATAACAAGTTTAAATCATAAGTCCAGCTCTCACTAATAGTAAACAAAAAGAAATAAAATAACTAACTACATCCATGCTCCTACTCACTTCACTTATCCACAAATTCTCTCCGAATCATCACAAATGCCCAAAACCCGAGTCAAGCATCACCAATAGCAACAACATCATCTTATCATCGTCTCATCATCCATCATCACCAACATCAACAAGAACTCATCATCATCAACTTTATCAACAACAAAACCTGTAAAAAGAATAACAACAACAAGAATGAGCCGAAGCCCAGTACATAGCAACACAATCACACACAAAGTGACACACGAGCTTAACTAAATGCAAATGCGACAATCACAAGTTATTATCTTTCTTTAAATTAAGCAAATCAATACGGGAGTATTCAAACTCCAGGCATCAAGGATCTAGTATCACGTCCGCCTCCCTAAGTGGTCCCTACTGTTCATACAGACTAGGCAGCCCCACCTTCCGGAGTAGCTCGTAATACTAGGGCATCCTGAGTAACGCATCACGACGCTCAGGGGGTTAATATAAGTAGCTCGGATACTTATATCTCCTAGATAAATCTTTCCAATAACGAAACAGTACCATGCCCCCAATCTGAGCAAGGTGCCGCTCTCCGAACCAGATTCAATGGCGTAAAAGACAATCATTACTCATCAATTATTAAGTCAAGTTTAAGTTCTTAATTTATTTTAGATGCCTATCCTAACATCCAACACACAAGTTACTGCGTACCTTGAATATGAAATCCAAACAGAGGCAGAAGCTATCTCAAAAGATATGTTAGATATCCATCATTGTTAAAGGAAAGAACTTATCTAAGAAACTAAACTAAACTAATCATCCACTTCATCAAAATCATATAAGAACTTAAAGCTATTTATCCATTCGTCTCAAACTCATTTATTAAATCCTATTTGATTAGACACTAATGTGGAACCCCACTATGGCCGCGAATATCGCCCCGCCAAAATATGGACAGTTCTCCTTTGTCTGTCAAAGTAATTCTTTTTACTTTAATTATAGTTTCTTATCATAAAACATAGCATATATAAAGCATTCATATTCAAAGCAAATAAACATTTGAAACAACATATTCCCATATTATTCAAAGATCATCCCAATTCATTCATCTAAGCTAATTATTAGCTATTAACCCGTTTCAGCTTAACTTTAGCCAAATTATTTATAATTAGTCATTTAATCTAAAACTAGTTCAAGTTGATTAATTTAAGTAATCTAATTCCGTTTAACTAATTCAAGCTTATTTAGTCAAGTTGAACTTAGATTCATTACTAATTCATTATACATGTAGGATCTATGTCAACTTGAACTCACCTTAACTTAAACTTAGCTAAATTAATTAACCTTAATCATTTAGTTCAAAAACTAAGTCAAAGATGGTTAAAACTAACTCAATCTAATTCATTTTAACTCATTCAAGTCTATTTAATCAGTTGAACTTAAGTTTGTTAACTAAGTTCATTTAAGTTCGACAACTAATCATAAGAACAAATAATAAACAAATCTTAAACTTAGCATGAAGGAAATTCAAATAAAATTCATAAAAATACATAACTCATCATTTATATACTTACCAAGATCATTTAGTTTCACTAAGTCATCACAACATCATAAATCAAGCAATGGAAATCATCTATACAACATAATTTTTTAGTTTAATACTCCTGGAAATTCAATTATTTGTTGAATTTATAAATCTATCTAAATCATGCTTAATTAAATCAATCTATAAAACATAACACATCAAACATCACTTAGCTATCTCATTTTAACTCAAAAAGATCCATTTACACTTAACAATAAACATTTAGAAATAAAAAAACAAGTTTTAATTTTGTTTAAGAAAACACAATAGCCAAAAAGAATCAAAATTTAAGCATCTATACGTTTCTAATTTGTAAAAACTTAAAAAATGAAAGTTGTAGATATCTTTTTAAGCTTTTTATAGAAACTTGAATCACCTCAATCGGAGGTCGTATGAAAAAGTTATGGCCAAAATACGAAGAGGCTATGAAATAGGACATTGAGTAAAACGAACACCGACACTTCAAAGCCGACGGCGTAAATTTCAAAGCCGGAAGCGTAAAGGTTCAACACCGGCAGCGTTGGAGGAAGCTTTAAGAAAATGCATTCTGTTCTCTTCAGCACTGCCTCAAAGCCGGCCGCGTAGAAGCTCCAGGAGCCGGCGTTGACGACAGAACAGGTTTGCGAAAAGAGGTTTTTTACACTTTCCTTTTATCAAAACTTCTTCAAATCTTCTACTAAACTTCCTATATCAATTCTAACATCAAATAAACTCTATTAACAACTCCTAACACTTCAATCTTCTACCAACAACTTCAAACAACAATCAAACCATCACAACTACTATTCATCATTTTCTTCCTCCTTTACAATCCGACCTCCAACAAGCATATATCAACAAATACATAACTAAACAGCACTCTCAACCCAATTTAACATTAATTCATCAATTACAAATGTAAATAACAAGTAAAAACAAGGAGAAATAGAAAACGAAAACTCAGCTTTTTGAGCCTACTCATGCAATTCCTTCTTCTTCTTCTTCTTGTTGAAGCTAATTCTACTTGATCTCCTCTTTCTAGCTTGTTTCTTATCCTTAATTTATCTTCTTGAATTTGAGTTTTAGAGAAAGCAAAAAGAAAGAGAGAAGAAGAGATGAGGAGAAGAAGAAAGAAAAGGGAAACGAAAATGAGGAAGAAGAAAAAGGGCAGACAAAACAAATACAAAAGAAAAGGAAAGGGTAAAGTTAAATTTGGATAAAATAAAAATAGGATATAGATTTAGAACTATCAAATCAATATCTATAGTTCAGAAGTATTTAAAAGATGATTTCTGAACCGATATGTTATAAATTAAGATCTTAAAATAAGAACTTAATTTAGGAATTAATTTGGATACAAGATATTTAATTTAAGTTCGGGTTTAAGAACTGATATATTTATTCAAGCAAATGAACTCAAATTTTACCAAGATTTATGAATTAATGTTTAGGCTAAGAATCAAGAGTTTAGGAATCCTCTAAACATTTTTAGAACACATTTAGGGATTTTAGGAATTTCAAATCTCAAAACTAATTTAATTATTAACTAATTAAATTAAGCCAACTTGTCTAATTAAATCCTATAATTCATTCGATTCATTTAATCTATCTAAACTCAATTTCTAATCTAGGTGAAGATTTAGGGTATTTCAGATTATGCATATGATATATTATATAAATATAGGTATTAAAATAGAAATTGCATACGAACATTTATAAATTAGTAAATTGTATATAATATATGTAACTTATAAAGTGCATATAAGTATGGAATTACATAATGCATATTGCTTAAATACATGTAATATATATATATATATATAACATAATAGATATGTGGACATAACATATATAAAAATATTATAATGTATATATGCATATATATAATATATGTATGTTTAAATACATAATTATATATATTATATATGCATATATGTTATAATTCATTGTTACATGAAATGAATATGCTGCATATAGTTCATATAACATTAATATATAATATATTTATATATAAATTATCTACCTATTGATTAAACTGTATATTTTATATAGAAATTTATAGTTTGTAATAATTATTATATATGACTTAAATAGTACAATAAACTAAAATTATGTAAACATATATCATATAGATTATATCATAATCTTTATATATATATATATCAAGTACAAAATATAATAAATATTTATTAATATATATGGTTGTGCATATAAATATTCTTACACATATAAATCTGCAATTTATAAACATATAAATATATTATAATTCATTTGTTACATAAATTGAATATCTTACATGTGTGCATTTGAAACATAATATATAAACCATATATAACATATTATACAAATTTATATTATATATAATATAAATGACATGTATTTTGTAAATATTATATATGATACATATAATAACAAATAATATATATAAATTATAAATGATACCTAACATGTTGTTTTTTAATATGATTTAGTCTTTTAATATATTATGTTTCTTATATAGTAGGTTTTAATCATGTTATGTTTGTTGGTTATAAAGGTAGAACAATATATTTGTTAGTTAAAAGTATAGTTCCGTTTTTTTTTTTTTATCAATTATTATCCACTAAGGTAATAATTATTTAATAACGCATTAAATCACATAATATAATCTCTTCTCTTTAATTATGTATGAGTAATATATCACATATATTTTGTTAACAAAGTCTACTTAGGATAATAATTATTTTAATGCATTAAATTTTCAAGTCCACTATCTATTACAATACTAAATCTTTCATATAAATCAATAAGCAGGTTAACACGAGAAACAGTATAAATAGGTCATGTTGTGGGTTAGGTTTTCATATATGATTGATAAATGGGTCGAGTCTCGGGTTAAGGTCTTTTAAACACGAACTCGTTTAGAGATGGACACGGGACACGACAAATTAAGACCAATTACCAGCGCCACCACTATGAGTCATTTTTACTAATCCCTTTTCACAAACGTTTTTCTCATCAATATATTTTTCTTTTATCCACATTAAATCCTAAAAAATTCAATATATATATAAATATATAATATATATATAACATCAACACTATCAATATGCCCTTGAATTAGAAAAAAAAATGCATTAGCTTAATAGCAAAGTTATAACATAAGTCATGTAAAAAAACATCTATAAAATTTTGACTAGTCAACATCTAATGATTGTTTTCATTAAGTAGATTGAATATATAACTAATCAAAAGTAACCAACTTAGTCTGGTTTCCAAATTTTCAAAACAATGAGTTGAGCTTATAATTTAATGTAACTATTGTTACATTGAACCTTTAAGGTTTGTTCAAGCTATTTCACCTATTGCTCATCCTCAAAATTGTGTTTTGCTCTATTGGGCGTTCTCCTACATCCCTATAGCAAGGTATCATCTAATTTTGTATGTCATGTTTGGTATGTAAAAGTTATTGAAAAGCAATGGATAGAGTTGAATGAAATTAGTTTTGGAATTACAAATTTATTCTTATATTTGAAAACATCCCCAATGAAACATAGTGGAATATATACATATATATATAATATATATATATGATCACAATAATAAATATAGATTATGTCAATTATCTTGTGGCATAGTGATATCATTCTTGATTTCTCAAATGAGATGTATCATATTTAAATTCTTTTTTTTATTGTAATGATTAAAAAAAAGTAAACATGTGGCATGATAAACAAATATTTAACTAGATATAATTAAGAAAACATAACAGAGTTGCTATTTCACTTTTTTGAAAATCAAAATCGTCCATGCCATTCCCGAATTAGATTAAAGAAACCTTCTAAACCAGAGCTATCGGCCTTTTTCAAAACTTAAAGCCCAACCATTTTTGGCCCATGATTTGAGTATGCCCAGCCCACAAAATTCAGCCTCGTTGTATCTCCGTCCACGTCAGACGTGAGCCAGTGATATCCTTTTCCTTTTGAAACTAACTCAACTCAAGTCAACTCGCTAGCCATGATCTAATCTATTTAAACCATACAGATAGGTCAAATAGTCCGTACACAAGTTCTCTCTCTCTCTCTCACACGCACGCGCTGATGGCAACGCACTCCACGTACTACGATCTCGACGAGGAGATAGACTCCATGATCGACGAGCAGCAGCACCGCACTCTCTTATCCTTCCAATCCCTAGAATCCGATCACGACCTCGCTTACCGTCTCCAATCGAAGAAGCCCTAGCCGCTTCTCTCTCCACAAACGACCGCCGCTCTGTCGTCGTTCACACTCCCTCTAAACAGGCCTCTAGCCCCGTTACGGTTAGGATCTCCAAATGTATAGATAATAAGGGCTTTCTTCTCCTCCTCCTCTTCATCGAGGAACGATGATAATAATAGGGTTTATCCTGTGAGGTTTGCGTCATTTGCTATTCATAATGAGGGTTCTCCTTCGTCGAGAAATGTTAATGATAAAGCTAGTCCTCTTAGGGCTAGGGTTTTGAGTGAAGATGTTGTGTATAGGGTTTACTGTAAAGGAGTGGTGAGTGAGGAGTGGGATAATAGAGAAGGGAAGTTGAAGAATGTGTTGGGTATCGGGGTTGCGATTTGTGATGTCGAGGATAATTTAATTTCTGAAGTGAAGAAGAGGATGGATGGTGTTGAGAAGAATAGGGTCATCTCGGAATTTAGGGCTTTAATTGAAGGGCTTAGTGCTGCCACTGATTTGAGTTTGAAGCAAGTTAGGTTCTTTTGTGATTACCATCCGCTCTTTCAATATGTGAGACTTCTTTGTTTATCAATATATTTCTTTCTTGATGCAGATATATGATGTGGATGGTGTTATTGGATGCTTCGTTCTGTTGTGTTCATGGTTCATGCAGTGCTGGCAGTTGGTAGAAAGCACAAACTTTGAGATAAAAAAAACATGATACTTCACTACTGATTTGAATTGATGTGAATGTGACACCAATTCATAATTAATTTTAAGTATATGTGACATTGGTATGAATTCCAGCACGATTTTCCAACACACTGTAACCCACATGGAGGATTGTGTCTGAATTTTTTCCGTGGATTTTTACTTTATGTTGCTGTACGCCACATAGGGGAACAAGACTTGGGTGTTGTTCCTGGCTGTTTCTACATTACCATGTGTTAATGTATATCTTTGGGGGTTAATCGTAAACGATTATTGTAATTTGTTGCCCATTTTTGAGATGGGAATATGAGTTAAGTCTCATTAATATGAATTTACCCTACAATGCAATGGCATACCATTGTGCAATCCACATCTGCTTATTAGAAGGTTGATAACATAATAGATAGTGAAAGTAGTGGTATCGTTTTGTGTGCATATTGTAGATGGCTAAATTCAATTAAGACGGATTTAAGTTTAATTTTGATTTGAATTTAACTCTCTAGACTATGATGACAAGCTTAAGAGAGTTAGGCCTATTTACTTATTCGGATGATTGTAGGTGAATTGGCATGGTGAGCTTGGAATAGTGCTAGGAGACTCCTTTGGGGATAGGGAAATTTATTTGTTTATTTTTTTTTTTAAAATAGTATCGATGCTTTTCATTTGAATATATGGTTTTGAAATTTTACAAGATTCATTTTAGTTGTATGTTGTTGAATTAATTTTGAATTGATTATTTGATGTTTTAACCTCTTTAAGGTTTTCTAGATTGAGAGTTTAAAATCTATCGTATATCATGTTAAACTACATCTGGCTTTTTACCAATCCAACTGAGTGAAAGGAAAAAAAAAAAAAAAAAAAAAAGGAAAAAGTTTGGCTCGAGCTATCTGCACGCTGTTATTTGAAAAATGAAGAAAAAATAAAAATTGATGTTGATACCACCATCAAAGTGTTACTTCTTAATAATGAAGTTGAAGCTAGTTGTTTTCTACCAAAAGATATAATTATGTCACTTGGTAAATCTAAAAGAATATAAAATGTCATAAATGATCCATTTGGGACAATGCTAGTGGTAATCAACTTCCCTGATTTCTAGTATGGAAGTTTTTCTGGTTTAGCTACCATCTATATCACCTATTGATACAAAACTATTGAAGCTAATTCCAGTGGTATGTACATGTTTTAATTTACAAAGGTTGGAAAATCATGAGAGCTTAGGTTGTTGAACAATTTGAGCCAAAATCACATGTCAACTTTTAGTGCCAAGAGTTATTAAAAAGGAAAAAGTTTGGCTCTAGCTCACTGTTAAAACAAAAGTTTTCTTGCTCTGCAGTTTTTGATGTTAACTTGAATGCAGGTTACAGGCAGATGGCAGCAAGCAGCGCAAGATGAGTCATTAGTCATCATGTTATGTGCTTGAAGAAAATTTATACTAGTTTTCTCCAGCACTGTTGCTCGAAATGATCTTATTTGCTTTTAAAATTGCGAGAGATGCCCTCAATCCAGAGGTTCCAGTGCCATCAGGAGCTAGCACAAGCAGTAACATGTTGCACATCAGCATCAGCAGCAACGAGAATCTTCAACAAAAGGAGAAATGTGTAATCTGTCTAGAAGATACTGATGTTGCTCAAATGTTTTCAGTTGATGGTTGCCACCACCGTTATTGTTTTTCTTGCATGAGGCAGCACATTAAGGTGAAGTTGCTACAGGGAATAGAGCCTAAGTGTCCACATGAAGACTGTACATCCAATCTGACTCTGAGCAGCTGTTCTAAATTTTTGAATCCTAACTTGGTAGAATTGATGAAACAGCGAATGAGGGAAGCATCAATTCCTCCTTCAGAGAAAATATATTGTCCATATCCTAGGTGCTCAGCATTAATGTCAAAAACAGAGGTTTCAGAATATGCCAAAAGTGCCTGCTGTGGTGATCAGAGATTGGGAGTAAGGAAATGCTTGAAATGTCATGGCATCTTTTGTATAAATTGCAAGGTTCCTTGGCATAGCAATATGACATGCTTTGAGTACAAAATGTCTCAGCCAAATCCCCCTGCAGAAGATGTAAAGCTCAAGTCTCTTGCAATGAGAAACATGTGGCGTCAATGTGTAAAATGCAGCCATATGATTGAACTTTCTCAAGGTTGTTATCATATGACTTGCAGGTACAAAAAACAGCTTCATTTCCATTGAGTAAACAAATGGCATGTTTAGTATTTCCTTTCTTGCTTTGTATTTAATATTTTTTTGGCATTTTTTAAATGGATATATGTGATGAGAGGTAACCTTACTCCTCGAGTATGTTTTTGAATGGTAATTACCAAAGGAAAGGGAAAAGAAAATTGGATTGTTCTCTTTTTCATGTGATTCCTATAGGAAGTTTATTTGCAAGTCACGATTTTGATCATTTGCTGTATGTTGAGTTATAGATGTATGTATTGTTCAGTTATAGATTTATGTATATCCCACATGGCTTAGACTAGTATAGATACGGCATTTAGTATATGTATATATACTGTTAATGTACATGATTTTTATTCAATTAATAAAAATATTTTCTGGTTTCTCTCTCTTCTCTCTCTGTTTTTACTATAGAATTAAAAGTATCAGCTAATGCTATGAGAAGGAGGATGGTAGAGGTATAAAATACACAACATAGGTAGTGTACTTTCTTTTGATTTGATGCGGCGACCACTCCAACCAACCATCCATCCATCTGATGACAGAGGGGAACAGCAACTATGTGACCGGTTTCCTTCTAGCACATGACCACCCGCTACATCCTATTTATGGGTGAAGTGAGTCCATATAGGGAGCTTGACGAAGTGGTCCTTAAAGATATAAACCTAGAAGTTGAGGACTCTTTTATCTCTTAACTAGGGACAAACCCTTTGAGTAAGTTGATTGCATTAGCAAGCAAATTGTATGGGACTAGGCTTTTTGATTGTGGAGTTTAAAAGGCAATCGCACAATGAAGAATTGATGAGCTACAATCGGTTGACATCTTGCCATTAGATTTTGCTTTTGGCAAAGAGGGTATCCATTAAGAAGCTTTGTTATCATCTTTTAGAGTTGTTTTGCTTGCACTTGATGAAGAGGGTATCCATTAAGAAGGTTTATTATCATCTTTTAGAGTTGTTTTGCTTGCACTTGATGAGGAGCAAATCAAAATGCTATGCACTTTGTTTGGCAAGTTAATAGGAAAAGAAAATGAAGGCAAAGTGAGAGAGGTGGAAATTTTTTTACTTTCTATTTTATGTCTTCTACATGTACAGGAAAGGGTGAAAAGGGGAGTAGTAAAAGAATTATTGATCTAAGTTACTCCTCAGCTTTACATCAGTTAAAATATGCATGGTAGTTCTCTGTGTGATTCTTTAACTCTTCTTCCCACACCGCGCCCGCACCCCCCACACCCACCCCACCCACCACCCCACCCCCCCGCCCCACCGCCTTCTGCCTTCTCTCCTCCTCCCCCTTCTTTCACTTGGCTTATTTTACTCCAGAGTTTGAGAGCAACCATATCAACGAAACTAAAAGTACAAAACTTCCTTTCATTTTACCACATATCCATCTTTTTTTTTTTTTCCTTTCATTTTTAGTACCAAACATTAATTTTCTACTTTCTTTCACCTATCAAATTAAACAGTTAATAGGCATTGATTGAAAACCTAGAATGAAGTTCTCTGTTATTTTATTGTAGATGTTAATGAGACTTTGACCTGTTGTCTTATTTGACATGCTCCAGTAACCTAATAGCTCATATTCATCACTGTGATTAAGCACCCTAACATTCTTGCAGTCCTTTAATGTGTGCATACTTGTGCAGATGTGGTTATGAGTTCTGTTACAACTGTGGAGTTGAATGGAAGGATAAAAAAGCTACATGTTCGTGCCCACTTTGGGATGAAGTTCGTCTCTTGCATAACAGTGACACAGATTATGGTGACGAATCTGAAGAAGAGGACGAGGAGGATTACTCTGATGAAGACCCCTATATGAGGATACGAGGAGGATTACTCTGATGAAGACCCCTATATGAGGATACGAGGAGGATTACTCTGATGAAGACCACTATATGAGGATTTTGGCATTTACTTGATGTCTTTGTTTCATTTTTTGGGTTTACTCATGGTATGGATATACTGTAGATTAAAACCGATTAGTTCTCATTGACTTGACGTTATATTTTTGGGCTAGCATTGACTGGATATTAGCTTGTATAGTTTCTCGGGTGATCAGGGTTGGCATACTGGTTATGCAGTAGATATATATGAAAGGAATCGAGGCTTCATTTTATGTTCTTCCATTTAATTTGATCATTTTAGGTGTGAAATTATTATTGCAGTTCTCGCCTGGTTCCTTCCTATGAAACAGCTTCACCTTGACGTGCTCTATCTTGCGAGAGAAAAATTACTTGTGCGGGCTGCTATGGAACTGAGAATATTTACACGTCCCTTCTGCTGCTGATGCTCATGCACAGTAAGCTGCTACTAGCAGCACTAATGCTTGAGCCTTGACGTGGTGGTTCCTGCTTGAATAACAAGGTCTAACATCGATGCACTTCTAGCTACCTAAAAAGCACAGTTGATTAAAACATATACAAAAAAAAAAAAAAAAAAAACACGTTTGATTTCGTTTGCTACATTAAGATACAAAAAACATCTTACTTTTCTTCTATGTATGGCTAGAGGATCGAGTTTGAATCTTGCTTTTATTTTGCACCGCGTTAAATTGCAGCAACAAACTTAGCACTAGAAAGTCTGGTTATAACATTTTACCCAGCCGGCGAGACCTGGTGCAAAAGGCTAAGGGTGAAAGTCTAAATTTGTTCGATGGCAAAAAAGAAAAAAAAAAAAAAAAAAGAAAGTCTGAATTTGTTCGTCCCTTTTGACATTGACACAACAGCAGAGTGGAATTGTTGTCTTTATTATTGTAAAATTATTATTTTCTCGTTTGGTTTGTAAATAATTATAATATTAAAAATTTTTATTTTACATAATATAGAGATAAAAAAAATTTATTCGTCTAGCTTATAATATTATTATTATTTTTTTCCAAAACACCTTCAATTATATAACAAAAAATTATTATTTTTAATCTTATTTTATTTTAGCAAACCAAAGGTAATATAGATATTTTTGTTTTGCATGAATGCTTCTAGCTCCAAATGCACGGGAAAAGGAAATTAATATTTATATTTAAAAAAAATTATAAAAATACCACTAGGATGTCAATAATCCTAGCTTTAGACGACATGATCTCGTCTCTTGAATGGGAATATTTTGCGCACCTCTTTCTTCTTCCTCATTTTGTTTGTTGAATATTCCCAAATTGCAGGCGCACAAAAACCCTAACTCTAATTTTTCTCCATTCCAATGTTGTTTTTTATTTAATTGGTGTGAGTTCTTGGTTAATTTCAATCATTAGGTGTCATACAAACATCAATTTCTTATGTATTGATTATTTTTTCATGAACAGGTTGTTTAGGACCCATACTCTGCTATAATGGATACCTTGCCTAAGTACTACCTATCTGGCATAGATGTGTGGTGCACATAAGTTCCCTTGGTATACTTTTGTTGATTCTCTATAAATAGAGTTTTGATGATAACAAAATAGTTAAAGAAATCTAATTATTTTATTAAGTGTGCAGGATATTTAAGTTAAGTTCATAAACTAGAATAATAACAAGCTTTAATCAAGGATATTGGAAATCCAGAGGATTATACAAGACATAAGCAGAGCCTTGTTAAAGTATAAGAATTTCATTTAGAAGATACAACAGAAGGTCATACAGAAAGTTGTTTTTAAGGAAAAACAAAAACAAGAGTTATTATATGGTATACAAAAGATAATATAGAAGGTGTAAAATGGTTTTAACACATATTCAGAAGATCATCCAAAAGTTGATACAGAGCTTATTTATTATAAAATATAATGTTTTGAAGCTTTAAGTGTTAACCAGAAGAATAACCAGAGAATAGTCTAAAAGGTAAAAGTTGTTTAGAAAAAGTATTCAGAAGGTATTCCAGAAGATGTATATGAGGAAAATATAAAAAGAGAATTACACAAGATTTACTGTTCAAAGAAATAATGTATGGAATCTTGTGCCTAGACTAAAGGAAAATCAATAAGTGGAACTAAATGGGTATTTAAAAACAAATTGGATGAAGATGACAAGATTATAACAAATAAAACAAGATTAGTAGCTAAAGGATATTCACAAGAAGAAGGAATCGACTTTGATGAAACATATGCACCTGCAGCTATATTAGAAGCAATTCGTTTGATGCTTGCATATGCATGTTTTAAGAATTTTAAAGTTTTTCAAATGGATTTAAAAAGTTCGTTTTTAAATGGATTTATAAAAGAGGAAGCATATGTTGAACAACCTCCTGGTTTTCAAGATCCTTTTAAATCTGATTATGTTTTCAAACTAACACGAACTATGCCAATTAGTGACGCAACCCAATAACAATATGTGTGGAATTATGACTTAAGATCGAACTCAAATTGATGGAACCACGATGTAAGCCTCAGAAAATTTCAGTAAATAATTCCAAAAGGAACACCGTTAAAATAATCCTTGAAAATGACTCCTAATTAAAATCGAACTTCAACTAGCTCGAAGTCTTGAACAAATCCAGAAATTTTATTAATCTTGGACAAAGAGAAAATTCTTAGAAGTAACATAAGAACTTAATAGTTTCTAAATCCAAAACCACTACGCATGACAAATTCTACGCCTAACCGTGACTTGTAAAAGCGGATAGTATAACACCTAAAAACAAATTATTAAACAGCGAGCAACGATAAACCTTTAGATATAAAACCAAATTTCAGAATTTTGAAAACGTTAAGAGATATTAAATATCTACGAAGATAAAATTTAAAACAAACATTCTCAAAACAAATAAATTGTATGAATATAAAACATCAGTTTCCAAGATTGGCAACGATCTGGACCGGGAAGTCAACCGGGAAACTTAAGCCAACAATTCCCGGGAAACCTAGTAGGTCTAACCCGGCAATCCCGTAATCATACACCAAGGAGTCAAAATATGAGCAAAGAATATAGTTTAGATCGTAATAATTCTGGAATGCTTTAAAATATAAGAATAGTGAGTTTTCTATCTATTTCAAACCCTGTTGAGTATAGACTTCGAAAAGTATGCCCCGGGATTTGAAACATTAGATATATGATATTAGTACCATGAGGCTCGTAAATTCATAAGGATTTCAAGTGCCTCAGTTGTACTAATTTTGGATTGCTTGTGAACCCGGTTTTTCTAATAATCGGGTAGACTTCGTAAATTGGAAACCAAAACCCTAAATATGGTTAATGCAAGCAACCTAGGAACCCTAGGTCCGACATTTCTTCGATTTCTATGTACAAGAATCTCTATAGAATAATTTAATGTGGATTATTGTTTTATAGTATATTTCAAACCTTAGAAAGTTTTAATTTCAGAAAATTTTCTATTCCAGGCCTTCCCGAGCTCAATTACCGAAAAACGAGCTCCTGGACTAAAAACTCAAAAAATATTCCGGAATATTCATTAGAACCGAAAATTTATAAGGATTTCAAAAATATAATTTTTATAATTTTTCGAGCTATAAAAATTATAGTTATCGCCTTTCTCCCGTATTTTCTTTACTACCGGTAAAATAGATGTCTTGTCTACTATTTACCACTATTCACAAGTACAAGCTACACTACGCACTACCCATACCCTATTCTTACATCCTTACAACTACTCATTATATTTTCTTTTCCAAGAAATATTTTGTTTCCTACTAAATTATTACTTTTATTACATTTTATTATTTAAATTTCAAATTAAATCAATTTCAACTCACTCCCTCTCTCTTCTCTTTTGAGGCCAGCGCACCCCCCTTGTTCCCCCTCTATTTGTTTTATTTTTCCTTCTTTTAATGCAAATAAACCCTAATACACTTAATATATAAACTCATTTTCACTCTCTCTCTTCATTTTCACTCTTTCAAAAATTTTACGAGAAAAACTCTCTCTTTTCTTCCTCTATGTTGCCGTGACACTCCCCTCCTTGCACACACCACTCACAAGTCCATTTCTTCTTCATTTCTTTTCCAAATCTTCCTTTAGGTGATGATTTCAAGCTTTATCTTTACTTAATCTTGTAATGGCAAGAGTATTCTTGTGTGTTTTCACTTTAAAATCCCAATGAGCAAATGCTAGGGATAAGAAGACACTAATACATGAACATCAAGCCATCACAAGAGTAGATCTTGTGTTTAATGAGCTGTTGTTGAAGTATTATTAGGTTCATGCATATAAAAGTAGAGATCTTGCATGAAAAATATATGTTCATGTCTTTAAATTCATTTTCATACACTATAAGTTGTAGATCTAGTATTTAGACACTCATATTTTTCTTAGCATTCATGATCATATGAGTTTTTTTTGCTTTCATGCATTTATGTCCATAAAAGCTTAGTCTTGCATATATAAATGTGATAGTTGGTAGATCTTTACGAAGACAAGACAAGGAACTTGAAAAGAAAAGATTTTTGTTAAAATGTTCAAGGGAAAATTCGGATGATTTTCTAGACCTATTTTAAAAATCATTGAAACCACTTTGAAACTCATATTTTACATGAAAAATGAAGGGTATAAGTAATAGGTATCACTAAGTAATGATTTTTACAAGTTGAAATAAGTTTAGACAAGAGTAATGTGTAAAACAAGTAGTGGAATTAAGATGGAAAATTTTGAATTAGTGTTCAATTTGTTAAATTCGTAACTTGGGATGATACATATGTAATCACCTAGTGTTCAAGCTCAAATTACTTGTTTTATGTGTTAAATGAAGTCCTTAGGTAATAGATATAGTAAAGCTTTAAATTTTGAGACATTAAACAAGTTTTCTCAAAGGAAACATGCAAGAAATGAATTTTTCCAAAATTTGGATTTTTGTGAAAAGCTTATTTAAAAACATACTTGTAAAGTGAAAAATGTAAATTTTTATGTGGAAATAAAGGTCTTGGATAGTATAGATGATGAAGACTCATTTTTACTTAGATAACATGTCACGCCCCAAGGGTACCTGATGTGATCCTAGAAGCCTCAATTTTTAAGCCGTCCAATTTGAAGCTGAACAAGCCATCTGAATGGATGAGAGGTGCGATGATGAAAGCTTCAAAGATTAAAACAAGAGCCAAGAGAACCAAAAGAGTTGATAGGATAGTTTGGGATTCAAAGGATTGAAGATTTTCAAGTCTTTTCATTAATTTGAGTCGCGTTTTTTCATTAGGTCGCGTCGTTTTACTTATTTTTGTCAGTTACGTTATCGGTTACGTAATTGCCGTAATTATGTTTTTTTTTTCTTCAGTTACGTTATCAGTTACGTAACTGCCACAATTATGATTTTTCAGTTACATAACTGCCTTGTAATAGCCTATATATTAAGGCTAGTATGAAATATAGAAATGAGACTTTGACAATATTGAATTGAAATTAATCTTCTTTGAGGGAAAACTCTCTCTTGGTTCTTTGCAAAAGAACTCTCTTTGATTTTCTTCAATCTAAACGGTTGAAGGAATTCTTCTTTGATAACTTAGGTTTCAATTGACAGGTTCGATTGGGGTCTAGTTCCGGTGAATGATTGCTTGTTCAAGACGGTCCTTTGGGGATTTGATTCCCTTACGGTTATAGGTTCTAGGTTTAATATACTAGGGTTCTATAGATCGCATCATTTGGTATCAGAGCTACGGTTTCTTGTCACAAGTAATCTATCCTTTTATCTTTATTTAATTTTGCTATGTATTTGTTGTTGTTCTTGATTAGGGTTCTTTATGAAAAGTTGTGATCTTTAGATCTAGGGTATAAAAAAAAAAAAAAACTTTGATTTTTAGGGTTCGATTTGGATTTGGAGAAAAAAAAAAAAAAAGAGAGGACTTTGATTTGTTTCGAGGGTTTTTATTTTTGCTATCTAGGGTTTGAGTTGTCTAAAAAAAAAAATATTAATTATGAGTAAAGTGCAAGTGAGATCTAGTCGTTGAGGCATGATGTTGATGATTTCTGGTGATCCTAAATTTTACACTAATGCCATGTAAACCATGTAAAGGACAAAACATGCAGTTTGAGGATGATGGTTGGGTGTTACGCAAAATTTGTTAGTATCTTGATGGTAGAAAAATTGAATTTGAAAACTAGCATGCATCAAACACCTTATAAATTAAAGTTGTCAAAAGGGTATGAAGAAATTCAGGTGACTGAGCAGGTTCTAATTTCTTTTCGATTGGCAAGTATATTGATGAAGTCTTATGTGATGTGGGTACCATGGAAACTTGTCATATTCTTTTGGGACAACCATGGAAACTTCAGAGGAAATCCAGATAGATGAGGAAAATAATCGATATTTCTTTTGTTTTAAACAAAAGATGGGTGAAATTAGTCTCTCTCAATCTTTTGGAGGCTTGTATGGATCAGATGGCAATAGCTCAAAGTTTTAGAGAGAGAAAAACACAAGCGTGAGAGTGAGGAAAAGTGTGATGAAAACACTTTGGTGCACCGAGGAAAAAGAAACAGAGTGTAAAACACTAGAGAGTTATATTTGTTTATCACTAATGATTTTTCTTTTCTAGTGAAATTGATTCCTCAATGCAGGGATTCAAAGAATTGAGTCATCAAGAAGATCAAGAGAAAAGAATCTCAATCTAAATTCTTCGTTGCAATTTAGAAGTGTCTAAAAACAAAGATTTGAGGACGAATCTTTTTGAAGAAGGAGGGAATGATGTGATCCTAGAAGCCTCAATTTTTAAGCCGTCCAATTTGAAGTGAAAAGCCATCTGAATGATGAGAGGTGCGATGATGAAAGCTTCAAAGATTAAAAAAGACACAAGAGCCAAGAGAACCAAAAGAGTTGATAGGATAGTTTGGGATTCAAAGGATTGAAGATTTTCAGGTCTTTTCATTAATTTTGAGTCGCGTCTTTTCATTAGGTCGCATCGTTTTACTTATTTTGTCAGTTACGTTATCGGTTACGTAACTGCCATAATTATGTTTTTTTTCTTCAGTTACGTTATCAGTTACGTAACTGCCACTTTTTATGATTTTTCAGTTACGTAATGCCTTGTAATAGCCTATATATTAACGCTAGTATGAAATATAGAAATGAGACTTTGACAATATTGAATTGAAATTAATCTTCTTTGAGGGAAAACTCTCTCTTGGTTCTTTGCAAAAGAACTCTCTTTGATTTTCTTCAATCTAAACGGTTGAGGGAATTCTTCTTTGATAACTTAGGTTTCAATTGACAGGTTCAATTGGGGTCTAGTTCCGGTGAATGATTGCTTGTTCAAGACGGTCCTTTGGGGATTTGATTCCCTTACGGTTATAGGGTTCTAGGTTTAATATACCTAGGGTTCTATAGATCGCATCAGTACCCTAGTAATAGTAAACAAGTTACACTTGCAAACCATTACTAGATTACCTTCAGAGAATGACAGGTTTTCAAAACAACAGGATCTTTTTAGTTGCTTGATAAGAAATAACAAATATATGAGAGAAATGACTTAGTGAATAAACATTACAAAACTATTACAAACCATATAGCTCCTTTGAAATACACAACTGAATAACCTAATTTAATAGTACATAACCATTAACTAAATAGGTCTGTAGACTTCTAGCTTCAAAGCTCTTACCGGAGCCATATTCTTGGATGTAACTAACCAGGGTCGTATAGTAAACCCGAAAAGACTGTAGGAGTATGAGCAAAACCACAGTTCGGTGAATAACCAGACATACCATACATCACACAAGTCATTAACAAATCATATGCAATGCAAGCACTCGACCATATGCACAGATACAAGTTTGGATGATCTAGAATCCAAACAGGAAAAAGATTTACGCCCTCTTTTTAATGGGTTGAAGAACCAAATCTTAATGACCCACCTGGCCAGGAGACTAAGTATACAGGAGCATCAGAAATTTCTCATTTTAAGTTATCACTTTTAATATAATTGATTAATCTGACCATCTCCTGCAATTTCCTTAGAAACTCCCTAAGTATTAATCATTTCAAAGCGATTCTACGGGCGACGTTCTTCGGTGCCTTTTAGTTCCTCATAGGACCGCCAGACCAAAGAGAACCTTGGAAGACTCACACATTAGATCAACCAAGCAAAAACAGAGATCCGAAATATTAATACGTAGCAGGCTGTCACAACCATATATGCAATAATGCAATTTGTGCAATGCATGTTCATATTTATTTAGTTAAGTCAATAGATCTTAATCAATTTCCAAAATGACCATACCTTACACACAATCTCTATTATTCTACTGCACAACATCAATCATTGCATTATCGCTTTTATAAAGGTATTTTAACAATCATACACCTAAATCAAATCATACTTTCAATAGATATTCATTTGATTATCTTGCATTATATATTTGACTATTTACAATCACAACCAGTACAATATGACTGAATTACTCACCTGCTCATACTGACTCAGTCGTAGTAATCCGTTGGTAGATCCTCTAATGAGTCAAAGTCACCTATTTAAAACAAAGTATTCATCAATACAATCTAACTAAATTCCTATTTGTGATTTGTGTCTTAGACTCGGTATTTTGGTAATTATTAATACTCAGTATCGTCATGTTTCTCTTAATTTTATCTCGCATAATTGTTTTGTTATTTTTAGAAGTCACATAACTCAAGAAATTAACTTATTTCAATTTCCATTCTTGCCTATTTTATCTTATTAAAACAAATATTAGACTAATACCAACTTTAATTAATACTAAATATTTTCTTAATTCTAGGGTTTCAAAAGTTAATAGATATTAATCTATTTATTCTAATCTCTAGTAATAAATTCTATATTGTTGTACACACATATATATATTATACTAAATAGGCTTTAAGAAAGATATATATATATAATATATTGTTTCTGTTTGGATTTGAAAAACTTTCGTTAGAAAATTTTAAATGTAAGCCTGCTCAAGGCTGCCGGCCTTTATCTCAGGTGCCGGTGAAATCATTTTGAAGAAAATTTCATATCGAGTGCACCTGCGTTGAAGGCTGCCAGCTTTCAACGTACGCGGCCCTACGCCGTCGGTGTAGATCTCCAAGTAGCCGGCTTACGTTCATGTTTTACGTGAAAATTATTTATGTAGCCTCTGTTTGAGTGTAAGCCGCCTATAAGCCGCCGGCCTATCCATGTAAGCCGCCGGCGTACAGCGTTTACACTGTCGGCTTTGAGGCAGTGTTGCACTGTTCATCATCTTCTTCCTCGATTCGATTCTTTTTCTTTGATTTTACACGTTAGAATCATGCTTAAACTACTTCTAAGTGTTTATATATCATATATAAGGATATATAACAACTTTCAACACGTTTAAACACATAAATATATAGCTTTCGATTTTTGGAACATAAAGCTAGGGTTTCGAAGTTTTACCTTGTTGGAGCTTGTTTGATGCAATCCGAAGCTTGTGATTGTGTTTATTAAGTTCCTAAGATAATTTTAAGTCAGATACAAAGCTTAGATTTGGACAAAAATAACTCGAGTTACCTCAACTTACCTTTGAGCTCGTTTTTGAGGGTTTTTGGCTTTGTTTTCCCTTTGATCCGAGTTTAGATGTTATGATCTGTTTGTTCTTCGTTTCTAGTTCGTTTTGTTTGTTGTTTGGGAGTGATTTCGTGCTGGAAGATGTGAGGATTTATGGCATTTGTTTGTTTTTTCTTAATGAGCTTCTAATGTTTATATATATAAGAAGAAGAAGAAGTTGGGCTGCAGCTGTTTCCTCCTTCAATTCTCCTCCGAATTTGATGTCTCTTACTGTTGTTTTCATTGCATTTAATATGGAGCTGAGTTGGCTATTTTTGATTGGTGTGAAGGTTACTTTGTTTGAAAAATTTGGTGCATGATTGAGCAAAAATCTGGCTCCTCCTTTCTTCTCCCCTTTCCACCGAACTTAGCTGGATTTCCCACCAAAACAGCAGCCCAAAAAAAAAAAAAAATATATATATATATATATATATATTAGTTTATTTGTTTAGTTTAGTTTTAAGATCCTTTAACAAGTTATATGGGTATAAATTAGCTAGTATTTGGAAGTTTTTGTATAAAAATATGTTTATAAAGTTATACAAAACACTTAAACTTTCAAAGAATACAAATTTAGGTTATATATATACGTAGTTAATTATTCGTTATTTTTATCTCTTGCGATTTGGATTTCTTCAGCTCATTAGGTCAATTTTGTTTCAAGCTCGATAGCTTAAGAAAACTCGGTTTAGAACAAAAGCGTGATCGATTATTTATTTGGAGTTTAGATTTTGAGTTATTTGACAGTTTATATTTTGTTGTGTATTTAAAATCTTAACGGTTCATTTTTGGATCATCGTTTTCTATTTATAAGCGTAAATATTCATTTATACCGTATTAAGCTTAATACAGAAACTAAACTATATTTATATCTTTAGTTTGATACTAAACATAAATTCTTATTAGTAGCTTTAAAATTTAACTAGGATCTCGAAATTAGGGTTTAAGTCTAAATATAAATCATTACTACTCGTTATTCTAATCTCGAATCATTATCGAGATAAAAAACAATCATTTGATCTCCATTTCTGTTTTCTATTTAAATCTATGGTATCCTAGGTTTCGGGTCTAAATTTGAGATCATATCTTGAATTAGTTATTCAAGATACAAAATCTCATTTTTGGTATTAACTAGGGTTAAAGAATTTCTTTATTTGGTTCTAAATCTTTCATTTATCTAAAATCTAAATATTATTCTATTATTAGACTTCAATCAAAATCAAAATCTATTATCTAGTTTATACAATCTATTATAAAGTCGGGTACTAATGTGAAAAATTCCCGGGGTTTACATAACAAGTAAATTCTAAGAATGAAATCCCAAAACACTAAGGAGATGCAAAATTGGAAAAATTGGATTTTTAAGGAGAAATTGTTGAAGTCTTGTAAGAATTAGAAGTTCTTAGAGTTTCATTATAAAAAATCATCAAGATCATGCATATATTAGACTCATCACATGTCATTCATGTTAGGAACTCATTCATATTTTATATACACATGAATCATCAACTAGAAACATCTTGATCAAGTGCAAAACAATTTTTCGGAAATGGAAAAGGTTACAGACCAGATCTGATCCCTCCGTTCCGTGACCTAAATGTTTTCAAAACTTAGAAATAATATTAGAAATAGATAGATCTTTCGAAGTAGATAGAAATCTATATAAAATTTGCGAAATTCCGAGTTAAAATGACCAAGTTATGGCCGTTTTAAGTTGGAACTTTCGCAAATAGCGAAAATCACGATTTTGTTTAGTTTAGATGCATAGTTTGAATTAGTTAAGTGATGAAGTTCTCATTAGGTTATTCTTATTTGGTAGGTAATCCCGAGAATGACGAATCCCTACCACCCGACTACTATTACTAAGAGACCGGCGTACCATGGCCGAGTGAGTATTTGGAATTATATTTGTCTGCTGTTGATATGTGAAGTTGAATTTAAAGAATATCGATGCCAGGTGATAATTCATTGCTTGTATAGAGAGGAACTAGAATTGATTGTCTGCGAGTATTGCTTGGTCACCTAAAAGAATTGGATTAATCGATTATTAGACATCAATTATAAACTTGAGCTCATTCACATCACGATGGGGATGGAGCATTAGCATTTGTTGGTTTTTTGTGATCCATAAAACGAATATGTTGGTTAATCGTGATCCATAAAATGAATATGTTGGTTAATCGTGATCCATAAACGAATTTATTGTTCAGTTGACCGTGAGCTTAAACGGTGTCATACCGCAGGATTCATTAATCTGCTAACCCGGGATGGAGGGCGCAAGTCCATCGACATATGATTTCCGGCTGGTCATATCTTTGTTGAACTCACGTGTTTGATGCATTCCACTTGATTGAATAATCACTTGCTTGACTGTTATGTTTTAATTGTGATATGGAAGTTTTCACTCACTAAGCTAGTTAGCTTATACCCCAATAGTTTCATGTTGCAGTATGAATACTTATGGCTATCCCCGAGGAGCCGCGAACATCAGGTACAGCTCTTAGACATTAAGGAGCTTTGAATGAGGCCGGGATCTAGAAGTAGACACGGACTTCTAATAAGGTCTCCTAAATTAGTGTCTGAAGGATAATATAATAGATTTCGTGAGCATAAGAACTGTTAACGTTGTTGACGGGGGTATGCCCCTTAGTTCATGTAATAGAATAGATCTAAAAGAAACGGTTATGATTTACATTTTTGTTGCTATGTATGTCTTCTTAAACTACTACGAAGCAAAGCATGGTCCTTATATGTTGAGAGTAAGCCTTACACCCAATATTCAAACTCATGGGAAGACTACGGTTGCCTTACTTGAGTTTAAATATCGAGTGTGGCGGACTGTCACTTGGAGGGTACTCTTCGGGGCGTGACACACGACCTGCTGTTTATAACGAAACAGAAACCCTGGTATAAGTGAATGACGCCACGATCGAAGGTGGAAATTCAATTGATAAATTGGATTTGAACGCCATGGTAAAACCAATAAGTTCAAGATTAGTTCATTAAAGAACTAAAGAGAAATTCTCTCAAGAAATTGTATTCAAAGTTATATGTCTTGTTTATACAAACCAAGAATATATATAGATACTATGAAAGAAACCTAAAAGGCAAAACAAAAAGATAATTCGAAAATTAACATAAGCTAGTGACTTAAAAAGTAAGCTGACAGCCTGTGTAAAGGGAACAAATTTGCGAAACAAAGTAAAGTCTATACATCGGATATAAGCCGACGGCTTTGAAAAGTAGGTTGGCGGCTTTGAAAAGTAGGTTAGCAGCTTTGAGCCGGCCTAAGTCTAATTCTCCACTTCTTCATCCGCTTCGAGGTTTTAGTCCATTCTTGTGTTGATCTTGATGATGCTGATCAGTTTAAGCTCCTCCTTTGGGTGTTTCAAGTAAATTTCCTCATCTTGAATGCTCTGAATCAATCCAATTAGTGCATCTTTAAATCTATTGGTCCTAGCTCGTGCAATCAGTCCAGATGGTGGCATCTCCAAAGGATCTACATTCCATCTACAATCCTTGACTCCATCATTCCCTTACTCTTGAAAAGGATTTGTCCTGAAATCATCACCTACATCAAAATGACTCAAATCAGTGACATTGAAAGTTGCACTCACACTATACTCACCAGATTAGTCTAACTTGTAAGCGTTGTCATTGATGCGCTTAATGACTTGAAATGAACCATCGCCTCTTGGGAGCAACTTAGATCGCCTCTGAGTAGAAAACCTCTCCTTGCACATGTGTAACCAAATCCAATCTCTAGGCTCAAAAACTATCTGACGGCGCCCCTTGTTGGCTTGTTTTGCATATTGCTCAGTTTGTCGTTCAATATTCTGCTTCGCCTTCTCATGAATCTGCTTGACAAAGTTAGCTTTCTTCTTGCCATCCATGTTAATATGCCCAGATAAAGGCAAAGGAGACAAATCTAAAGGAGTCGGTGGATTAAAATCATACACAATCTCAAAAGGAGAAAATTTAGTAGCAGAATCTACTGTACGGTTATAATCCAACTCCACATATGGCAGAAAATCTTCCCAGGTTTTAATTTTCTTTTTAATGATAGCCCTTAACAAAGTAGATAAAGTCTTATTCACTACTTCTGTTTGATCATCAGTCTGTGGGTGACAATTAGTAGAAAACAACAATCTAGTCCCTAACTTACACCACAAGGTCTTCCAAAAGTAACTTAAGAACTTATAATCTCTATTAGAAACAATAGTCTTAGGCATACCATGTAATCTCACCACTTCCCAAAGAACAAATTAGCAATATGAGAAGCATCATCAGTTTTGTGGCATGGAATGAAGAATGTCTCATCTTTGAAATCTAATCCACAACCACAAAAATTGAGCCTTACCACTCTTACTCCTAGGCAATCCTAGCACAAAGTCCATGGAAATATCAACTCAACGACTAGGAATAGGTAGGGTGTGTATAAACCATGACGTTTGCACTTTAGACTTAGCTTGCCTACATGTAATGCATCTCTCACAAATCCTCTCAACATCCTTTTTTATGTGGGGCCAGTAAAAATGCTCCTGTAACACTCCTAAGGTCTTTGCTACCCCAAAGTGTCCCATTAATCCCCCACCATGAGACTCCTTCACTAACAACTCTCTAACAGAACAATTAGGAATGCACAGCTTGTTTTCCCTAAACAGATATCCATCATGCCTATAAAATTTACCACAAGCAGATTTCTCACTACATGCATAACTCTCAGCAAAGTCTTAGTCTACCGGATATAATGCTTTAATATGTTCAAAACCAAGTAACTTAGCATCTGAAGTAGAGATTAGCAAGTACCTTCTTGACAGTGCATCAACAACAACATTTTCCTTACCTTGCTTGTACTGGATGACATAAGGAAAAGTTTGTATGAACTCCACTCACCTTGCATGATTCTTATTCAGTTTGTGCTGGCCCTTCAAGTGCTTCAAAGACTCGTGGTCTGTATGAATCATGAACTCCGTAGGCCAAAGGTAGTGCTGCCACGTCTCTAAAGCCTTAACCAAAGCATACATCTCCTTGCCATAAGTTGGGTATCTCAGAGCTACCCCACTAAGCTTCTCACTATAGTGTGCAATTGGTCTTCCTCCTTGCATCAGCACTGCTCCAATTCCTACACTAGATGCATCACACTCAATTTAAAACATTTTAGAAAAATCAGGTAAATCAAGTAAAGGGGCATGGGTTAGTTTATCCTTAATCAATTGAAAGACTCTTTCTTGTTCTTCTCCCCATTTGAACCCCCTTCTTGATGACTTCTGTTAAAGGCGCAGCTAGACTACTGAAATCTCTCACAAAGCGCCGATAGAAACTTGCAAGTCCATGAAGGCTTATAACTTGACTCACATTGGTTGGACTTAGTCATTCTCGTATAGCACTAATCTTCTCATCATCCATCGGTATTCCCTGTGCACTAACAACAAAACTAAGAAACACAAGCTTATTTGTGCAAAAAGTGCACTTCTTAAGGTTAGCAAATAATTTCTCCTTTCGAAGTACATCCAAAATAGATTTCAAGTGAATGAGATGATCATTTAAGCTCGTGCTATAAATGAGGATATCATCAAAGTAGACAACTACAAATTTTCCAATGAAAGCTCACAAAACATGTTTCATCAATCTCATGAAAGTGCTCGATACATTAGTTAACCCAAAAAGCATAACTAACCACTCATATAAACCATATTTTGTTTTGAAAGCAATTTTCCATTCATCACCCTCTTTCATCCTAATTTGATGATAACCACTTATCAGATTAATTTTGGAAAATATACATAAACCATGCAATTCATCTAACATGTCATCTAAATGAGGAATGGGATGACGATACTTTACCGTAATGTTGTTGACAGCGTGACAGTCAACACACATCCTCCATGACCTATCCTTCTTAGGTACTAAGATTACTAGAACAACACATGGACTCATGCTTTCTCTCACATACCCCTTCTCCATCAGCTCATGAACCAACTTTTGGAGTTCCTTGGCCTCCTCAGGATTACTCCTATAAGCTGGTCTATTTGGAATTGTTGCTCCTGGTACAAAGTCCATTTGATGTTCAATCCCACACACAGGAGGTAATCCGTTTGGGATTTCCTCAAGAAAGACATCTTCAAATTCCTGCAAAAGAGATAGAACAACACTAGGTAAAGTGTCAGGTAATTTGTTAGTGCTAAAGCCAGTTTCTTTGTAAATCATCAACAGCATAGGTTGTCTCATCCCTAAGACTCTCCTCACCATGCTCACTCTTGCCACACAACTCTCCTTTTGTAAGGCTGCACTCTCCTTTTCTCTCACCACCAAAGCCGATCCTCTTTCGACTTGGCCTCTCTCACTCTTTCCAGCCTTCCTCTCTCTTTCATTTTTATTTTTACAATTTTCCTCTTTTTTGCTTTCTTGTTTTTCACTCTCCTTGTGTTTCCCCAAAGATTGTTGTAATTGCAATTGATCCTTATACACTTGCTCAGGAGTTATAGATGCAAGAGTATGATTTTTGCTAAGGTGAACAAAAGAGTATTTGTTTGAGATGCCATATGAATCACCTTCCTATCAAATTGCCACGGCTTTCCCAATAACAAATGAAAAGCTTGAATTAGTACTACATCACATAATACCCCATCCTCATATTTCCCGATACGAAAAGCAATCAAAGCTCGCTTAGTTACCCTAGTTTCACACTATCATTCAACCACTACAATCTATATGGATTAGGGTGTTTAGTAGCCTTGAGCCCTAATTTCTCAAAAATAAAAGTGCTAACAACATTAGTGCAAGTACCTCCATCAATGATCAAACTACAAATTTTGTCACCAATGTAACACCTATTATGAAAGATATTTTCCCGTTGCACTTTAGCCTTCTCTTTCACTTGTACACTTAAAGCACGCTTTACCACAACCACTAATTTTCCCATAGGAACTTCTTCATCATCACTATCATCCTCTAATGGTGGCATATCTTCATCATTGCCACTATCTTTCTCAGTCTCATACTCACCATTATCACGCAAGATCATGATGTGCTTATTGGGACACTGACTAGCAATGTTACCCTTGCCCTAGCATTTAAAACATGTAATATCACGATTTCCAGGAGTAGAAGAATCAGATTTACCTTTATTTCCATGGTTGGTCAATTCTGTCTTTTGCTCAAACTTTAGCTTATTGACGGTTGTTTCTCCTCCTTCTTCCAAGAACTTGATTTCCAATTGGATGAACCCGATCCAAATGCATAACGTGTAGTGTTACTACCCTTCCTCTTGAGTTGGTTCTCAACCTTAATAGCCATGTGAACCATATCCTTAATCTAAACATAATGTTGTAACTTTACTACATTCTGAATCTCCTTATTCAATCCAGCCAAAAATCGTGCCATTGTAGCCTCCCGGTCCTCCTCAACATTCATCCTAATCATCGCCACCTCCATCTCTTTATAGTATTCCTCCACATTTATTCCCCTGATGAAGTGTCTGTAGTTTATTGTGTAACTCTCTAAAATAATAAAAGGGCACAAACCGCTTCTTCATCACTTGCTTCATCTCTTCCTAGGTCTCTATTAATGGCTCCATATTCCTCCTTCTATTCAATACTAGCTGATCCCACTAGACTATGGCATAATCTGAGAATTCAATGGCAGCTAGTTTCACCTTCTTAGCCTCGAAATAGTTATGACAAGCAGAAATCAATTCCACCTTTTTCTCCTACTCTAGATACACCTCAGGATCATTTTTCCCCTGAAAAGAGGAAATATTCATCTTGATATTTCCCAAATAATTGTCCTCCCAATTCCTAACTCCTCTAATCCTCCTCCACCATACCTCCTATGGCTATAAATAGAAATTCTTTCAAACTCATTCTCAAAATCATACTCGTCATGACCTTCTTCTTCTTCCTCTATTGATGTGAACGCATCAAGGCCAATTTATCAGTTAATTGTCATTTTTAATTTCTTTGTCAATTACAGTCAGTTACTTATTTTTGTCAGTTACATGTCTTTAATTTCTTTGTCAGTTACATGTCTTTAATTTCTTTGTCAGTTACAGTCAGCTATTTATTTTTGTCAGTTACATATCTTTAATTTCTTTGTATGTAAAAGACTATATATTAAGCCTTGGTTATGAGAATTAGGAAGGTTTTAGTTGATTTCTATTTTGGTGAGTTCATGTGAGAGAGTTCTCTCTTGTAATTGACAGGATTGTCAATACATGTTATGAATATTGAGAATTATAATTTTCTTTATTCTTCTTGCTGATTGAATTTTTATATTCCTTTAGCAATTCGTGAGAGTTTTTACAAATCGTGAGTTATATCGATTTGTGATTCCATTCACAAACCAGTTTGATGTTTGTTAGTCGTGGCACCTATCGACTAATAATATCATCCATATCATTTATTTCTGTTCTCCTTTAAAATCAGAAAACCCAAAAAGATTATGAAAAATTGTTAACCCCCTTGGGAGCTTATCATCTATCCTCACTCCTCTCCTAGGATTTCTACCTCTCCTTTGTACTGGAGGATTGTTTTTTGACTACTCCAAGCTTTACTCTAATTTTTCATAAATTTCTTCCATTCCTTCCCCAAACATCTTATTCATCTGAGTAGTCAACGCTTCCAAAATCAATTTAGTATCAATTCCTCCCTTCTCACCTTCAGTTGTACCTGTTTCTGACATGTTTTCTTACCTGCAAGAAACAAGGTTAGGAATAAAATTACCCTCACAATTCACTCCCTCACGTGTTTTCGCTCTATAGATGAATCATTCAAATCACTCATGTTTTTCGCACAAAATCAAATGTTGTTCCTCGCTTTAATTCCTCTTTCAGTTCTTTTCGGACTAATCGAACGAATCAAGGACCACCACAGAACTCAAACAAGATTCTATAATAGAACCCTAACAGTCAAATAGAGAATAAGATCTTTCCATAACTTTCTATCAAGGCTTTTTCAATAAGGATCAAGAACTAAATAGATAACAAATCTTTTTACCATAATTCAAAAGAAAGGTTTTTTTTTTCCTTGAATTCCTTTCCTTTTTTTTTTTTAATGGAACAACTAGAATGGAATTTTCACAAATTCAAATAACGAATTAAACAGACAAAGAAACACTAAGTGTTTAGGATATGAATGAATAGAATTAGGGTTTTGTATACCTTCCTCTAATCGAACTGGATTGGCGATTTGGCACAACCTAGGCTCTGATACCAAACTGATACAAACTACGCCAATTGGTGACGCAACTCAATAACAATATGTCTGGAATTATGACCTAAGATCGAACTCAAATCGATGGAACCACGACCCGTTGTTTATAATGAAATAGGAACCTTGGTATAAGTGAATGATGCCACAATTGAAGGTGGAAAATCGATTGATAAGTCGGATTTGAACGCTGCGGTAAAACCGATAAGTTCAAGATTAGCTCGTCAAAGAACCAAAAAGAAATTCTCTCAAGAAATTGTATTCAAAGTTATATGTCTTGTTCATACAAACCAAGGAAATATATAGATACTATGAAAGAAACCTAAAAGGCAAAACAAAAAGATAATTAGAAAATTAACATAAGCTGGTGGCCTGTACAAAGGGAACAAATTGGTGAAACAAAGTAATGTCTATACGCCGTATATAAGCCAGTGGCTTTGAAAAGTAGGCTGGCTGTCACGCCCCAGAGGGTATCCTAAACGTGGCAGTCCGCCACATATAATATTAAAGCTAATGAATGACAATCCGTAGTCACACTGGAGCTTCGTTATCATGTGTAAGGCGTGCTTCCAAGATAGTAGGAGACTCACAGGGGTATTACGTTTAAATAGATAGCAAAAGCAAGCATAAACTTAAATATATAAACATAAGATCTTCATTTCATAATAAGTTCATACATCATCTTAGGGGCATTCCCCCTCCTTAAAGTCTTTAATCAACTATATTAATAACAAAATAAACATAACTATCACATACGTCTACTATAGAGATTTTTCCTAGAAGTCTATACTCAAAACTAAAAATACATAAACTTCCTCCAAAAACTCCTAGTAGCGTAAGCTCATACCTAGCACACTGGACTCCTCGGGGCCAACCATAGATAATCATACTGTAATAGAAAACTATAAGGGTATAAGCAAATCTAGCTTAGTGAGATAATTCCTAACTATATAACATTTCCATACGACAACCAAGTTATTTAATTCAAGCATATGAAGTGCAACAATCACATGATCAACCAAATACACAAGATTAACCGGAAATCAAGTGTAGCATGGATAACGCCCTCCATGACAAGGGTTGGGTGGTTACAGGCCCATACGACCATCAATAATTGCAGATTTGCCAGCTCCTGCTTGCCCTGTAGACTTCCTGGCTCCTACTGGCCCATGTAGACTTACCGGCTCCTACTAGCCACCACTACTACTTCCTCGTTTCCCCACACGAAGAATAGTAGTGAAAATAATGTGACTCACAAGTATGATATGCATGAATAAATGTCAATTAATCATTTAACCATATAAGTTGAATTCGTGTTAAGAGTGATCAACCATGATTTCACCATATCAATGCAAGATTCACACTTTTATTTAACATATCGTCTTTCGATATACTTAATTTTTATTCAACAATTATTTCATAACATTGGTTCATTCATCTTTTCCTAAATTTCTAGTGCCACTAATTACAAGCACAAGCAAGGAAATGTAACTTAGGAAAAGAATTAACTCACTCCATAATTGGTAGGTCTAATCGAAATAATCTTCTAGATAGACGATCTCGGGTCCCTCGTCACCTAAAATGAAATACACAAAATGAGTCTTTCATAAAACTTCTATTTTTGAAGTTTCGAAACTTCTCTTAAAATCGCGGTAAAAATCATATAAAGGGAAATTCCAATTTAAAATGGCCATAACTTGCTCATTTTAACTCGGAATTTCGCGTATAATATACCGTTTTCTACCTACTCGAAAAGATCTACACATTTCTAAGCTTATTTTCATAAAACTAGGTCATTTGGGTTCCGAAAAGATAGCGACCAGATTTGCCACGAATTTGCAAAAACTTGTTTTCCTTCTTGTAAACAAAGCTCATTTGAAAAGGTAAATATTTTAAGTATTTTGTAAACTTTTTGAAAGGTATATACATATATGTAATGACTCATAACCAATGTATGAAGTAAATGAAGTTGTCTCAACTTATGAAAGGTAAGGTTTTAAAAGACTTTGAACTTGAGATTCTATTGGAATATTTATTTTACTTTTGAAAGACCTTGAGTTATTTGTGATAAATATTCTTTTTCTAAATTTAATTTCTTTAAATTCCTAAGGAGTGGTTTTATTTTCTAAACTTAGATTCTAACAATTTTGTAAAAGTTACGACAATTTTCTCACAAGAGTATTTTAGTTCCTTGGTTTCTTGGGATTATTTAATTTTAATGAAAAGAGGTTCTTCTTAGAAAAAGATGAAGTTATTGTAAAACTCTTGTTTTACTTTATAAGTCTTTTGTATGTTTGTAAAATCTCTTATAAGTTCCTCTAAACATTAACTCCACATTTTTATTTATAGGGGAAAACTTTTTATCTTAAGAAAACATTTCCTTTATTTATTTTGTTGAGATAAAACCATTATGTTCATGCATGCATATGAATCATAAGCTATGAAAATATGAAAAGAACATAATAACTTAAAAGAATAAGCATATAAAGAAATAAATCAAGTATTGGGACCTTAGCTTCATCAAGGTACCCCGGGACTAAGAAAAGACTAGTTTCGAAAAAGAAAAAGAATTGTTTTGACTTGATGAGGACAAGTCTAAGACTAGAATAACTAGTCTTAAAATCAACTTGAAATAAATAAATTGCAATAAAGTAAATAAAGTGCATGAAAGATAAATAAATTGCAAGACAATGAGCTTATATGCTCTAAATAGTATATATAGCTATATAGATATATTAGATGGTTATGAACATAAAAGAAACATAAATGAACATAAAGGAATTTTGATCATGAACAAAAACAAAGTATGAACCTATTGTTGCTTTCTTAACCTTCATGGTTTTAGAAAACACACATTAAGTTCATACTAAGTAGATGAACATAGGAATTTCTTGAAGAATTTTTATCTAAAGGAGATAAACTAAAGAGAACTTCTTGGAAGAACTTTCTTGGAGAGAATTGAAGAGAAATTTTGAGAGAGTAACTTTAATGAAGAAGTGGTGTGAAAGAAATGAAGGTATGAGGGGGTATTTATAGGAAAATGTGGGAGATAATTTGTGTTAATTAAATAAAGCAAAAACAAAACAAATTGGATGAGAGAGAGGGGTATGGCCGGTGCATACATGGGGAAATGGGGGAGTGAAAATTATTTTTTTGTTATTTTGTTAATTAAAAGTAAGAAATGAAAGATGTGAAGTTGTATTGGAAATGAAAATGTGTAAGAAATATGTGTATGGTTAAGAGTAGGTTGTAAGAAAAAGTAGAGATAGATGAATAGTGTAGAATAGTAGAAAATAGTGTAATGTAAAAGTAGACATGACAATTTAATACCGATAGTAAGAAAATACGTGTATAAAAGCGATATCTGATATTTTTAGCTACAAAAATTACGAAATTGATATTTTTGGAAATTTCATATTTTACGAGTCTAACGGTATATTCGGAATATTTTTTCTATTTCGAGCTTCTGGACAAGTTTTTCAAGAACTATGTCCGATGAGTTCAAATGATACTCGAATTCCTTCAATCTGATATTTTTATATAACCTATAGCTATTACGAACTATAATAGCTAATTTTTCCAACTTTGTTTTCTAGGGCTTGAGAAAATGGCCATGCCAGAGTTAAGCGGTTACGGTAAACTAGGGTTTTGGTTGACTTATGAATCCAGTTGACTTCCGATTAGGGTTTGAGCTTTTAAATTTGGATAAAAAAAAAAACGGGGACTTACAACCTACCCCCTTAAAAAAAGTTTTGTCCTCAAAACTTGAAATTCATACCTGATTCCTTGAACAGACTAGGGTACTTCTGGCGCATGTCGCTTTCTGCCTCCCAAGTTGCTTCCTCGTGTGAGTGGTTTCTCCATAAAACCTTCACATACTTGATCTCTTTATTTCGGAGCTTCTACACCTTGTGATCCAAGATTTGAACTGGGTGCTCCTCATATGTGAGATTTTCTTTTAGTCGAACAGGCTCTAGCTCTGTAATCCTGGTAGGGTCCAGCACATGTTTCCGTAAGACTGATACGTGAAACACGTTATGGATTCCAGATAGGTTGCGAGGGAGTGCCAGACGGTAAGCAAGATTTCCCACTTTTTCCAACACTTCGAAGGGTCCAATGTAGCGTCGGCTTAGCTTTCCTTGGGCTCGAATTCGGTGGATACTCTTGATGGGATTTACCTTTAGGTACACATGATCTCCAACTTCGAATTCAAGCACACGTCTGTTCATATCTGCCCAGCTCTTTTGCCTATCTTGAGCTTCTTTCATTTTTCTTTGGATAACCCGCACTTTGTCAGCCGCATCTTGCACCAAGTCTGGACCAATGCTCAACTTTTCTATATCGTCCCAAAACAAAGGTGATCGACATCTTCTACCATACAATGCTTCATAGGGTGGCATCTGGGTCGTGGAATGGTAGCTGTTATTGGAGGCAAACTCTACCAGAGGTAGGTGTGCATTGTCACCCCCCATAAGGTATCCTAAACGTAACAGCCCGCCACATGCTATAAAAGACTCTCGAATTTCCATCCGAGCCTTTCGGGAGTCTTGTATAGATGTAAAGCGTCCATTTACGACAATAGAATACTCAATCAATGGAGTTAAGAAGTTTAATGTGGCATTCATTAGCCATATATAATAAACCAAAACACGTATATATACTTTACAAAATCTAAAGGGCATTCCCCCGCAAAAATAATATCAAGTCCATTACAGTCATCCAGAATCCTTTAGTTTCCAACGGAAGTCTAAACAAAAGCGAAGTAAACTTCTATGGGAAACTCCTATCTCCGGTACTTGAGCTGTGGCTTGCCTCGGCCTAAGCCAAATGAACTCGTGCTGCAATAAATAAAAGCTATGGGGGCGTAAGCTAACTAGCTTAGTGAGTAAGAACTTCCATATCACAATTAATACAATTCGTTCAAACAAGTGATTATTCATGCAAATGTATGCATCAGACAAGTGAGTTCAACAAACATATGACCAGCCGGAAATCATATGTGGATGGACTTACGCCCTCCATCCCGGGTTAGCAGATTAACGAATCCTGCGGTACGACGCCATTTAAGCTCACGGTCAACTGATTAATAATTCGTTTTATGGATCACGATTAACCAACAATTTCGTTTTATGGATCACGATTAACCAACGTATTCGTTTTATGGATCACGAAAAACCAACCAATACTAATGCTCCATCCCCATCGTGATATGAATGAGTCCAATTACAGTTGAAGTCAAATATATATTAATTCAATTCTTTTAGGTGACCAACAATTATTCGCAGACAATCAATATAAATGCTAGCTAATCAATCAATAGCTTAACACCCGGTTTCAATATTTCTTAAGTTCCATTTCACACTTCAACAGCAGACAATTATATAATTCCCATATACCCCATCATACATATCCATTTTTATCTTTGACTACACCACTAGTGCCACTAACAGTATAATCACAATCATTAATTGAGAGTGGAAGTAGTACTCACTCGGCCATTGGAGGCCGGTCTTTTTAGTAGTAATAGTCGGGAGGTAGAGTGTCGTCTTGCTCGGGATCACCTACCACATAAGAATAATCCTAATGAGATTCTCATCATTTAGCTAATCCAAGCTATGCATCTAAACTAGATGAATTCGGAATTCTCGCTATTTGCGGAAGCCCGACTTAAAACGGCCATAACTTGGTCATTTTAACTCGGAATTTCGCAAATTTTATATCGATCTCTATCTACTTCGAAAGATCTATCTATTTCTAGTATTATTTTCAAGTTTTGAAAATAGTAAAGCCACGGAACAGTAGGATCAGATCTGTTCTGTCACTTTCCGATTCCGAAAAATTGTTTCGCTTTTGATAAAAATGTTCCTAGTTGATGATTCATGTATAGATGGTATATGAATGAATTCCTAACATGAATGTCATGTAATGAACTCAATATATGCATGGTCTTGATGATTTTTGATGATGAACTCTTATGAACTCCTAATTGTTATAAAATTCCATAAAGGTTTTTCTAAAAAGCTATTCTTCCCAACTTTACATTCCCTAGGGTTTCTATGATTTTATTCTTGAAATTTACTTGTTATCTAAATAAAAATGAGTTCTCAAAGTCTATATTAATCATGACCTTCATTTATGCATAAAAATCCACATTTTTCATTTGGTAAACATGTTTTTAAACAAGCTACTTGTAAAAATCCGAATTTTGTAATTTCATTTTCTTGCATTTTCTTTATGAGAAAACTTGTTTAATGCATCAAAAATTGAAGCTCCAATATATTATCTAAAGACTTCATTTAACTCATAAAACATCCAATTTAGACTTAGATACTAGGTGTTCATGTAGGCATGGTCCTAAATTACGAATTTGACTATAAATCCATATCAATATTTTTCATTCTAACTCCACTACTTGTTTTACATTTTTATCATGCCTAAACTCATCTAAACTTATGAAAATCATTCCTTAAGGGCATCTATTACATATACCTTCCAATTTTTATGAAAAATATGAGTTTTAAAGTGGTTTTGGTGGTCTTTAAGGTAGGGTTCTAATTCCATCCGAATTTCCAACAAATCATTTCTAACAAAACCTTTTCTTTTTCAATCTTCTTGCCTTCTATACATGGAGATCTACTATCTAACACATCTATACATGCAAGGCTACATTTTTATGATCATCAATGCATGGAAATAAAATAATATATGAACATAATGTAGATGAAGATGTGGATAAACATTAGATCTACTAAATATAATGCATGAATCATAAACTTCATGGCATGAACATCAATATATATGCAAGATCTCTACTTTACATGCATGAACAAGAGATATCTTACAAAACTCATTTAAACACTAGATCCATGTCTTGTGATGGCTTGATATTCTTGTTCAAGTGTTTTCATGTCCCTAGCATATGCTCATTGGGATTAAATGAGAAAACACACAAGAAATAGCTTTGCCATTACAAGTTTAGGAAGAACAAAGCTTAAAATCAACATACCAATGGAGTTTTGGAGTAGAAAAGAAGAGGATTTGAGCTTGTGTGTGTGAGTGAAGAGGGGGGGCTCACGGCATCAAAGGGGGAGAGAAGAGAGGTTTTTACTTTAGTAAAAATTTGAAACAAGTGAAAATGAAGAGAGAGAGAGAAAAATGTGTTTATATATGAATAAATTAGGGTTTGTTATGAATAAAAATAGTAAAAATAAATCAAATGAGGGGGAAAAGAAGGGGGGGGGGGGCGCCGGATTGTGTGTGTGTGTGTGTGTTGAAATTTTGATATTTGTAATTTAAGTAATTAAAATGTAATAAATGTAATAATTATTTAAGAGACAAAAATCCTTGGGAAAGAAAATTGAAATGAGTAGTTGTAAGGATGTAAGAATAGGGTATGGGTAGTGTGTAGTGTAGGTTGTACTTGTGAATAGTAGACAAGACATCTACTTTACCGGTTGTAACGAAAACACGGGAAAAGGCTATAACTGTAATTTTTATAGCCCGGAAAATTATAAAATTGATATTTTTGGAATCCTTATAAAATTACGGTTCTAATGAATATTCCGAACATTTTTCTGAGTTCGTGGTCCCGGGGCACGCTTTTCCGTAATTGAGCTCGGGAAGGCCCGGAATTGAAAAATTCCCGAATTTAAAACTTTCAAAGGTCTAAAATATACTTTAGAATGATAATTCATATTCATTTACTTTATAAAACTTCTTTTATTATGAAACCGAAGGAAAGCCGGATTTAGGGTTCCTAAGCTCCTCTCACTAGACTTAAACTGAACCGGATTAGGGTTTCGCTTTTCAACTCCCGGGGTTTTCTTAACTACTGAGATTACCGGGGTTTACAACCTCCCCACCTTAAATAAAGTTTTGTCCTCAAAACGGAACTGACGTACCTTGTTCTTAAATAACTCGGGTACTTCCTCCGGATCTCATCTTCAGCTTCCCAGGTTGCTTCCTCAAAGGCATGATTCCTCCATAACACTTTAACGTAGTGAATGTCTTTGTTCCGTAGCCTTTGGGTTTTCTTATCCAATATCTCACTGGTGTTCTTCATATGTCAGGTTTTCTTTCAGCTGAATCGGTTCCAATTCCAGAATCCTCTCGGGTCGGCAACGTACTTTCTCAATACTGACACATGGAATACGTTGTGGATCCCGGACAAATTTGGTGGCAAGGCTAGCCGATATGCCAGATCTCCGACTCTTTCCAAGATTTCGAAAGGTCCAATGTATCTCGGGCTTAACTTCCCTTGTGTACGCATCCTCTTAATACTTTTAATCGGGTTTATCTTTAGGTACACATGATCACCCACCTTGAATTCAAGTTCTCTTCTTTTCAGGTCTGCCCAACTCTTTTGCCTGTCCTGAGCTCTTTCATTTTCCGCTGAATTACCCTCACTTTATCTGCGGCTTCTTGTACCAATTCGGCCCAATAGCTATCTTTTCCACTTCATCCCAAAATAGAGGGGATCTACAGCGTCGTCCATACAGAGCTTCATAAGGTGGCATCTGAATAGTTGAGTGATAGCTGTTATTGTAAGCAAACTCGATTAGATGTACATGACTATCCCAACTCCCTTTGAATTCCAAGGCACACGCTCTCAGCATGTCTTCCAGGGTTTGGATCGTCCGCTCAGACTGTCCATCGGTCTGAGGGTGATAAGCCGTACTAAAATGCAATTTAGTGCCCAAACTCTTTTGCAGGCTTGTCCAAAACTTGGACACAAATCTTGGGTCTCTATCTGAAATAATCCTGCAGGTATGCCATGTAATCGTACAATCTCCCGGATGTAGATCTTGGCTAATTTTTCCATGAATAAGTCATATTTATGGGTAAGAAGTGTGCCGACTTGGTTAACCGATCCACTATTACCCATACCGCATCACAACCAAGGAGTCTTGGGAAAACCACACACAAAATCCATAGATATCTGATCCCACTTCCACTCAGGAATGGGTAAAGGCTTCAGTAATCCACCCGGTCTTTGGTGCTCTACCTTCACCTGTTGGCAAATCGGCATTTCATTACATAATCCGCCACATCTCGCTTCATGCCGTTCCACCAATAGCGGCTTTTCAGATCTTGGTACATTTTGGTACCTCCCGGATGCATGGTATATCCGGAGTTGTGAGCTTCACTCATTATTTCCTTCCTCAACTCCTCGTCCTCTGGTACACACAACCTTCCTTTCATTCGGATCACATCTTCATCATCTATTGCAAAATCAAGATACTTTCCTACTTGGGTTTCCCTTTTGATCTTTTGTATCACTTCGTCATACCTTTGAGCTTCTTTGATCCTTTCTATTAGGGTCGGTTCCAGTGCCAGATTGGCTATCTCAAGCTCAGCGCTTTGGCCTATGAACTCAATCTTTAACTTCTCAAACTCCTTAACCAAATCTCTTTGACTTGTGATCAAGGCAGCTACCTCCCCATAATTTTTCCGACTTAAGGCATCTGCGACGGCATTAACCTTCCCGGGACAGTAATTTATTCCCATCATAATCTTTTATTAATTCTAGCCATCTCCTTTGTCGCATATTTAGTTCCTTTTGTGTGAACAGATATTTAAGACTTTTATGATCCGTGTATATCTCACACCTCTGTCCATATAAATAATGTCTCCATAGCTTCAGAGCGAAGACAACTACAGCTAATTCCAAATCATGTGTAGGGTAGTTCTGCTCATGGGGTCTCAATTGCCGAGAAGCATATGCAATAACTTTTCCTTCCTGCATCAATACACATCCAAGGCCATTCCTTGAGGCGTCGCTATGCACCGTATAGGACTTTTCTGGGTCTGGTAAAACCAAGATCGGTGCCGATACCAATCGTCGTTTCAATTCCTGGAAGCTCTGCTCCTCTTGTCCGTCCAAACAAATTTCTCGTTCTTTTGAGTCAATTGAGTCAGTGGCTTGGCTATCTTAGAGAAATCCTTCACAAACTTGCGATAGTAGCCAGCTAATCCCAAGAAACTTCTTACTTCAGTAACCGTTTGCGGCGGTTTCCATTCTACTACCGCCTTGATCTTCTCAGGGTCAACTGATATCCCCTCACCGGTTACCACATGTCCAAGAAAAGATATTCTGTCCAACCAAAAATCACATTTGGACAATTTGGCGTACAGCTTGTTGTCCCTTAAGGTTTGTAACGCCAAACGAAGGTGTTCCTCGTGTTGCTCCTTGGTCTTCGAATATATGAGGATATCGTCTATGAAAACTATCACACTTATCCAAAAGTGGCTTATAAACTCTATTCATAAGGTCCATAAATGCAGCTGGGGCATTGGTCAGCCCGAACGACATCACTAGGAACTCGTAGTGTCCATAACGAGTACGGAAAGCCGTCTTTGGTACATCCTCAGGCTTTATCCTCAATTGATGGTATCCCGAACGCAAATCAATGCGTGAAAACACACAAGCTCCTTGCAGTTGATCGAACAAATCATCAATTCTTGGCAGAAGATATCGATTCTTGATAGTCACCTTATTCAACTCACGATAATCGATACACAATCTCATCGATTCGTCCTTCTTCTTTACAAACAAAACAAGTGCGCCCCATGGCGATTGTTTAGCTCACGATAATCGATACATAATCTCATAGATCCGTCCTTTTTCTTTACAAATAGGACAGGTGCGCCCCATGGCGACACACTTGGTCTTATGAATTTCTGATCTAAGAGTTCCTATAGTTGGGTCATTAACTCCTTTAACTCAGCCGGTGCCATCCGGTATGGTGCCTTAGATATTGGTTCGGTATCTGGAGCCAATACAATTTCAAAGTCAATTTCTCTTTTCGGTTGTAACCTAGGTAAGATTTCTGGAAACACATCCAAATACTCATTTACCACTGGTATGTTGGTGATTATGCCCTAGGCCAATTACTGGATATTATCATTCATAAACATTTCTATTATATTGTTTGCATGTTTACTTTATAATAGGATCCGTGAATAATTTAATTATTCTAAATGTCCCTAGATGCTCATTATTGTGGGAACAATAATGAATTAAATTTAGTATGAGGTTTGACTGATAATCATGGGATGTTTATTTGTATGGAGATACAAATCAAACTCATAGGTACATGTTGGAGAACTATGTACTGGACTGACCCGCTTTGAGATCACTACATGGATTAGTGTCATAAGTGATTCTCAAAATAAAATGTCATCGTATCCTTAGACCTGAAATCACCATGGATTCCAGGAATATTATGTTCAACTCAATCAAACGTTGTCTTTAACCAGATAATTATTAAAGGTTGAGATTGGGCATAATGTAAATCATGTAGAGGAACTTGAGTGATTAAGATGGGATTTGTCCCTCTCGTTGTGAGAGAGATATCTCTGGGCCCTTCGATGAGTGAGACTGAGAAATGCATGGCTGTGCTCAAATGAATTGATAGTGTGATCAATTTCATTTGTTTTTATTAGTTTACTTAGAAATCGAGAAATGATAAGATTAAACGATATAAGGATGACACTATCCATGTCTTATATTCAATCTAGATATCATGTGACAAAAGGATAATGACATAAGTTATGGATTAGGTAAAAAATGGATCACCGATCTTCACTTAATTTAGGTAAACATAATGTCCTGGTAGAGGCCACTTATGTTTTGTTGACTAAAATTGTTTTAGGTCAATTACCAATATTAAGTGAACCTACAGAGTCACACACAAAAGAACGAGTCAAAAGGATCATGGACTAAATTTAATGTCTTGTGAGAATAATAATTTGTTATTATTAAGAATAATAATAAATTAAAGAATCATGGACTAAATTTAATGTCTTGTAGGAATAATAATTTATTATTATTAAGAGTGATAATAAATTATTACATTGTTATGTGCAAGAATTATATTTTAAGAAATATTATCCCTAATTAGATTAAGGTGCACTAATGTGATTACTCATGTGAGAATGACATTAGTATAAAAGGTACATAAAGAAATCTCTTTAGGGTTAACAACTTGTCTGTCGACATTAGACCGACAGAGAAAATCTGCAAACCCTAAAGAGTGAAGCATGAAGAGTCGCGTGTGAAAATCCCAATATCATCTAGAAATGTTCTAGATCACACTAGCACGTGAATGATCCTTTTGAAGAGTGCTGGTTCGTGTGGACACCGTAGAGGGTATTGTGATTTTGCGATACCTACAGATCCAATCTACAAATTGATTTCAAGTTTCAAGCTTTTAGAGGTATGAAATCAAACTATTTGTTTTGTTTTAATCTAATCAATACACATGGATACTAGGTTAGGGTTTTCTTTTTGAATTCCGCTGCAAAAGATTTGATCTTTATAATTTTAAAACCCTATGGAAACCCAACATGGTATGTCCTTTTCCTCCCGAGTTTCCTTCTCATCCAAAATAACTTCGATAGGTACTATTTCTTCATCTTCCATCATCAACTCAAAAGAATTTAACCCAAGCTTTCTTGGAACTATGGTTTCTCCCACGAACTCCACTCCTTTTCCTGATTGATCAATGAAGTTCACCATCCTCTTTTGGCAATCCACTACAGCTCTAACCTTGCTTAACTAGTTCATGCCAAGTATAACTTCATACTTATTCATCTCCAATATTATCAAATCACTCCTAGAGTGATGCCTTTGGATCTCCAATGGAAAATCCCTTATTACTTCTCGAGTTGACACGACACTTCCGATGGGTGTTTTAATTCTCAGGCTAGCGGTAGCTGTGGCTATAGGTAATCCAAGTCGCCCAGCCAAACTAGTGGTGATGAACGAATGGGTCGCTCCCGTGTCAAATAAAACATAAGCCTCAATTTCATTCACCCGTATGTGCCTTGTGGTCAACAAACATCCATCACTACTTGTAAACCCCCAAAAATTTTCATAATCCTCAAAAATAATTCTAGAAATCTAATATAAAAAATTTAAAACTCAAAAATCGACTCGAGATTAAAACCCAATTTTAGACCGAGTCAAATACAGAAAACGAAACCCTAAAATCGAACCAAATTAAAACTTAATTCCAAATAAGAACAAAAACGAGTTTTCTCAATCTTGAGAAAACGAGAACCCTTGAAACGAAATATAAAGTCCAACTACCGACATAATTAATGTCCATACGCCAATTAAACAATCTACCCAATTCCTACAACGTAAATCGAAATGATAAATCCAAATACCGCTTAACAACGAGAAATTTACCTTCCCCATACAACTTTAATGACATCACACTTTACACATTACTTCTTTTATTACAAAAAAAAAAAAAACAAATCAATTTTCTCCCCCTACTCTATGCAAACCGGCGCCTCCTCTCTCCTCATGCAATCAATTTGTTTTTTTTTTCCTTTTATTAATTACATCTAATTTCCAATCCAAAAATCTATAAATACCCCATTCTCTTTCATTCTTTCACACAACACAATTCATACTAAAAACCCTCCCAAAATCACTCCACAAAAATCACTCTCCCAAATCTCTCTCAAGTTTCTTCTTTCTTTAGAAAACCAAGTCCTACATAATACTACAACCCATTTCTTTTCTTCTTCAACCAAACATAAACTTAGGTAAAAGTTCTTTCATATTCATCATGTTCATATAACTTAACATGAGTTTAGTGTATGTTTCTTAGACTCATTGAGTTAAAGAAGCAACAATTTATTCATGTTTTGTTTTTGTTCATGTTCTTATTTTATTTATGTTGATATTGTTATTATTGTTTCTAACCTAACTTATATAAGTTTTATGTATATTATGTATATATATTTATTTAGAGCTATAAACCCCCAAATTTTTTGAATCGGTTTAGCACAAAACCCTAAATCGGAAGTCAAACGAAACCCTAAAGGTCAACGAAACCCTAGTTTACCGTAACTGATTAAGTCCGGCATTGCCGTTTCTTTGACCCTGGAAAACAAAGTTAGGATGATTAACTAGAATAGTTCATAATAACCATAGGTTATATAAAAATATTAGTTTTGCGAATTTCGGATGTCCTTCGAACCCGATCGGACACAGTTTCTCGAAAAACGTGTCCGGGAGCTCGGAATAGTAAAACTATTCCGAATACATCGTTAGACTCGTAAAAATATAAGTTTTCCAAAAATATCAGTTTCATAATTTTTCGGTAAGTGAAAATAACAAATATCACATTTATACGCGTATTTTCTTACTACCGGTACTTTATTAGTCATATATATCTTACATTACACTATTCATTACTATTCTACACTATTCTTTTATCTCTACTTTTTCTTACACCTATTCTTACACACTCCATAACCTATAATCCTTACTTTTTACCTTTCCCATAACTTTATTTCACATCTACCTTACACATTACATCTTTTATTTATCAAAAATCAAAAAATAAAATCTCTCCCTCTCTTCTACTATGGCCGGTGCCCCCCCTACTCCCTCTCTCATCAATTTGTTTTAATTTTCTTTTTATTTAAACACACAAAAACCACTCCACATTTTCCTATAAATACCCCCTCCTCTTTCACTTCTTTCACACATTCCCTACCCACAAATTTTTTACCAAAACTCTCTCAAATTTTCCTCTCAAAATACCATCCTAAAACTCTCTTAAAATAATTCCACAACAACCTCTACCAACAACTAAAACCCATACCACATAACCATACCAAAGTCTTCTTTAGGTAACTACCTTCTTTCATTTTCTTTTCCTCATGTCATGTAACTTTCATGACCATAGTGTGAGTTTCCAAAGACTACAAGTTATGGAAGCTACATTATGTTCATGTATTGTTCTTGTTCATGAAAAAAAAGATCTATTTATGTTCATGTTATTGTTTTTGTTCATGTTATTGCTACTATATCTAAATATTATTATCTATATATATATACACACATATTCTTTAGAGCATATAAGCTCACTTGCAATTTATTTACTTTTATGCAATGTAATTTATTTATTAATTCCTTGCAATTTATTTACTTATTCCTTGTTATTTTAAGACTAGTCTCTAGTCTTAGACTTGTCCTCATCAAGTCAAAACAAGTTTTTCTTTCTTTCTTTCTTTCTTTCGTTTTAATTTTATTTTAGGACTAGTCTACTTCTTTAGTCCGACAGCATTGAAAAAGCTAAAACTCCAATACTTGACTTTATTATTTATGTTTTATGTTATTTTTGCTTACTATTATCTCATAAATCATGTTCATTTAGATTGTTGTCCAAAAATTTCAATTTCTAAAAACTAATTAAACAAAAGAAGATTTTGTCACTTAGAAATAAGTTTATGTAAAGTATAAAATTCTATGAGTTAACAAAACTAAACTCTTTCCCTTTCAAAATTACAAAAAGAACTTACTATAATTTTAGAAACTACTTTTACTTTGAAAAAGCTACCTAAAACCTTTATTATTACCTTTTCTTCAAAAAGGAAAATACTTGTTGATAATAATGAGTTTTATGAAAAAGATAGACAAAATGAAAAGCTAAGGAAATTTCAAATAAAAACCTTTACAAACAAATAAGGCAAAGAAAATTGTATAGGAAAAATAAATAGGAAAAGTGGTACTAATATCGAAATAGAAAATGGTATTTTAAAAAAGTTACTTGGGAAAATAATAAAACCAACATGAAGTATTTTGGAAAACAAAAGAAAACAAGATATTCATTTCAAGAAAATTACAAAATTAATTTTTGTAAACTTACTTTTCTAACAACTTCAAAAACCAACATTGTTTTACTCAAGAACTATATCGGACACAGATACTTGAGCATGCTTAAATATGTGTATATAGTTATAAAAAGAGAATTTTTCAACTATATAGATAACTAAGTATTTATTAAACAAATTTGATTTCTTGAACCAAAGTTGTTTTGTGTTGCAAAATCCGTGGTGAATTTTGTCGCCACTGTTTCGAGCCTATATGGCTTTGTTTGATAAAAATAATTTTGGAAATGGATAGGTCTTTTCGAGTAGTAGAAATCGGTATATTATATGCGCAATTCCGAGTTAAAATGACAAGTTATGACCATTTTAAGTGGAACATTCATTTATACGAACTGAACGTTCTTTTGACATTGTTTGTCAAATTTCAAGAAATCATCAAGGAATACTCATTGTGGGTATTTTCTTTGGCTAGGTGACCCCAAGGAAGGATTCTTTACCCTGAGGATTATTACGATTAAGTGGAGTGTGTGAACGACTCAGCCGCGTAGGGGAATAGTCAACATGGCATCGTGAGTTTATTTCCATTAAATGCTATACTTGTTGTACTTGTAAATTAGTTGCATTAGAATTAGGAAAAGATAAATCGATATGTATGTAAAATAATTCTTGAAAGAATTTTAAAGAATCGGAGCCGGAATTGTTAAAAGTTTGTTTTAGTATAACATTTGATTTGTATGAAATTGCTTGATCGCCTTAAAATTCAAAAATAATTATGCCATGACTTTATAAATAAATGGATTCATGCATACCATGAAGTGAGTCACATTGCATTTGGGTTATTATCCTTGGGTGAGAAGGATAGTAAGCTCATGTCGAAAGCAACATTTGGCGGGAGATCCGAAAGCGATTGCTTGACGGCTTAAGGAAAATGCTTGGCGGAAGATCTAAAGCAGGGTCAAATCAAGTAGATTCAGAATGGTTGGCGATGAGTGCTCGCGAGCATAAAACTTTTAATTAAAACTACTTGTTTTGAGGTTAAGTATCACTAAACCCCGAATGGAGGGCAAATCCATTCAACATATAGTTCCCGGAAAACATATGCTTGTTTGCTCACGTGTATGTTGCATTACATTTGATTGTTTAAATCAACTTATTTGAAAATGTTACAAGAAGTTATTTAGGAAATAGTTCTCACTAAGCCCATTAACTTATACTCAATAGATATTTTTTGCAGTTTACCTACTTATGGTTAAGGCCACGTAGACCCTGCGGGCAGGTAATTTCTTTTTGGTAATAGAAATTTAGATAAAGTGTAGTATTATGTTGATGTACAAATACTCATGTAAAGATTAGTGATCAAGGGAAATGTCCCTAAGTTTGTAAAGCCATTGATATGAATGAATGATTAATGAATCCTCTTTTCTTAATGTGTTATTTATATCTTCTTAAACTTCATAATTCCATATGTGGTCCTCTAAATTTGTGAAAGCACGCCTTACACTTAATATAAAAGCTTTTGGGAATGGCTAAGGTTGTCATACTTAAGCTTTATATTGAGTGTGACGGACTGTCCCGTTTAGGGTACCCATTGGGGCGTGACGGTTTAAGTTGGTATCAGAGCATGGTTTAAGAACCTAGGAGTCATAATTATAGAATTGGACTTAAGAAGAATTGACTTAGAATAGAGTAAGAAAGACTTAGATGAAATAGAATAGGTAGAAGAAGTTTTCTAATATCTCTCTTTTACATAGATCACCATAGATGAAGCCCGTCTTCAAGCCAAGAGCTTCCGAAAAGGACCTTTCGAAACACCAGAAGATTATCGATTGAGACTTAGAGTTCTATGTGAGGAGTTTGCCCTAGCAGGACAACTTAAGACCGTTCGGGAAATGTTCCAAATATGGAAGAGGGAATGATACAAACGGAATGGAGGAAGTGGTACAGACTATTCACAACTGTCAATAGGAAAGAAATGACCGAGTTGGAAATGATATACGCCGTAGAACGTATCGCTGCCATTGCTGAAGATAGATCTATGTTGAAGGAAGCAACATTTGTCCTTAGAGAAGACGGAGGACGAACTTCACCAGATTTTCAAACATGGAGGAAAATTGGACCTATGTTCGTTTACACCCATGATAACTTGATGGATCATCTCGAAAGGATGAAGGCAGACATCAACGACATCTTCTACTGGCATGGAGTGTACCAAGAAGTGCTACAACCCCCAACCCAAGTGCCCACGGAGCCGCCTGCCTTCATGGGAATCCAACTAAGGGGGAACGAGGCCCTACGTCTACGAGATGATGGATCGATAATAAGGGAGGAGCCTATGGAAAAAGATGAAGAGAGTGAAGATTCTGAAGAAGACCCGGAGGAAGACAATGAAGCAGGACCGGAAGAAGAAAACCAGACCACTGTTGGAGATGAGGAACCCCGTAATAGCACCAAAGAAAGGATCATCCGCTACTTAATGAGACGACAGACTCAAGGAAGGAAAGAACCAAACTCGGCCATGAATACGGACAGTGCTCCGCCCAATGAGAATAACAGCATGGAGATGGATGGAGCTGTTACCTGGAAAACCATCCATGACATAGTGCCAGAATTGACTAGAGATGAACTAACCGACGTACATGAAAGATCAAGGGAGGCAGCCCGGAAAAGGAGGAAATATTTTAGGCAATTGGAACCTAGGATCATCTAGCAACAATCCTGGCGATGCGCCCGAAGAATGAAGAGAGGAAGAAGGAAGAATGAGCACATCCCTAGAAGTCCAGCTTAGATTTTGTAACCATAGACAAGATCAACGATCTCAGTCTATCTTTTAGTTTTCGGAACAATGTTTGCTATTTTCTATGTGTTTTCCTTTTTGTGATTTGTCTTATGAACTTTATTTCTATAATGATGCTTTAAGTTTGATTTCAGAAATTGTCTTGATTTAATTTTATTAGCTTTTATGCATATTAAAATTTCCGTTATATCCACCAATTTCCGGCAAAAATTTAACTAAGTTATCAAAACTTTATAAAACCTAACTTAGAAAAGTTTAAAACAGCCGAAATAGAAGTAGACGAAGAGAGGAACAAAGCGCCTCTAACCAACCAGACGTGGAAGCAGATCAACCTGCTGTTCAAAGAGCCGTTGCACCTCAGATGGACTTACATGCCACGTTAGGACACCTAACCCACGCGTTAGAAGAAATTAGGCAAAACATGCCAACACAAGCACCTGTACCTGAGACAGCAACAGCAGCAGTACCGGCATCTACACCAACACCGCCGCCACAACAAGCATCAACAGAGGCATCTGTGCATAGGAATATGCATAGCCAAAGTGCACCCCTACCTCCACCCCCACCGCCAAGGCCATATAAAAGCATATTACCTGACTTCATCAAAAGCAACCGCTACTTTGAGGGAGCTTATGATAAGCCAGAGGAGGCCGAAGATTGGTTATCTCAAATTGAGATGTCTTTTGATGCATATGAAGTTTCACCTCACCTGCAAATCAAGTATGGAACATTCATGCTTCATCTAAATGCTAGGATATGGTGGGAGTCAAAGAAAAGAGAGCTGATAACTCCAATCACTTGGGAAATATTTAGACATGAGTTTTTAGAGAATTATTTCCTAGGAAGTTTTCGAGTAAGATATAGTGCAAACTTCTTGCAAATTGCTCAAAAGGGAAGAACAATCGAGCAATACGTAACCGAATTTAGTAGATTGTTGCAATATGCCCCTGATTCCTATAAGTACAGCGAGGAGTTAAAAAGACAAGTCTTTATAGGGGGATTGGACGAAGACCTGAGAATGAGGCTGGAAGAATTTGACATAAGAAATTTTCAAGAATTGGTGGAAAGAGCTCGGATCGTAGAAGGAGCAAGGAAAAGGAGAGAAAGAAAAGAAGAAGAAGAAAACCCAATCGTCGAGAAGAAGTTTTATGTAGAACCCAATTTCATGCCTCCACCAAAGAAATTCAAGATCTTCAACTGCGAAAACAATAATAATAGTGGAAGGTTCACACCAAGAGACATTCAGTGTTGGAAGTGCAATGAAGCGCACTACCCTAAGAAGTACCCTCAGTTATTTGGAAAGTGTTTCTTCTATGGAAGTGCAGACCATAAGATATCAAGATGCCCAAACAAAGGAGTTAGTACTTGTCATGTCTGCAAACAGAAAGGGCATTTTACCAGCAACTGTCCACAAGGGAAAAATATTCTGACAAGATCATCAGAAGGAGCTATTCCTATAAGGATTAGGAAAGGAAATGGAAGTGGAAGTGAAAGCAGACCAGGATCTACTGCTTCAGAATTGCGAATTTACAACTTAGAGGGACAATGGATAAGTGAAGAAAGGAACAAAGAAGATGGAAACTTGGCTGCCTTTGAGTGCCTTAAAGGCTATAACAGCGACGTGGGAACTGGTAAGCCTCCAACCCTCTTTGTTGTTGTTGTTCCTTTATTTCAAGCAATGCAGAAGTTTAAAGTTTTTCTTTATATGGATGAATAGGAGTAATAATCCCCTGGCGTGTACATAAGAAGCTTTCAGTTAGTGAATCAGGATGTTTTGCTCTCTTGGAATTCAAATTGATATATTCCCTCGATATATCTAGTCTAGACTACCGATAGCAAACAATCAACCTAGTTTTAAGATATAAAATCCCCACACGAAAGAATGATGAAACCCAAGAAAGTGTTGGTCAATCATGACGTAAGGACATGAAGTCAATTGCGACTCTAAGAAATGATGGAGTTAAGAAATCCTTGGATAAGATGTATACCTCTCAAGTGGGACCCCAACAGAAGGTCACAAGGAGAACATAGAACTCATAGAACCCATAAGATAGAAAGATAATATTGGTAAAGGACTTGCTATCACAAAAAAAGAAGAGACACATTTTTTCGAGTTAACAAAGGAGAATGAATGAATATCTCAATAGTACGAAAGGGAATTGACCTTTGGGAATATCCGTGAATAGAAGTTTTAAGAAAAATTCCAGAAAAATAACCCAGATTACATCCAAAGAAAAAGATTAACTTGATAACCTATAAGGAAGTCGAAGAAACAACAACAAGAAACTCTAGATCAAGACCTTATGCAATGAAGTACACCACCATGAAATATACCTGCTCAACTTATAATAGAAGAAAAAGGATAAACCCCTAAGCTAATATGTTAACTTTCGGAAAGGAGCAAAGTGAACATCCACTCTCTGGAAGTGAAAATCTTTAGACCAATTACAAGGAGCGAACTCGTTTTCTCAAGGTTTAAGGTCACAATATTACAAACTAAGGACTAGATCAAGAAGGAATGACCCTTTGACACTTTATAGACCCCACAAGTTCTAGTAACGCTTTTTGGACTCGAACCAAGAATATAAGACCCTATAAAAGAAGCGAATAATTGACGAAAATCGTGGTATAGGCTGAAGGAGAAAAAGATAATCAAAGGATGTAATCTTAAGTATAAGGAGATAATAATTGAGAAGTTGAACATCGAAATTTCAAAACAAGGCTTAAAGGAGGAGACAGTCGATAGGTTATTAAAGCCAACTGCGTAAAAAGAATAAAAGAGCTTAGATGAGAAGATACGAAGGATAAAGAGGAAATATAGGAAGAAAGGTGTATTAAAAGAAGTTAAAGGACGATTTAGCATAACTAAGGACAAGGAAGTCAGTAAGAAAGAATCATGAATACGGTTCATAATTTGGGACCAACAACATATTCAAGGAGAACTCAGATATACCAAAGTTCAAGGGACATTAGAGGAATGAAGTATTGATAAAGAAGTAAAAACACGACAGGACGGAAGGATCTATAAGGACTCAATAATATCGGGAACCTCCTTGAGATTTTGGATTTCCCCTTGTTAGCAAAAGGGCAAGGACGATTAAAGTATAAGCTGATTGACTGACAAGAATGGATCGTTTCATAGTCGGTCGGTATAACGCTCTCTATGTACAACCTAACAAAGCTTTATAAAGGAAGATGGTGTGAAAGCAAAGAGTTTAGTCAAAGACATGACAAACCAGGACATGAGAATGAGCAACGAAGAGGGACTAATAATAAGTTTTGGAGAAAAAGAGACCCCTGATGCTACGTAACCAACGATCAAGAAGAACAATTCAAGAATCTGGGAGGAACAATTAAGAGTAACTCATGAAATGAGAAAGACACAAGATAGACGAAAGAAATAAGACTAAACAGGAAAAGAAGGACCCTAGGAGTTTCAAAATGGAAATCATGTGCGTTTAAGGGTACGGGGTAATTACCATATGATCTTTTGGAGAGTGATAAGGCAAGAAGGAAGTCTAGATTTTATATAAATATTGGAGACATGTGACATATCCCCATTTAACAAATGGTTAGGGAATCGAGTTACGAAGATAAAAGTTAATGTTTTTGAAGGAGAACTTTCCTTATGAGGAATACCCAATACAGGCTTTCGTCCTGAAGAGTTCAAAAGATAAGAAATGAGGAAATCGGTTAAGAAGAATCTTTTTCAAGTAACTTGAGGAGATACGAATGAAACACAACCCAAGGATTCAAGTTTGGTTGAAATCGCAATTAGGAATTTCCAAGTTTTGAGGACAAACTTTCTTTAAGGGGGGTAGGTTGTAAACCCCCAATTTTTTAGAATCGGTTTTGCATAAAACCCTAAACCGGAAGTCAAAAGAAACCCTAAAGGTCAACGAAACCCTAGTTTACCGTAACCGATTAAGTCCGGCATTGCCGTTTTCTTTGGCCCTGGAAAACGAAGTTGGGATGATTAACTAGAATAGTTCATAATAACCATAGGTTATATAAAAATATTAGTTTTGCGAATTTCGGATGTCCTTCGAACCCGATCAGACACAATTTCTCGAAAAACGTGTTCGGGAGCTCGGAATAGTAAAACTATTCCGAATACATCGTTAGACTCGTAAAAATATAAGTTTTCCAAAAATATCAGTTTCGTAATTTTTCGGTAAGTGAAAATAACAAATATCGCATTTATACGTGTATTTTCTTACTACCGGTACTTTATTAGTCATATATATCTTACATTACACTATTCATTACTATTCTACACTATTCTTTTATCTCTACTTTTTCTTACACCTATTCTTACACACTCCATAACCTATAATCCTTACTTTTTACCTTTCCCATAACTTTATTTCACATCTACCTTACACATTACATCTTTTATTTATCAAAAATCAAAAAAATAAAATCTCTCCCCCTCTCTTCTACTATGGCCGGTGCCCCCCCGACTCCCTCTCTCATCAATTTGTTTTAATTTTCTTTTATTTTAAACACACAAAAACCACTCCACATTTTCCTATAAATACCCTCCTCCTCTTTCACTTCTTTCACACATTCACTACCCACAAATTTCTTACCAAAACTCTCTCAAATTTTCCTCTCAAAATACCATCCTAAAACTCTCTCAAAATAATTCCACAACAACCTCTACCAACAATTAAAACCCATAACCACATAACCATACCAAAGTCTTCTTTAGGTAACTACCTTCTTTCATTTTCTTCTTCCTCATGTCATGTAATTTTACATGACCATAGTGTGAGTTTCCAAAGACTACAAGTTATGGAAGCTACATTATGTTCATGTATTGTTCTTGTTCATGAAAAAAAGATCTATTTATGTTCATGTTTTGTTTTTGTTCATATTATTGCTACTATATCTAATATATATTATCTATATATATACACACATATTCTTTAGAGCATATAAGCTCACTTGCAATTTATTTACTTTTATGCAATGCAAGTTATTTATTAATTCCTTGCAATTTATTTACTTATTCCTTGTTATTTTAAGACTAGTCTCTAGTCTTAGACTTGTCATCATCAAGTCAAAACAAGTTTTTCTTTCTTTCTTTCTTTCTTTCGTTTTATTTTATTTTAGGACCAGTCTACTTCTTAGTCCCGGTAGCCTTGAAAAAGCTAAAACTCCAATACTTGACTTTATTATTTATGTTTTATGTTATTTTTGCTTACTATTATTCTCATAAATCATGTTCATTTAGATTGTTGTCCAAAAATTTCAATTTCTAAAAACTAATTAAACAAAAGAAGATTTTGTCACTTAGAAATAAGTTTATGTAAAGTATAAAATCTATGAGTTAACAAAACTAAACTCTTTCCCTTTCAAAATTACAAAAAAGAACTTACTATAATTTTAGAAACTACTTTTACTTTGAAAAAGCTACCTAAAACCTTTATTATTCCACCTTTTCTTTCAAAAAGGAAAATACTTGTTGATACAATAATGATTTTATGAAAAAGATAGACAAAATGAAAAGCTAAGGAAATTTCAAATAAAGACCTTTACAAACAAATAAGGCAAAGAAAATTGTATAGGAAAAATAAATAGGAAAAGTGGTTAATATCGAAAATAGAAAATGGTATTTTAAAAAAGTTACTTGGGAAACATAATAAAACCAACATGAAGTATTTTGGAAAAACAAAAAGAAAACAAGATATTCATTTCAAGAAAATTACAAAATTGATTTTTGTAAACTAATTTTCTAACAACTTCAAAACCAACATTGTTTTACTCAAGAAATATAATCGGACAACAAGACACTTGAGCATGCTTAAATATGAGTTATATAGTTATAAAAAGAGAATTTTTCAACTATATAGATAACTAAGTATTTATTAAACAAATTTTGATTTCTTGAACCAAAGTTGTTTTGTGTTACAAAATCCGTGGTGAATTTTGTCGCCACTGTTTCGGAGCCTATATGGCTTTGTTTGATGAAAATGATTTTGGAAATGGATAGGTCTTTTCGAGTAGATAGAAATCGGTATATTATATGCGCAATTCCGAGTTAAAATGACCAAGTTATGACCATTTTAAGTTGGAACATTCATTTATACGAACTTGAACGTTCTTTTGACATTGTTTTGTCAAATTTCAAGAAAATCATCAAGGAATACTCATTGTGGGTATTTTTTTGGCTAGGTGACCCCAAGGAAGGATTTCTTTACCCGAGGATTATTACGATTAAGTGGAGTGTGTGAACGACTCATCCGCGTAGGGGAATAGTCGACATGGCATCGTGAGTTTATTTCCATTAAATGTTATACTTGTTGTGCTTGTAAATTAGTTGCAGTAGAATTAGGAAAAGATAAATCGATATGTATGTAAAATAATTCTTTGAAAGAATTTTAAAGAATATCGGAGCCGGAATTGTTATAAATGTTTGTTTTAGTATAACATTTTATTTGTATGAAATTGCTTGATCGCCTTAAATTCAAAAATAATTATGCCATGACTTTATAAATAAATGGATTCATGCATACCATGAAGTGAATCACATTGCATTTGGGTTATTATCCTTGGGTGAGAAGGATAGTAAGCTCATGTCGAAAGCAACACTTGGCGGGAGATCCGAAAGCGATTGCTTGGCGGTTTAAGGGAAATGCTTGGCGGATGATCCGAAAGCAAGGTCAAATCAAGTAGATTCGGAATGGTTGGCGATGAGTGCTCGCGAGCATAAAAATTTTTAATTAAAACTACTTGTTTTGATGGTAAGTATCACCAAGCCCCGAATGGAGGGCGCAAATCCATTCAACATATAGTTCCCGGAAAACTATATGCTTGTTTGCTCACGTGTATATTGCATTACATTTGATTGTTTAAATCAACTTGTTTGAAATCTTGTTACAAGAAGTTATTTATGGAAATAGTTCTCACTAAGCCCATTAGCTTATACCTCAATAGATATCTTTTGCAGTTTCCCTACTTATGGTTAAGGCCACGTGGACCCTGCGGGCAGGTAATTTCTTTTTTGGGTAATAGAAATTTAGATATAGTATTAGTGTTGATGTACAAATACTCATGTAAGAGATTAGTGATCAAGGGAAAAATCCCTAAGTTTGTAAAGCCATTCAATGACTGATTATTATGAATCCTCTTTTCTTAATGTGTTATTTATATCTTTTCAAACTTCATAATTACATATATGGTCCTCTAAATTTGTGAAAGCACGCCTTACACTTAATATAAAAGCTTTTGGGAATGGCGAAGATTGTCATACTTAAGCTTTAATATGAGTGTGGCGGACTGTCATGTTTAGGGTACCCATTGGGGTGTGACAAGAGCATATAAGCTCATTTGTTATTTATTTATTTTCAAGTCTTGCAATTTATTTATTTACTTGTTTTATGCAAATATTAAGACTAGTCTTTCTAGTCTTAGACTTGTCCATATCAAGTCAAAACAATTTTCTTTCTTTACTTTTCTTTTTTTTTTAGGACTAGTCTATTCTTAGTCCCGGGATACCTTGATGAAGTTAAGGTTCCCAATGCTTGACTTTACTTTTATGCTCTTATTTTATCTTGTTATATTGTTTTATTACCTTTTCCATAAAAGTTACATATTCTCATTCATGCATGAATATGTGATATTGTCTTAATCATAATGAAAATGAGTTTTCTTTAGTAATAAAAATAAGAACTCTCTTTAAAAATAAATTTTATCACATAAGAAATTATTTTTCCATAAAGACTTAAATTTTTGTCTTAACAAATATTTTTCTAAAGCTAGATAAGTTTAGCTCAAGTTTTAGTAATAACACTATATGTGATTTTATCAAGAAATACATAAAGTTATTACAAACTCTCCTTTCAAACAAATAAAATAAGAAAGTTTCTTTAACTTAATTTCTTAATTAACCAAAAGTTTTCTTAAACACATTTATCAAAGTTTTCTAGCAACACTTTAAAATACTAAAGTCTAGTTAGTTTTACAAAATTATCAAGAATAACTTTTCTAAGAATAAGATTTACTTAGGAAATAAAAATAACAAATAACTTATAAAATTATTGATATTATTATTTTAAGGTGGATCAAACTTTAGAAAAGCTTTAGAACACACAACCATGAAATATTTAGAAAAAAACTATGTTTTCCAAACCAATAAAAATAAAGTTATGAGAATCTTAAAAGATTAAAATTTCTTTTCGAAAATTTAATTATTTTCAATAACTAAGAAATGGAGTTAAAGAAGGAAAATACTCACTTATAATAATTTAGAAAATTTTTCAAAACAAAACTAAATTCTTTTCTAGTCGTAGCCTTGCCCACTTTCAAAACACATTGTTTTACAATATCATTATTGAGACAACATCACTAAATTCATACATTTGGTTTGAGTCTATATATATGTATTCAAAGGATTTTTCAACCATACCATATATCTATATTTTTGTACAAAAGTTCTTGAATGAAGAAAAGTTTAAAAACTCTAGTTTTAAAAATTAGAAAATTCGAATCGAATCTGTTCATTATTATTACGAGACCCAAATAACTTATTTTGATAAGAATAACCTTAGAAATAGATAGATCTTTTCGAGTAGGTAGAAATCGATATATAATATACGGAATTCCGAGTTAAAATGAGCAAGTTATGGCCATTTTAAGTTGGAATTTCCATTTCATACGATTTTTACGAATTCTCTAAGGTAGAATTATAGAATTTGAATAGATCTTGGATGAAATACTCATGTTGGGTATTTCTTTTTTTTAGGTGTCGAGGATCAAGAACTTGTCTTCCCAGGATTACTTCGACTCCTAGATTGCTATGGACGAGTGAGTTTTCTTTACGTTAATGAATTCGCGCATGTACTTATAGAATAGAGCACTAGATGTTAGAAAAAAAAAGAAGAAGAAATGGATATGCATGCGGGTTATCATGGGTATTATGTACGTGAATCGTTGTTTGCGATCAATGAACTATAAGTATATCGGAACCCGATTTGTGATTGATATAAATGTCTCCATGTATGTATTGTTATGTGTGCAATTATTGTTTGATCGCTTTAAATGATTTAATGTCATATTGGAATCCCCATATAATAAATTGCTCATGCATATCACTTAGAATATCATTCCGAAATTTTGCTACTACTCCTCAATGTGGGACCAGAAAGGTAAGCTACCTTGCTACAACCTTGATAGTTAGGACATTCGGGGAATACGGTCTCAAGGTGTAGCCGAGCCGGGTCGATTGCTTTGGGTAAAGAAAGCCCGGGGACTAGTAGTACGGTTCGTTGGAACCCCAAGACACGCGCAACTTTCAGGAGGTCGTTCGGGACCCAGTTCAAAGCATTCCCTAACCACCGATGGAGGGGTAAATCCATCAAACATACGAAACCGGATAGTCCTATGTAATGTTTGATCATATGGTTGTTGCATTCATATGCTTGATTAATAAACTTGGTTGATTGTTTGTTATGAGTACTTTTGCGTAAGGAATATCTCACTAAGCTAGTCATGCTTATACTCCTATAGATTTTTTATATTACAGGATTATCTTTTGCACCCGAGACCACCTTGACTCCCCGGGTAGAATCCTTATTTTGAGAAGCTTTTAGAGGAATTCTATTTTGAAGTTATAGAGCAGATTTCTTCTAAAATCTTCTAGCTTTAGTTATTTTATCTTTAATAGAACCATGTTGTTATATATTTATCAGGGGAATGCCCCTTAAAAGTTGTAAGACTTTATGTTTCCATGAATTATATTAAGTGATATTTTGTATGTTCTACTGTCAATATCGTAAAATGCATTACTTCACCGGTCTCCTTTTAATGTGAATGTAAGAGTGACTGAGGTAGTCATTCTCAAGTTTTAATATTGCGTACGGCGGACTGTCACGTTTAGGATACCCGTTGGGGCGTGACATAAATGCTAGATCTACTACTTATGATGCATGAAATGAAGTTTGAAAGCATGAACATGGATTTTTATGCAAGATCTCTACTTTACTCTACTATTATATGCATGAACATGAAGATATTCCAACAAAAGCTCCTTTAAACACAAGATCTACTCTTGTGATGGCTTGATATTCATGTAGTGGTATTTTCTTGTCCCTAGCAGGTGCTCATGGGGACTTAAATATGAAAACACCCATGAATAATCTTGCCATTACAAGATTTAATGATAGAAAGGGTTAAGATTAATCACCTAAGGCTTGAATCAAGTGGAAAATGAAGAAGAAATGAGCTTATGTGTGTGTGTGATGAAGAGGCTCACGGCAATATGAAGAAAAAGAGAGTTTTGTGAGTTTTTGAACAAATGAAATGAATGAAAGAGAGAGAAAAGTAAAAGATTATTTATAGTAAGTAAAATTAGGGTTTGTTTGTATTATAAAAAGAAGAAAATAAAACCAATTGAGGGTAAATAAGGGGAGTGTGTGCCGGCCACAATGGGAGGGGGAGAGAGAGAGAGAAATTAATTTTTTTTTAATTTATGTAATAAAAAGTATTAAATATAATAATTTGTTAAGAGACAAATTTTCATTGGAAAAAAAAATGTAATTGAGTGTTTGTAAGGATGTAAGACTAGGGTATGGCTTGTGTGTTAGTAGGTTTACTTGTGAACAGTAATGAATAGTAAACAAGACAATTACTTCACCTGTAGTAAAGAAAATATGAGAAAAAGGCTATATCTGTAATTTTTATAACTCGAAAAATTATAAAACTTATATTTTTGAAATCCTTATTAAATTTCAATTCTAAAGAGTATTGCAGAATATTTTTTCGAAATTCTGGTTTCGGGGCTCGCTTTTCCATAATGGATCTCGGGAAGGCCCGGAATAGAAAATTTTTCGAAATTAGAACTTTTTACGGTTTAAAATATACTTTAAAAAATATTCCACATTAAACTATTTTATAAAAGTTCTTTTAATTTGAAACCGAAGGAAAGTCGGATCCAGGGTTCCTAGGTTTCTCTCACAAGGTTTACACTAATCCGGTTTAGGTTTTTGGTTTCTGGTTTTTGAAGTTTACTTGATTACTAGGAAAACCGGGGTTTACATATTTACATTCTCAGGAACACTTATTTTTGTACCCGAGGTCTCCTCATATCTGCGTAAGTATTTTTTTGGAGCTTTTAAAGGAAATCTACTTTAAGAATTAGATTAGAATTCCTTTGAAATCTTTGATGTAGTATTTAAATATTGTAAAAACTATTTCGATCTTTGGGATTTAGCGGGGGTATACCCCTAAGAATCATGTAATAGACCTTTGGTTATTAATATTATGATATATTTTATTTCTGGATTCTTGTATGTTCATTTTTACTTGCTTAGACCACACTTCCCAAAAGGGTTTCCTATTACCATGCTAGACGCCTTACATGTAATACTAAGACTTTCGCATAACTAAGGAGGTCATTCTTGAGTCTTGATATTATATGTGGTGGGTTGCCACGTTTATGGTACCCTTCGGGGCGTCACACATCCTGCTCTTACAATTTCATCATTTTCCTCACAATTTACTTTTCCAATATAACTTTTACTACTTAAATTAATTTATTAATTTTGAATCTTACACAACACAACACAAACAACCCCCTCTCTCTCTCTATGAACTAGCGCAACTCCCCTCCCTCTTCCTCTTACAATTTGTTTTATTTGATTTCTTTTATTACAACAAACCCTAATCCATTTGTATATATATATATATCCCTTTATGCCAACTCCTTTTCTTTTTCTCTCTTTCTTCCTTTTCATTTTAGAAAAATTTTTTTGCAAAACCTCTCTTCCTCTCCTCTACATGTCGTGACCCTCTCCCTCTCTCCACATACACGCACACTTTTGTTTTTTCGTTCAAGTTTCATACTCCACACATCTAATAGGTAATAGATCTATAGCTTATTACCTTAAAAACATGTAATGGCAAGTTCATTCATGTGTGATTCCACTAAAAAATCCCCATGAGCTTTAAGCTAGGGATGTGGAAACACTTGAACATGAGATCCTTGCCATCACAATGTTTTAGATCTTATTATTTGAGTTATTTTGCTATTATCTTGTTTTATTATTAAGTTATGATTATTATTATTATTAATGATTTGTGCATATGTTCATCATCTATTCATATCCACATAACCATCATAGTGTTCATGCATTTATAACTAGTGTAGTAAACTAGATCTAGTTGTTTTGAGTTTCTTTTGTTTTATGTTCATAAATAACTTGTAATAGCTTGATGATAGTAGAAAAGTATTAGAAAGCTCAAGATCTACTTTAGTTTCAACAAAAATAACTTTTGAAAATTCGGATAAAAAATGAACCATATTTAGAAAACTTATTTTTCAACTTCAAAATGTGTATTTTACATAAAAAAATGAAGGGCTTAGGGAATAGATATCATAAATGAGTGATCTTGATGAGTAAAGCTTAGATCTACTAAGGAATATTTCCAAAACAAGGAAAAGTTTACAAAAGTTATGTTTCAATCTCAAAAACAAGTTTTAAATTCGCAATAAAAGAAGCTTGAAATGTAAACACCCATTTTTCAACTTTAAAACAAGATTTTTATTAGAAATGGAAGCCTTAAGGGGTAGGTTTGATTAGGAAATTGTTTTTGAAAGACTAAATGAGTTTTACAAAGAAAACAAACTCAAATGAATTTTTCAAAATTCGGATTTGAAAATGACTCCCATTTAAACACCTATTTCCAAAAGCCAAAATAATGATTTTTATAAAAAAAAAATGGAAGTTCTAAGAGATACACATAATAAAGACCTAATGTTGACAAAGATAAGAGAGGTTTATCAAAGTATAATCCTAGAACAATGAATGGTTTCCAAGAATAGATTAAACCATGTTTTCATTTCCAAAATTTTGTAAAATTTGTAATTAGGTAAACCATATAATTAAACATCTATTTTCTAACCCCAAAATGAAGGTGATGGCTATGTAGGTCATCAAGGTTGAGTTTGATAAAAGTAAGTATGATTTTACAAGAAGAAAAACTATTTTTCTTAAGTCTAGTAAATTTCAAAAGTTTTGCAAAGTAAAAGTTTTTCAAAAAGAATTCTTGATACTACACATATACATATAGATAGATTATCTCATAACCTTCATGACAATAGCTTATAGGTATTGCATATATACATGATTTAATTGTAGAAACAAAGTTAGAAAAGTAATGCCACATACTTCTTGTTGACATTATCTAAGTGCATGAGAAATTAGAAATTTCCAACACTCATGAATCATGCATGGTATTGAGTTATATATGTATATAATAGAGTCTTACAAGATATAATGAATGCTAAGTATCTATCAAAGCTTTAGTATAATGTTTGTTTTGAGATTAGAAGTTGAATTGTGGAAATGGGAAATTTGTATAGTAATCTATACCCTATTGTTCATGGACCAACTAACCTTGTTTGTTGGAAATAACCCTAGGAAGAGATAGCTCTAGTCGAATAGGTAGAAATCGGTATATAATATGCAAAATTTAGAGTTAAAATGACTAAGTTATGGCCATTTTAAGTTGGAATTTCCTCTTAGACGAATTTAGACGAACTTTTTAGAATAGAATTTATAATTTCATTCACACTACATAGAGATACTCATTGGAGTTATTTCTTTTGATTAGAAGACTTGGGAGACGGACTAGACCTTCCCGAGTACTATTACAATTAAGTGGATTTCCGCGCCATAACGAAGTGAGTTCACTATCTTAAAGTTTTATGCTTGTGCTTGTAATATTAGTGGCATTAGAATTAGGGCAAGATAAAATTGATTGCATGAATATGATTTTATTATGGTGAATGAATAATAAGAATATCGGAATGAGCTTGCTGTAATTGTTTGAATAATTTAGTATAGAATTGAGTTGTCTACAATATCTATGATCACCCATAAACTGTTAAATTATTATGCCATGATCTTATAATTAAATTGGCATGCATATCATATGTGAGTCACATTGTATAGGTTATTATACTTTTATGGGAAAAAGGTATAATAGCTGGCAATGAGAGGCCTGTAAACTCGAATGTTGGCGTAATGGCTGGAAATTAAAGTGTTGGGTATGGGCTGGAATTGAAAATGTGTGTGGGGTAGGCACTTGTATCAACCACAATAAGAAGTAAGAAATTTAAATGTTGGTCGTGTAAACCTCGGTTTTCCTAGTAACTGTCACACCCAAAGTGTGTCCTACACGTGACAGTCTGCCACACTCGATATTTAAACTCAAGTAAGATAACCTTAGTCTTCCCATGAGTTTGAACATCGGGTGTAAGGCTCACTCTCAACATACAGAGACCATACTTTGCTTCGTAGTAGCTTAAGGAGAAATACATAGCAACAAGAATGTAAATCATGACCGTCTCATAGAGAACTATTCTATTACATGAACTAGGGGGCATACCCCTGTTAACAATGCCAAGAATTCACAGGTTCACAAATTCCTCGTATTATCCTTCAGGCATTGGGTCAAGGGAACAGGATTAGAAGTCCATTTCTAGTTTTAGGTCCCGGCCTTAATAAAAGCTCCTTAACATCTAAGAGCTGTACCTGATGTCCACAGGTCCTCGGAGATAGCCAAAGGTATTCATACTGCAACAGGAAACTATTGGGGTATAAGCTACACTAGCTTAGTGAGTGAAAACTTCCAATTCACAATTAAGACAAATCATTCAAGCAAGTAATTAATCAATCAAGTGAAATGCATCAAGCAAGTGAGTTCAACAAACATATGACTAGTCGGAAATCATATGTGGATGGACTTGCGCCCTCCATCCCGGGTTAGCAGATTTACGAATCCTGCAGTATGACCCCGTTTAAGCTCATGGTCAACTGAACAACAATTCATTTTGTGGATCACGATTAACCAACATATATTCGTTTTATGGATCACGATTAACCAACATATATTTGTTTTATGGATCACGAAAAACCAACAAATGCTAATGCTCCATCCCCTTTGTGATATGAATGAGTTCAATTATAATTGAGGTTCAATAATCAATTACTCAAATTCTTTTAAATGGCCAAGCAATATTCGCAGACAATCAATTCTAGTTTATCTCTATACAAGCAAAAACTTATCACCCGGCTTCGATATTCTTTAAGTTCGAGTTCACATATCAACAATAGACAATCATAATTGCCAACTAACCCCATCATGCATATCATCCTTTTATCTTTACTTAGCAACTAGTGCGACTATCATTACAATCACAAGCAATAATTGAAATCGGAAGTGAAACTCACTCGGCCATGGTACGCCGGTCTCTTAATAGTAGTAATGGGGTGGTAGGGTATCGTCGTGCTTAGGATCACCTACCAAATAAGAACAACCTAATAAGAATTTCATCACTTAACTAATTCAAGCTATGTATCTAAGCTACACAAAATCGGAATTACCGCTATTTGCGGAAGTTCCAACTTAAAACGGCCATAACTTGGTCATTTTAATTCGGAATTTCGTAAATTTTATATCGATTTCTATCTACTTCGAAATATCTATCTAATTATAATATTATTTTCAAGTTTTGAAAACATTAAGGTCATGGAACAGTGGGATCAGATCTGTTCTGTAACTTTCCTTTTCCGAAAAATTGTTTCGCAATTGGTAAAAATGTTTCTAGTTGATGATTCATGTATAGATAGTATATGAATGAATTCCTAGTATGAATGTCATGTAATGAGCTCAATTCATGCATCGTCTTGATGATTTTTGATGATGAACTCTTAGGAACTCCTAATTATTATAAAACTCCGTAATGGTCACTTCTAAAAATCTATGCTTTCCAACTTTGCATTCCCTAGGGTTTTAGGATTTTATTCTTGGAATTTACTTGTTATCTAAATAAAAATGAGTCCTTAATATCTATACTATCCATGACCTTCATTTCTTCATAGAATTTCACATTTTTCCTTTTGCAAATATGTTTTTAAACAAGATTTTCACAAAAATCCAAATTTTGGAAAATTTCATTTCTTGCACATTTCTTATGAGAAAACTTGTTTAATGCATCAAAATTTGAAGCTTTATCATATCTATTGTCTAAGGACTTCATTTAACTCATAAAACATGCAATTTAAGCTTGAACACTAGGTGTTTATGTAGGCATTACTCCAAAATACGAATTTAACAATTTAATCACTACCTCAAAATTTTTCCATTCTAACTCCACTACTTGTTTTACATATTACTCATGCCTAAACTCATTCAAACTTATACAAATCATTCATTAAAGATGCCTATTACATATACCTCTCATTTTTCATGAAAAATATGAGTTTTAAAGTGTTTTCAAAGGTTTTTAAAATGGGTTTCAAAAATCATCCGAATTTTCCATAAGATATTTCTAGCAAAAATCTTTTCTTTTTGAGTTTCTTGTCTTCTATACATGAAGATCTATAATCTAACACATCTATATACATGCAAGGCTAAGCTTTTATGATCATTAATGCATGAAAGCTCAAAATATCCACATTAACATAAATATAAATAAAAATATGAGTTTTTAAACACTAGATCTACCACATATAGTGCATGAATCATGAGTCTCATGGCATGAACATAACTTTCTATGTAAGATCTCTACTTTACATGCATGAACAAGATGATATTCCAACAAAAACTCTTTTAAACACAAGATCTACTTCTTGTGATGGCTTGATATTCTTGTATTAGTGTTTTCTTGTCCCTAGCATAAGCTCATTGGGATTTCAAGGTGAAAACATACAAGAATACTCTTGCCATTACAAGATTAAGTAGTAATAAGGCTTGGGATTATCACCTAAATGAAGATTAGAAGAACAAAGAAGAGGAAATGAGCTTGTGAGTGCTTGGGGGGGTGGGGGAGGGTGGTGCTTGTCATGGCACAAAGTAGGAAAGAAGAGAGAGTTTTCTCTTTTCAAAATTTTTTTGGAAGAGTGAAAAATGAAGAGAAGTGAAAATGAGTTTATATATTAAGTGAATTAGGGTTTAGTTGTATCAAAAGAAGTAAAATAAAACAAATAGAGGGGGAAAAGAAGGGGAGGGCGCCGGCCACATGGGAGGAAGAGAGAGAACTAATTTTATTTGAAATTGATATTGTGTAATAAAATGTGATAAAGGTGATAATTTAATACGAGACAAAAATTTCTTGGAAAAGAAAATTTAATTGAGTAGTTGTAAGGATGTAAGAATAGGGTATGGGTAGTGTGTAGTGTAGGTTGTACTTGTGAATAGTAGACAAGACATCTATTTTACCAGTTATAACGAAAATACGGGAAAAAGGCTCTAACTGTAATTTTTATAGCCCGAAAAATTATAAAATTTATATTTTGAAATCCTTCTAAAATTTTAGTTCTAATGAATATTCTGGAATATTTTTTTGAGTTTGTGGTCCCAGGGCATGTTTTTCCGTAATTGAGCTCGGGAAGGCTCGGAATTGAAAAATTCCCGAATTTAAAACTTTCTAAGGTTTAAAATATATCCTAAAACAATAATTCATATTCATTTACTTTATAAAACTTCTTTTGTTATGAAACCGAAGGAAACCGGATCTAGGGTTTCTAAGCTCCTCTCACTAAGCTTGAACTAAACCGATATAAGGTTCGTTCTCCAGTTTCCGAAGTTTATTCGATTACTAGAAAAAACTAGGTATACATTATAAAGATAATAATAATAAAAATTGGCAATGAATAATAGTAAATCGTACTGAAAGACTCACTAATCACCGGTAGTAAAGAAATTCACAAAACTTGCAAAATCAGGTAATTCTAGCTATTGAAAATTTATAAAACTAATACTTTAAATATCTTATAAATTTGAGTCTAACGGCACTAATAACATATTTTTAATATTTCGAATCTCAGGGCGCTTTTCGAAGTCGTACCTGACCGGATTGGAATAGATCAAACTCATTAAAACATCCTAACTTAATACGAACCAATTACACCTTTTCCCTCTTATTCCGACTCTTTGGTTTAGGAATACGGGATTGGCGGATCTAGGCTATGGAGTTTCGGGGACTTAGGTTTCCCGGTTGACTTTCCAGTTTTCAACTTTGCCAATTTGAAAACTGATATCTTATGCTTATATGACACATCTGATTGGTGAGATTTATTTTAAGGTCGATTTCCATAGGTATTTAATATTTCACAACGTTCTCCGAATTCTTGGATTGAGTTTTATTCCCGAAGGTTAATCACTATTTACTTCTTAATAATTTGTTTTAGGGCCCTACTTTACCCGAATTTATAAGTTGGAGTTGAATATAAAATTTGTCATACGTAAAGGTTTTAGAATGGAAGTATATTGAGTTACTATTTTATTTCTGAGGATTCTTATTTTCCTCACGATTCAGAAATTTCTAGATTCGTTCGGAATTTGGGGCTTATCGAAGTTCTGTTTTAATTTGGAGTGATTTTCAGGGTTTTATTTTCAAAATTCATCTTTAGAATCGTTTATTGAAATTTTCCGGGGCTTATAGTAACTAAGTAGACTTCGGGAACCGAAAACCAAAACCCTAAATCGGATTAGCTTAAGCTTGGGAGAGAAATCTAAGAACCCTGGATTCAACTTTCCTTTTATTTTAAATTGAGGTATTTTTGTAAAATGATTTAATCTAGAATATTTTTCTAAAGTATATTTGAAACCATAAAAGATCTGATTTCGAAAAATTTTCTATTATGGACCTTCCCGAGATCCATTATGGAAAAGCGGCCCCGGGACTCGAAATTCGAAAAATATTCTGAAATACTCTTTAGAACCGAAATTTAATAAGGATTTCAAAAATATAAATTTTATAATTTTTCGGTTTATAAAAATCACAGATATAACCCTTTTTCTCGTATTTTCTTTACTACCGGTAAATTAATTATCTTGATTACTATTCACTAATACAACCTGCTACACTCACAAGCCACACCCTACTCTTACATCCTTACAAAATACTCAATTATATTTTCTTTTCCAAGAATTTTTGTCTCTTAAGAAATTATTACATTTAAGACTTATTATTACACGAATTAAGTAAAACAAAACAAATTAATCTCTCCCTCTCTCTTCCCTTTTGAAAACGATGGACCGCCGCATCCTCACCCCCAGCCCCCAAACCCACCTCTTATACCCTCATTTGTGTTTTTTTTATTCAATTTATTAACCATTAACCCTAATTTACTCCTCTATATATATCTATTTACACTCTCTCCCCTTATTTTTACTCTTTCATTTCTTTCACTCAAGTAAAACTCTCTCTTTCTCTCTCCTTCTTGATGCTGTGACCCCCTATCACACACTGTCACACCCCGAAGGGTACCCTAAATGTGACAGTTTGTCGTACGCAACATTAAAGTCTAAGAATGACCGCCTCAGTCACGCGAAGGCTTCCATACTACGTACAAGGCGTCTAACACATGGAGGAGACACATCGAAGTGATACATTTTATGTTGATACACTTAAGTAACAATGTAAAGGAAATACAATTCACTTTACTTCAGATACAAATCACTATACTTTATATACAAATCACTATACTTCAAAATACAAATCATTAAACTTCAATTACATTCATCCAAAGACTTCCCTATATAAACCATTACAAGGAAAATCATAAAACCTAGCTAATAACTTCAAACATTCTTATTCTTTGCCGAAATCCCGAAGTCATTCTTAGCTCCAACCATTTCGGTCCCCACTTTGCATTCTTGAGATGGAAAAGCCTAGTGTAAGTGGTACCAAAGAAGGGTGCTGTGGTGCCTATAAAAATTAAAAGAATGAGTTGATACCAACTTAGACTGTGATTGACAAGAAAATGTGTATTGACTATTGCAAGGTGGAAGTCCACATTCAATTGTCTTTATGGTTCTTTTTCTTTTAGGCTCATACCATTTGGTCTATGAAATGCACCAACCAAGTTTCAAAGATATACGATGGTGATCTTCTCAGATGTGATTGAGAAATGCATTAAAGTCTTCATGGATGACTTCTTTGTTTGATTCTTTTTTTGAAAGTCGTTAAGAGAATTTGTCTTTTGTGCTAATTAGATGTAAGGACACTCACCTAGTTCTAAATTGGGAGAAGTGTCATTTCATGGTGCAAGAAGGGATTATGCTTGGCCACATGATCTTAAGAAAATAACTTGAAATGGTTAAAACTAAGGTTGAAGTGATTTCAATGTTACCTCCACTAACTAATGTAGAAGGGGTAAGAAGCTTCCTTAAGCATGTAGGGGTTCTATAGGAGGTCCATTTGTGATTTTACTAAGGTATCTCGACCTCTTTGCACTTTACTAATGAAAGATGTCACATTTGTATTTGATGATTCGTGCTTGAAGGCTTTTGAGCTATTGAAAGAGAAGTTGACCAAAACATGATTTATAGTAGCTCCATCTTAGAGTTTGCCATTTGAATTGATGTGTGATCTAAGTGACTTGGCAGTTGGAGTAGTATTGAGTTAAAGAAAGAACGAGTCTTTTAGATGATCTATTAAGCTAGCAAGATGCTATATAATGGCCAATCACAATTATGCCACCACAGAGAGAGAGAGTTGTTAGTAATATTGTTTACATGTGACAAATTCATATCATATCTAATAGGCACCAAAGTTATAGTACACACCAACTACTCGACACTCAAATATCTTTTGATAAAGGCAAATGCCAAGCCAAGGCTTATTCGATGGATATTATTGTTACAAGAATATGACTTAAAGATTCAAGACAATAAAGGAATTGAGAATCTAGTATCCGACCATCTTTTAAAGATAGTGAATGAGAGAGATAGGTTGCCTATTAATGAGATGTTTCTTAATAAGCAATTATTTGCAGTATCTGTCACGCCCCAGAGGATACCCTAAACGTGACAGTCCGCCACATACGGTATTAAAACTTAAGAATGACTTTCCAAAGTCATGCGAAAGTTTCAACACCATATGTAAGGCGTCTATCATAATAATAGGAGACACCGGTGGGATGTATAGTTCGAGATAGTAAATACAGCATATAAGAAATCCATATAGCCATCTAATTTCAATAGTATAAGAATATAATCCTTACATCATCTTAGGGTTTTTCCCCTATAAATCTCCAAACAATCATAATATCAACTTAATCTTTCACACAAGAAAACAATACTAATACCAAAAGATATTAAGGATATTAAGCCTAAGATCTTCAAAGGATTTCCAGAAGCTTTTCCAAAACATAATCCCACTCGAGTATATGAAGTCATCGGGCATAAAAGATATAGTCATGTTACATCAAAAGTCTATCGGAGTATAAGCATTACTAGCTTAGTGAGATTATTCCTGAATTAATGTACTCATATCAATAATTTCAAACAAGTTATTGAACAAGCATATGAATGCATCAAGCAAATGAACAAACAATACATATGATCTACCAGAAATCATATGTTTGAATGGGTTTACCCCTCCATTCAGGGTTAGGTGTTTCAGGTTCGTTAAAACCCATCTTTAAAATCCAACTTATATAGGTTATTTCAGGTGCCTACTCGCCCATCTTGAAATAGTTCTTTGAGGCTCCTAATCACCCATCTTGCAAATTTATGGCTCTTGTAAACCCGGCTACTATACTCTTGTCCCAGCGAGTACAGTAGCTCATGAGATGAAACTAACTAAGTGATATGCATGAATCAATTAATATAACTCATAATATATGATTAGAGTAATTTAAAGGTGATCACAAAATTTGCACACACTCCAACATAATAATAGCAAAACACAAGTTAATTAACAACAATTCATGTCTCGATATGCTTAGCATTCTTTCAATCAATATTATCATACATAATTCATTTTCACCTTTTCCTACTTCTAGTGCCTCTAGCTACAAGCACAACCAAGTACGTAAAAGGTAGGAAATAAACTCACTCGACCATGAGGACACTTATTTCTTATGGAAGAGTCGATCGGTAATTCCACTAATCAAAATAATTCACTGGATATGAATACTCCTCATCGGGATCACCTAATCAAGAAGAATACCCATAATGAGTATTTCTTGTTGATTCTATGGTACTTATAAAAAACTATGTCATAAGATCGTTAAAATTCGTATGGAAAGTAATTCCAACTTAAAATGACCATAAATTGGTCATTTTAACTAGAAATTATGCAAATAATATACCGTTTTCTACCTACTCGAAAAGATCTATCCATTTCTAAGGTTATTTTTTTTCATAAAAAGCCATTTGGGTTGGGAAATACTACGGTATAGAATAGTTACGAATTTATAGTTCACAAAATATGATTTTTCTAAACTTTCTTTTACTCAAAAAAAATCTTTAAGCAAAATATATGGATATTTATATAGTTGAAAAATCCTTTAAACATATATTTATACTCATATTGTATGCATGATTTTTTTAGTGCTGTCTTAATATTGATATTTCATAAACAATTTGTCTTTAAAGGTTTTAAAAGATAAAACTTTGGAAAATTTCTCCTTTTTGAATTGTTAGAAGGAAAAATAAAATATATTTGAGTTGTTATAAGTGAGTATTTTCCTATTATAATTCCATTTCCTATCTTTTCAAAAGAAAATTAATTTTCAAAAATTTGGTTCTTTAAGTTATTTACCAACTTTATTTCTAGTGATTGAAAAATGAGCTTTTCAAAATATTCTTTAAGTTTTTGGTGCGGTCAAATAATTGAAGTTGTGTTAAATTTATGTTTTCCTCTCATTTTTATATCCTTTTTCTTCTTTAGAAAATAAGTTTGCCTTTTAAACTTTACTTGCTTGGCAAATTTTATTTTTTTAAGTTGGTTTCTAAGATAGTGAGTTGATTTTACCTTGATTTGAAAAACTTGTTTTATCCTTAATATTGTTAATTGGTTGAATAATTCTTTTTAGACAATTTTATAAGAAAAGCTTTCTTAATAAAGATTTATTAATATTAGATCTTAGCAAAATTTCATTTTAATTTTTGAAAAGAAAATAACAACATATAAAAATTTAGTTTTGAAGAACTTTCTTAGTATGTGATTTTCAAAGTTTATAGTGAACCTATTTAAGTCTTATAAAAGATATGGTTGAGTTAAAATCTTAAGTTTAATGCTAAAAATTCTATCTTTATGGAGTATTTAGTTTTGATTTATAAAATAAATGAGTTCCTTTCATTTGAAGAAATCTTGGGCACTAATACTTTAAAACTTATGATTAACTTACTTAAGCTTTTGAAAAGAATTTATTAAAAAACAACACTTAGACTTTTTGTTTAAAAAATCCTTTGTTAAGAAATCTAGTTCACTTTTCCTTTGTTTAAGAAAGAACCCATTTTTATTTTTATTTAAGACAACAACATTCTAATCATGCATGAATATGATTATGTAGCAATGAAAAAGTAAGGATAATACATAATAAGATAGAAAGAAATACTCATCAGCAAATAAATGTAATAAAAATATGGTCAAGCATTGGGAACCTTAGCTTCATCAAGGTATCCCGATCATGTATTGGGAGCCTTAGCTTCATCAAGGCAACCCAGGATTAAGAATAGACTAGTCCCAAAAGAAAAGAAAGAATATCGTTTTGACTTGATATGGATAAGTATAAGACTAGAAAGACTAGTCTTAAAAATTGCATAAAACAAGTAAATAAATAAATTGCAAGGCATGAGAATAAATAAATAACAAGTGAGCTTATATGCTCTAAAGAAATATATACATAATATACATAATACTATATAGAAGTTAGATTAGAGCAAAAATAATAATAACAACAACATCATAACATAATGTAAAATAGGAACATGAACAAAAACAAAACATGAACATATTGTTGCTTCTTTAACTCTCATGATTCTAAGAAACATACACTAAGCTCATGCTAAGTTGTATGAACATGATAAAGAATATAGGTAGGATTTTTACCTAAGGTTTAATAGAGGATTTGAAAAGAGATAAATGTGTTTTGTTATTTTTCTTGAAAAGTAGTGGATGGCAGAGAGTGTTTTGAGAGGGGATTGTTGGAGAGAGGTTTGAGAGAGAATTTTGGTAGAGTTTTGTTATGTAAAATGGATGTGTGAAAGAATGAAGAAGGAATGGGGTATTTATAGAAATTTTAGAGTGAAATTTTGATGTAATAAAATAAATTAAAAAATAATTAATAGAGAAAAGAGAGAGAGATGGTCGACGATTTTTAGAGGGAGGAGAGAGAGAATATTTTGTTTGTTTTGTAATTTTTGTAAAGCAAAGAAATAATGTGTAAGGTTTTATGTGAATAAAGTTTTATTAGAAATGTAAAAAGTAATAAAATAGGTATGTAGTTAGTAAGAAATAAGTGTAAAAAAAAGTAGAGATAGTGAAATAGTAATGAATAGTAGAGATAGTACTATGAATAGTAGACTAGACATATAAATACCGGTAGTAATAATAATATATGTAAACGAGCTATATCTGATATTTTTAGTTACCAAAAAATTCTAAAACTGATATTTTTGAAATCCTTGTTTAATTACGAGTCTTTTGGTGTTATTGGAATACTTTTATTATTCCGAGCTCCGGGACATGCTTTTAGAGAACTGATCCCGTTTGAGTCCGAAGGACACTCGAAATTCACGAATCTGATATTTTTATGTTACCCTATATTATTACGAACTATTATAAGCCATTAACTCAATTTTGTTTTCTAGGGTTTGAGAATGGGGGATTGCCGAAGTTGAAATTGTTTGATTGTCTTGATCTTTGTTGACTTTTGAAACTCCGGTTTGACTAAGATTATGGTTTAATCCAACTTTACCCTAGAAATTGAGGGGTTTACCTCAGGGATCGACTAGATGGACTTTCTCATGCTCGAATTTTATGCCGAATGATTAATGAATCTTCTCTTATGAAATCCCGTGATCGAAATTGTTTGAGGTTCGGTTTCAACTTAGGTCAGTCTTTAGGATTTTGATTCGATATTCCAAAACCATTCTCAAAAAATTCAACGGTTTACAGTATCATTAAAAATGTGCCTTGGTATGTAGACATTGTCAATTACTTAGTCAACGACATCCTACCTTATGAGATGGATTCCTAGAAGACGAAAAAGTTCTTAGCTGATGCTTACCAATACTTTTGAGATAAGTTGTAATTGTTTAAGAGTTATGTTGATCAAGTCATTTGTCGATGTGTCTCGAAGTGTGAAATCCAAGACATATTGACCCATTGCTATAGTTGGGAAAGCTAGTAGTCATTTTGGAGTAAAGCAAATTGCTACAAAGGTCTTGCAATGTGGATTTTATTAGCCTAGTCTTTTATAGATAGTCATGCTTTTGTTATTGTGATGACCCGAAATAGGAGCCTAAAAGGATTGCTCTAAAGTTGTCATATCATGTATGGATCCGTAACATGAAGACGACCTTACAAGTCAGAGATTGCAAGACTCTAATTAATTATTCTCTCAGTAGATTATACACACATATATATATATATTCATAAAAATACTTTTGGATACCGACATTTTCATAAATCACAAGAACTGTAGAGAATTGGATACCCTACCAAAAGATAAGATAAGGTAGTCTCAAATCCATCCTTTAACTACAAAGAAATTATTATAGGAATAGAGAAAATCAAGTTTCAAATATTTCTCTCATCTAAGTTTGGACTAAAGCTTCCTAATCCTCTATTTAGCTTAACTTGATCTTTAGTGCACTCTGATCTTGAATCCTATCCTAGTCCTAGCTTTTGATTTTTCCTATATAAACAAACTATTGGAGGGTAAGTTACATCCAATGTAGTGAGATAATTCCCCATGCAAAAGCGTCTCATAACAAAACAATAACAATAAGTTTGTTAACAAATATATGAGATGCAACATGCATATGATCATAAAAGTACATATGATTAGCTGGAAATCATATGTAGAATGGATCTACATCCTCCATATCAGGGGTTAGGGAATTCTTTGAATGGGCCCATTGGCCTCCTTGATATTTCACGTACATCTTAGGGTTCCAATCAACTATACTACCAGTCCCTAGGTTTTCTTAACTAAAGCGATCGATTTAGCACGGCTACCCATGAGGCCATATTCCCTGAACGACCTAGTCCCTCATGGAGTAGCTAGGTATCTTACCTTTCTAGTCCCATATAAAGAAGTAGTAGCAAAATGCGAATGTAACTCACTAGATGATATGCATGATCAGTTAATTCAAAAGGAATTTCCGAAGTTAATTTCCATTTAAGGTGATCAACCAATATTCATACACAAGTCATCATAAACATGAAAGCAAATCATATATATCAACCACACAAGTTTCGATATTTTATTGGTTCTTGATCAAACATAGTGAATCATGTACATATTTCCCATAATGCCCCACATGCAAATCATTTTCATCTTTTCTTACAATCTAATGCTCTATTCCACAAGCACATACAAGAATACGTAAAGCATAAAGGAAAAACTCACTCGTGCTTAGTGCAATCCTTAGTCGAATTGATCTTTGGGAACAGTATGTCAAATTTTCCATCATCTAAATAAAAGAAATACCCGAAATGAGTATTTCATATTGGTTCTACTCAAATTTCTAACTCTATTTATTTATTCACACCATCATTCTCAGTTACGGAAGTTCTAACTTAAAATAGCTATAACTTGCTCATTTTAAGTTGGAATTTTGCATACGAGTGGTTGATTCCTATCTAATTCAAATATTCTATCCATTTCTAAGGTTAGTCTAATTATTTGAAGATGTTTGGTTCATGGAATAGCACTGTACAGAATGAGTCCAGTGAGTTTCTAGACTTTGTTGTTTTAAATTTTTAAAATTTTTACTTTATTTAGACTCTATAAATCAAGTATAAAATATTCCTATCTTTAGAAATTATATAATAATGATAATAACTCACATTGCATGATCCTAGTGATGTTGCTCAAAATAGAAATCTCATTAAAACAACTTTCATGGAAGGTAGAAAGTTAATTTTTTAGAAAAATCACTTTTGGATGTTTAAATAAAATTTTAACTCTTGATTTTTGTAAATATTGATACTTAACTAAAAATAATAATTTTATATTTATTTTGACTTCATGAGTATTTTATTTTGATAATAAAATTCTTTTTGCCAATTATTTTCAAAATATAATCTTTAGGTATTGGTCGAGAAAAATTATTTTAAGTTGTATTATCTTCAATTTTTTTTAAGTTTTGGCATATAAAAAAATTAAGCAAATTGTTCTAAATTTTTATTTTTAATGAAAAGGTTTGTACATGTAATATAAATAAGATTTCTAGAAAATTTTATATAACAAAAAATTGCTAGCATTTATAATTTTGGAAAGATCATTTTGGCATTTTAAAAAATATAGTTAAGTGTTTCTTTCTAATTGTTTATTCCTAATAAAAGGATTTCTTAAGTATTTGAGATAAGATTTTTTGGAAAACAATTTGCATAATAAAGAATTATCAATATTCATGTTTTTTGGAAAGTCTACTTTTACATAGTAACAACATCATCTTTGACCATATATGTGCATGAGCTTAAAATAGAAATAAAATTAATAGCATGAACTTATATCAAGAACTTAAAAATTATAAATAGATAAACAAGAACATAAAGGTATTAAAAAAAAAATATGAGAGTCTTAGCTTGTTAGTAAGACACTTTGGGACTCGAAATATTCCAATCACCATATGAAATAAAATAACATCAGCATAAAGAAATGAAATATGGAAGTCTTAGATTTTATCAAGGCTTCCTAAGGCTTGAAATAATTCTAGTCTCATAAATAAAATCGAAATAGATAATAAGAAAATTATGGAAGTCTTAGCTGTTATTTCAAGGCTCCCCAAAACTTAAATTATTCTAGTATCCTTTGGACTTGATTATGGATAAGTCCAAGACTAGAAATTGACTATTCTTATAAAAATATGTAATAAATAAATTTCTTGTAATAGATAACTACATAAAATAAATAAAGTGAGATTAGTGAGTATTTAGGTTCTAAAAATTATAGTTACTATATATACATATTAACATATAGAAAGTTACACTAGTAACATGAGCAAAATGAACACATAATAATAATGAACATACACATTGTGATATGAGTATTATGCTATCTTCCATCTCTATTCCCTAGCATTTACATCATGGGGATTTTATATGGAAAGCGTGAAAGGCATACGTATAGATTCATATCACATAATGTAATACATAGGATGGGTTTAGTGTTTACCTAAAATAGATTATAGAAGAATAAATAAATTTGGAAATCAACAAAGGAGGGGGAGAAGTGGCATAATTTTAAAGAGGGAAGAGGGGAAAGTTGAGAGAAAAATTTGCAAGAGTTTAGTCATTATAGAGAAAAAGTGTATAAGAAATGAATGAGAAATGGGGTATTTATAAGAGAAAAATGGAGGGAATAAATGTAATCCCCAAGTTTTGGCCATTGCATGAGTTAAAAGATTTAAGAAGAATTAAAATCTAAATATAATTTTACATCTTGAAAAATAATAAATGTTTTGGCAATATATTAATTAATATTTTCGAGTTATATAATTTGTTGTTTTACATACATTATAAAAGTTGTAATCTTTCATATTTTATAATTAAATTATTTCCATCAGTACTAGGAATTTATTGCAAACTATTATAATGAGTTTTAAAGCATGGACATATTGTCTTTTCTCTTAAATAAAGCTTCATTCATTAAATTCTCATACAAAAACTCCCAATTGAACCATACTTATTTTCTTTTACGAAAAAGAAAAATAATCAAAGATTTGAAAGTCTACACAAAAGTGGGTGTTATTGTTGTTTTCAGAAAACCACCACGATATTTTCGAAGTTTTTTGCTAAAACAACCTCTCTTACCTGCTAATAAGTTTACTTTACTCTATTTTTTTCATAAGAATTTGGGTTTAATCTAATGCATTTTTAGGAAAATTCCTATGAATCTAGTGCTTTTATCATTTAAATGTTGTTTTCTAGATCCTAGTGTCACGCCCCATAGGATACCCTAAACGTAACAGTCCGCCGCATGCCATATAAGATTCCCGAATTACCACCTTAGTCTTTCGAGAATCTCATATAGATGTAAGGCGTACCTTTACACAATAGAGTACAATTCCGAATGGAGATAAAAGCTTAATTTGGCATGCATAGGCAATAGGATATAATTCATGAAAGCATAAATATGTATTACAACTCTAAGGGGCATTCCCCGCAAAAGAATATTTAATCAGTCTATTACAGTCATCCAAGTCTTAGAAGTTTTCTATGGAAGTCTAATACAGAAATTATAACTTCTAGGGAAAACTCCTAGCTTCGGTACCTGCTCAGCTGGGTCTCGTCGCCTAAGCCATAAGTGCGTAAGCTGCAAAAGGAATTGACTGTAGAGACGTAAGCTAACTAGCTTAGTGAGTGTAATCTCCCACAGAAACATTTATGTCACAACAATTCAATCAAGTTATTAATCAAGCATGTGTATGCATCAAACACATGAATTCAACATACATATGACCAACCGGAAATCATATGTGGATGGAATTACGCCCTCCACCCCGGGTTAGCAGATTAACGAATCCTACAGTACTAACATCCCGTTTATGGCTCACGGCTAACCTACGATTATTCGATGTCGTTTATGGTTCACGACTAACCTACGATTATTCGATGTCGTTTATGGTTCACGACTAACCTACGATTATTCGATGTCGTTTATGGTTCACGACTAACCTACAAATGCTCATGCTCCATCCCCTTGTGATATGCACATGTCAATTTATCATTTACTCAAGTAGTTGATTAAGCCAATTTACTTAGGCGATCAATCAATTTATCAGACAATCCATCATAGCTAACTATACAATCAAAGTTTATCACCCGGTTTCGATATTCTTAATTTGTTTCTCATATCATCAACATAATATTCCCAATTTCCCATATCATATTCATTCAATTGACCTACATTCTAGTGCACTACTTTACAAGCACATACAATAAATGAATTGGGAAGAAAAACTCACTCCGCCATCGGTACTCCGGTCTTCTAGTAGTAATAATCCGGAGGTAACTCGTCACCGTCCACGGGTTCACCTATTCATATAAGAAATTACCCTAATAAGTATTCTATCAACTTAGGACACTAAAACTCTAAGGAAACTTAGTGAAATCGGAATTCGCGTCATTTCCGAAGTTCCGTTTTAAAATGGCCATAACTTGGTCGTTTTAAGTCGGAATTTCGCAAATTATATACCGATTCCTATCTACTTCGGAAGAGCTTTCCAAATATGAAGTTTAAATCAAGTTTTGAAAATATCTAAGCCTCGGAATTGAGGGATCAGATCTGTACAGCGGGTTTGTCAATTCCAAAAATGCGGTTTTCATGAATGCATTTGAGATTCCTAAGTGTAATATGATGCTAAATGCAATGGAAATGATTTTCCCTATCATGAATGTCATGATGTGAACCTTAAGGAGTCTATGTTCTTATAACTTTTAGATTTAACGATTTTTAGAAAACAAACTTTCCTTAGAAACCATTTCCTCTCAATGTTTAGTAAGTGAGTTTACTACATTTGACCACATCTACATTTTACATGGATTTCCTTTAGAAAACTACTTTATTTAAAGAAATTTTGATCCTTATATTAGTTATATCCTAAGGCCTTTATTTCTTTAATAAAATCTACATTTACAAACTTTTAAGTGGGTCTTTTACTATGGGGTTTCCAAAAATCCGAATTTAAAAGTTCATTTTCAAGTTGATTCCTTTAGGAAAAATATATTTTATACTTGAAACTTTAAGTATCTATTATACCTATATCCTAAGGACTTCATTTATTTAAGAAAATATCATTTTTGAAGTTGGAAAAATAGTGTTTTCTAACCCTACATCCATTATTACGAATTTGGTTTTCATAACTTTTAACTCAAAACTCCTATGGACTTCATTCTTGTTTCAACATTTTCTTTAGTAAAAACTCCTTTAGACTCATGAAAAATACTACTAACATTATCTATTACCCATAGGCTTTATTTCTCTTATAAAATATAAGTTTAGAAGTTGTTAAAAGTGTTTTTGACCTTGGTTTTCAAAGTCATCCGAATTTTCAAAAGTCTTTTTCTTGTAAAGTACTTTTCTTTTTGACTTCATGGACCCATATATATATAGATCTATACACTAGAAAGTCATTTACTAAAGACAAAAGTGTTAAAGACTATTTATGCACATATGAACAAAATAATAATGAAACTATAAATGCCTACATGATCATGAGTAACAAGATGATGGATCTACTTTATCAAAAGCTTAAATGAGTTTTAAAAACATAAAAACCATATTTTTATAAAAGATCCTTTGTTTAAAAGACTTTTTGATGGATAAAAGTAAAGCTTTTGGTATGGAAACTCTTTAAAAGATAGATCTACTTTGTAATGGTTCGGGATTTTTGTTTTGCTATCTCATTGTTCCTACTACAAGATCATGGGAACATAGAGTTGAGATAACCAAAAATCACTTAGCCATAACAAGTTTCATGAGTTGGAAGTAGTGGAGCATAACTTACTTGAAGTGGATGTAAGATAGAAGAAAAAATGAGAAGTTGAGAGTGTGTGTGTGTGGCTCCACAAGTTTCGGCCAAAGGGGAAAAATAAGGAGAGGAAGAGAGCTTTTGCACACTTTGTGAGTTTTGGAAAAGAAAGAATGAGGAGAGAGAGAATAAGATAGTTTATATAGGAAGTGAAATAGGTTAAATGGAGAAGGAAAAATCAAATTGAAGCATGGGAGGGGGGGGGCCATATGCGCCGGTTTTGAGAAGGCAAAGGGGGGAAAAACTTGATGATTTCCATTTGATTTGGCCTTGATTTGATCTTTGCTTCCTTTGTCATACTTTGTAAGATATGAAGTGACAAAAGTTATGGAAGAATGGGTTTGATTTGAGTGATAGTAAGGTTTAGGCTTGTAGGGTGGCTAATAGGTAGTGTAGGTGTACTTTATGAATAGTAAGAATAGTTGACAAGACAATTTAATTTCCGGTAGTAATGAAATACGAATAAAAAGGCTATAACTGTATTTTTCATAAACGGAAAATTATGAAAAATATATTTTTGAAATCCTTATTTTATTTGGTTCAAATGAGTACTCATAAGAATATTTTTGAAATTCTAGTTCGGGGCACGTTTTTCTATAATGGGTCTCGGGATGACCCGGAATGAAATTTTCTTAAAATCAAATATTTTCTTAGTTTGAAATATATTCAAGAATTATAATCAAAAGTAAATTTTCTTAGAAAAGTTTATTAATTGGAAACCGAGGAAAAGCCGGAATTAGGGTTCCTAGTTCTCACTCCAGGCTTGAGCTATTCCGGTTTAGGGTTTTGGTTTTCCGGTTTTCTAGGGTTTTCTTGGCTACTCGAAAAACCGGGGTTTACACCTAGAATCAAAAGAAGCAGAAACGAAGTGATTTGAATTAGATTTGGAGCAAAATAATATCAATTGTGCAAAATAGAACTAATTGAGCCCTGCAAAAGTGCCTGTCGAGGTTAAAATAGCAAGGAAAAACAAAGCAAAATGATCCATCGCGTCCTATATCAAGCCCTCGACATTACACTGGATGTTTGTTTTGAGGTGATTTGGCCTTGAACTTTATGAAAAAGCTTCTATCATGCCACAGTGTCGAGCCTTAAATCTACCTCATAAGTGAAGTTGGACAAAAAACCACACTTTAAAAGGAAAGCACAGCTTGGATCGAGTGCTAACTTCGAGCCCTCGATGATGTCAATTTACCCCATGGTTAAATTTGGACAAAGACTGAAGCCCATTTTTATTATAATTCCATAGCTTAGGTCGAGCCCTAACTTTCAAGCAACATTCAAGCGCTCGATCTTACCCTGCGAAAAGTCATCTCTTGAGCTGACAATTCATTCGCGTGTACATGAAATAAAAAATGAATTTTGTTATAAAGAATCTGCCACGTTAGCAGATAAAATCGTTATGATTTATATACCTCTAGCCTATAAATGAATATGCACAAGCATGCAATAAAAATATATGACAAATTCCTAATGTAGTATAGAGACAAAATTCTTTAGCAAAAGAACTATTTCTTCTTGCTGAGAAATCTCAAGTTTTCTAGGTAAAATCATTTTAACCATTGTTTATATTTTTGCAAGACTCCGAACTTAATTTGTAATATTCTTTGTCAATTCCATATTATATCTTTAGAATTCATGCTTAATGTCTGCATCCATGGAGAAATAATCGCCTATATTTTAGGGTTTGTGAATCCAAATTTTAATTCATATGATTTCAAATGTGCTTTCAAGTAAACATTGACCAAGTATTTGTAATTAGTAGCTTTGATTTATTTTTGTGGGTCTAAATATGTGGTGCACCTTTTAAATTCATGCCTGATTTCAACTAAAAAGATTGAGAAATCATTTTTTTGAGTTGATTTGGGCTACTAGTGGAGTTGCTCATAATCACCTTGAGAAAGGAATGGTGAAACCTTCTATCACTTGTTTTTGAAATTCATTAGGTTGGTTATGAAACAAGGGATTCTTAAGCTTTATGTGGATCTAGACCATTGATAACTTCTGAAGAGATTCTGGTGGTCTTGTGTCACGTCTCAGAGGGCACCCTAAACGCAACAGTCTACGATGCTCAATACTAAGGCTTAAGTATGACTGTCACGCTCTATAGGATACCCTAAATGTAATAATCCGCCACATGCCATATAAGACCCACGAATTACTACCTTAGTCCTTCAGGAGTCTTGTATATATGTAAGACGTACTTTATGATAATAGAATACTTGAACCGATGGAGATGAAGAGTTTCAATCGACATTTAATAGCATTAGATATAAACCAAAACACATATACAAATGATTACAGAGACTAAGGGGCATTCCCCTACAAAAGAATATTGTTAAGAGGTTTATTACAGTCATCCAGAGTCTTTTAGTTTCCTATGGAAGTTTAAACATGATTGAATATAACTTCCAAAGGAAACGCCTAGCTCCTGTACCTAAGCTGTGGGGTGCCTCTGTCTAAACCAGAAAAATGAGTGCTGCAACAAATAAAAACTATAGAGACGTAAGCTACACTAACTTAGTGGATGAGAACTTCCAAGATTACATTCATAACACATCATACAAGCAAGTGATTAATCAGGCAAGTGATATGCATCAAACATATGGAAATCAATAGACATATGACTAGTTGCAAATCATATGTGAATGGAATTTTGCCCTCCATTCCAGGTTAGCAGATTAACGTATACTGCAATAATACTAAAATATGCTGTTTTGGATCACGGTCAAGTAACTTATAAATTCGTTTGTGGATCATGATTAACCAACTCATTATTTCGTTTATGGATCACGATTAACCAACTTTTACTCCGTTTTTGGATCACGGTCAACCAACCAATGCTAATGCTCCAACCTCATTTATGACATGAATGAGTCCATATTACTTATCAATTTTGAATAGTCAATTAGGCTAATTCTTTAGGTGATCAATCAACAATTGCAGACAATCAATCCTAATTCATCTATACAACCATTAGTTAATCACCCGGCTTCGATATTCTTATTTTCAATTTCTCGTATCAACAACAAACATCCATAATTCCCATTTATCCCCATCATAGCTATCCATTTTATCTTTGCCTAAAGTCTAATGCAACTATCACTACAATCACATACAGTAAACGGAATCGCGAAGAAATACTCACTCAGCCATTGGAACACCGGTCCTCTAGTAATAATAATCCGGTAGAAGGGAATCATCGGTCTCGGGGTCACCTAAAAAGGAAGAAAACCCTAATAAGTATTTCATCACTTAGCTAATCCAAACTATTAAACAAAACTATCATTACCGTAATTCTCGTTATTTGCGGAGGTCCTGACTTAAAACGTTCGTAATTTAGTCATTTTAACTCGGAATTTCACAAATTATATATCAATTTCTTTCTACTTCAAAAGATCTATCTATTTCTAATATTATTTCCAAGTTTTGAAAATGTTTGGGTCTCGAAACATTCTGATAAGTTCTGATCAGTAGCGAAATCCAATTAAAAAAAAAGTTTTGTGAATGTTTGTAATGTTTCTACTATATAGATCAACTATACATGCAATATTGATGATTTCCTATCATGAATGGCATGTTATGAGCTTGATTTATGCATGCTCTTGACAATATTTACTAAAAGAAAATTTTAGAAATTATTTATTTTGTAAAACTCCATGAATACTTACTCTTAAGAAAACTAGTTTCATGACTTTGATAATTCTCTTTTGTTTTGGGATTATTTCTTAAGAACATCTAGTTATCCTTGGTATATTTGAGTCTTCATTATATCTATTCCTTAAAGCCTTCATTTCTTCATAAAAATCCTCATTTTACTTTGTAAACATGTTTTCAATTAGGATCTATTCCTAAATCCGAATTTTTGTAAAATTAGTTTTTGAGTGATTTTTTGAGAAAAAGTGTTTTAACACTTTAAAATTCCAAGCTGATTATTCCTATCCCATAAGACTTCATTTCTAAATAAAACTTTCATTTTGAGTTTGAAAAATGGTGTTTTGCATTACTCCTAAATTATGAATTTCTTAAAGTGACAAGCAACTCAAATTTCCTTTTTATTTCTACTCCTTGTTTTATATATTTTTCTTAGCATATCCCATCTCAACTTATAAAAATAACATCACTTGATGATATCTATTACTATACTTTTCATTTTTCATATAAAACACAAGTTTTGGAGTTGATAAAATGGTTTTTAATGTATGGTCTTGAAACCATCCGAATTTTCATTTGAACATTTCAACAAAAATTTCCATTTTAAGTTTCTTGTCTCATCTACCTAAAGATATACAAACTACCATATTTATATTACAATACAAAGGTCTTTATGATTCATTAATGCACTAAAACACAAAATACCCACAAGATCATGAATGTCAAGTATAATATGAGCATTTAAATGTTAGATCTACTACTTAGGATGCATGAAATGGAGTTTGAAAATATAGAAATATATTTTTGTGCAAGATCTTTGTTTTATTCTACTACTACATGCATGAACAGGAAGATCATCCAACAAAAACACATTTAAACATAAGATCTATCCTTGTGATGGTTTGATATTCATGTAGTAGTATTTTCTTGTCCCTAGCAAGAGCACATGGGAACTTAAATGTGAAAATACTTATGAATAGTCTTTCCATTACAAGGTTTAATGGTAGAAAGGTTTAAGATTCATCACCTAAGGCTTGGAACAAGTGGAAAATGAAGAAGAAAAATGAACTTGTGTGAGTGTGTGTGTGTTTTATGTTGGTCACGGCAAAGAGAGAAAATGAAGAGGGTTTGTGTAATTTTTTGAAAAATGAAATGAGAGAGAGAGAAGTATAAAAGAGTATATATAGTAGATTGAATTAGGGTTTGTTTTAATTGAAATAAAGATGGAAAAATAGAATAAATGAGGGCAACAGGGAGAGGGAGGGGAGGGTGGGGTGCGCCGGCTCAAGGGGTAAGAGAGAGAGAGAGAGAGTTAATTTGTTTTGTTTTACTTATTTTGTGTAATAATAAATCTTAAATGTAATAATTTCTTAAGAGACAAATTATTCTTGGAAAAGAAAATGTAATTGAGTATTTTGTAAGGATGTAAAAGTAGGGTATGGCTTGTGAGTGTAGTAGGGTATAGACTTGTACTTGTGAATAGTAATCAAGACAATTAATTTACTGGTAGTAAAGAAAATACAAGAAAAATGGCTATATCTGTAATTTTTATAAAATCGAAAAAATTATAAAATTTATATTTTTAAATCTTTTAAATTTTGGTTCTAAAGAGTATTCTGAAATATTTTTTGAATTTCGAATCCCGAGGCCCGCTTTTCCGTAATGGATCTCGGGAAGGCCCAAAATGAAAAATTTCTTGAAATCAGATTTTTTATGGTTTGAAATATACTTTAGAACAATATTTCATATTAAATTATTTTACAAAAATTCTTTAGCTTGAAATCGAAGGCAAGCCAGATCCAAGGTTCTTAGGTTCTCTCTTAAGCTTAAGCTAATCCAGTTTAAGGTTTTGGTTTTCAGTTTCCGAAGTCTACTTAGTTACTCGGAAAACCAGGGTTTACAATGACAACCTTAGTCATCCCGAAAGTCTTGATATCGAGTGTAAGGTGTACTTTCGCAATCGTAGTGGACCAAACTTTGGATCATGCCGTTTAAGCATCATACACAATAACAATTAAGAAAAATAAATCATAACAATATAACCGAGGTTAATGAAAACTATTAAGAAGTCTTTACAACATTAAGGGGATTCCCCTATTAAAGATACTAAATCTAATAAAGATTCTGTCATAAAATGGTTTACACTTTTGAAACTTTCTTAGAATCCATCTCTACTTCTAGCTTACACTTCTATCCATGTGATCTTAGCTTAAAAGTATTACCTGGGTAAATTAACCACTTGGTTCCAACCAAAAGTACGAGAATTGCAAAAGATATCTAGGAGGTATAAGCTACTAGCTTAGTGAGATTTATTTCCACAATTAACACTCGACATATAATAATCAAAAAGTTTATTTAAGCAACCATATGAGATGCACAAGCACGTAAGCAAACAATACATATGACTTTTCGGGAATCATATGTTAATGGATTTACCCCCCATTCGGGTTTAGGTGTTCCAGACGTATAGGCCGCTATCATACAACATAATCTCATGATAGTTCTTGTTTTAACACTTCCTTGTTTTCAATAAAAAAAAATATATAATCCAACTTATTTGTAGTTTATATATTCCGTTCTACCTATTCGAAAAAATCTATCTATTTCTAAAACTATTTTCATCAAACTAAGTCGTTTGGGTTCCGAAACAGTGATGACTAGATTCACCACGAATTTTCACAAAACTTGAATTCCATTCTTTTAACAAAAGCTCATTTTAAAGAGATAGATATTATAATAATTTGTAAAACTTTGAAATGTATATACATATATTTTATTGACTCATATCAAATGTATGAAGTTAATGAAGTTATCTCAAACCATAATTTTGTAAAAAGGAAATCTTCTAAGGAAAATGAAACTTTTGAAAAATTCCTCTTATCAAGTTATTTTAAATGAGTAATTTCATTTTTCTTAGTCTTTTCAAAGAATAATTTTATTTCTTAGTTTCTAGTAACAATTACTTCCTTGTTTCTTGAGATCATTCCGTTTTCATGAAAAGAATTTCTAGTACTTGATGAAAAAGTGGAGTTTTAGTAAAACTTTTGTTTACTCAAAAAGTTTCCTTCTATGTCATGTATGTTTGTAAAAATTCCTATGAACTCCTCTAGATTTCTTAGAAAGTTAGTTAAGATATAATCCTTAGTTTTATGAAAAATTACTTCTCTTTATTTTAGAAAAGAATCTCTATTTTAAGAAAACCTTCCTCATTTATCTTATTGAGACAAAATCATTATGTTCATGCATGAATATGAATCATAAATTATAAAAACATAAGGAAACATAATAACTTAATGAAATAAGCTAGTAAAGAAAATAAATCAATATTGAACCTTAGCTTTATCAAGGTATCCTGGGACTAAGAATATTCTAGTCCCATAAAGAAAAAGAAAAATGTTTTGACTTGATGAGGACAAGTCTAAGACTAGAAAGACTAGTCTTAAAAAACAACATGAAAGTAAATAAATAGCAAGGAAATAAATAAATTGCAAGGAAAGTAAATAAAATGCAAAACAAATGAGCTTATATGCTTTAAAAGATATATAGCTACATAGATATACTTAGATAATTATATACATAAAAGCAACATTAAAGAAACTTGATTCATGAACAAAAATAAAGTATGAACCTCCTGTTTCTTTCTTTAACCTTCATGGTTTAGAAAACATACACTAAGCTCATACTAAGTAAATGAATATAAAGAAGAATTGAAGAATTTTTACCTAAGAGAACTAACTTGAGAGAGCTTTGGGAAAGAATTTTGTAGAATTTTGGGAGAGTAATTTTAGTGTATGGAAGGTGTGAAAGAAGTGAAAGGAAGAGGAGATATTTATAGGAAAATGTGGGAGGAAATTTGTTTTAATTAAATAAATGAAAATTGAAAAAAATTTGAGAGAGAGAAGGGCATGGCGGTGCAATCTTGAGTGTAGAGAGGGAGTGAATTTTATTTTTTTGTATTTTTGTTAATGAAAAGTAAGATAAGAAAGATGTGAAGTTGTATTGGAAATGAAAATTGTAAGAAATAGAGGGATAGGTTGTAAGAGTAGGTTGTAAGAAAAAGTAGAGATAGATAAATAATGTAGAATAGTAGAAAATAGTGTAATGTAAAGTAGACATGACAATTTAAGTACTGGTAGTGAGAAAATATGCATATAATTACGATATCTGATATTTTTAGTTACCAAAAAATTATAAAATTGATATTTTTGAAAACCTTATATTTTTACGGGTCTGGCGGTATATTCGTAATATTTTTACTAATCTGAGCCTTAGGACACGCTTTTCGAGAACTGTGTCCGGTTGTGCTCAAAACGAATCGCGGTTTAACTAATATGATATTTTTAAGCTTTCTCAGGTTATTACAAACTATTCTACATACTAATCTCTTACTAACTTTCCTAGGGTTGCTTAAACGAGAATACCGGACCTGAACGGTTGTAAAAGACTAGGGTTTTGTTAACTTTGGGATTCCGGTTGACTTTCTAATTAGAGTTTAAGCTTTAATTGATCTCAAAACTTTAGCGGTTTACATGTTGTCTAAACGATTATTTTTTGTAAAATAATTCATCTTAAAGGTGTCGAAACTTAAATTTAGCAAATCCTTTTCTAAGTATTTTGGAGAAACTTTATAATTTCTTAAGTTGTTGTAAACAAGTATATTCTTATCTTGTTTTCTAATTTCTTTTCTAAAACAATTAAATTTTTTCTTAACTTTGGTCTCTTATAAATTTTGCTTCTAGTAATAAAAATAAAGTTTTTAAGAATTTTATTAAGTTGTTGATAATCTATTTTGAGTTATAGATTTGTCCTTAAAAGTGGTTTTGGTGATTAAGTTTCTTTTTTCTTATGTTCCTTATTTATTAACTCCTTAAATTTTATTTCCAATACTCAATCTTTTAATTTCCTTTACCAATTTTATTTGAAAAGGAATAATCTTTTTTGATAAATTCCATTGCTTTTGAACTTATCATATTTATATTCTTTTTATTTCTTTGAAAATGAGTTTATCATTTAGTTACTTGGAAATCCTTTATTTTTCTATGTGGGTTTATAAATTAGAGGGTTGATTTTTATCTTAACTTTGAAAACTAGTTTTGTCTTTTGGTTGCTATTATAAAGTTAGTATAAATCCTACAAGTAAACTTTTTATGAAAAAATTGTTTACCAAGAAAATATTTATGCTAAATTTGATAAACTTTATGTGGTTTACTATCAAAGAAAATGTTCATTTTGTTTGTTAATTTCTTTTATGAAATTATCTTAATTGTTATTTAAGAAAAATCTTGGTAAGTCTGAAAAGAAGTTGAGGAAAAATTTTCCTATAAATTTGCTAACAAAATCTTGATTTAGACTTAAAGTTATATATTAAAAGAGTTTAGTTTCATTTTCCTTTATTAAGGAAAAGTCTACTTTAAATTTTTGTTGAGACAAGATCACTATGATGATGCATGTACATAAGCATATAATATGAAAAATGATGAAAATACATAACAAGCAAATTAATGCTAAGCAAGATAATATATCAAGTATTGAGAACCTTAGCTTTATCAAGGTAACCCTATCAAGCATTGGGAGCCTTAGTTTCATTAAGGCATCCCGGGACTTAATCCCAAAAAGAAAAAGAAAAAGCAATAATAAGAGCAATTATAGTAATAACAGCAAGTTAGTAAAAGTTAGTGAGTATTTAGGCTCTAAGGAATATATAGATATATATATACATAATAAGATATAGAGTTAGATTAGAAGCATAACAATCAACAATAATAACATATATGATCATAATAACAAAATAATAAAATTGGAATTCTTATCATGTGCAAGAACGAAACATGAACATGTTGTTGCTTTTACTACTCATATGAGTTTCAAAACAATACCATGGTCATGCTAAGTTACATGACATGGGTAAACTAAATGGTTGGAAGAAGTTTACCTAAAGTGTTTGTGTGGTGTGAAGATAGTAAATGAATGGGGTATTATGTGGTTGGTAGTATGTGGTAGATAGTTTGTGTATAGAGAAGGATTTTGTGAAGAATTTGTGAAAGATAGTTTTAGTAGAGAGAAAGTTTTGTGGAGAGAGTTTATGGAGTGATTTTGGGGAGTTTTGTTGTACGAAATGAAGGTAAAAGTAGTAGAGTAGAAAGGAGGTATTTATAGTTGAAGATGGAGGGAAATTGTGTGTAATAAAATAAATTGAAAAAGAAAAAGAATTAGTGAGAGAAAGGGATGTGTAGAGCTGGCCATAGGAGAAAAGGAGAGAGACTGAGTTGATTTATTTGTATTTTGTAAGAAAATTATTACTATGTAAGATATGATTTAATATAGGTGTATTGGAAAAGTAAAAAGTAAGAAAATAGTTATATAGGTAGTAAGGAAAAGTAGAGATAGGTGAATAGTAATGAATAGTAAAGAAGTACAATGAATAGTAAACAAGACTAATAAGTTACCAATAGTAAAAAAAAATACTCGTATAAATGTGATATTTGTAATTTTAGCCATCGAAAAAATAGGAAACTGATATTTTTGTATTTCTTATATTATTTTGAGTCTAACTGCATTAACGAAATATTTTTACCGTCCGGTGCTCTTGGGCACGATTTTCGAAAACTGATCTCGTTTGGATCCAAAAGACACTAGAAATTAGCGAATCTTATATTTTTAAGCTTCCCTATATTATTACGAACTATCATAAGCCATTAACTCAATTCCGTTATCTAGCGTTTAAGAACACATGATTGTCGGATCTAAACTCTAGGGTTTTGACATAGGCTTTTGTTTACTAGGGTTTCCGATTGACTTCTAGTTATTGGGTTTGAGCTTAAGAATCATAAAAAAATCTAGGGGTTTACATCCGATCTAGATCTAGAGTTCCTAATCTTGAGAGAGGCTTCTTACCTTAGTGAATCCGATAGTATAAATGCACCGGCAACCAACTTTCTCTCTAAGTTTGTCAAGAAATTATATGATAAGGAATTGGTGAAGCAAATCCCTAGGCTCTTATCTTGCATTTTTACACACCCATTTGCAAGTTTACCCTAAGTAATGGTATGCTGGTAGAGCCAAAATTGTAAGCCTAGGTTTTCTTAATAAACCAAACTTGACTTCAAGAGCCGAATCAAAAACCAAAACCATAAACCGAAGTAGCTAGGGTTAGAAGAAACCTAGAAACCCTAAGTCCGACTTCGTCAAGAATAAAACCATAGATCTTATGAGAGCAAGTTGACTTAGTTTATAGTTCCAAAGATTATATCAAAACATAAAAAAATCAGTTTTCGAGAAATTATCTGTTTCAAACTCAATCGGGATTCGTTCTGGAAAACCGGCCTTCGGGACTCGAAATTAGAAAAATATTCTGGAATATTAATTAAGACTAGAATTTAATAAGGAATTCAAAAATATATTTATTATAATTTTTCTGTTTATAAAAATTATAGTTATAGCGTTTATATCGTATTTTATTTACTAACCAGTAATTTAATTGTCTAATCCACTATTCACTACTATTCACAAGTACAAGCCCATACCCTACTCACACTCACAAGCCATACCCCTACTCTTACATCCTTACAATCAAGCCTTACCTTATTACATCACTTCTTACATTTACTTTTCCAACACATTTTATTACACATTTAATTTGAAAAATTGTACAAAATTTATTTTCTCTCCCTCTCTCCCTTTCTATGGCCAGCGCACACCCCCTCCATTCCTTCTCAAATTGTGTTTTTTCTTCTTTTATTTAATCATACAAAATCCTAATAACCCTCATTATATATATATATATATATATATATATTCTTTTATGCCTTCATTCTCTTTCTTTATTTTCACTTTTGCAAATTTTACAAACTCCCTCTCCTCTCTCTCATTGTTGCCGTGACGCTCCCCTCCCCTACACACACTTACACAACAAATTTTTCTTCAAGCTTCCTTGTTTCAAACACTAAATAGGTATGAATCTAAACTTTACTACCACAAAGACATGTCATGGCTACATCATTCATGTGTGGATTCATAAAAAAATCGCTATGAGCTTCATGCTAGGAACATGAAACCACTAGAACATGATGATCAAGCCATCACAAGTTGTGGATGTTGTGATTAAAGCTTATATTTTTATCATGATCGTAACATATGTTCATATAGTGATGATTTCATGTAGGAATCTTGCTACTACATTATTGTCATAAGTAATATACTTCATTTCATGCATTTAACATGATCATTACGCTTAGATCTAGCTTTTAAACATTTATTCTTTTACATGGTATTGGAGATCCCATGCATTTATTATGGTTAAGATAAACGAATGGTCATAAAGATTTTTGTCTTATGTAAATGAATGATTTATTATTTGTAAAAGTTAGGATAATTACGAAGATGAGCCAAAAAGCTCAAGAACAATTTGGTTTCATAAAAACAAACTTTTGTAAATTCGGATGGAAAAAGAGTTGTATTTTGAAAACCTATTTTTCAATTCCAAAACATGATTTTTATGTGAAAAATGAAGAACTTATGGAATAGGTAATAATAGGAAATGATTTTTGTAAGTTAATGGTAGATCTACTAAGAGAAATTTGTCAAACAAGAAATATTTACAAGATAGAAAATTTAGATCTTAGGATAGTTACATGAAATTCGTAACTAGGAAAAGAAGATATGTAAATACCTATTTTTCGAACTCAAAATGGAAGTTTTATTAAGGAAAAGAAGTTCTTAGGGGATAGAAATAACGGAGCTTGAATTTTAAAGTATCAAATAAGTTTTTTTCAAAGAAATCACTTAAAAAATATTTTTACAAAATTCGGATCTAGGAATAGCCAATATTTAAACACTTATTCACAAAGTGTAAAATGAGGATTTATGTTGAAAAATGAAGACCTTAAGGAATAGATATGGTAAAGACTTAATTTTAGCAAGAATGAATGAGTTTTATTAAGGAAAATCTCTAAAACAAGTGTGGCTTGTCAAGAGCACAAAACTAGACTTACTAGGTTAAGTATTTATGATAACTTGTAAAGTAGAAGTTTTCAAAAGTATTCTCTAATAGAATATCATCATGAATAAGCATATAGGAAGCTCATAACATACCATTCATGATAGTAATTTGTTAATATTGCATGCATATTTGGCATGGATAGTAGAAATATCATAATTTCTCACAAAAACAATTTCGAAAATGGATGTTGATTACCGAATAGAACTTATCCAAATTTTTTGAGACCTAAAAGTTTTCAAAATTGAGATATTATATTAGAATTAGATAGATCTTTCAAAGTATATAGGAATCGGTATATAATTTGTGGAATTCTGAGTTAAAATGACTAAGTTATTGTCGTTTTAAGTTTAAATTTCCACTAATGACGGAAATTACAAACTTAATAGTTTTTATGAAATAAAATGGATCAGATATGAGTTAAAATACTTATTTGGGTATTTCTTTCGCTTAGGTGACTTGGATCTCGATTCATTACCATCGGATTACTATTAGTAAGAGACCGGCGACTAATGGCCGAGTAAGTATTACTTCCTAAATTTGTTTTATGCTTGTGATTGTAGCAATTAGTTGCACTAGATTATAAGGAAAAAGATAAAATGGAATTGCATGATGGAAATTATGAAGGATTATGTATGCTTATTGATGAGTTGAGAAATGGTATTAAGAATATTGAAATCGGGTGATTATTTCATGCTTGTTTAAAGTACTATAGAAGTGATTGTCTGTGGAATTTGTTGATCACCTAAGAATCGGTATTAATGATTATTCGGATGGATAAATTAATTAATATGGACATAAGCACTTCATGATGGGGATGGATCATTAGCATATGTTGGTTACCCGTGATCCTTAAAGGGATAAAAGTTGGTTGATCGTGATCCATAAACGACATAAGTTGGTTACCCGTGATCTATAAACGGCCTATTAATTCAACGGTAATACCGTAGTATTCATTAATCTGCTAACCCCGAATGGAGGACGTAAATCCATTTACATATGATTTCTGGCTAATCATATGATTGTTTGTTCATGTTATTGATGCATTCCATGCGTTAAATAATTAACTTGGTTGAATGTATTGTTATAAATGTCTTTATGGAAGTATTCACTCACTAAGTTAGTGTAGCTTACGCTCCCATAGCTTTTTCTTATTGCAGTATACATATATCTATGGTTAAGGCCGAGGCATCCTACCGAGCAGGTATAGGAATTAGGAGTTTCCATTAGAAGTTTGTGTTTTTGATTTGATATAGACTTCCATAGGAAACCCTAATATTTATTGGACGACTGTAAAAGACTGTTTTTAAACTCGATATTATTTTGCAGGGGAATGCCCTTGGAACTTTTGTGACTAATTATGTGGACTCATGGTTTATATTTTGATGCTGGTAGTATGTCAAATTAAACTTTTTACCTCCATTGGTTCATGTATTCTATTGTCGTAGGGGTACGCCTTGCATCTGTATAAAACTTTGGAAAGGTTGTGGTAACAATTCCTAGGTCTTATATAGTATGCGGCAGACTGTTACATTTAGACTACCTTATAGGGTGGACAAAAATCCATTGCTACGCTAGCGAGTCTGGGTACCCTAAATGTGGCAGTCCGCCACATACGGTATTAAAACTTAAGAATGAATTCCCAAAGTCATGCAAAAGTTTCAACACCATATGTAAGGCGTCTATCACAACAATAGGAGACACCGGTAGGATGTATAGTTCGAGATAGTAAATACAACAAACAAGAATTCTAGATAACCATCTCATTTCAACATTATAAGAATATAATCTGTCACGTTCCAAGGGTTACCCTAAACGTAATAGTCCGCCACATGCCATATAAGACTCATAAATCATTATCCAAGTCTTTCGGGAGTCTTGTATAGATGTAAGGCGTCCCTTTACGACAATAAAATACTCGAACCGATTAAGTTAAGGAGTTTAATTTGGCATTCATTAGCAATAGAATATAAATCAAAACACATATGTAATTAGTTACAAAGTCTAAGGGCATTCCCCTACAAAAGAATATTAATCAGAGATCTATTACAGTCATCCAGAGTCTGTTGGTTTCCTATGGAATTCTAACCAAATTTGAATACAACTTCTAGAGGAAACGCCTAACTCTTGTACCTGAGTTGTAGCTTGTCTCGGTCTAAGCCATATGAATTAATGCTGCAATAAATAAAAACTGTAGGGATGTAAGCTACACTAGCTTAATGAGTGAGAACTTCCAAGATCACAATTATAATACATCAATCAAACAAGTGATTAATCAGACAAGTGATATGCATCAAACACATGAAATCATCAAACATATGACCAACCGAAAATCATATGTGGATGGACTTGCGCCTTTCATCCCGGGTTAGCAGATTAACGGATCCTGCGGTACTGCTTAATATGCCATTTAGGATCACGGTCAACCAACTTATAAATTCGTTTATGGATCACGATTATTAACCAACTCATTAATTCGTTTATGGATCACGATTAACCAACTTTTACACCGTTTGGGATCATGGAAAACCAACCAATGCTAATGCTCCATCCCCATTATGATATGAATGAGCCCATATTTACTTTTAATTCCGAATATTCTGTAAGGACCCGGTGAGTCCATATTTACTTTTATTTCCGAATATTCTGTAAGGACCCGGTATCATCCCTATATTGAAATAGGAGATAACGGTTCCCCAACCACATATAACCCTAAGATATTATATGTAAGGTTGCCTAAAGGAATTGTTGAGTAATTGTTTATCTAATTCCATAAATATATTATACAATGGGAGACATAATATATATATATATATAATATATATTTTTAAAATTAAGTAAAGCAACACTACCACACATTTATGGTAAAGGAAACAACTAAACTTCTAATTAGCTAAATACACACATACATATATATATATATTACATCCAAAGGCTTCTTACAAGCTGATGTGAACGCATAAAAGCTAATTTATCAGTTAATTGTCATTTTTAATTTCTTTGTCAGTTACAGTCAGTTACTTATTTTTGTCAGTTACATGTCTTTAATTTCTTTGTCAGTTATATGTCTTTAATTTCTTTGTCAGTTACAATCAGTTACTTATTTTTGTCAGTTACATATCTTTAATTTCTTTGTATATAAAAGGCTATATATTAAGCCTTGGTTAGAAGGTTTTAGTTGATTTCTATTTAGTGAGTTCATGTGAGAGAGTTCTCTCTTGTAATTGACAGGATTGTCAATACATTATGAATATTGAGAATTATAATTTTCTTTATTCTTCTTGCTGATTGAATTTTTATATTCCTTTAGCAATTCGTGAGAGTTTTTACAAATCGTGAGTTATATCGATTTGTGATTCCATTCACAAACCAGTTTGATTTTTGTTAGTCGTGACACCTATCGACTAATAATATCATCCATATCATTTATTTTTGTTTTCCTTTAAAATCAAAAAAACCCAAAAAGATTGTGAAAAATTGTTAACCCCCTTGGGATCTTACCTATAACCGTAAGGGAATCAAATCCCCAAAGGACCGTCTTGAACAAGCAATCATTCACCGGAACTAGACCCTAATCGAATCTGTCAATTGAAACCTAAGTTATCAAAGAAGAATTCCCTCAACCGTTTAGATTGAAGAAAATCAAAGAGAGTTCTTTTGCAAAGAACCAAGAGAGAGTTTTCCCTCAAAGAAGATTAATTTCAATTCAATATTGTCAAGTCTCCTCTCCTCTGTATGTTTCCTCTCCCCCTCTAGAAACTAAACTCATCAGAATCAGTTTTCACCTTCTCCTCTATCCTAACTCCCCTTCTTGGTTGCCATTCATGCCTTCGCCCCATAGATGGATTACTCGCCTGTTCCCTACTACTTTCTAGCTTATCAATCCTCTCATGGACTTTCTCATCTCAGCACTCAACATCCTTTTCATCTCATTCAACAAAACATCCATCTCCAATCTATTACCTGTACTCCCTTCTCCCCTTCAGTCGGATTAGATCCAGACATATTGCTGCAAGAAAAAGGTTAATAGAATAACAGATAATATGCAAACCTCACAATTCACTCCTCACCTGTTTACACTCACAGATGAAGATTCTCTCGTGTTTTCGCACACACCAAAGATGTATTCCTCACCACTCACTCTTAAAGATTCTTTGATCAGAACTCACTTGAAAGAAAATTTCTTCAAAATAAATCGATAAGGCAATACAACCTTTCAAACAGCAGTTCCAAATCAACAAATAAGATTAGCAGTAATAAGGACACGGTTCTGTATAATCACAGAAACACAACTCTAAATTTCTGATATTGACACTTTTCTTGTTCTCTTTTTTTTTTCACGAATTTTCTTCTTCTTTCCTTTTTTTTTTTTTTTGACTAACAAACCCTAGATCTAAAAATTGGAACTTTCTCCCTTGTAGATCTAAAAACCCTAGATCTCAAGATTGCAACTTTCTTTGTGTATATGAAACCCTAATCCTAAAGATTGCAACTTTTTTTTTTTTTTTTTTTACTTTTGAATTCTAACAAGACAATCAAAGAACAAACGAATAATTGAAATAGTAAATAAGATAAAGGATAGGTTTTTTTACTTGATTCAAGAAGCCGAAGCTACTGATACCAAATGATAAGATCCCAAAGGGGTTAATAATTTTTCACAATCTTTTTTGGTTTTTTGATTTTAAAGGAAAAAAAAATAAATGATATGGATGATATTATTAATCGATAGGTGTCACGACTAACAAAAATCAAACTGGTTTGTGAATGGAATCACAAATCGATATAACTCACGATTTGTAAAAACTCTCACGAATTGCTAAAGGAATATAAAAATTCAATCAGCAAGAAGAATAAAGAAAATTATAATTCTCAATATTCATAACATGTATTGACAATCCTGTCAATTACAAGAGAGAACTCTCTCACATGAACAAATAGAAATCAACTAAAACCTTCTCTTCAACCTGTGGTGTATCTATTACCATACATCCACCAGTTCAACCCTCTTCCCTTGGTCAACAACATTCTTCAGATTATCTCCAACACCTTGTGCATCATGTTTTGGGGGAAGTTTTCAGGAATAACCTCAACAGCCTTTTCATTTTTCTCAATACTCACGTTATCAACAACTACCTGTTTTGGCTCAACCCTAACCACTTTTACCTCACCAACCCTTTTAGAATGAGACTTCTCCCTCTGTGATGTCAACCCTTCTGGACCACTCTTGACGACACCCATTATGAACAACCTGATCCATACTCATGAGTCGCAAAGTTTTCTTCCAGAATTTATATATAGACATCTCTATCAGGATCATCCTCTGAACTCACACTCTCCACATCACCATTATCCAGAATGACCATAGCCCTTTGATTCAGACATTGAGATGCAATATGTCCAAACCCTTTACACCTGAAACATTGGATATCACGAGTTCTAGAAGGTTTAGTGTCAACTTACCTTTTGAAGAAGTAACTGGACTCTTGGCCTTCACATCCTTTTGGTTTTGAGTCTGTAGTGTTCTTCTTCCAGTTTGACTTCCATGAAGAGTTAGAAGTCGCACCAGATTTAGAACCCCCTATGCTTCAACTGCTTCTCTACCTTGATCGCTTTATGCAACAACTCCTCAATATCTACATAATGTTGTAGATCTACTACATCAACAATCTCCCGATTCAACCCATTAATGAACCTGGCCATGGTAGCCTCATCTTCCTCCTCCTCCACTTGGTTGAATCTATGGCAGTTCAGGTGACTGAGCAGGTTCTAATTTCTTTTTCGATTGGCAAGTATATTGATGAAGTCTTATGTGATGTGGTACCAATGGAAACTTGTCATATTCTTTTGGGACAACCATGGCAATTTCAGAGGAAATCCAGATATGATGAGGACAATAATCGATATTCTTTTGTTTTAAACAAAAGATGGGTGAAATTAGTCTCTCTCAATCCTTTGGAGGCTTGTATGGATCAGATGACAATAGCTCAAAGTTTTAGAGAGAGAGAAAAACACAAGCGTGAGAGTGAGGAAAAGTGTGATGAAAACACTTTGGTGAGCACCGAGGAAAAAGAATCAGAGTGTGAAACACTAGAGAGTTATATTTGTTTATCAACTAATGATTTTTCTTTTCCTAGTGAAATTGATTCCTCAATGCAGGGATTCAAAGAATTGAGTCCTCAAGAAGATCAATATGAAATAGAATCTCAATCTAAATTCCTTCGTTGCAATTTAGAAGTGTCTAAAAACAAAGATTCGAAGACGAATCTTTTCGAAGAAGGAGGGAATGATGTGATCCTAGAAGCCTCAATTTTTAAGCCGTCCAATTTGAAGCTGAACAAGCCATCTGAAGGAATGAGAGGTGCGATGATGAAAGCTTCAAAGATTAAAACAAGAGCCAAGAGAACTAAAAGAGTTGATAGGATAGTTTGGGATTCAAAGGATTAATTACAATTATGTTTTTCAGTTACGTTATCGGTTACGTAACTGCCTAATTATGTTTTTTCTTCAGTTACGTTATCAGTTACGTAACTACCACAATTATGATTTTTCAGTTACGTAACTGCCTTGTAATAGCCTATATATTAAGGCTAGTATGAAATATAGAAAGGAGACTTTGACAATATTGAATTGAAATTAATCTTCTTTGAGGGAAAACTCTCTCTTGGTTCTTTGAAAAAGAACTCTCTTTGATTTCTTCAATCTAAACGGTTGAGGGAATTCTTCCTTGATAACTTAGGTTTCAATTGACAGGTTCGATTGGGGTCTAGTTCCGGTGAATGATTGCTTGTTCAAGACGGTCCTTTGGGAATTTGATTCCCTTACGGTTATAGGGTTCTAGGTTTAATATACCTAGGGTTCTATAGATCGCATCATTTGGTATCAGAGCTTTTGGTGCGACGCGCTTCAGATTGGTAAGATCGTTGAACTTTTCTGTTAGATCTGGAAATTTGGGGTTGTGATTGTGCTGCGAAATTTCTGTTGTTGTTGAATTGTGGGATTTGGAGAATTTGGAGAATTAGGGTTCTTGGATTTGTTATTGAATTGCTTGTGTTGTCTAAAATCATGTTGAGATTCAGTCGTCCTGAAAGTTATTATAAGGATGAGATTTAACATCAAAGAAAGGATTTTCATAAAGGTCGTTCAAGGCATGTTGAAGATAATTTGAATTATCGAAGTGAGCGATCTCATAGACGTACTCATGAAGATTTGTATTATCGAAAGGAGCAATCTTATAAACAAAACGATCTGAATTACCCAGAAAAACGATCTCGAAAATATCATGATGGTACTTCAGATTACAAAAATTTGTTATTGGGTGAAATTAGACAAGCATTTAATAAACTTGAAAAGGATTTTGAGCGTTTCTTTAAAAGTTATGAAAAGAATTTAAATCAGCAGAAGGAGGAGAAGAAAGAGTTGCAAGTGGTTTGGGTTGAACCTAGAAAATCTACTGATGAGAAAAAGGTTGAGGTGGTGAGTGATGATAACTTGAATATAGTGAAAGAGGTGGAAGTTATTGAGGTGAAGCCTAATTCAGATGTTGCTGAGTTAGAAGGAATGGAGGATGATGATACGATTGAACAACCATCTGTAGAGCAGGTATTAATAGTTAAGGCTGAGAAGGAAAAAGAGGTAATTGCAGATGTTGATAATTGTTTATAGGTTAAAGAAGACCCAGGGCAAAGGGAGAATTTGTTTCATACCAGATGCTTAATTCAGGGTAAGACTTGTAAATTAACTGTTGACAGTGGCAGTTGTGCTAATGTAGTTTCACAGGAGTTTGTAAAGAAGATGCAACTTCCAGTGATTCCACATCCTAAGCCTTATGGGTTAAGATGGTTAAATATGAAGAACGTCCTGCATATTCACCAGCAAGCAAAGGTTCCTATATCCATAGGAAAGTATTGTGATACTGTGTTGTGTGATGTTACTCTTATGGATACCACACATGTGCTTCTTGGTAGGCCTTGGCAATATGACCGCCGAGCCATATATGATGGTTACAGGAACACTTATACAATAGAAAAGAATGGCCAGTATTTTAAGATGCTTCCAATGACAAGGGCTGATGTTTTACAGGAGCAGTTTGTTCATGTGAAAACTAATTGTCAGAGAAGTTTGTTTTTGTTGCCATGCAGATCATCACAAATAATAAAAAAAAAAAAGTCACCCCAAAAGTTGCAGGAGCTTCAGCATGTTCCAAATGAAGATCCATCCAATTTGACTGCCAAGATTCGAGGTCGAATCTTTTCCAAGAAGGGGAGAATGATGTGAACGCATAAATGCTAATTTATCAGTTAATTGTCATTTTTAATTTCTTTGTCAGTTATAGTCAGTTACTTATTTTTGTCAGTTACATGTCTTTAATTTCTTATCAGTTATATGTCTTTAATTTCTTTGTCAGTTACAATCAGTTACTTATTTTTGTCAGTTACATATCTTTAATTTCTTTGTATGTAAAAGGCTATATATTAAGCCTTGGTTAGAAGGTTTTAGTTGATTTCTATTTTGGTGAGTTCATGTGAGAGAGTTCTCTCTTGTAATTGACAGGATTGTCAATACATGTTATGAATATTGAGAATTATAATTTTCTTTATTCTTCTTGCTGATTGAATTTTTATATTCCTTTAGCAATTCGTGAGAGTTTTTACAAATCGTGAGTTATATCGATTTGTGATTCCATTCACAAACCAGTTTGATTTTTGTTAGTCGTGGCACCTATCGACTAATAATATCATCCATATCATTTATTTTGTTTTCCTTTAAAATCAGAAAACCCAAAAAGATTGTGAAAAATTGTTAACCCCTTGGAGCTTATCATTTGGTATCAGAGCTTTTGGTTCGGCGCGCTTCATTCCGGTAAGTCGTCGTTTCATCTTGATTGGTATTTGTTTGGATTTGGGGTTGTGATTGCTGCTTTGATAGTTGCGTAGTTGTTGTTCGACGCAATTTGTTTGGTTGTGTTGAAAGATTAGTGTTTGTTGTGAATTTTTGTGAATTTGGGGCAATGGAGAATAAATTCCATATTAGGGTTAAAATTGAGGATCATGGATATCTTGCACGTATTGATAATTTATGTGAGAATTTGGTTTCTGAATATACGATGGCAAGATTAGGATTAAAAGTTGAAGATCATCCATATCCATATAAGTTGTATCGTTACAATGAGAAATTTCGAGTAACGAAACAAGCATGGGTTGTTTTCTCATCAGGCTCTTTTAAAGATGTAGTGCTGTGTGATGTTGTACCCATGGATGATTGTCACATACACCTAGGCAAGCCATGGAAACATTTAAATAAGGCTGTGTATGATCCTGATAGAGATGTCTATCATATAAATTCTGGAAGAAAAACTTTGCGACCCATGAGTACGGATCAGGTTGTTCATGATATGGGTGTCGTCAAGAGAGTGGTCCAGAAGTGGTTGACATCACAGAGGGAGAAGTCTCATTCTAAAAGGGTTGGTGAGGTAAAAGTGGTTAGGGTTGAGCCAAAACAGGTAGTTGTTGATAACGTGAGTATTGAGAAAAATGAAAAGGCTGTTGAGGTTATTCCTGAAAACTTCCCCACAAAACATGATGCACAAGGTGTTGGAGATAATCTGAAGAATGTTGTTGACCAAGGGAAGAGGGTTGAACAGTGGATGTATTGGTAATAGATACCACAGGTTGAAGGGAAGGTGGAAAAAGCTGTCAATGTTGTTAATTCATCCATATGCAAGTAGCTGAGGTTGAATCTATGGCAGTTAAGGAGGCCAACCTATTTGCTAATTCTAATTTGCAAGTCAAGGAAGATCCTACACAAGGGAAAATTTATTCTAGGCCAATGTATGATTCAGGAGAAGATTTGTAAATTGGTTGTGATGGGGTAGTTGTGCTAATGTGATTTCACAAGATTTTGTGAAGAGAATGAATCTGCAGTGATTCCACATCCAAGGCCATATAGCCTTCGATGGTTGAGTTCTCCAGATGTGATACATATTCATAAACAGGCACAGGTTACTTTTGCAATAGGAGATTATGAAGATACAATAACATGTGATGTAGCTCCTATGGATTGTGCACAGATATTGCTGGGTAGACCATGGCAATATGATAGGCGAGTTATCTATGATGGATATAAAAACACCTACAAGATTCATAAAGATGGACAGATATTCTTAATACTTCAAATGACTTTGGCTGAAGTTCAACAGGAGAGATATGAAAATGTTCGAGCTAAAGGTCAAAGGAGTTTATTTTTGTATCCTTGCAGGTCTTCCAAGCAAAGAAAGAAGTCGCCTCAAAAGTTTCAGGAGATTCAACATGTTCCACATGATGTTCCATCTAGATTAAATGCCAAGATTCGAGGTCGAATCTTTTCCAAGAAGGGGAGAATGATGTGAATGCATAAAAGCTAATTTATCAGTTAATTGTCATTTTTAATTTCTTTGTCAGTTACAGTCAGTTACTTATTTTTATCAGTTACATGTCTTTAATTTCTTTGTCAGTTATATGTCTTTAATTTCTTTGTCAGTTACAATCAGTTACTTATTTTTGTCAGTTACATATCTTTAATTTCTTTGTATATAAAAGGCTATATATTAAGCCTTGGTTAGAAGGTTTTAGTTGATTTCTATTTTAGTGAGTTCATGTGAGAGAGTTCTCTCTTGTAATTGACAGGATTGTCAATACATATTATGAATATTGAGAATTATAATTTTCTTTATTCTTCTTGCTGATTGAATTTTTATATTCCTTTAGTAATTTGTGAGAGTTTTTACAAATCGTGAGTTATATCGATTTGTGATTCCATTCACAAACCAGTTTGATTTTTGTTAGTCGTGACACCTATCGACTAATAATATCATCCATATCATTTATTTTTGTTTTCCCTTAAAATCAAAAAACCCAAAAAGATTGTGAAAAATTGTTAACTCCCTTGGGATCTTATCACAAGCCTTAACCCAAAATCCTCAAAACACGACCTAACTAATACTATATTTACACTATCAACCAAAATGAATCTCATCTAATCTATTACATTCATAAGGTCCATTGAGTCCGTGGTCATCTCTAATCCTCCAACCCATCAAGAAAATCTTCAAAGTCGGTTCCGTACCCCATACTCGTATAGAACTCATCGGAATCATCACCTGAAATAGATAAAATATAAGCCAAAGGCCCAGTACACAAGTAACGAATACAAAATGCGAAGTGGATCACACATTCCTAGGCTAAATGAACTAAGCAACAATCACTTATTCGTTAATAAGTATTTAGTTAGTAAGACAACACGGGAGTATTCAAACTCCGGGCAACAAGGATCTAGTATTACGTCCGCCTCCCTGAGTGGTCCCTACTGTTCATACAGACTAGGCAGCCCACCTTCCGGTGTAGCCCGTAATACTAGGGATCCTGAGTAACGCATCACGACGCTCAGGGGGTTGATATGAGCAGCTCGGATACTCATATCTCCTAAATAATTCTATCCATTAACGAGAAAGTACCCTGCCCCCAATCTGAGCAGAGTGCGCTCTCCGAACCAGATTCAACGGCAAACAACAATCAACACTCATATATCAATAATATTTTTCTTATTTTAGAGTAGTTTGATCTTGATGCCTATCCTAGCAAAGAGACAAGCAAGTTACTGCGTACCTGATATAGCTCAGGAATTAACGGGGTTGACTGGGCGAGGATCTATCACTGTTTAAATCAATATTAAATTCACACTTAGCTTAAGTACTAATTAACTAATATAAAAGATAAATATATCAAAGAAATCCAAATAAATTAATAAAGGTCATAAGAAAACGTTTAAACATCCTAATATACCCTAGATCGCTTAACCAATACTTAATTACTCAAATAACAAACTTCGGAAAATTTTAGAAAAAGTTTTTAAAATTCAAAAGCACAAGGGATAGGCCGGCAGTCAAAGCCGTCGGCTTTGAGCCGGTGCTCGATGCTCAGAAAATCAACACTGCCAGCGCTGGCAGTGTTCAAGGGTACGCCGTCAGCCTTTGAATCCTACGCCGGCGGCCTTTAGCCGGCGTAGAGTCCAAAACCAAAATTTTCAAAAACGTCCAGAGAGGTCTAAGCCGTCCGCTTACCTAGATATGCGGGCAGCTTTGACACATACTCTGGCAGTCTTGATTTGCTGCCTAGCGTACAATATGATAGAATGAACGCCGGCTGACTTTTCCAGCGAAAGCCAGCGGCTTTCATCCAGCCTTAAGAATTCTGAATCCAACGCTGCCTCTAAGCCGGCGGCGTTGAATTCCCAGGTGCCGGCGTACGTTCAAAAATAGGCCTATACGAAATTGTTTTGGATTTCCCCTGTTTTACTACACTTGCATTTTTCAAAAATTTCCCAAACTTAGTCCAAACTTTCTAAAGCTTGTTATATGATTCAAATGCTATCCTAACAACATGAATTCTACTTCTAATCATTAAAACACTAATCACACTTCAATTTCACATATCTACTATCATTCCTTCAATTTCCTATAACACTCATCCCCACACATCCACACTCTATAAGATATATACTACCACCCTATTAGCCATTTAGTCCATCCAAACTATCATCCATGCACCAATTCAATTTCATACCAATCATCACCTCATTGTCATATATATTCTAACATTTACAATTAATTCAACATAGAACATAAAAATAAAAGATAGAGTTTGTATTAAACTTACATGATTGAATCTTGTCTTGGAATAATATTCAAATCCTTAAGCTTGTGATAAACCTTGGCCTAGGGTTCAAGATTTTGGGTTAAAAAGGAAGAAAGAAAGAAGAAAGAAAAGAAGTAAAATTCGTATGGAAATTTGAGGCTGCCAAAAGGGAGGGTTAACTTGTCCAAATTAAAGTCAAATGTCATCCAAATCTCACAATTAGGGGTATATTTGTCCTAGGTTTAATTTAGGAAAATTTCAAATGCATTTGGGTTGAATTTAAGCTCAAAAGTGGATTTAAAGTTAGCTAAAATTTCTGTCATATGTCTAAGCAATTCAAAGGTGAATTTACTAAATTTAAACATAACACATGCATATTAATTTGAAAAAGACACACATTAATTACACTATACACTCATTTAGAGATATCAAACAATGATATAAATTTTATAAGATTATAACATATAACTAACACATTCACTAATCACATCAGCTAAACACTCATATATATATATATATATATATACACATATATATCATTCCAATAACATATTAGCATACAATCTAAGGAAGTCATGGCTATTTCATATTCAATTATACCAATTCTTTAAGTGATCAATCAATAATCGCAGACAGTCAATCCTAATTCATCTATACAAGTAATGGTTAATCACCCGACTTTGATATTCTTATATTAAATTTCTCATATCAACAACAACCATATATAATTCCCATTCATCCCCATCATGCATATCCATTTTATCTTTGCCAAGTATCTAGTGCAACTATCATTACAACCACATACAATAATTGAAATCGGAAGTAATACTCACTCGGCCATGGATCACTGGTCTGTTAGTAATCCGGTGGTAGAGAATTATTGAACTCGGGGTTACCTAAAAAGGAAGAAATATCCTAATAAGTATTTCATCACTTAACTAATCCAAACTATATATCAAAATTTAATAAATTCGTAATTCTCATCATTTGCGGAAGTCCTGACTTAAAATGGCCATAACTTGGTCATTTTAACTCTGAATTTTACAAATTATATATCGATTTCTATCTACTTCGAAAGATCTATCTAATTCTAATATTATTTTCAAGTTTTGGAAATGTTTGTGTCACGAAACAGTAGGATCAGTTCTGATCCGAACGATTTTCCAATTCCAAAAATAGTTTTGTAAATGTTTGAAATGTTTCTACTTTATAAATCAATTATACATGCAATATTAATGATTTCCTATCATGAATAGCATGTTATGAGTTTAATATATGCATGGTCTTGATGATATTAACTAAAAGGAAAATTTAGAAACTTTTTATTTGCAAGACTTCAAGATTAACTACTTTTAAGAAACTACTTTCCTAACTTTGATAACTCACTTGTGTTTTGGGATTAATTCTTAGGAATTTCTAGTTATCTTTGTTAGAATTGAGTCTTCATAATATCTATTACTTAAGACCTTCATTTTTACATAAAAATTTCCATTTTATACTTTGTAAACATGTTTTCAAATGGGATTTATTCAAAAATCCTAATTTTTTAAAATTTAATTTTTCAATGTTTCCCTTAAGAAAACTTGTTTAATGCATTAAAATTTAAGGCTTCATTATATCTATCCCCTAAGGACTCCATTTCTTAATTAAAACTTTCATTTTGAGTTTGGAAAATAGTGTTTTTATGACCTTAATCCAAAATTACGAATTTCCTAAATTGAGTAGTAACTCAAAATTTCCCATATTGCTTCTACTCTTTGTTTTGCATATTTCTCTTATCAAATCTCATTCCATCTTATAAAAATCATCACTTAATGATATCTATTATCTATACCCTTCATTTTATATAAAACACAAGTTTTAAAGTTGGTAAAAGGGTTTTTAAAGCATGGTTTTGAATTTATACAAATTTTTCATGTGAACATTTCAACAAAAGTTTTTCTTTTTCAAGTTTCTTGTCATATCTACTTAAAAACTTACTAACTACAACATTCATATACACAAGACAAAGCTTTTATGAGTATTAATGCATTAAAACACAAAATATTTATGAGATCATGAATGTCAAGTATAATATGAGTATCTAAATGCTAGATCATCTCTACTTTATTCTACTATTATATGCATGAAAATGAAGATCATTTGATGAAAACACATTTAAACACAAGATCCACTCTTGTGATGGCTTGATATTCATATATTAGTATTTTCTTGTCCCTAGCAAGTGCTCAGGGGACTTAATATGAAAATACGCATGAATAATCTCGCCATTACAAGATTTAATGGTAGAAAAGGGTTAGGATTCATCACCTAAGGTTTGAATCAAGTGGAAATGAAGAAGAAATGAGCTTGTGTGTATGTGTGTGTGATGTAGGGAGCTCATGGCACAAAGGGAAAAAAATGGAGAGGATTTTTACTTTGAGTGAAAATTGAAAGAGTAGAAATGAGGAGAGAGAGTATCAATGAGTATATATATGGAGTAAATTAGGGTTATTATCTTAATAAATTAGATAAAAAAAATAGAAGTGAGGGCATGAAAGGATGGGGGGGTGGGTTGTGCCGGTTTGAGTGTGGGGAGGAGAGAGGGAGAGTTAAAATTGTTTTAATTTGTAATTTATGTAATAAAAAGTATTAAATGTAATAATTTGTTAAGAGACAAATTTTCATTGGAAAAGAAAATGTAATTGAGTGTTTGTAAGGAAGTAAGACTAGGGTATGGCTTGTGTGTGTAGTAGGTTGTACTTATAAATAGTAAACAAGACAATTACTTTACTGGTAGTAAAGAAAATACGAGAAAAAGGCTATATCTATAATTTGTATAACCCGAAAAATTATAAAACTTATACTTTTTAAATCCTTATTAATTTTGGTTCTAAAGAGTATTCCGTAATATTTTTCGAATTTCTAGTTTCAGGCTCGCTTTTCAGTAATGGGCCTCGAGAAGGCCCGGAATAGAAAATTTTTTGAAATAAGAACTTTTTATGGTTTGAAATATACTTCAAAACAATATTCCACATTAAATTATTTTATAAAAGTTCTTTTAAATTGAAACTAAAGGAAAGCCGAATCTAGGGTTCCTAGGTTCTCTCACAAGGCTCATACTAATCTGGTTTAGGGTTTTGATTTCCGGTTTCCGAAGTTTACTTAGTTACTGAAAACCGGGGTTTACATAATCTTTACATTATCTTAAGGGCTTTTCCCTTATAAATCTCCAAACAATCATAAATCATCTTAGTCTTTCACACAAGGAAACAATACTAACACCAAAAGATATTAAAGGATATTTAGTCTAAGATCTTCAAAAGATTCCAGAAGCTCCCCAAAACATAATCCCACTCAAGTATATGAAGTCCTCGGGCATAAAGGTATTGGTGCTGTTACAACAAAAGTCTATCGGAGCAGGGCATAAGCATAAGCATAACTAGCTAGTGAGAATATTTCTAATCAATGTGCTTGTATAAATAATTTCAAACAAGTTATTAAACAAGCATATGAATGCATCAAGCAAGTGATCAAGCAATACATATGATATACCGGAAATCATATGTTTGAATGGATTTACCCCTCCATTCAAGGTTAGGTGTTTCAGACTCTTTAAAAACCATCTTTAAAATAACTTATGTAGTTTATTTCAAGCTCTTACTCGCCCATCTTGAAATAGTTCTTTTAGGCTCCTATTCGCCCATCTTGCAGTTTATGGCTCCTGCAAACCCGGCTACTATACTCTTGTCCCATCAAGTACAGTAGCTCATGAGATGAAACTAACTATGTGATACATGAATCAATTAATATTACTCATAATATTATTAGAGTAATTTAAAGGTGATCACAAAATTTGCACACACTCCAACATAATAATAGTAAACACAAGTTAATTAACAACGATTCATGTCTCGGTATGCTTAGCATTCTTTCAACCCATATTATCATACATAATTTATTTTCATCTTTTCCTACATCTAGTGCCTCTAGCTACAAGCACAACCAAGTACGAAAAAGATAGGAAATAAACTCACTCAGCCATGATGACACTTCTTTCTTATGGATGAGTTGATCGGTATTTCCACTAATCGAAATAATCCTCAGGGTATGAACACTCCTCCTCGGGATCACCTAATCAAGAAGAATACCCATTATGAGTATCTCTTGTTGATTCTATGGTACTTATCGAAAACTATACCATAAGATCGTTAAAATTCGTATAGAGGGTAATTCCAACTTAAAATGGCCATAACTTAGTCATTTTAACTCGGAATTATGCATATAATATACCGTTTTCTACCTACTCGAAAAGATCTATCCATTTCTAAGGTTATTTTTTGTAAAAAAAAGCCATTTGGGTTAGAAACTACTACAGTACAAAATAGTTATGAATTTATAGTTCACAAAATATTATTTTTCCAAACTTCACTTTACTCAAAAATCCTTAAGCAAAATATATGGATATATATATATAGTGGAAAAATTCTTTGAACATATATATACACTCATATTATACATGATTTTTTTTTGTAGTGTTGTCTCAATATTGATATTTCAGAAATAATTTATCTTTAAGAGTTTTAAAATATAAAACTTTGAAAATTTCTCCTTTTGGAATTGATAGAAGGAAAACTAAAATATACTTGGGTTGTTATGAGTAATAGTTTCATTTTCTCACTTTTCAAAAGTAAATTAATTCTCAAAAAATTGGTCCTTTAAGTTATTTACCAACTTTATTTCTAGTGATTGAAAAATAAGCTTTCCAAAATTTTCCTTAAGTTGTTGGTGTGGTCAAATATTTGGAGTTGTGTTAAATGTATGTTTCCGTCTTATTTTTATATCCTTTTTCTTCTTTAGAAAATAAGTGTACCTTCAAAACTTTACTTTCTTGGCAAATTTTATTTTTCTAAGTTGGTTTCCAAAATAGTGAGTTGATTTTACCTTGGTTTGAAAAACTTGTTTTATTCTTAATATTTGTCAAGTGGTAGAAGAATTCCTTTAGATAAGTTTATAAGAAAAGCTTTCTTAATAAAGAATTATTAACATTAGAACTTAGCAAAAATTTCATTTTAATTTTGAAAAGAGAATAACAATATAAAATATAAGTTTTGAAAAAACTTTCTTAGTATGTGATTTTCAAAATCTGTAGTGAGCCTATTTAAGTCTTATAAAAGATATGGCTGAGTTAAAATCTTAAGTTCAATGCTAAAAATTCTAACTTTGTGCAGTATTTAGTTTTGATTTATAAATAAAATGAGTTCCTTTTATTTGAAGAAATCTTGGGTACTAATACTTTAAAACTTATGATTAACTTATTTAAGCTTTTGAAGAATTTATTAAAAACAATACGTAGACTTTTTGTTGAAAAATCCTTTGTTAAGAAATCTAGTTCGCTTTTCCTTTGTTTAAGAAAGAACCCATTTTTATTTTTATTTAAGATAACAACATTCTAATCATGCTTGAATATGATTATGTAGAAATGTAAAAGTAAGAATCATACATAATAAGATAGAAAGAAATACTCATAAGCAAATAAGCGTAATAAAAATATGGTCAAGCATTGGGAACTTTAACTTCATTAAGGTATTCCAGTCATGTATTGGGAGCCTTAGCTTCATCAAGGTAACTCGGGACTAAGAATAGACTAGTCCCAAAAGAAAAGAAAAGAAAATTGTTTTGACTTGATATGGACAAGTCTAAGACTAGAAAGACTATTCTTAATAATTTGCATAAAACAAGTAAATAAATAAATTGTAAGGCATGAAAATAAATAAATAACAAGTGAGTTTATATGCTCTAAAGAAATATATATATACATAATATACATAATACTATATAGAAGTTAGATTAGAGCAAAAATAATAATAACAATAACAATAACAACAACAACATAATAACATAATGTAAAATAGGAACATGAACGAAACCAAAACATGAACATATTGTTACTTCTTTAACTCTTATGAGTCTAAGAAACATACACTAAGCTCATGCTAAGTTGTATAAACATGATAAAGAATATAGGAGGGATTTTTATCTATGGTTTAATGGAGAATTTGAAAAGAGATGAATGGGTTGTGTGTTTGTTATTTTCTTGAAAGGTAGTAGATGGTAGAGAGTGTTTTTGAAGAAAATTGTTGGAGAGAGGTTTTGAGAGAGAATTTTGGTAGAGTTTTATTATATAAAATGAATGTGTGAAAGAATGAAAGAGGAAGAGGGTATTTATAGAATTTTTAGAGTGAATTTTTTCTGTAATAAAATAAATTAAAAAAGAAATAATATAGAGAAGAGAGAGAGATGGCCGGCTGTTTTTAGAGGGAGGAGAGAGAGAATATTTTGTTTGTTTTGTAATTTTTGTAAAGAAAAGAAATAATGTGTAAGATTTGATGTGAATAAAGTTGTATTGGAAATGTAAAAAGTAAGAAAATAGATATGTAGGTAGTAAGAAGTAGGTGTAAGAAAAAGTAGAGATAGTGAAATAGTAATGAATAGTAGGAATAGTACTATGAATAGTAAACTAGACAAATAAAATACGGTAGTAATAAAAATAGTGTAAACGAGCTATATATGATATTTTTAGTTACAAAAAAATTCTAAAACTGATATTTTTGAAATCCTTATTTAATTACGAGTCTTTTAGTGTTATTGGAATATTTTTATTATTCTGAGCTCGGGACATGCTTTTCAAGAACTGATCCCGTTTGAGTCCGAAGGACACTCGAAATTCACGAATCTAATATTTTTATTTACCCTATATTATTACGAACTATTATAAGCCATTAACTCAATTTTGTTTTCTAGGGTTTGAGAATGGGGGATTGCCAGAGTTGAAATTGTTTGATTGTCTTGATCTTTGTTGACTTTTGAAACTCCGATTTGATTAAGGTTATGGTTTAATCCAACTTTACCCTAGAAATTGAGGGCTTTACCTCAGGGATCGGCTAGATGGTCATTCTCATGTTCGGATTTTGTGTCGAATGATTAATGAATTCTATTATGAAATCCCGTTATCGAAATTGTTTAAGGTTCAATTTTAACTTAGATCAGTTTTCAGGGTTTCAATTTGGTATTCCAAAACCATTTTCAAAAAATTTGAGGGTTTACAAACATGACCATGGTGTGTGTTTTCTAAACTCATTATGTGTTGTGGAAGCAACACTATGTTCATGTTTGTTCTTGTTCATCCACAAAATCTCATTTTGTTGTTATGTTATTTTATTGTTATTATATTGTTACATTGTTATTATTGCTCTAATCTAACTTTTATATATTATTAAATATATTTATGTATATATTTCTTAGAGCATATAAGCTTACTAACATAACTTTTTATTTATTTATGCCTTGCAATTTATTTATTTCATGTAATTTTATTAAGAATAGTCTTTCTAGTTTTAGACTTGTCTTTATCAAGTCAAAATAATTTTCTTTTCCTTTCTCTTTTCTTTTCTTTTCTTTTCTTTTATGGACTTGTCCATAATCTAAGTTTGGGGAGCTTTGATATCAAATCTAAGACTTCATGATTTTCTTGTTTTATTTTCTTGCTTTTCTTTTTAGGATTAATCTATCTCTAGTTCAAAAGCCTTGATGAAAGCTAAGATTTCCAATACTTGACTTTATTTACATGTTCTTTTTTTAATTTTCTACATCCCTTATTTTCCATATAAATTATTATTCTTTTGTTAGGTAATATAGTCATATGCTCATGATCGTGCATAATCACTATGTTGTTGTCTATATAAAAGAGTTCTTTTTTTTTTTTATTAAAAGCTTAAAACTAAAAGCCTTACAAAAATATTTTTTGGCACTTAAGAAAAGTTTCCATTTAAAACTTAGGATTATAATTAAATAATATCTTTTCAAAAATTTAAATAAGTTCATCATAAACTTTAAGAGGTAATGTTATGTAAAGCTTTTTCAAAACATAGTTATGAAGTTTTTTTACTCTCGTTTTCAAAAGAAAATAAATTTATCATTAGATGTTAAGGTTGATAATTCTTTATTATCTACAAGTTTTTCTTAAAAACTTATCTAAAAGAACTCATACTGACACTTTAACAAATACTAAGAACTAGACAAATTTCTAAATTAAGTTAAAATCAACTCACTAGTTAAGAAAAACACTTAGAAAACAATATCGTTAAACAACCTATACTAACAAGTTTTCAAAAAATAAAAGCTTATTTTTATAAAGTCTATGAAGTAGGAATGGTAGTTAAAATATAAAAAATGCTCATATGAAATGCACTAAAAATCTTAGTTTTCATTTCAACAATTTATAAAGGGAACTTGAGAGTTCCAACCTTTAAAAAGAAGATTGTTTTATGAAAAACCATAGTTGAAGAACAACACTTGGATCATGCATGTAATGTGAGTAAGGATTTTTCAACTATCTAAATTACTATGTATTTGCTATGGGATTTTTAGTTAAAGAAAAGTTTGGAAAAATATATTTTTAAGGGCTGGAATTTTCATGTCAAGTCTGTACCATACCAATTTGAAACCCAAATGGCTTCTTATGATAAAAAGAACCCTAGAAATATATAGATATTTTCGATTAGGTGGAAAACGATATATAATATGCAAAATTCCGAGTTAAAATGAGCAAGTTATGACCATTTTAAGTTGGAATTTCTTGCCACCCGAAGTTTGAAGAAAATGATAAAATAGAATTTGATAGTTTAAGTAGATCTTGAATGAAATACTCATCTCGGGTATCTCTTTGCCAAGGATTACTTCAATTGATAGAGATTGCCATGGTCGAGTGAGTGTTCTTTTACATTTTATGTATTCACGCATGTGCTTGTAGAATAGAGCACTAGATGTTAGGAAAAGATAAAAATTGATATGTATGCGGGTTATCATAAGAACTATGTATTTAACTCGTTATGTGTGATCAATAAACAATAAGTATATCAGAGCTCGATTGGTTGATTAATATAAATTGCCTCTATGTATATTGCTATGTGTGCAAATATTGATTGATCGCCTTAAATGAATTAATGTCAGATTGAAAATTACTTAAAACTAAATTGCTCATGCATATCACTTAGAATATCATCTTTGCATTTTGCTACTACTCCTTAGAGTAGGACCGGAAATGTAAGCTGCTTAGCTATATATTGACGAATTAGGACGTTCGGAGAATACGACCTCATGGTGTAACCGAGCTAGACTAATTACTTAGGGTAAGGAAAGTCTAGGGACTAGTAGTACGATTGATTAGAATCCCAAAACGCGCATAAATTTTAAGGAGATCGATTATGACCCATTCAAAGCATTCCCTAATCTAGAATGGAGGGTAAATCTATTCTATATACAAAACCAGATAGTTGTATGTATTGTTTGATCATATGGTTGTTGCATTTCATATGCTTGCTAAATGGACTTGTTTAATTGCTTTGTTATGAGTACTTTTGCATAAGGATTATCTCACTAAGCTAGTTATGCTTACTCCCCAATAGAGTTTTGATGTTGCAGGATCAATGTTTTTATACCCAAGACCACCCCGTCCGGCCGAGTAGAACTTATGCTTTTGGGAAGCATTTGGTGAAATTCTATTTAAAGACTTTAGATTAGATTTCCTTTAAAATCTTCCGGTTTTGGTTATTTGTCTTAGTCAGAATATGATATTTTGGAGTTTTATCAAGGGGATGCCCTATAGAAGTTCTAAAACCTTACATTTTGATGAATTATAATTGCATTGCCTTGAATGTTCTATTGCCATTATCTTAAAGTGCATAACTCCACCGGCCTCCCTTTGTTATGAATGTACGCCTTGTACTAATATGAAAGCTTCCGAGTGACTAAGGTAGTCATTCTCATTTTTTAAATATTGTGTACGACAAGCTGTCACGTTTAGGATATTCATTAGAACATGACAGTAAATCTTCATTAGTTTGGATTTCGATCATCTAAACTGTTCATTACATATGATTGAGTGTGGCATTGCATACGATTTTAATTAAAACTTATTTGGCATTTGTTTAAAGTGTTGTTTGATCATGTTATCTCACTAAGCTATGGTGTTGTCACACCTCAAATGGTACCCTAAACATAACAGTCCGCTGCATGCTAAACGAGACTTAAGAATCACTACCACAGTCATTCAAAAGTCTTGTATTAGTATGCAGGGTGTTCCCTTACGCCAATAGAATACATAAACAATTGGAGATAGATAGTTCAACCTGATTGGATAAGCATAAAAACATAAACCACAGGTATCTCAAGATCAGTTACAAAGCATTAGGGCATTCCCCTACTACATAAGAGTCTAGGTATTATCTTTTAGGTAAAGCCCTGATCGTTTTATGGTTCACTACTAAAGACTATACAAAACTAATCATAAACTTCTAAGGAGACAACTCTTAGTTTTGCATTACCTGATTTGGCCAAGTCTGAGGACACAACCATATGTACAGGAACTGCATTAGAAAGAAACTGTGGGGGTATAAGCTACGCTAGCTTAGTGAGATTCACTTCCAAAAATTAAATACTCAACAAACAGTATATACTAGGAAAGTTATATTAACGACCATATGAATTCACAAGCACGTGATCATACAATACATAAGACTTTCCGAGGTCTTATGTTGAATGGATTTAACGCCCCCATTCGGGGTTTAAGTGTTTGAATCCCATACGACCATAGATTTCAATTTTTCTCATTTATATTGTGGTTGATATAGGTGCCCACCCGGCACCCACACACAATTTTTGTAGTTGATACAAGTGCCTACAATACTATCAATTCAATTCCAACATTATGCCAATATTCGAGTTTACAGGCCTCGTTGCCCAACTATTATGCTTTCTTCCCACAAAGGTATAATAACTTATGCAATGTGACTCAACATATGGTATGCATGTCGATTTGATTATAAGATCATGGCATATTAATTAACGATTTACGGGTGATCACAGATATTGCAGACACTTCAATTCTATACTAAATCATACAATATTTACAACAATTCCATTTCGATATTCTTATCATTGATTCAATCAATTTGAATTCACATGCACATTCCAATTTTATCTTGCCCTAAAGCTAATGTCACTATCATTACAGGCGCAATCATAAGCATATAATTTATATATAGTGAACTCACTCGGCCATGGTCTCCAGTCTCTAATGGTAGTGATCCAGAAATACGAATTTCCCCCGATTCCAAAATCACCTAAATAAAAGAAATGCTCCTATGAGTATTTCATACCATAACTAATTCCGACTTTTCAAATAAAACTCTTTGAGTTTGTAATTTCCGTGATAATTGGAAATTCTAACTTAAAATGGCCATAACTTCGTCATTTTAACTCGGAATTTCGCAAATAAGCTATCAATTTCTATCTACTTCAAAAGATCTATCTATTTATGATGTTATTACTAAGTTTTGAAAACGTTAATGTCTCGGAATGTTCGAATGAGATCTGATCAGTAACTAGAATTTAAAATTCCGAAATTGTTTTGTGAAAATTGCATTACTTCTATCAAGTATACTATATGTTGCAATATCTACAAGTTATGATCATGAATTACATGATATGACCTATTTACATGTAGATCCTTAATGATGTTTTATTAAAAAGAATTGTTTGGAAGACTTTTACTTTGCAATAATTTCAAGAATACTTGATTAAGAAAACTAGCTTCATCTCTTTGAAAATCATCAAAATCTTTACTAAGGTAAGGCCTTGATGATCTATATACCTATTACCTTCATTATCTTAATAAGATTCCTCATTTAAAGGTTGGAAAATAGGTTTTTAAATGTGAGTTTGGCCTAGTGACGAATTTTGCACAATTTTTGGAAATGAAAATATTGTATGATCTTAGTTGGAAAAATTTTCCTTTGTTTTAAGTTTTTAGTTTGATAAAACACATTTACTCTTATAAAAATCAATTCTTTATTACATCTATTCCCTAGGGCTTCTATTTTTTCATTAAAACACTCATTTTGACATTTGGAAATAGGTGTTTAAATGGTGATCATTTTTAGATCCGAATTTTGGGAAATTGTTTTCGAGATTATTTCTTGTGAAAAACTCATTTAATCTTTCTAAAATTAAGTCCTAATCAAATCTACTTCTTTCATTTCTTTAATAAAACTCTTGTTTTAGGGTTGGAAAATAGGTGTTTTCTTGGCATTTCACCTTAGTTACGAATTTCAACATTTTTGTTGGTGTTGAAACATAGATCTAACTTAACTTTTATAACCCTCTTCTTGTTTTGAAAATTTCTCTTAATAAAACTAAGTTTATGTCACTTCTCTAAATATGGGGCTTAGTAGGATTTATTTAAAGCCATCATATCACGTGTGTATCCGTAACAATAGCTGTCATGTAAGTCAGAGTGTACAAAACTCTATTATTTTATCAATATTTATCATATGAATAATATATTATATTACTGGATTTCAACTATGGAATCTAATTCTCCAATTTCGACCAAGATCGCAGAGAATCGGTATCCCCTACTAAATGGTGAAAGTGGGTTTCAAATTACAGCATACAAAATTCAAAATTTATCTAATTTACATTCTAAGTTTCCATATCCTATATCTCTATTTTCAATAGAGTTCGTTGGAGATGCTCTCTTCACACATTCCTAGCCCAATCCCAACTAGTATCAGTCCTGCACAAAAACTGTTGGGGGGATGAACAAGCCACGGGCTCAGTGAGATAACCTGACTAGACCACACATCAAACAATAACAAACAAGTATAATTACCAGTGATATGCAATGCAACGATCAATCATATGTACATTACAAGCTTGGATGATCTAGAATCCAAAGCAGGATGAAGATTTACGCCCTCTCATCGGGATTAAAGGAACTCGATACTATGGCCCACTTACCCAGGAGAAACTAAGTATACAGGAATGCCACGATCCTCATTGTAGCTATCTCTTTACACTTTAGGCACTCAATTCCTGTTTTAAGCCTTAGAAACTCCACTAAGTGTTAGTCATTTCATAGTGATACCATGGGCGCTGTCCTTCATTTTCAGTTAGTTCCCATGGAATCGACGGAACAAAGGTAATCTTGCGTAGAACTAATAGCTTCTTGCCTAGAAAAACCAAGCATTACCAGATAACCGAAACACTAATACGTAGTATGCTACCACATCTCCAAATACAGTGTATGCAAATCATGTAATGCATGTCTGTTTCATTTAGTACCAACAGTTGTTAATCCAGTTTAAGGCGATCATACGATTTACAGACAATCATCAACATGTATCATACAACATTGATCATACAATAGTATTATCTCTTATATTATGGCACTTTTTCATTCAATCATACACCACTCATCATGCATTATTCCCAATCCCACATGTATATCAATTGAATATATATATATATATATAATTCCAATGTAACTATATTACAAGCACAAACAATGTGACAAAGTCAAGTAACTCACCTGTGGTCCTTGCTAAACTGTTGTATAAGCTATCGGAAGTCCGGAAATTGATTTATTTTCCTATGAAAGGAAATAACAGAGATTCATTATGGGACTATTTCTGTAAGAGAAGTCTTCCTATAATTAAAGGTGTTGATCTCTATCATCGGATATTAGACTAAGTCCGTTATATTAATTATTGTATCGTTAAATAATTTAATTGAATCCTTATAGGTGCCTAATTATTTCGTACCGGTATTTGATACAGTTTTTATTAAGGTTTTAATCTCTATAATAAAGAATATTTATCTGTTATTTGTTTTCATTTTGCTTCTCTCGATTTTTATTGCTATCTCGTCTTTTCCTAAAGTCCTACTACTTTTAGTAGAAAAAAATTTATTTATTAATTCTTTGCCCGTCAACCTTATTTGTCTCTCAAATTGGTATTTTCATTTATTTAAAGGTATATTCTAGTACCTATACCTTTCAAAAATTATTTTAATAAAATTGTATGTATATGGAGAATAGATATATCAAATTTTTATTATACTTCAATTTTAATTTTATTGCAAAACGAGTTAAGCTTAATAATAATATGATATTATCAGTAATATTAGTATTGAAAAATTAATATCAATATTAGTAATAAATACAAGTATAATAACAACAACAATTTTCATACTATTAGTAAATAATAATATTAGTGATAAAAATGATAATAGAATTGATGATAGTATAAATATAGTGACATTAACGTAAATAATAACAATTTTGATAATTCTAATGATCCTTGATGAAAATATCAATAATACGGAATACTATAAACAGTAGTAATAATAATGGTAATAATCAAACTATATTAATAGAAACAGCAGTTATCTTAATATTGGTTTATTAAGATTGAAAACTGATTGAATTTCTATTTGCGATTTCTTATTCGTTTTAAATCCGATTTCGTTGTATAAATAGTCGATTTGATAGTACTCTTCGAGTACTTCCTATTGGTAGAATTATTTTCAAGAAAAGAGACTTGTACAATTTTCAAATTTATGAAACACATGCATAGGTTTCAAGTGAATCCTAATAACTGTAGTCAAACTCGTTTTGATGATATCTAACTCATTTCTAGTCCATTTTTTACGAATAAATAGTCGTTTTTATAGCATTTTCCGAGTACAATCCATTGATAAGGTTGTTTTTATTAAACAAGGTCATTAAGGAGGCGAAAAATATAAAGACATTCCGTGCTGTTTGTACTAGTCTGGCAGCAGTGATTCTGTTTTTATTTTTGCAATATCTAATTCGTTTCTTATCCGTTTTTAACAAATAAACAGTCGATTTCATAGGATTTTTGTTTCTTTCCATTGGTGGGGTCGTTTTTGGTTTATAATAAACAAATCAATACAGTTTATTCAATCTTCCTAGGGATATCCATGAGTAATCTAAAGTTCAACTTAATTTGTTGTAATTTAAGTGCGGTTTTGGTTTTTCCTTTCTAAGACTTGAATTTCTACACTTAAAAATCTTCAAGTTGATGTATTTATATACTAAATAGTCTAACTAACATAAATACTATTAGAATCTAATCGTGATAAATTTATAAGATAAATTCTTATAAATCAATATAACGAATATTCGAACTTAATGTAATTCTTACCTTGATTCGATCATAGATGGGGTTTAGCTCCTCCTTCTTGATAAAATAATGATCTAAAGAGGGTAGTAAGAAAATGAGTAACTAAGGAAAAATTAATCTAGCTAAACCAACATATATATCTATTTTATTTTCTTACCTTGTTGAGCCTAGATTCCAATTTGAATCTATGGTAAACCAAGACTATCTAGCTTGGTCTTTGATGTTGTTTGGGTTAGTTAAAGTGGGGTTTTGATTGTGGTTGATGAGTATTGATGTTTAGATAATGCTATAGGATATAAACAAGGGATACACTTTATTTTTGGAGTATTTAACAAGGTTGATCAAGTGAGCATGGAAGGTGGATATATGAAATTCGTGGTGGCTGTTTGGGGCAAAATTTTGAATTGTGTTTGGGGAGATTTTGAGTTGGTTTTGTAGCCAACTTAAGCCTATATATGTATACTAATGTTAGGCTAAGATTTAGGTACATGAGAGGCTGTTTTGGACTTAGAAAAATACAAATTCCAGCTGTTGTTCTCAGGTGGAAATTTGATACGAATTTGAAGATAATTTTTGGTTGAATTTGTATGAAATTTGTAGCTAATTTCAAGGGGCATTAATTGTATTTGTTTATTAGTTAATTAAGGCCATTTATGAGTGTAAATTAGGGGTTCAAGTTGTACAAAAATGGGATAACAAATCGAAGGTTGAATATCGAAATTTCTACTGCAGTTTTTGTTGACATTTTCCATCTTGGTTTACATGGTTTTGTGATTAGATTTTCTTTCTTGTTTTCTAGCCAATGGTTGGTGTTTGAGGTGTACATTTAGAGGCCTACTATTGGTGTTCATTTGGACAAAATTTTCAACTCAATCTAAGCCTATATTTTTGTCAAAAACCGAGTTGGAATGTATGTGGGAATGTTGCTGTTCTGTTTTGAATTCTCCTCTACTGTAGCTGCTAGTTTGGAATTTTCAAGACAGATTTAAAGTTGTTTTAGTTGCCTATTTGAGCTGAATTTCTTGGTATTTAATGTTGATTACATGTGGTTTATTTTGGTTGGAGTTCATGTACTTTTCATGTTGAATATTAGTATTAGATTTGTGGCAAAAGTTTTGGACGTAGTTGGGTCTGCTGCAGCTGAGAAGTCCACTGCTGCTGCTGCACATAAAAAAAATTTCATATCCAGTCCTCTGTTTGTGAAGCTGTTGCGTGCATGACGTCCAGCAGCTTGCCCGTGGATGCTACAACGTGACTTCCTTATGCTGCGCGTGAAGGAGAAATGGCTGCCTCCATGATATTCATATGTTGTGCGTGGGGAAATGAACTGCAGCTGTCTTCTGCTTCTTTAGCGTCCGTGCTTCCATGTGCAAAGGAAATTCTATGCGTGAGTCAACTTCTGTTCTGGCGCATGAAAATTTTTTGTGGCCTCCTGTGCATGACTCAACTCTGCTCTGTGCGTGGAACTTTGCAACCCGTGCTAATTTTGCTCCATGTTCTTGTTCCACGTGATTTGCTTTGCTTCGTTGGTTTCCATTTTTTTTTTTTAATTATGATTTGTTTATTATTTGCTACATAAAATTATTAGCTAAAATATGTTAGAAAATATTAATTTATAAACGTATATTTATAACCATTATGTATACGTTTCATAAAATTATCTAAGTTACTATAAAAATTCTAGATTATTTATATATTCATATTTTTTTAATTTAAGGTTTACACAATTAATTATTTTTAGTATTTTAACTTACGCGATTAAATTTTCAAATCATATAAATAATATTAAGAACTATGTCTTAATGAGTTTAGAATTCGCTAACAAGTATAACAACAGGTTTGAAATTTTTTTTTATTTTTAGATCTAGACTTGTAATTATTGATTGGTATTAGTATCTATTATGTATTTATAGTCCTAGTAATTCATCTTTAGATTATTGTTTTATACCGATAAGTTTTGTTAATAAACTATATCTTATCGGTTTTGAAAATTGGAGCTACTTCTAACTATATCTTGAATTATCAGTTTAAGATACGAAATCTCATTTTTAGTATCTACTAAGGTCAAAGGAATTTTTATTCGGATTTTTCAAACTAGGAATGAGTTTATTACAACTCATAGATCTATTCTAAGATTTTTGTTGAATCATATATTTGATACTAGTTTCACATTTACTAATTTGTTCATTTTCTAGTTATGAAAATTATTAAAGGTTACTTTGGCAATACAGGATTATAATTTCCAAAAGCTTAAAACCTTTTTAATTAGAATATTAGTATAATTTAAATATTCATTTAAGATCTAGATTCTTAGATATTGATCTATTTTACGAAATATTATGTTTTACTGTATAGGATCTATTTATACTAATTTGTTGTTAGCAACATATTTTTATCTAGGGCTATTCAATATTGTTGATAAATTAATAATAGTTTGAACACTATTATTTTCATTATTTAATAAGCATAGGATTTATTTTCTATGTATTGAACTTAAGGAAAAAAGGATTTAGGAATTTATATTAACGATAGGTTTATCGTCATTTTATAAATTATTTGAGATCATGGAAATTACACTTTATATTTCGAAATTTTTTATTGGTAACGATTCTAATCTTTCTAACTATAATAAAATTTATTCATACTTTGATATTTTTAAATCGAGAAAAATTTGGAGTGATTTTTACTACTTGTTCAATATGATTCTATATAATTCTATATTACAATTTTAGTAATTGTTAAAATTAGATTACATAAAATTAGGGGGATTATAGCTTATCTTATAAAAATCACTCCTTTATGATACCTATCACCTATGTCCTTTATTTTATATGTAAGACCTTCATTTTGAAGTTGGAAAACAGGTTTTCTAAATGGTTCTTTCTCAAGATCCGAATTTTAAAAATCACTTTTTGATAGACACAAAATGGATCTTGAGTTTTGATCAACACCTTCCTAAAAAATATCATGTAGCAAGTCTTTCATGCATGTAAAACAAGTAGCTATGTCATTTTAACTACTCTAAACAAGTAGAACTACTATACTACTCATGCTATGAATGTAAATGCATCATGAACAATATGTAGATGAGAGTAATAATGAAAATATATGCACAAAATTTCTATAAGAACAATATATAACAATAATATATCAAAACACTAGTATATCAACTTTAATAGCAAGATTTATATATTGTGATGACAAAAATATCATGTTTTAGTGTTTCCACATCCCTAGCATAAAGCTCATGGGGATTTTTGGTGGAACCACGCATGTATAACCTTGTCATTACATGTTTCTATAGTGGTATGGTCAAGATCTATTACCTATTTAGTGTTTTGGAGAAGGAAACTTAAAGAAAAAGAAAAGTTGTGTGCAAAGAGGAGTAGAGAGGGAGAGAAAAAGAGACTTCTAAAAGTTGTTTTGTGAGAAATGAAGAAAGTAAAAAGTGAAAGGTGAAATAGATATTGTATAGGAAAATAATTTAAGGTTTTGTGTGATTATTTAATAGAAGAAAAACAAAACAAATTGTGGCCTCTCTGTGTGTGTGTGGGGGTATTGGGGGGGTGGGGGTTTCACGCCTGTTCTAAGAGAGGGAGAGGGAGAGAGTGTGTTGAATTTGATTTGTGTAATAAACTTCAAACTTAATAAGTAGTTTGAGTACAAAATATATATTGGAAAGGTAAATTTGTAAAGAAGTTATGTAAAATTATAAGAATAGACTGTAAGGATGTAAGAATAGGGTATGGGTGATTGTACTTGATGAATGGTGTGAAAGAAGGCAAAAAGTTGATTAGACAATTAAATTACCGATAGTAATGAAAATATGATAAAAATGTTATAACTGTAACTTTTATAACCTAAAAAATTATGTAACTGATATATTTAGAAATATTATGAAATTACGAATCTAATGGTACTAATATCATATTTTTAATATCCTAAGTGTCAAGACACGCTTTTCAAGATTTGTATCAGATCGGGCTCAGAATAGGTCGAAAATCCACTCATCTGATATTGTTAGGCATCCTAATATTAATATGAGCCAATCTACACTTCCCACTCATATTTTAGCTTCTTGGTTTAAGAATACGGGATTGCCGAATCTAAACTGCTAGGGTTTCCTGAGGTTTTGTTGTCTTAGGATTTTTTATTGACTTTCTGATTTAGGGTTTTATGGGAGCTAACTCGTTGCTATTCTTCCAGGGTTTCATTCTTGGCATTGCCGGACATAGGGTTTCCAGGTCCGATTGGTCCAGAGGTATTCTTTTAGGGTTTCAGTTTCCGATTTTTAAGTTTTATGAAATCGAACTCAGGTTTGCTAAGAAAACGAGGGTTTACAGGTGTGCTTATGCTCTTACAAACTTTATGTGCCTTAGGGGATCTCTAAAGTGGATCCAAGCTTAAAGCGAGGAGAGGTAGTAGCATTTGAGGGGAAATCCAGGGCTTGAGTGAGAGTTGGAGATAATTCTTTTGTGTAGAATACCTTATGTTTGCTCCTTGTTAGTTTATAATGTTTGTTGGGAGCTATCCTAAGATGTATTTAAAGAGACATGTTGTAAAGAATTTATATGTATGCGAAATTTCTCATCTTGACAACCTCACGATCCTATTTTAAATATCCACGCCACAGAGTTTCCTAATAGTATGATGCCTGGTAGTTTTCTTGAAGAGCCTTGGTTGGTTATATATCCTTTATGATTTGCTAAGTTGCCACAAAGGGGCATCAATGCTACTAGAGTGCCTTTATGGGAGTGTGACAGAAGGGATTAATGACATTAAACACGTCGTATCCTCTATCATCAGGTCATGTCTGTAATAACCCAAATTCATACAATTTAGAAATAATAATCATTAAGAAAATAAATTTAAATAAATTAATGGTTTTTTAAAAGTTTGAATTGTTACTTTTTTAAAGAAAAGTTATGAAAAACATTTCCAATTTCTTGTGATTTGAGAATATTGAAATTTAAATAAATTAATGGTTGTTTAAAAATTTGAATTGTTACTTTTTTAAAGATAAAATTCTGTAAAAATAACAAGGATGGAATTAAAAATATATATATATATATATTCAAATAAATGAAAATGAGATTCAAGTAAGTAATAATAATAACCAAAGTTATAAAATAAAATATTATGGATAATTAAAGAAATGAATGATGAGCAAATAAATAATTATAAAAGAATGGTGCTAAATCTACATAATTTAAATCTTAAGATGTTTTGTGAAAATAAAAATAATATAAGAAACCCCAAATCAACATGATAAGAAAGAATAACACAATAAGAAATATCAAACAAATTGGATAATGAATACAGAAATATGATATATTAACCCAATAAATAATGGATTATCAAATAATTTAAAATTAAAATGGGAAGTGAAAACAATATCAAATCTAAATCTAAATTAATTGGAATAAAACAATGAAAGAGTGAGTGAAAGAATAAAATCCTAAAATAATTGAAGCTTTCGATTATGAAAACTAAAGCCAATATAATGTCAACTACCAATGGATAATTAATCCTAAAGTTTCTTAGAGTGTAATTTAATAATTGAGTTTAAATAGTTTAATTAAAATAAGTCATTTGAATTATAGGTTATAAATGGATAGATTAATATAATAAATTAGTAAACAGACTTATTTGAAATTGAGATTTCAAATACTCATTTTCAACCTTCTATCTATTTCAATTATCAATTCCATGAACCAAATTTCTTAAATCTCTTTTAGTTAACAAATTTGAACTCTGTTTCTTTCAAATTATTTACTCACTTTGATTATTTTTCCATCAAGCCAAATTTAACTATTTATCAACCAATTTTAATTTGACTATCCATTTCTCTTGATCTACAAATAAGTTAAAATTTTCTTGAACTCGATATTTAGATTTCTAAAATATTCAAATGTAGTCTCTATAATCTAAATTCTATATTTTTAATTTTCATGAATTTTGAGATTATCTACTTATTTAAAAAAATCAGTCTCTAAGTCCAAACTCAACTAAATATCAAGTTTTACAAAATTGAATTTCTAAACTTGATTTGTAAGTTAAGTTATTTACTTATTTATATTCTAAAATCTTCTTCTAATTGTTTTTAATGCTCTAGATAATAATCTGACAAGTTTAAATGAAGGTCCTTAATCCTAAATATCCTTAATTAGCTTTATTCTTATCCCATTTAATCTCTCTCTTATTTGCTACCATAATTTCTTTCTTTCTTTCTCTCCTTCTTTACGTTTCTTTTTCTTCCTTTTCTTCTTCCTTCCTTCTCTCTCAATTCCATCGTCAAATCTCAATTTTAAGAAGACAATAAGAAGATTAAAGCTAGGAAGAAAGTTAGGAAGTGAGGAATATGCTTGAGGAAGCTTCATCAACCAAGTAGTAGTAGTAGTCATGAAGAAAAGATAGTTGAGATATCTTAAACATGTAAGTATGATGTTGTTTCTTGTTTTAATTTGTTATGAATGCATATATATGATGATTTAATGTGTTAGAGTAAAGCTTAAGAAGAAATTTGTAAACTTTTGACATATGAGTGTATGCCAAAACTTAAGCTTGTTTAGGCATGAATGGACCAAAGGAGTTAATGAAATGATTTGATGAAATAGAAGTAGAAATGTGTATAGAAGTGTTTTAGCTTGTGTTGCTAAGTTGAGATGGTGTTGTGGATGTGTTTGATGGATAAAACAAGTAGACAAGTAGCTAAAATGAAGTAAAAATGGAGTAAAGGAAAACAGAGGACGTGATCTGGGCCCATGCAGGCATAGCAAATGGAGTGGTAGCCACTGTCCTCTTACTAAACCCATAAGGGTGTGGTGGCCACCATCACCCTTGATGCGCCCCATATGGAACCAGGGGTTATCTTGTCTCCTTTTCCCTGTCGACTTAACTTAAACTGATCATAACTCTCTCATCCGAACTCGGATTGAGGTGATTCAAAATGTTATGAAAATTTTAAAAAGAGACTACAATTTTCATGTTTTAAGTTTTTTGCAAAATCTAAAAGTATCATGGCTTAAATTTTGATTTATTCTAGCTACTACATTTTCCAAACAAGTTAAAACTTACTTTACTAGTTAAGTATATATAGTTAGATATAAAATGAATCTTTTTGAGCTAAAATGAAATGGATAAATAATAGTTGATGTGTTGTGATTACTAAATGATATAATTAAGCATGAGTTAAGTGTTTTTACAAATTTAATGAATAATTGGATTAAATATAGAGAGTAGACATAAAATGAGCTTAGCTAACAAACTTAAGTTCTATTTGACTAAATAGACTTGAATAAGTTAAAATGAATTAGATTGATGTTTGCTTTTGTTATATGTTCTCTTCAATAGTCTCTAGCCAACTTTCTTTTCCTGTTTGGATTTCATATGAAGGATGATGATGATTTGGTGCTGATGATAATGTTGTTGATGATTGAATGATTGATGGGGATAGTGCTTTGATCTTCCTAGAGAATTGTTAAGACCTAGCTTGGATGCTAGATGGGTAACAACAATCTCTTCACTTTGCTTGTGCTTGTAATCTAGTTGTTAAGATGAATTATACTTAATAATTACGGGCCTAAACTTGATAAATTGGTTATTGATTTTATAGAAATCACACTGAAATGGTACTTAAGTGTATTTAAATGTCTTATTTCAGGATTCGACGAGTTATGAAGCAATTAAAGGCGATTATGACAAGATTTGAGCAAAGCTTGAATTATAGAATGGAGTTGAAGTCCTCAATAGTCAGATAACTCAACGGAATGGAAATCAAAGATCAACACGACGAGTTTAGGGGATGAAAACATCAAATTACATCATCTTGAAGTGAGCTGGCGGTGCAAAAATCTGAGCAGCCAGCCTAGATGGTTCTGGACGTAAGAAGGAAAGTGCGCCGGCCACCTGTGGATGTGAGCCGCCGGCGCACTTGCCGGCACACATGGGGTATTGCTCAAATAAATGTTGAGCCGCCATCCAACTTCAGAGATCACGCCAGCCCACTTCTTGTGCGAAATTCCCTCTTAGTATTTGTCTATAAATGAACTATTAGGGTTGGGTTAGTGCATCAATTATTCCATATTCAATTAGAAGTTTAGAGAGATTCTTTTGAAGGATGAGGAGCTAAACATCCCATCTAGCTAAGGGGAATTGTTGCAACTTCAATTCATTAAAGATTGTGAGATCTAACTGCTTTATTTATTGTGTTCTTTTCTTGAATATTCATATGCTTTCTACAATAATTGTTATTATTGATTTGTTAAATTGATATGAACCTAGATCTATTCTTTCAATTAGCAAGCAATATATTGTCAATTAGATAATTGGATCCGTAATTGTTCAATTGTTCTAGTGATTAGTGACAAGATAACATAGTTGATTATATATATATGATTGATTGTGTTATGGAAGCATATGATCGGATTTAAATAGATTAAGCTATTGATTTATTGATCTGAATTGATAGTCTCTTATTCTTATTGCTTTTATCAAATTAAACCCTAAGAGCTTGTTTAGGATTATTTGGTTAAAAGAGGAATAACTAAAGAGCCTATTTTAGTTTTGATTATGTATGGAAAGATAGGTTATTAGAACTTGTTGATAACCATAATCAATTTATTTAGGTGAAGAACTATGATCCATGCATCAATGATCAATCTTATGAATTGAATTGTTAGGTTACCCTTAGTTAGAAAACCCTAATCTTGATTACCCCAATTGATTTGTCTTTGTTTGTCTTAAATAGATTATTCATTGCTATTAAATTTCATAAACTCCCCCCAATTCTTTCTCTTTACTTGATCTTTGAATAGAAACAATATAACCAATCTCTGTGGACACGACCCTATTCATCACTATATACAAATTATTTGTAATTTGAGAGTAGGCTATATTTGTTTGTTGGATTCGACACCCACCACTAGTTGTATTGAAAATAATATAAATCTAATTGATTATGCATGGGGTTCGGGAATCCGTTAAACCATAAGTGAAAATAATTTTGTGGTATTAATTGTGATTTGTATAATGTTGATTGCCTAAAAAAGTTATGGACATTAACTAATAAGACATAAATCTTATTCGACCTTAAATGAATTGGTCATGCATTACATTGCATTGCATTACATTGCATTTGCATTGGTAGGGGTTCACATCACGTATTAATATTTCGATTCTATAGTAGTGCTTGATTGGGACCAGTGGGTCTACATGGAGGCTACTAGTAGGGTTGTCAGCTTCACGGGAACTAAGCAGGCACCGAAGGACATCGCCCGTGTTGGAGTCGACTTTAGGAATTAATACTTAGGGAGGTTCTGTCGTTTTAAAGGAAGTAGAGGGTTGATTGGCAAAGTAAATGTTTTAATCTATACTCAAAATTATTTTAAAAGAAAGTCCTCCCTCTTTAGTCCTGTCTAAGGAGTAGATAGAGGCTATGTTTCAATAAAATGAGTTTCAAAGAAAATCCTCCCTCCTTAGCTAAGTTTAAGGAGAAGTTAAAGAGGTTATTTTTCGATAAAAAGTTTTTCAAATTGAAGTCCTCCCTCATTGGCTATGTCCAAGGGGCAATTGCGATTATATCTGTGATATAAAAGAAATGATTTTTGTGCTAAGAATGATATGAGCTGAAGGCTCAAGATTGAGGATGCACCCCCTTTCTTAGTTTGTAGTTTCCTGGGTGTGAATGGCTTGTATTTAGTCCTTACCCCCAACAGAGGACGTAAATCTCATAGGTTTGGATTCCGATCATCAACTGTGCATACCATATGGTTGAGTGAGCATTGCATATATTTGTTAAATGAAAACTTGTTTAACATTTGTTTGTAGTGTGATTTGGTTTTGTTATCCAGTGAGCTATGATTGAGCTCACACCCTATAGTGTTATTGTAGGATAGCTAAAGCATTGGTTTTAGCGATAGGTAGGTATGGAGGAGAATCCTTGAAGATAGAAGACGAGTTTGAAATGAGAAATAGATAGATAGTATAGTTTGTTTTGTTTCTCTCTCATGTAAAATTAGGTCTAGATTATGGATTAGATTTTGTGGCTTTGTAATTTAAAATTATAAAAATATAGATTATTCTATTTTACTATTTGGTAGGGGATACCAACTCTCTGCAATTCTGGTGGACTGTAGGAAATCGGATTTTCTTTATTTATCACAAATGTAATTTCATATTAGATGTTTATAAAATAATTATTCAGGTAGAGCCTTGCAAACTCTGACTTGCAAGAGTTCTCATATTATGGGTGCACACGTGATATGACAACATTAGGTTATCCTTTTAGGCCGTTTTTAGGGTGTTAAGTGTCCGGTGTACTCATTTAACCTCTAGGCACCTACTTGTACGACTTGGATATCTTTCTTTTTCTTAGCCAACAATGTGTTGGTCTAAATATCTCTATCCCCTCTAGATATTTATTTGACCAAGGATAAAATTTTTAATATATGCTTTGGAATTCTTATTGATAATATACCTCATTATTATTATAGACATTTTCTAATTATTTATGGAAGTTTGTTGTAAAATATATATGAGTAGAAAAGTATATAGTTACAATAAATACTTGCCTTTATTAATAATATTCATAAATACGTTAAACGGTGTCTTGGCACATAGTACATAATTACAACAGTAACTTTGTTAGATTGCGGTAAGTTTATCTCATTCTGGTAGGTGTTGATATGGTCATAATATGATAACTTTGACCTATTATGGTAGGATTGTTACATTTTTGGTACACCATGTGTGATTGGTATTGTTCATTATTATTCATTGTTAATGGTGTTCCTCATCGTATTATCGTAAGTTGGACGCATTGTGGTAGGTTTGTATAATTGTGGTAGGTGGTGGGATTATGGTATTTTGATAAGTTTATCGTTTTTGATATGTACATTGCTTCTTAACTAACTTTTGGAAGTGGTAAATTTATAGCATTATGGTAATGTTATCTAATTGTGGTAAGTAGTAGAAATGTCTAATTGTGGTAAGTTTACTATATTTGGTAGTTTAATTCCATGCTATCTTTTAAATTTGGTATGTTTGTCACATTCTACTGAGTTTGTTAGATTCTAGTAGGTATTTGAATGGTTGTATTATGGTAAGTTCATCGCGTTATAATAAGTTGGCTACATTTTTTGTAAGCCATGTGTGATTGACATTGTTCATTATTGTTCATTCCTAGTGTTATTCATCGTCGTATTATGGTGAGTTCGTTGTATTGTGGTAGGTTTTTTTTATTATAGTAGGTGGTAGAATAATATGATTGTGGTAATTTTGTTGTATTCTGGTAGGTAGTAGAATTGTCATAATTTTTTCGTATTTTGGCAGGTCAATTCTTCTCTAACTTTAGAAGTGGTAGCTTTGTTTCATTTTGGTAGCTCTGTTCAATTTCTATAAATGGTAGAATTGTTGGGTTATGATACGTTTGTCGTATTCTTGTAGGTCAATTCTTCATTATCATTCAAGTGGTAAGTTTGTCGCAATATAGTAAGTTTGTCCAAATTTGGTAGGTGATAGATTTGTCAAATTGTGGTAAATTTATCGTATTCTAATAGCTTGTCCAAGTTAGACTGTGGTAAGTTTGCCTATTTAAGGTAACTTTATCTGATTTTGGTAAGTGTTAGGTTTGTTGGATTTTGGTAGATTGTCCATCGATTATGGTAACTATACAACTATGACTGATTTACCCAATCGTGTCTTAAAATAAGGTTGCACATTAACAACTTAAGCCAATAATTTTCTATACAAAGATATATCCATCTTATTTTCATCCCTCACTTAACCATATATGAAGGAGAAGATTAAAAGTAAAAGATAGTGCATTACGTAAATATATATTCAGTACATGACAAGATACTTCCTACGATTTGAATACTTCTAATTTTAGAGATTCTATAATAACTAAACTAAGACATTGTCTAATAAAGAATACATTACCTTTCCAATGGACATTATAATAAATTGCTTTATAACAATCAAGTGCATCTAAAATCAAGGACAAACTAAACAAAGGTCTAATTTAACTTCAAAACAAATAAAAGCTTTGCAACGATTTCATAACCAAGTCAATACGAAAGTTTATATGTAAACGAATTCGAGTATGTTATATGCTGTACATAAATGGCAAACCTAATTATATTAGAAAAAGTTCTTATTTGTGAATGTTGCAAGAGTTGAAATAGAGGGGGAAAAAGTTGTGAAGTCAATTACAAAAATGATGAAACCTTTAAGACTAAAACTTACCTTTTCATATGTTAAAGATGCACGTGGTCGTTTACTAGGTATTTGGGAATTTGGATTCTCAATTTTCTTCAATTAACCTCTCATAATTTACATTAACCTGTGTTGTGGGTGTAAATATAATTATATAAAATAATAATAAAATTGATTGCAGGTTACAAACTTATAATACATATACTTAAATATGTAAAACAATTAAAATATAAAAAATACAATGTTTATTTCTAATGATTATACATTTTAAATTACAAATTTAGGAATAGATATAAAAAATATTTAAAAAATGGAGAGAGATAAATAATAAGATGTGCAATATTTAGTGGTAGTCATAGAGGTAGTTTGACAGTTTCTTTATATTTTAAAAATTTAAACTTTGTTAATGTTGAAAAATCCTCTAATTAAATTAATAAATAACTAATATAAAATATGATAAAAATGTTGGAATTGCCTATATGTAAGGGCTAATATTGTAGTTATATTAGAGAATAAAAGTGGACTTGAAAAACTTTATCTATTATAATAAAGCAAAAACCTCTAATTTTTGTCTCCATAATTTTTATTAGAAAATTCTTTTATTATTTCTAGATAACTAATTTCAACCATATGTAAATTGTATGGAAATATCTTAATTAATTTATATATGAAAAGGAATTATTTTAACTCTCTCCTCTCCCTATATATATATATATATTTATATTATTTATTTATAACTTGTTCTCCCACCCCTATAAACATGCAGACATGTCATATTAATCATTCTCATTCAACCATTTTTAAACATTTTTCAGATGCTTTTTCATTTGTTAATAGTTGCTCCCTTCTTTTCAAATTATTTTATTGCAATGAATTCCTAATTGTGGTAAAACACCTCTCTTTTCCTTTTTCTTTAAGCTTACATTAAAATATTATAAAAAAAATAAAGAAAATATGCTATATATAAAGTATTTTCTATTCTCATCAAAACTAATTAGAGATTTTTATGCTAAATATTTTAATATTTAAAATAAATGATTAATAATTTTTTTTTTTTATAATATGGTATTATTAGATATGTAATAGGGATGGAGTGTCTACTAGTAATAATAATATCCATATTTTTATTTAGCCCATTTATTTATGTTTTGCCATATACTATATCCATTGTAACTATAGACACAACATCCAGGAAAACAAGCCACCAATTCTACTTATGTCACTTTTGATACATTCGGAATGATTTGAATGAAATAGATTGGAATGGAATAAGTTCCAAAATGACAAATCTATTCTTATGTTTGGAAGTATGCATGGAATGGAATGGTTATATGATGTATTTATCGGAAATATCTCTAGCAATAAATGCATGTTATGAATATGCAATAGGATAAAAAAGTAATTATATTGCATGTAATTAATAAAACTAGAATGAAAACCCGAAGTGGAATAAAATTCCTTTCTAAAGTTAGAATTGTCGATTTCAAGAAATCGCGATATTGACTCCTAAAGTTATATCTAAACATGATAAATAGAATAGAACTGGAATCAAGATTTTATTCCAGATCCATTCTTACAGACCAAACATAACATTTATGCCCTCTTTATTTCAAGATAAATATTGTTAGGAAAACAGTTTCCTTTATTTTTCTTTATTTGTTATGCCGAAAAAGATACTTTAAGTAGAAAACATTTTCCCTTGTAATGAAAAATAACTTTCAATAAAGAGCAAATCTTATACTTTTTAAGGAAAATGACTTACTCTTTTCAAAACGAAAAGTCATTTTCTGAATTAGCTTTTGAAAGTATTTTAACTCTAGGAACGTAATATTTATTTAATTTTTACCGTAATTAACCAATAAATTATATTTTAAACATAAAAATAATTTATTCAAAAAAGAAAAAAATCATTAAAAAATATTAATATCAATTGATGGTTTGTAAATAAATGTTGTAAAATAATTTATAATTTGTACTTTTACTTTAAATAAAATTACTTGGCATAATATAATTATATAGTAACATATTAATAATAAATTATTTACACATGACAATATATTATATAGTATTGATAAATCAAACACTGAATAACTTTTTCAATATATTTCAGTAAATACATCATTATCTTTTAAATTTTTTTTTTACGTAAATTACTTTTTTAAAAGACAGAACATATTCGTTGAAACAAACGGTTTAAAGTACTCGGGAGATAGTGTTATGGATAACTTCGCAGTTCGCAAGACTGACCTTGGGGATTGATGAGCACTACATAACAGGCGCACGAAGCCGGAAAACAAACGATTACGCATGCTTTGCTTGTATTGTTTCCCCTTCCTTGCTCCCAGCTTTTAGCTGTCCTCCATAACCGATGATCCTTAAACACCTTTCATTTCGTCCTCACAATCCCAAACCCCATAGCCGCAACACCAACTTTTGCACTCTACTCAACCATCTCTCCACATGCCAACCCCAACTCCACAATCTCTCGCCTAACCCAAAACCTATTCAAATCTCACCCCATAGTTTCACGGCGGAAGCCATTCTTTTCCACTTAAAACAACGCAAATTCCCTCAAAACCCTATACCCAGTCTCTTGTTTCGCTTAAACCCTCCTCTCATTGTGGAAGTTCTCACCTTGTGCGGTAATGACTTGCATTGGGTCTAAAGTTTACAACTTTAGTGTTATACAATTGTAATTATATAAAGCATTCTCTTGCTTCGTTAATGCAATGGTTCATGTTCTAATTCTTGGCAAAAAGTTTCTGAGGCTCAAGTTTTGATGCTGAGGATGATTAGGAAGAGTGGCGTTTCACGTGTCGAGGTTGTCGATTCGTTAGTTTCATGGAAACTTGATCGTGTTTTGAATGATTCAGTTATTGATCTGTTAGTTAGGAGTTATGTGCAGGCTCGGAAGTTAAGAGAAGGGACCGAGGTGTTTAGATTAGTTAGGAGTAGACGGTTTCGTTTTCAATCAATGCGTGTAACAGTCTTCTGGGGGGGCTTGTTAAGATGGATTGGCTTGATTTAGTATGGGAAGTGTATCAGGAAGTTGTTAGGAGTGGCGTTGGACTTAATGTTTATACGCTGAATAAATGGTTAATGCTTTGTGCAAGTCTAGGAAGATCAATGATGTAAAGAAGCTTTTAATGACATGGAGGAAAAAGGTGTTTATTCGGATGTTGTTACTTATAACACTCAAATTAATGCTTACTGTCGAGATGGGTTAGTTGACAAGGCTTTTGAGTTGTTTGGTTCAATGTTGGAAAAGGGTTTGAAGCCAGGTCTTTACACTTATAAGGCTATTGTGAATGGGTTATGCAGAAATGGAGAGTATGATAGAGCAAGAAAGTATTTGATGAAATGTCACAAGCAGGCTTAACGTGGATACCACTACTTATAATACATTGCTAATTGAATTGTGTAGAAAAGAAAAGTTTTGGAAGCTGAATTGGTGTTTGATGAAATGATAAGGGGAGGTGCTGTCCCAGATATAGTTAGCTATAGCTCTATCATTGGAGTGCTTGTAGGGATGAGAAACTCGACAGGGCATTATCATATTTTATGCGAATGAAGAATGCTGGATTATTGGTAGATAATGTGGTCTATACTATTCTTATTGATGGGTATTGTAGAAAGGGATTGATCGCGGAGGCTTTAAAGATGTGGGATGAAATGCTTGAGCAGGGTTGTGTAATGGATGTAGTTACATATAATGCCATGCTTAAGGGTCTGTGCAGGGATAAGAGGCTTACTGAGGCTGATGAACTCTTGAATGAGATGATGAAAGGGGCATCATTCCTGACTTCTATACATTCACCACACTTATTCATGGGCACTGCAAGGATGGAAACATGATTAAAGCTTTGAGCTTGTTTGATACAATGACTCAGGGGAACCTCGAACGTGATATTGTCACTTACAATACATTGATTGATGGCTTTTGCAAAGTTGGTGAAATGGAAAAGGCTAAACAATTGTGGGATAGTATGGTGAGTAGAGGTATCGTCCCTAACCATATATCATATGGTATCCTTATCAATGGCTTTTGTAGCATAGGATGTGTTGCTCATTCTATTAGGCTGTGGGACGAGATGGTAGAAAAAGGTATCAAGCCTAGTCTAGTAGCGTGTAACACTATGATAAAAGGCTTTTGCCGGTCTGGCCATGCAATTAAGGCAGAAGAGTTCTTGTGCAAGATGGTTTCCAAGGGAATTTTCCCAGATAAGATCACATACAACACCCTTATCAATGGATTTGTGAAAGAAGAGAATATGGACAAGGCCTTTTCTTTGGTCAATAAAATGAACAGTCTAGGCCTGTTGCCTGATATATACACATATAATGTAGTACTAATTGGCTTTTGCAGACAAGGTAGGATGCAGGAGGCTGAGATCATACTGAGAAAAATGCTTGACAGGGGTATCATTCCTGTCAGATCGACATATATAGCATTGATAAATGGCCATGTCAGCCAAGACAACTTAAAGGATGCATTTCGGTTTCACGATGAAATGCTGCGGATGGGTTTTGTGCCAGATTAAGTTCTAGTCTCATCTCCTTGAGGGTTCACACATTAAGTCTGTATGCTAAAACTTGCAATATCCAGAAGTACTATCAAAGCAATTCATTGGATGCAGCAGGACCTGTTGAACCTTCAGTTACGGAGATATCCTTACCAAGACTGAGAGTGTGAAGAGCATACAGTTGCCATGCTGGTAAGACGATTAAGTTTCCTTTTATCAATATAAATATATAAATAAGACATTCAAGCATAGTTTTTGGCCATCTACTTTCATTAGTTGACACTAAAAGCTGTCTATTCTTTTAAAGGTAAGAGATGCTTTGGGGTCCACATGCATATCAAAACTAGAACCCAAATTATGAATTCCACGGACCCCACTAGTTTTGTCCTGGTTTGCGTGTCTTGGGAGTTGTTCTTGCTTGCGTGGAACAGCTGTTGCTCATTGAATTGTGATATCAATTTGCACATCAGCAAATGACAGGTGCTATGTTTAGGGCATTGCTTATCACTTATATATGCTAATGTGAATGTATACATTTACTAAAATTAACTTGTATGATATTTCTTTGAAGTAAAGTTTGATGTTTCATAGAACATTTCACAATTATTTTGCTAGTCCATATATGGATTTTGTGAAAAGTAATTGCTAGATAGTGTTGCTTGATATTGTATAACAATACATATTTATGTATGTGCATACCCCAGTGAGACTTCACTCCCTCTATTCCAGGAAAGGAGGCTAAGGGTCTGTTTGGTTTATTATTTTGGCTTCTTATTTTTATCTTTTTTAGATAGACTGTTGAAAGTAGATATAGTTGAAAAATAAATATTTTTATTGATAAACATATAAGATATAGATACGGATCAGATGTAAAGATGAAAATTAGACAATCCAAATAGACCCTAATACTATAACGAAGAGAATGAAGGATAGGAAGACATTGAAATTGGTGCAATATCAGATCAATAGATTCCTATATATTGATTGGCTCTAAGTTCGGCCCTAGCTTAAAAAGCTCTTTCACATATATAGAGTAGATATCATCATGGGTTGTTTCGAATTAAGAACTAATCTCATCAATCACTAGCGGTTCCTAAACTAGGAACCGGCTCAAGGATGGCGGGTTTGAACTGGTAAGGTATTTGCCTGTTCTGGCGGGTTCTTATGGTTCAATCTCCCAAAACCGCCTAACACGGCGTTTCTGAAACCACTAGTTCATAAAATTGGCTTGGGAACTAGCAGAATCGATGGTTCCTGCGACAGTATGCCACAAAAATAAAAAAAGAAAAGAAAATTATAAAAAATTGTAATTAAAAGCAAATATTTAAAACTATTTTCGCATGAATAGTATTTGAAATCATATGTTGTTGAGTTTATGTAGACTTCCAAGTGAAGTGAATTTTTCTTTCTTAACAATGTGTGATTTTTTTTGTGTTGAAGGGACTTATTTGTATCTTAAATATTTTATAGTGACATCTTACTAACATGACAACTAAAAAAGTGCAAGTGATTATATAAATAAATGTATAATTATAGAATTTCTTTCAACTAACGAATTATAAATAATTATTGTTAGGTTCAATGTTATTTCAAGTTAAAAGTTTATTTTGCAATTATTTTCTTATTTAAATTAAGTAAATTATGTGATTGATTTTTTTGTTTTTAATTTTGTGGTTCTTGATTTCTCTAGAACTGGAACCGAACTGTGGGAACTAGAACCGAACTGTGGGAACTAGTGGTTCCTAAGAATTGGGAACCAGATCAGCTCCTATGGGTTTGGTTGTGGTTCCACCATTTTTGGAATCGGGAACTGGCTGTTTAGGTTTGGTTCTGGACCTAAACCGACCTGTGACAACCTCTATATACGATTAGGTTATGTGATATGTATAATGCTCAAATTTTCAAGGTTATACCTTGTCACATGTCTGTAGTGAGTATGAATATGCTAAGGCTCAACATACTAAAAATCCACAACTATTAATATATATACAATCTTCAATACTACACATTAGGTTCCTTTAATTCTTTTTACGAAAAAAATATAACTTCAAGGTAACTATATGTTAAGATCTATTCACGTTCTTTAGGAATTATAGTGTAGAAACCTGATCTCATTGTTTAACCCAACCAACAGTATTTAATTCTTTTTTCTTGTACCTAAACAATTAATAAGGATTAAGTTGGAACTTAGTACACATATACTACAACAACACACGCCTAATGAAACAGTTACACGTGTTCATGCAATCATATGGATAAATCAACATTTTAATTATTTTTTATTTAACTAGGCAACCAATATGAGGATAATTTAATATCTTGGATATACTGTATACATAAATACATGTTACGATGTTAGGTACTCTCTTATATCTATGAGCCACTTAAATCTATTCAAATCCTATTCGGTACAAATCCATGCAAGGAAAATGCCACGGAAGGATAATCAAGGTGCTATGTTGGTATTATCAGTATTCCCATTCCACAAACCCTAGTCAAACACACGTAGCAAAAAAATTATTAAAGTTAAGAATTGATTAGATCAATTTAAGCTTCTAACCTAAATAGGCATAAACAAGAAAATTTGAAATATTGTTTTGACTCGTGACGTTTTAAGAAATATAAATTAGTATATATTAGATATTATAATTAATGTTGTGTTTGGTAGTGGTAGGTAGGATTATGACAGATGAGATAACTATACAGTTATTCTCTTTGTCACTTATCAAATAACATGGTATTAGAGCCTTAGTGAAAATTAGGTTTTATAAAATTAGGGTTTTCTTTTTTAGTTGCCCTAGTGAGCAACGCTAGATCTTCAATAAACTCGGGATGTGTGCTTATTATTTCTCATTGCCCTTGGGAAGAAATTATATCTTAGCTGCCCTAGTGAGCTGTGTTTGCACCCTACATACATCTTGAAGAGTGTTTGTGTAGGAAGACTGCTACTAACATACTTTTTCGACAAACTTTAGAACCAACGGATAGGCATGGGTCACGCGGAACGTAAAGTGTTCGATGCTCTCTCTGTTTTCCGCATGTGGAGGTACGTGCAATCTTTTTTTATCCTCGAAAAAAAGTAGAATAGATGTTGATATCCATAGGATATGTCAAGATAGAGCACAGTTAGCAGATATTTTCAACAAAGTTTGAATGGTGTTAAAGTTAATATTTGTAACAAGTTGGGTGTGATTGATAACTATACTCCAACTTGAGGGGAGTGTAAGAAATATGAATTAGTATATATTAGATATCATAATTAATGTTGTGTTGATAATGGTAGGTAGGATTGATAACTCTATATATTCCCATTTTGTATATGTCAGATGAGATAACTATGCAGTTATTCTTTTTTTACTTATCAAATCATGACAAAAAATATCACTTCTAAAATCTCATATAAGAAATATTTAGTACTTTTAAAACTATTAAGCATTATTTACTAACAATTACCACAGATTTTCCTTGCCCCCTAGTATGTAAACTAACTCTGATCAGAAGTTTTAATTTGAAAATAATGTTAATTTAGACATAAAGTGGTTTGTATGTATCCAATGTAAATAAGATTGATCATGGACTGGCTAAGTGAGCCAGTGTTTGCACATGGACCGCTAGCCAGTGTCATTTGGTTGGCAGGCTGGTATATATCCGCATTTTGTGGATTTTTGCACCTTAAGCCGGCAAGCAGGTACAACCCTCTTATGTACAGATTTGAGGAGTTTAGGCAGTTTTTTCATGAAAACAACACAAACTTGCTTCTCTACACCAATTCGACCATTTTCTTAATGCCTATACCAACATAACTTTGCAAGATTTCAACATTGGATTGACACTAATTCTCTGAATTGATGTTGTACTGATCAAGATTGAAAAGCCCATTCTTTTGACATTCACCAATTACTATTTACCATACCAAACAACAGAACAACAGCAACTCACTAGGAATACAAATAACTCTTTGAAACTCTTCTGCCTTAACTAATTCTTGTTACTGCAGATCTGAAAGTAGTGAAAACTTTATTTAAGATACTTTAGGATCAATAGAAACTAAGAGTCAATGCGGGAAAAACATTCACACTTTGATTTGCTTAAGGATTTGCGTTGGAAGAGAGCGGTTAAGGGATTGGAGGGAAGGAAACTATTGTTAGAATGAGAAGAGAGGAAAAGAGAAGGAGAAAAGAGCTTAAAGTTATTTACAGACTGAATTTAAATCTTGCGGGGAAAGGCAGAAGGAACTATCCCTTGTTAAAACTGATGTAAATAGCATACATGTTGAGAATCAGAAGTATTTTAACTTCTTGATATAAATAGCATAGAATATCACCCTTGCCTTTTCTTCAGTATTTGTCATGCAGTTCCACAGAGGTAGCATTGCAGCGTGGGGTATTTGCCTTTTGTATGCTTTTAATCAAAATGATTTTTCGTCATTCAATTTTAGCTGCATAAGAAAACAGAAAGCCTTGCTTTAGTTTATTGAAGTTGATTAGTCTCACCATTCCTTTGTCGAACTGTTGCAGTACATCTTCATCTGGTGAGGCTCCTATTTGTGAAGTTTCTTCAAGATGAGTTAGTTATTGGCCAGGTAGCTATCTCTGTTTACTATCAGCTTATACAGCAGATTTCAATTACTTTTATTCACTAACACACACACACATGCACACATTTTTTTCCTTTTTCTCAGCTGCGATTCATCCTTTTTTTGCATTTTGCTCCAAAGTTAAGCAGATGAAAATTTATTTGGTGATGTTGGAGCTTATCGCATCTTATGGAACGAACATATTATCATCATTTTAGGATTTTTTTACCATATGTTATGCTCCTTTTCAGGGATTGTTTTTAGTAATGATGCCCAACCAATTTTTTTTTACACTGAAATTTCCGCTTGCTCTCGAGGCACATCAGGATTTATTGTTTGCCAAAGCTTGGCATTCAGATAGACAATTTTGGTCTCTGTTACAAGACACTACTTGCAGTGTCATGGACGTGGGAGTCTTGCTCAGAACGATTGCTATGATTTAGAAGTATGGGATTGCATGTCACCAGGTCACCACATGGAGGGGATGTCTCCTGAAAGACTTCTTATGTATATCTGATGCCTCATTTGAAATGCCAAGGGCACATTGAAGTCTTAGAATGACTACGAATATTTTTAGCATTGACAAAGATCTCCTGACTAGTCCCGCTGGAGGTGTATTTTTTGAGATGACTTAGTATATAACTAGATGCTTACAAATTGGACGCCTGAATATTGGGTTTCTGTGCAGGGATTCAATGCGAATCGACGCTAGATTGCCGCACTCGATCTTGGTCCAGCAAAATCTTTCAGAGCTTATTTAAGGTTACATGCCTATTTGTTTCAATGAAAATCTCTTATTAATAGAATATGTTTCTTTGTAAAAAAAGTATATGTGGACACTATTTTTTGCCTAATAAGGCTTTAAACGTGAGTAAAATGAATATTACATCAAGTCCAAAATTTAATAATAATAATATAATAATAATAATAAACGGAGAGTTGATAATAATAAAAAGATTAATTTTGAGCTTTATATATTTTAATCATGGATCTAATTAAATGGTCTATAATAAGTTGGTCTATATAATTGGATCCAATTATAAAGCAAATTTACTTGCAAAGTAAATCAAGGCATAAGCTAATAGTTTGTATGGATAATTTATTGGTATAATGTAAAAGGCTAGGGTTCAAACTTTAGTATGAGTATTCCTATTTTTTAGACAGAGATGAGATATGTGGTGAAATTTCATTGGTCAAGGTTAATGGCATCATGCTAACGACATCACATCTCCTACCTCCAGCATCCCCTTACTATGCCATTTTCTATGTTCATAGCAACCTCTTATTGACCATTTTTAGCTAAAATTTCTTTATGATTTCACTAAAATGATGGTAAAATCATAAAGTATTCATGGAATATTGTGAATCGAAATTACAAAGAAGTCTTGATTAATAGTTTTAAGGCATCAGATTGGATAAAAAAAGATTTGAGAAAATATGGATTTTGGATTTTTCTATACAATATCCAAGTGAGATGATCAAAATCCATAAAATCATTTTTTTTTTCTAAATTTTCGAAGATTGAAACCTTAACATGAAATATTTAAATCATGATATTTGATTCATGCGAAGTATGATTCGAGCTCCTCCACTATAAACAGGAGCTTAAGTAAAGCTTTGAAGATCAAGAATTACATAGAAATACTACTAAAAGTTCAAATTGAAGTTTGGTAACACTTAGGTTTTTGAAGTATCTTCTTCGAAAACTTGTTTTACAGTAAGATCAAGAAAAATTAGGTTATCAAGAGAAATTAGATTTACAAGAAACTTTATGGAGGTTAGAACTTCAGTTTGGTAGCTAGAAATCGTTTGGAAGCCATCTTTGTGGCGGCCACCTTAACAACCATTAAAGGAGTGATTGCCTTCGTCAAAACACCATCTTCCAGTTGCACTCAGACCAAACAGACGACACAAGTTGTTTAAGGTCTTTGTTTACCTTGTTCGATGCTTTAGCCATCTCCAATCGCTGCCAGATCATCGAAAACGCCCTCCGCTAACCACTAGCTCCATCTCCGCTCGAATCTAACTTAACCAGCTCCAATTTGAACCTGTGTCCTTGTAATGTGAGTTTCCCTTTCCTTTTCTTTGTTTACTTTATTAATTAACTCAAGTAAAAGAATAAATAAGAAAAAAGATTTGTATATAACATGTAAGTATGTTAAAATAAGGAATGAGTAATAATAATAAAAAATGATAAATAAAAGAAAATAAAACCTTCACATATATAATTATGTTGTTCATTTAAATTAATCATCTAGATCAATAAGATTGTGCCACATGTTAAATGTGGATGGAAAAGTTAAATAAATCTTAATTTGTTAGGATTGAAAAACGTTAAGAATTCAAAAAGAAAAAAGAAAAAAAAAAAGGTTAAGGACTTGAATTGAAAAGTAATGATACTTTTCCCTAAAATGATGGTAAAATCACAAAGTATTCATGGAATACTGTGAATCGAAACTCAAAAGTAGTCTTGATTCATAGTTTCAAGGCATCAAATTGGATAAAAAAAGATTGGAGAAAATATGGATTTCAAATTTTTTTGTACAATATCCAAGTGAGATGCAAATGATTGTGGAAAGAATGGAAGCTTCCTAAGTGATTAAGATTGCTCAATATCATCTTAATAATCAACTGCATCCATCAAAATCCACAAAATCATTTTTTTTTTCCAAAATTTCAAGATTCAACCCTAACATGAAATATTTGAAATCATGATATTTGATTCATGCTAAGTATGATTCAAGTCCTACACTATAAATAGAAGCTTAGAGCAAAGCTTTGAAGATCAAGAATTACACAGAAATACTACTAAAAAGTTCGAATTGAAGTTTGGTAACACTTAGGTTTTTGAAGTATTCTTCTTCGAAAACTTATTTTACAGGAGAGATCAAGAAAAATTAGGTTATCAAGAGAAATTAGATTTACAAGAAACTTTCTGGAGGTTAACTTCAATTTGGCAGCTAGAAATCGTTTGGAAGCATCTTAGTGGCCACCGTTAACAACAATTAAAGGAGTGATTGCCTTCGTCAAAACACATCTTCCAGTCGCACTCGGACCAAACAGACGACACAGAGTGTTTAAGGTCTTGGTTTGCCTTGTTCGATGCTTTAGCCATCTCCAATTGCTGCCAGATCATCGAAACGCCTTCCGCTAACCACTAGCTCTATCCCGCTTGAATCTAACTTAACCAGCTCCAGTTTGAACCTGTGTCCTCGCAATGTGAGTTTCCCTTTCCTTTTCTTTGTTTACTTTATTAATTAGCTCAAGTAAAAGAATAAATAAGAAAAAAAGATATGTATATAACATGTAAGTATGTTAAAATAAGGAATAAGTAATAATTATAAAAAATTATAAATAAAAAGAAAATAATAAAAATGTTCAATGAAATTAATGTCTTTTATGATTACGATATGTATGGCATGTATGTATAAAAAAAAAGACATTAATAAGGTATGTTTTGAAATAAAGAAAACAAAATGTAATATATTCTATAGTAGTAAATTTTGTCACATAAAAAAACCTAAATTTTCAAAATAAAAGCAAATTTGACAGTTTGATAGGATTGATAACACCAAATATAATTCTTTTGCTAAAAATCATAAAAAAAATTAACAAACTTAAAGTAAAAGAGATTTGAAACTAAAAAATACCATCCCACTAAAATTTTCTAAAAAGAACTACGTGTTATCTTATCCCGATTAACGGGTTCATAGGTACCTCCATGCAACTTGAAAAGTGAATTTTTTATTGCCTTGTAAATATTAACTAAATTTAAATTTAAATTATATAGCATTGTAAACATTATGATTGTTAAGATTTTTTTGGAATATTAAAGGAATAATATTTTGATTAAAAAATTTTAAGGGTAGTAACCACGTGATTTTAATAGGATAGCTCCCGAACTCAAGAAACTCTGGTATTTTTCAAAAATAAACTTTCACAGAGTAGTAGCTAAATTAAGATCAAACGACCCATTGATCTTAACTTATATTTTTTCTTGACTTCAGTCGGATGGCAACTTCGAAAATTTTTTGGAAAATGAAAAATTCTTTTAATTCCTAGTCGAGGGTTTGTATAAAATGGGTTAAGGTTTGATATAATTTAAATCAGAAAAAAAATCCATACTTGACAGCTTGGCGGCTCTACGGGGGATTATGTTGATAAGAGGGCTAGCCACCTAATAATTCTTAAATTAGAAGATTATTCCTTTATTGCTTAATTTTTGTAAATTATTTGTATATCGTATATACTATGTTGGTCCCACTTTTATAATCAAGAACAAGGAGGGGGGTTGAATTGATTATAACAAAAAATTTAAATTTTAGCCGTTTAAAATTCCCCTCTGTTCAAAGTGTGAGAGCAAGTTGTGCAAACAAATAATCTAAAACTTGTAGGAAGTTAAAAGAGTAGGGAACAAAAACTAAGTCAATGATATAGTAGTTTTGTCTTGTGTGTCAATCCACTCTTCCAGCTCCAAGTCGGAGACCTATAATCTACATGGGTATGTTCCATTAATTCAATCTAAACTTGTTTACAATTCGTTCATAATTAAACTCTCCTAAGTCCCTGTTGAATCAAATCAAAGTATAATTTTGATGAGACAAATATTATAAAGTTTAAATTTGAAAAATCCTTGAATAATACAAAGTATATATATGTTATCTTCAATTGGACATGTGGTTGCATGGCATTCTAATAAAGTGCCATTACAGACCTTACCATTTGGATGCTATTTAAATTAATTTGTGCCGAGAGCATAGTTGTACCATTTTTGTCACTATTGATCGGACAGTAATGCTTAGTGTCCGACTAGTGTATATTTTCCCTTGCAGGTCTTCAAGTATGGTCTGAGCACTAGGGAGGACGCTCCATACCATTTAGATGGTACACACATATTGTTCGACCAGTAATGCCCACAAATATAGCCGTTGCAGCATTAATTGCACACGAAATTTATTGATCTAAGGCATAATGGGCAAGTCAAATGAGAAGCCTATTTATACGTAATTTCTGGCATATGAAGACTAGTTGTTGAGCTTAGAAATTGCTACGAAACTCTTGTACTCTCACATATAATTGTATATGTCCTTAGGTCTTAAATTTGCTTAAATTGAGAGTGACAAAAGTGAGTAATACTCTTGAGTGTTATTTGCAAAATTGTAAAAGAGTATTACTCAAGTGGATTTATCAAGAATTGTTGATTGAGTGTAGCTCATTTGAGCATTAATTATTTTGTGATTAATAGAGTGTGAAGACCTCTATGGACGCTTTGGTGTAATCGTGGAGATTAAGAAGCGGGCCAAATTTCACGTTAAAATCCTGAGCTTGTTTCTCTCTACCTTACTCTCTTTATTTATCGCATTATATATTGTGAATTTGATTGATTGTATTTAAATGGTTAATTCTTAATTCTTAATTCTTGTTATTGAAAAAAAGTGCATAAATACTTAATTCACCCGCTTCTTGAGTATTTTACCTAATGTATTAGGAGAATTTCAATTGGTATTAGAGTAAGGTCTCTAATTTCTTGTGCTTAATCACCTTTAGAGTAAAGATCATGATATCTAATGCATTAGGATTTCTAGAAGGACAAGCTATTAATAGGCCACCACTTCTAGATATGGGAAACTATCCCTATTAGAAGGATAGAATGAAATCTTCTTGAAAGCTCAAAATAGATTAATTTGGAATGTTATAGAAGATGGCCCTTTTAAGGTTAAAGGAAAAGAAGAAAGAGAATATAATGATGAAGATTGGAAAAGACTAGATTTAAATGAGATAGCTATGAATATGTTATATTGTGGCTTGAATGAAAGTGATTTTAATAGAATTTTGATGGAATTTCTTCCCAATCGTAGTTTAAATTTATAAGACCCGTTCTCAAAATAACTACAAAAGTCAATAGGCAGTGGACCTATTGAACAATATTATAGTATATAGATCGAGGTCATCCACAAGGAAGGAATAAGTACTAGTAATTACTCTATTTCCACTATTTAGCAGCCAAAGAAGTTGATTGTTTAAAACTATCAACTAAGAAAACTACTAATCTATTTGAGACTAGCAACAAGATCACTTTGAACAGCAAGCAAGGATTAAAAATCAGAAGCAAACACGACCTGTATCTTGTCTTTCATCTAATTTTATTATGTGAATCATAGAACACTAAAGATTATCCGAGTTGAGTTCTTACATCGTTGAGTTCCTTAAACAAACTAACAATTCTCTTGAATCTATCAATTTATTTGATCTTAGATTGACTAATTAGGATCTCTCCTTAATCAATAACAACCTAAGATCGCATGAGAAACAAGAACTCAAAGGAACCAGAGAAATACGAATGTAATGTTTATGCTATGGGTGTATTGGGGAGGCTTATATGCATGCAAAAAGGGTTGGGTGTTTTGCATGTGGGGGCTCCATGATTCCACCACCAAGTAACTCCCTGCCCAATTCCCTTCACGGTACTACAGACCCGCAGGAGTCACCCAGCAGAGGGATGAAGCTTGTCCCACATGGGTTTGGCTCAACCCTTTTTACATGCATATAAGCCTCCCCAATAAACTTGTAATGGTTGTGCTATGGGTGTATTGGGGAGGCTTATATGCATGTAAAAAGGGTTGAGCCAAACCCATGTGGGACAAGCTTCATCCCTCTGCTGGGTGACTCCTGCGGGTCTGTAGTACCGTGAAGGGAATTGGGCAGGGGAGTTACTTGGTGGTGGAATCATGGAGCCCCCACATGCAAAACACCCAACCCTTTTTACATGCATATAAGCCTCCCCAATACACCCATAGCACAACCATTACAACGAAAGATCATTGCAACTAATCTCTAGGATCACAATCAAATCTCATCCAATTGCATAGATCTATTCATGAAAGTAATTTCTCAATCGACTTAAATGAAAATCAGACATAAATTTGCATTATGGATATACAAATATAAGAAACCAATTAAGAACATGCAATTTGAATATAAGAACATCAATTGGATTTCATTAAGATTAGATCCTCAACACATGATCCAAATAAGATCTAGATTTATGATCTACTCTTTCATAGTGAAATTAGAGAACAAATGAAATTCAAAAGAAATAATTGAATTCATGAATACAACCCTGAAAAATGAAGCTCAATTGTGATGTAATTAGATTTATAATCTAAAGTCAATCTTAACTTGTGTTCTTCGTGATTTGTTTTTAGCCAAAAACCTCTCAAAAGCTACAGAGAAAAAAATATGAGATCAAGTGTAAAAACATGACCCCATTTCTCTTTTCTAGAAGTATTTATATCGGCCACTAAAATCCCAAAATAAATACAGCACAAAGAGGATGCGCTGGCTCAAACAGGGTCCTAAACAACATGTATGGAGGCTTGTTTCGTTCACTGATTGTGCATTATAGACTCAAACTGTCATGTCCTGAGGGGTACCCTAAACGTGATAGTCCGCCGTACACAATATTAAAGCTTAGGAGTGACAACCTCAATCACGCAAAAGCTTCGATATTATGCATAAGGCGTACTTTCACCATAAGAGTTACCATCGAAGTTATGCATTTTAATATGATGACATCATTATAGCAACAAGAAATTAGAAATAATAATTACATAACTTCTGCATTCATATTGTTCTTACATCCAAAAGTAAACTGCTTCCAATACATTTACATAGAATTTTCCTTAAATCAACACCTATTAGAGTACCACCAAAATAGTGGTACTATAGGTACTCCAAAAGCTCCCGTTCTTACCCAACAGTATCGAGGTCTTGGGTTCAGCCATAAGTATTCATGGTACCTCATCTATAACAAAAATCTACAAGGGGGTAAGCTTGCAACTAGCTTAGTGAGATAATCCCGCCAAAACGTATTCGTATTATCCAAAACAAACAAGTTAGTTTAAGCAACCATATGAAATGCAACAAATATATGCTCACACATACACTCATGATTTATCGGTATCATGAGTGGAATGGAATTATGCCATCCATGTCAAGGGTTAGGGAATGCTTCACTTTTTGGGGTCCTTCCGACTGTCTAGGGTTCTGAAAACCAACTACTACTAATTCCCCTTTAGTATGCGATCGGTGCAGCTCCTCCATGAGGCCATATTCCCCAAACATAGTAGTTCCTTATGCTGAAGCTAGGTAACTTTACTTACCGACCCCCATGCGTAGGAATAGTAGTGCAATGCAATGGAACTTTAGTAGTGCAATGCAATGCAATGTGACCCACTTTATGCCATGCATGATCCATTTTTATAACTTTCCAATCCGAGTTAAATTTCTTTCCAAGGTGACCAGAACAATTATCATAAGCATACAATCGTAATAACTAATCATGTAAGACATTTAGCAACCAAATGGTGTTTCGATATACTTATCATTCATTTAATTAACCAATGAATCACAGGTATGAATTCACCATCTCATTAAACAACCCGTTTTTATCTTTGCCTAACTTCTAGTGCTCTACTCTACAAGTACAAGCATAAATACGTAAAGCAAGGAAAACTCACTCAGCTATTACGGGATATTCTCAGTTAAAATAATCTTCTAGAAATGGTAGGTCTTCTCCTTCGTCACCTATCACAAAGAGATATCCCAAAATGAGTATCCCAAACTAGATTTTGCTCATGCCTATGATCTAGAAAACCTATTCTAGGTAGAGAAGGGTTTATGTAAATCCTAAGAAAAACAGTTACAAGTTCTTCATCTAAATCTCGCGTTTTGAAAACTATAGCGTTTAAATGTTGACAAAATTTCATGAATGAATCAACTTGTACATGTTACTTATCATAGTAGTACACACACACACACACACATAAATAATGGTTCATGATTTATTCATGATCATAGTGATGTTGCTTGAGCTCATATTTTACAAAAATTGTCCTGATGATTTAATTAGGATTCTTGTATTTTCATAAACTTGATGAGTTCGCAATAAAACTTGTTTCGCATAGTTTAATCTCTTCTTGAAAATGAACTTCATCATTCATTCATCAAATATGAAAATGTAGGTCCTAGATGACTTTCATAATTTATCCTCTTCCCAATTTATTAGTTTAATGTATGACAAAAATAAAATAATTTTTTGTTGCTTGACCATAATACCATTAAACAAGTTTTCTTGAGTAGAAAAATTGAGTTTTGCTTTCTTCAACCTTTTAGTCTTTCTATGGTCCATCCTTATTTCCTCATTCTCAAAAATTACTTTTGAGTAAATTATTATATAAGAAATTGAGTCTTTAGCTTTCTATTTACTTGTGGTCTTGACCTTTAGGAAAAATGAAATGATAATTTAGTTTTCTAAAATTTTTATTTTCCATATGTTTTTCATAGGTTCAAGAAAAGGAGTTTGAGTCTTGTTTTTGCATGTTGTGGAATTTTTAACCTTTTAAGATTTTTGGCAACATCAATATGGACATGATGTGAGCATGAGCACAAAAAGAATATAAGCATTAGAATAATAAAATAAGAAAGACAATATATAAAAAGATTGATATAAGAAGAGAATGGGAGTCTTAGCTTCTAAATCAAGGCTCCTCAGGGACTTGAAATGATTCCAGTCCCATGAATGATAAAATAAAATTTTGGGAGTCTTAGACTATAAGAAAGCTCCCTGAGACTTGAATATTTTCAGTCTTATGATAAGAAAATAATCAAAAAAATAAAGCAAAGGTTTAGGAGACTTAGACTTTAGTAAGGTTCCTGGGACTTGATATGATTCTAGTCCAAGACTAGATATGAACTAGTCTTTTAAATAAAAACAAGAAAAAATGGAAAAACATAAATAAAATTTAGGTTAGTGAGCTTTATGCTCTTATAGATATACATAATCATAGATATAAATATGGAAAGTTAGATTAGATGACAATATGTAGAAAAAAAAATGTAAGCAAGATATACATAGCTATAAGCATGAATATTAAAAAGCTAGATTAGATGATAATATAAGACAAAATAAATATGGCAAGATTGCAACTTGACATGATATGGTTCACATTTATCATGATAGCTCAAAGTTTTGAGCAAAATAGAAAGGTTTTTGGCAAGAAAAGAAGCATAAGATTATAACTAAAGTTATTAGGATGATATAGGAGATGTATATACCTTAAATGATGAAGCAAAGAAGTGTTTGAAGATGGAAAAGTGGAGGAGGCAATAGCACTATAGATCACGCCAGCCAAGGGAGAAAAGAGAAGGAAAATAGAGAGAAAAGAGAGAAAAAGAAAAGAGAAAAATGGTGCAAAATTTGATGGCTTGCAAGGGTTTATATAGAATGAGATGGTAGCTTATGGAGGAGGTTTAATAAAATAAAAAAAATTAATTAGCTGCTGTAATTTGCAACATGTACCAGACGAAGAAAGCTTGCTTCGGAAGGGAAAAGTAATAAAAAAAAATCAAATCAAATTGAAATGACAATTGTGTCTTCTTGCACCATAGGTGATAGGTATAGGTTTTAGGCTATATTTATAGGTTTATATATATAAATATGAGAAAATATGGCAGCCATATATGCTGTAAATTTAGAAGAAAAATACATTAAACAGTAATAGTAAAATATTAAATAAGTTACCGGTAGAGATAAAATACGCGTATACAAGCTATAACTGATATTTTTATGAGCCGAAAATTTTTTATCTAATATTTTATGGATATCTTAATATTTTTCTAGTATGGTTTAGTTGTTGGAATATTTTATCTCGTTTCACGTATTCGTAGACAGATATGAAAACTGATCCCGTAAGGCTTAAAACGATCGGATTTAGGGGCTATATGATCTTTATAGGTTTTACACTATCTTTTCATGAGCCATAATTTGAGTTCATCTCATTTTTATTTTTTTTTATCTCATATTTTAGGACTATTAGTTGTCTGGTTCAACCTATCGATTGACTTAATTTGGCTTCTAGAGTTCAATTCTTAAAACCTGATTAATCGTATATAAAACTATCATAAAATCTAATGGTTTACACAAACATCCATCTAAACAGCCCCATTTGGAGAGCCGTAGCCTACTCTGATGAAATCTCATCACACATTCTTGTATACGGTCCTGTTTGATGGATCGTTTATTTACTGGTCGCCTTTTGGTTCCATATGACCTCCCAAATAGGCCGTTTATGTGGTTGTTATGCATGTTGAGTGTCCTTGTTCCAAACAGCCTCTCAAACGGGTGATTTAGAGGGATGTTTAGTGTGCTGTGATGATCTTCGTACCAAACAACCTCTCAAACGGGTTGTTGGGAGGGCTATTTGGCCTTCTGAATTCTTCTAGACAAAGCTATTTAGCTTTATTCCTATTGCACTTGTTTTGTTTCTTCATAAGGAGGTCCATAATGCTTGAAATTGACAATTCAAACAACTAAGAGCCATTTCTAAATGATTTTTACTTAGAATATCAAATTAATGAGCCCAAAATCATCTTAGAAATAAGAGTGTTACAATAATTATCAAATTTCCCCAACACTTAACTCCTTGCTTGTCCTCAAGCAAGAACAATCAAGTCATTTAAACAACTGAGGAAATTAATCAACAAATGGGCTCATCATCGATCATGATTGATGTTACAAAATGTACTTAGCTAAGAACATCAGTATTACTCAATTCATTCTTTCACATTCATCATAATTCCTCTATCTCTTGAATATGTTCCTCACCCTACCATGGAAATATTGTATTAGAAATACTTTAGCCAACCTTCTAAAATTAATCTGAGTAAACCAAGCTTTACCCTTGCTATTTTAAAACAGCTTCCACTGTTAAAATTAAATCTAAGGTCAAACAGAGTAAAAAGAGACTTAGTCTACTTCATCTGATCACTTGAGAGTGTATAATCCCATCAATCACCGCTCTAAGCACAAGAATCTAAAAATGAAAGTATGTTGCATCAAAATTTCCCTTGGGATTCTCTCCCTTTTTGTAATATTTACTAGAATTTTACATAGTCATTTTCTGTTTTCTTAGGTTCAAGTTAATAGAGGGGTCGAATCTTGCTCTTTTGAGGGACTAAGACCTTCCTATATCAACTGAATTTTGTCATTTAAGCACTATTTATTTACTTGGCCTTCAGAGGGATGGGTTTTTTCCCGCTTCTTTCCTTTTTCCTCTGGATGGGTTTTTGTTCGCCTCTTTTCAGCTTTATTACTTGGCTTTTAAATGGAGGTCTTTTTCCTCCATCTTTTCTAATTTCTTTGGATAGGTTTTTTCCTGCTTCTTTTAAGCCTTATTATTTTTCATTCATTCATTATATATATAAATATATGATTATATTCCATAAAGACACATTAAAGAGAGAATTCAAAGTGAAAAATCTCATTTGCCATTTCACTAGAGATTAAGGGGCTCTCAAAACTTTTGATGGAAGAATATAATCCTAGTGAATTTAGAAATTAAACCCATCAACATTTTACAAAGGACCCAAGTCTAATTCTAACTCTAAAATCCATAATTAAAAAGCAAGTAAGCTTATTTCACTTAGTTATGACAAAAAAAAAAAAAAAAAAAAGCTTATTTCACTTAGATTCTTTCTTATAACCTTGACTAAGTATAAGTGATTCAAAACAAGTAAGGTGAGAGTGCAAAGTAACTTCATAGAGAAAATTCATTCATTCACTGAGAGCTGAAGTTCTTACTCCATTGGAATTATGTTTTCGAAGTCTAATTACAAGCAAAAATCATTTTTAAAGAATTCAAAATCATCAAGCATTATAACACCCTTAGTTCTCTTCCTTAATTTTCTTTCTTTTGTTTGATGTTCATATGATTTGATTTCTCCTCTCCCACACTTAAATGAGGCATTGTCCTCAATGGCCAAATTAAAGTTCAATTAAAACAAAGATCATATAATTAATGAATTAAAGTTCAATTAGGAAAAAGAAGGGGCAGAGATATTGATTTATTTATATTTTTGTTAATGAAAAATAAGATATGAAAGATGGGAAGTTGTATTAGAAATAAAAATTGTAAAAAATAAGTGTATAGGTTGTAAGAATAGGTAGTAAGGAAAAGTAGAGATAGATGAAAAGTAGTGAATAGTAAACAAGACAATTAAATTACCGATAGTAAGAAAAATATGTGTAAAAAGACTATATCTGATATTTTTAAGGCTTGAAAATTCTAAAAGTTTAATAGTGTCATCGGAATATTTTTATCGTTTTGTGTGTCTGGAGCTTGATTTTGATAACTGATCCCGTTCGAGTTCAAAACAAACTAAATTTCGATGAATATGATCTTTTTACGTTTCACAATATAATTATGGATTATAATCTATGATTATCTCAATTTTATTATTTTAGGATTTCAAGTGCGGGATTAATGGACTTAAATCCTCTATAACACATTGTTTTAGCTTAGATGGCTTTTTAGGGTTTTTATTCAGTTCTTGATCTTAGAAAATTTAATAAAACTATCGAAAAATCTAAGGGCTTATAGGTTTATTTAGGATTTTTCAAAGAAATCTTGCCCATTGACGAAACTCCTCGAAAAGGATGCCTCGTTTAATTTTGATGAAGAATACATGGGTGCCTTCAACACTTTAAAAGACAAGCTCACGCAAGCTCCAATAATGCTTACACCAGATTGGAATCTTTCATTTGAGCTTATGTGTGATGCAGGTGATTCAACTGTAGGAGCAGTTGTGGGCCAAAGAAGGAATCGCCACTTCCAGCCCATCCATTATGCTAGTAAAATGCTAACAACAGCTCAAACAAATTACACAACAATGGAGAAAGGATTGTTAGCAGTCGTCTTCGCATTCGAGAAATATAGGTCATACCTAATCCTCTCTAAAATCATTGTCTTTATTGATAATTTCGCTTTGAAATATTTATTTGTGAAAACTGATGCAAAACTGCATTTAATCTGATGGGTTCTGTTACTACAAGAATTTGACTTAGAGATAAGGGATAAAAAGGGATGTGAGAATTTAGCAGCGAATCATCTATCCAAACTTGATAACCCATACTTAGATGAACTTAAGGAAGAAATTGATGATGTTTTTCCAAATGAGAAATTGTGTTCTGTTTGCACCATAGATGAATTTAAGCCTTAGTTTCCTGACATATCTAATTACTTAGTCGATGAAGAGCTTCCCACTAAGCTTAATTACTATCAAAAGAAAAAATTTATTTTTGATTTAAGATATTATTTTTGGGAGGACCCATATCTGTTTCAAATATGCTCAGATCAAGTAATTAGGAGATGCGTTTCACACAAGGAAGGCTAAAAGATCTTATATCATTGTCATAATGGACCAAAGGGTGATCATTATGCTGCAAACAGAACTACCTACAAGGTTTTAGAAGCAGGGTTCTACTGACCCTCAATCTTCAAAGATGCAAAACTTTTGGTTTCAAATTGTGACAATTTCTAAAGGATAAGGAATGTCTTAAAAAGGGATAAAATGCCTTAGAATTATATTTTAGAATGCAAAATCTTTGATGTTTAGGACATAGACTTTATGGGACCATTTCCCTTGTCTTTTGGTAACAAATATATTATGGTAGCTGTTGATTATGTTTCCAAATGGGTAGAAGCTTAAGCTTCCCCTACTAACGATGCTAGGGTTGTCACAAATTTTCTAAATTGATTATTTTCAAGATTCGGATGCCCACGTGCTTTAATCAATGATAGGGGTGCCCATTTTTGCAATGCACAGATTGAAAAGGTTTAAAAAAGATATGGAGTGCATCATAGGGTATCTACCCCCTTACCATCCTTAAACAAACGGGCAGGCGGAGGTCTCTAATAAAGAACTTAAGCGAATCTTGGAAAAAACAGTTGCATCTAACAGAAAGGATTGGACAAAAAGGCTAGATGATGTATTGTGGGCTTATAGAACTGCTTTTAAAACATCTCTAGGAACAACTCTGTACATAATTGTTTATGGAAAAGCATGTCATTTACCAGTGGAGTTAGAGCATAAGGCATATTGGGCTATCAAGCTTTTAAATGAAGATCTTACAGCTATTGGTAGACATAGGCTTGCTCAACTTAATAAGCTGGAAGAACCGTGACTGGAAGCCTATGATAACAATAGGATATACAAAGAGAAAGTAAAGAAGTGGCACGATGCAAATATTAAGCTCCCACATGAGTTCTAAGAACAAGATAAGATATTATTATTCAATTCTCGATTGAAGCTTTTCCTAGGAAAATTAACATCCAGATGGTCAAGACCATTCAAGGCCAATAAGGTTTTCCCCTACGGAGCTGTGTAAGTTGAAAATTCCTATGTTGAGATTTTCAAGGTCAGTGGACAAAAGCTCAAGTTACACCAAGACTGTCGCAAAATGTTGGTAAAATGAATGAATTACATCTCATACAATCTCTTTAAATATATATATATATATATATATATGTTTGTCCATAATTCCATTGAGGCTTTAATTGAGCCTAATTTTTGTATTAATTTTTATTCATAATCTGATTTTAAAACAAAAATAAATAAGGCATGGTTCCATTGTAGCATGTGACAAGAATCTTCCCATCGAGCTTTACAATGGAGAAGTTTTTCTGATAACTTCTAAACTCCTAAATCTTGCTCTGATTTGAACTATTTAAAATCCCCTGGTCTATTCATCATGTTTTCAAACATTGAGGACAATGTTTAGTTTAAGTGTAGGGGAAGGGAATTAACAAGATTTGATGTGGAGATGATTGATCATGAAACTGATTGATTTTGAATCTAAGATCTGTCTAGAATATAATATATGTGCTTTGAATGATCATTTTTTTTCTCACAAATAATAGGAAATTAATGAAATAGTTAAAATTTGGCCAAAATTTTTCAAAAATTTGGAATGAAATCACTAATGAACTTAGTAGAGCAGTTATGAGAATCATCATGAGATTGAGTTATCTTTACTTTATCTAAATCACTTTGCATATATCCATGTAAAGTAGTTTTACTTGCTATTTAATCTGAAATTTTAGAGTTGGAATCAGTTTAAGGTCCCTAGTAAGGTTACTCAATTTCCCTAACAATGCTTACATGATTTGCATGTTTTCCAAATTTAGTCATTTTGAGAGCCATGTAATCTTTGATGAAAGATCAAATGATGATTGTAACTTCATGATTTTTCCTTGTGCTATATACAAACAAAACTAAACAAATATTGAAAAAAGAAAAACCAATGCGCTCAAAGTTGAAATGGGCATGGGTTGGTCCCTTAGAAGAGCAAATTCTTGTCCCTTGTTTCAATTTTAAATAAGCCACAAAAAGAAGAAGAAGAAGAAAAAGAAAAAGCAAAAAGAAGCAGGCAAAAACCCGTACAGAGGTAATGAAAAGAAGAAGGCAAAAACCTTCCCTTCTAAAGCTCCAAAGTACATAAATAATCAATAAAAATAAAAAGAACACATAAGGAAGAAATTCAAGGTATAATCTGATGTACATGCCTTCATTTTTTATTACGATGCTGTCACGCCCCAAAAGGGTACCCTAGTTATACTGTATTGTATGTAGTATTGGTTTCTATACAATACAACTAGTTACTCTAAAGAATGTGACATAAAAACAGGATCTTTTTAGTTGCTTGATAAGAAATGATGTACATACATAAAATATACAAAACAGATAAAATAACTTCCATATAAAGTCTGTATAAACTTATTACAACTGTTTTATCAACTTACAACTAGGAACGTAAAATAGATGTAAGTGTACTAATACAAGAGATCTAAATCTTCGTTAATTACTTCCATAACTTGCTAACGTGGCTTCCTTACCCGTTCTAACCTTCGAGATGGTACTAGCCACGGTTTGAGAATGACCCTGAAAAATCTGTTGGAGTATGAGCATTTCTACAGCTCAGTGAATAACCATCACATATTACACATCAAGCACAGCAAACAAGTAATTTATCAAACAAGTGTAATGCAACATTCAAGCATATGTACAATTACAAGTTTGGACAACCGGAATCCAAACAGGATGTAGATTTGCGCCCTCACATCGGGGTTGAAGGAACCTAGTCAAGGATCATATCCTTATGACCCACTTGCTCAGGAGAAACAGAGAACCATAGGAATAATAATTCTCACTTTATTCTTTTCTTTATGATTATAGTTTATTCACTCAATTTCCTTTAGGAACAAAGAGACTCCATTAAGTATTAGTTATTTCAAGCCGATACCACGGGCGGCGTTCCTTCTTTTGCCAAGTAGTTCCCGTGGAACCGAACAGAACAGGGATAATTTTGGAAGAACTAGGAAATTTACATCTAGAAAAACCAAACATTAACCGAGATCCGAAATACTAACACGTAGCAAGCTGTCACACCTTTATGCAATATTTGTGCAAGTTATGCAATGTATGATCCTTTAAGTTATAAGCCTGTCTGTTATGAATTGATTATAAAATGACCAAACAATTTACAGACAATACTCAACATGCTTCAACAATTTTTCACACAATTCTTGTTATCACTTTTAATAATCACAATTTAGCACTCAATTCATCCATTACTCAAGTAAGAACAATTCCCAACCCCACATGCTTCATACAATCATTTTCATATATAACTTTAGGTGCTACTACTGTTACAAACACAAACAATGTAATAGATCAGAGTTACTCACCTGCTCATGATGCTTCAATCGTAATAATCTTCCGGGAAGTCTAAATTTGATTCGGATTCACCTATTTAATGAATGAAGTTCCATAAATTAGATAATTGACTTTATAAATATCTCTTAATGAGTGTTTAAGTGTTCTATATGAATTTATCTCTTAGTAAGGTCATTTTTATCAATTCCAAAGGTAGTTTATCTTTAATTGTTTAAAGACTTATGGATTATTCTATATTTTGTAAAATTCGTATGAATATACTTTTGCTACTAAAAGTGATCTAATTAATTCTAAATTCATGTTTTTAGTACCAAATCTTTAAGTATACTTATATTACTTATGTTAGCTTATATTTTTTATGTATAATTAAGTGTTAAAAAGCTTATTTTACCTATAGTATGCTAGTTACTAATTTTATTTGTTTGCAAATAGTTTTCTATGATTAGTGTAAGACTTTCTCAAGATCATTTTTATTTCTTAGTCTTCTTAGACTTCTACTAATGGCAAAGAATCTTATTTGAATTCTAATTTATTTTACCTATCAATATGCTTAGTGATATCAATATTTTCTTCTATTATATACTTTGTCTTTCAACCTTATGTAAAGTGAGTTCTCAATTAGATTAAGGGGTTTCCACCTAGATTACTAATGACCATTCTACATTATTTTTAAGTTCATCAAATTAATTGTCTATGTATTCGGTTTATAGTATATTTCTTAAGATTATTTCTACTCCATTAAATTTCCCTTATCTACACTTTAGCAATTTCCCATTATGAGTTTTAAGTTCAAGACTTCTAATGGGTAAGGCATTGGCTAGTTCAAATTGTTTAGATGACAATTATAATGTGTTTACTAATTTACAAGATTATGAGCTAGGGTTTTCAAGACAAAAAGTCTTGTAGTAACTTCAATGTTAAATTCTAGGGTTTTCTAATGTTTAGATAATTTCTTCAAGGCTTCTCCTTATTCTAATTCATTCAAAATATTTATCCTACATCATTTCTATTTATTCTACCATCAACATAACTCTATGGAGGCTTCTAAAAATGTATCTATGGCAATGTATGACATTCATTTTCTTAATTTAGAATGAGGAAATAATTTAAAGGTGTAGGACTTACCTTGTGGGCTTAGGAGTGTAGATGGCAATTCCTCCTTTCTATTTTGATTAAGACCTACATATTTTAGCAATTTAGTAAGTCTACTATATTTTATGAAATAAATAACTAACTTATAAATTCTTACCCTTGCCTTCTTAATGGTAGAATGATTGGTGGCTTTCTATAATGGTAGTTGAAGCTTAGGTTATGTGTTATTTAATTTGTTGGAAGGTTAAGTGAAGGCTAGAGGTTGCAAAGAGGGAAATTTGAATTTGTAAGTGAGTGTGTGTGGTGTGCTGCAGCTGTTCATGTGGAGAAGGGGAGGGGAAGTGGCTGGTTTGGAGTTTTGACTTCCAAATTGACTAATCCTCTATTTATATATGTAGGTAGCTTGTAAAGTAAGTGTTGAATTAATTTATTAAATTGTTTGTCTAATTTCTGGTGGATAGAGGGCTATCACGTGGCTTCTTGGGGGTAGGAGCTGATTTCCAAGTCTTCCTTGCTGATTTGGAACAAGTGTATTAATTGTAATAATTAAGGTGTTGTTGGAACAATTTAATTGGGTCACTTGTCCAAGTTCTTAGCCTTTTATTTCACCTAATTACTCCTTGCTGCAGTGGTGATTTGTGGACTCCTTAAAGCAGCAACTTGGACCCTTTATCAACCGTAATTCATGTCTACAATTTGGTAAGAATAGTAAAAATTTTAAATATCTAACTAATTACGTCAAAAACTATCCCCTACGCGTATTTTAATATTAGTTACGTAAAAATTTTATTCTAAAATTTTAATTTAGGTCCCAAAATATTTCTACAACATGGTTGACTTCAAATTTTAAGTTTAAAATTTACGCGATTTAGTATTTTCAAAGTTTGGTCTTACGCGATTAGGGTTTCGGGGCCAAAAAGGTTAAAATATAAAATTGGTATCTATGGACTCTAAATTTTCTAACTAACATTACGGTGTGGTCTAAAGTCTTTATTTGAAGTCTAGATTATTAGTTATAGGCTCGTTTATAGCTTTTTAGTATTTATCTATAACCCTAACGGTTTATCTTTAATGGATCATTTTCATTGTACATACTACAAGTCATTGGTTTCTAATGTTCTTGAAATAAAATTTTATTTACACTTGTATTCTAGATTCTAAACTCGGATGATAAAATTTAGCTATAGTTCTTTTAATATCTAAAAATTTCCGATCTAGTGTTTTTAGATCATAAATAGGTTTATAATACTCTAAAATTTCTAACTAAGGCCTAACTGGGTAAACGAACTCCAATATCTATCTTAATTGTTACTATCCTATTTCCTTAGAATTCTCGAGGTTTACAGATGCTAGAGAAGTGATAAAGGAACTACATACTTATATATGTATATAAGAGAATAAAGTTGATTGAGTTTTTTTCTTACCCTGATTGATCTTGTGAATAATTTTTGCTTTAGGATTCTTGATTAAACAATGAGGGTAAAAGCTGATTTACTTTGATAAGTTCTGTGATTTTAGCAAAAGTTAATTTAGCACAGTTATTAGAATGATTGAATATCTAAAGTGCGAAGGTGATTATGAGCTTAACCACATTTGGTCAAATTTTCTATTGATGATTTATCTTCTTATTAGCCTTGTCTGGTTGAATTGATATTTACTTAAGGAGAAGCAAAAGTTTAAGCGAGGGAGAATTTGATAAGTTAATTTTACTCGATTGTTTTCATAGGAATTCGAGCCTATTTTGATCAATTTTTGATTAAATTCCTATGAAGTTGGTGCTTTTAATGTTAAATTGTTGTTTTTCATCTCCTTGAATCAAAAGAAGAAGAATCAAAGAGTTTTTAATTAGATTTGGAGCAAAACAGTAGCAAAAGTAAAGAATAGATCTATCGTGCCCTAGATAAATGTCGATCAAAGCCAAAATACAAGGCAAAACCAAAAAAAAAAAATTGTTCTATTGTGCCTCAAATTTAGCCCTCGACATGACCCTCGACGATTATTCTAAGGAGATCGAGCCTAAACTTGAAGAAAGCTCCTATCGCGCATAAATGTCGTGCCTAAATATGAGCTGTGATAGTTGCTGAAGTGAAGTATAGAACTTTGCCTTACTTATGTCGCACCTCAAACCATCAAAGCAATCAAGCCCTCGACAACACTCAATTTAACCCTCGATGGAAGAATGGACAGAAACGATAGTGTTTCATTAGCTTAAGTCGAGCCTTATTGTAAACCCCTAGATTTTTCGATGATTTATAAGTTCAAACCTTGGAACTGGAAGTTAACCGGAAACCTTAGTCAACAAAAACCTATGCCAAAACCCTAGAGTTTTGATCCGGTAATCCCGTGTTCTTAAACCCTAGACAACGAAATTAAGTTAATGGTTCGTAATTATATAGGAAAGTATAGAAATATTAGATATGTTGAATTTTAGTTTCTATGGGTCTGAACAGGATCAGTTTTTGAAAACTATGCCCGGGAACATCGGATGGTAAAAATATTCCATTTATACTGATAGACTTCTAATAACATAAGAAACCCAAAAATATCAGTTTTATAATTTCTCGATAGCTAAAAACTACATATATCGCATTTATACGTGTATTTTCTTTACTACCGGTAATTTATTAGTCTTGTTTACTATTCATTGTACTTCTATACTATTCATTACTATTCACTTATCTCTACTTTTCCTTACTACCTATATACCTATTTTCTTACTTTTTACTTTTCCAATACATCTTATATCAAATCATATCTTACATATTAATTATTTTTTTACAAAATACAAACAAATCAACTCACACACTCTCTTCTTTCCCGCTAAAATCGGTACCAATCTCCCTCCCTCCTCTCTCTCTCTCTCTCTCTCTCTCTCTCTCTCTCTCTCATTTATTTTCTTTTTTCACTTTATTTTATTACATCTAATTTTCACTCCAAAAATTCTATAAATACTCTCTTTCCTCCACTTCTTTCACACCTTCATTTCATACAACAAAACTCTCAAAATTTCTCTACAAAATCCTTCTCTACCAAAACTCTCTTTTACCAAACACTCATAAAATCCCTCCCTATATACAAACCATCTACCGCATAAACATACATTCATTACCTTCTTCCTATTACAAAAACACTTTAGGTAAACTTTTTTTCAAACATTCATTTTAACCATGTCATGTAACTTAGCATGACCATAGTGTTGTTTTGAAACTCACATGAGTAGTAAAAGCAATAACATGTTCATGTTTTGTTCTTGCACATGAAATTTCTATATATATTATTATCTTGTTATTACGCTTTCATATAAGTTGTTATTAATGCTATTATTGTTATTACCTTGTTGTTATTATGCTCTGATCTAACTCTACATATATATTATTAAGTATATGTATATATATATTTTTAGAGCCTAATGCTCACTAATTTTTTCTAACTTGCTATTATTGTTTTTTTCCTTTTCTTTCTTTTTCTTTTTGGGACTTAGTCCCGGGATGCCTTGATGAAGCTAAGGCTCCCAATGCTTGATCAGGTTGCCTTGATGGAGTTAATGCTCCCAATGCTTGACCGGTTATCTTGATGAAGCTAAGGTTCCCAATACTTGATATATTATCTTGCTTATTATTGCTATATTGCTTATAAATATTATCTTGCTTCTTATCTTATATATTTTCATCATTTTTCATATTATGTGCTCATGAACATGCATTATCATAATGATCTTGTCTCAACAAAAATTTAAAGTAGATCTTTCTTTAATAAGGAAAATGGAACTAAATTCTCTTAATATATAGCTTTATGTCTAAATCAAGATTTATTAGAAAACCCATAGGAAAATCATTTTTACAACTTCTTATCAAACTCACCAAGATTTTTCTTAAATAATGATAAAGATGATTTCATAAAAGGAATTAACAAACAAAATGAACTTTTTCTTTAATAATAGACCACATAAAGTTTATCAAAACTTAGCATGAATGTTTTCTTAGTAAATAAATTTTTTCATAAAAGTTTACTTGTAGGATTTAAACTAACTCCATAATAACAACAAAAAACAAAACTAGTTTTCAAAGTTAAGATAGAAATCAACCCTCTAATCTATAAACCCACACATAATATAAAGGATTTCCAAGTATATAAATAATGAATTCATTTTCAAAAGAAATAAAAAGGATATAAGAATGATGATTTTAAAAACAATGAATTTTATCAACAACTTAAAAAGAATAATTTCTTTCCAAGAAAATTTGATAGAAGACTTAAAGAACTAAGTTTTAGAAATAAAATTATTTCAAAGAAGTTAGAAGATGAGAAATAAGGATAAGAAGATTTGTTTAACAAAACCATTGTTCTTTAAAAAGGAAATATATATAAGTTAAAAATCACCATAGGCTATCCATAACTTGATAAAAACTTTGGAAACTTACTTTTGCCACAAAAGCAAAGGTTTGTAAAAGATTAAAAGTTAAAAGGAAATTTACTTGTTTTAAGAAAGATATTAGAAAAACAAAATAAGAATATACTTGTTTGCAACAACCTAAGAAATTATAAAGTTTCCCCAAAACACTTAGAAAGGAATTTGTTAAGTTTTAACACCTTTAAAATAAATTGTTTTACGAGAAATAATCATTGAGATAACACCATTAGAATCTTGCATATAATATGAGTCTATATAAATACTTAATATGTATCTATATTTTTACCAAAAGAATTTTTGAATAAAATTGAGTTTGGAAATTGTTTTGCAAAAACTAGAATTTCTCGTTTTGGTTCTGTACTGAGGCTTTTGGGAATCCAAATGACCTTTTATGTAGAAAATAACCTTAGAAATGAATAGATCTTTTTGAGTAGGTAGAAATCGGTATATTATATATGAAATTTCGAGTTAAAATGAGTAAGTTATGGCAATTTTAAGTGATGGATGTTTTAATGAAATGTTTGTGAGAAAAGTTTTTAAACAAGTTTTACCTTGAGGATATATTTTTACAAATTTAGGCCAAAATTCTAATTATTTTTTTAGCTTTAAATAAAGTTACTTATGTTAGTTGTATTCTTTTGTAGAAAAGGGCACAAACTCAATCACAGAAACAATCTAAAAAGGCTAGACATGATCTAGGCCACTAGTACAAGTAAGTACTTCCCCTCATACTCTTGTGGGTTTGTCTGTTGAAGATAGGGAAATATATAACATGTTTTTAGTTCATAAGAAGATTATTGAGAACGCGGTTGTATATTGGAATTTAGTGAGAAGCTATGGAATGGAGAATGATTTTAGGAAATATTTTGAAGACTTTACTTGGCAGAGGGTATTTGAAAAAAAGGAAGAAACTTTTAGAGAAGTAATAATGGCTTTCATGGTTAGTTATAAGATTGGAAGTGATGAACCAAGTGTGGATAGTTTGGTTGAATTTTATGCATTTGGGGGATATAGACAAGTGTCTATGAAGCAATTCATCTCTGCTATGGGCTTGTATGATGATGAAGAATTCCTCTACAAACCAGAATTTAAGGAGTTGCCTGTTGAGATACCAAAGGAATAAGTTTGGCAGTTGTTGCTGAAAAAATCGAAGGCACTTTCACTCCTTCAAGGATTATTGGTTCAAAGTTCAGAAGCTCGAGCGCAAGAATGCTAAGTTATTTGCTTATTAGAAGCATTTTCTCCAAAGTAAAGGAAACATCCATAGTAGTAAAGGTAGCTTGCTAGCATGATGAGAGGAAAAGAATGAATGTTCGCTTAATAGTTGCTTAGAGAATCAAGTATCAAGCCAGTTTATAGTGTAAGGGAATTTTCCTTGGTGGGTTGATTACGAGGATCCTAAAGAATCTGCAAATTTGGCTAGAGAATGGGCCCACAGATTTAGTGTGCAGTTGTAAGGAACTTCATAAGAGATCATTCAGAGATTGGAAGCTAAATGAAGTAAGAGCTCAACCTACTACTATACCTGTAGTGAGGAGTACAAAGTGATAGATCAGAGCCTTACCTTAACATTTTATGAGCCATCATTTTCACCCCCAGAGCCATACATTAAGCGGCCATAAGCTATAACTGTGCTACCCGAACAAGAGGCCACATAACCACCTGCAGCTCGCCTTAACAAGCTTGAGGAAGAAGCGAAAGGTGATCTGACTAGAATGTGTATATAAATTCAGATACTATCAACAAGTGTACTGGGTCTTGATCAAGTAATATAGAATGAGTAGAGTATCGTTCCCACAGAGACTAAATTAACTACTAGATTGATATTAGCTTATACTAATATTTAGGTAATCAAAGTGTATCAGTTAACTATAACTAATCAATTATATCTACTTATGAATGCAAATGAGAATGTGAGAAGTTTATATAAGATGAATGTGGGAAGGAACAGAATCCATCCTAATATTTACTAATCATGCTGAATTTATATTATATGAACAATTAGGATTATGGATATTTGTAAGAAATTGTAAAGACCTAAAACAAAGTTTTAGTTAACCATAAAATAATCTATTAGCTTCCGCTATACAAATTATCAATGGAATCTAATTTATAATCATAAATCTTCCAATTCTATGATTATCTAATATCCTAAATTAACTTCTCCTAATTCCTTAGTGAGAAATTAAAATAAAATATTGCATGAAGTACATGGAACAATTTCTAAATTAATATTAAACTTAATTGTTTCCACAATTGTTGTTTAATTTCAATTCATGAATTCCTATGAACCCTAATTCTTTTTCCAAATCATCAGAATTCTTATCAATTCAATTTCGGTCAGAAATAAAATAGATAATTAGGATTCAATACAAATATTCCATAATTCTAACAATCCTGTAATATGAATTCAATAATCATTTTAGCAAAATTAGGATTTCATCACTTTCCACAAAGAAAGATTTAGCTACTCATGGATGTTGATTCAATAATCAAATAAGAATATGTAATTGATAACATTATGAACAAATAATTCAGATAAATGAATTGCATAAGAAAGAGATTAGATATCACCAATTCAAATATCGCAATCTTCAATTACAATCCTTGAAAGCTCAAATTCTCTCACAAATCTCTATGAAAATGCTAGACTATTTGTATACTAAAGTGTTCTAATTTGCTTCTGCTTGTTGATGAATGTTGGAGGGGAGAGAACCCCTATTTATAGGAAAAATTTCGTGCAAAGCATTAAATGAAAATTGTAGTTTCACAACGTACGCCAGCAGTTATGGATCCTACACCGGTGGCTTACAGACGGCGTATCATCAATTTCTTCTTTACACAGGCAGTGCACAGGCAGCTTTCAATTTCGGTTGCAGGTATAGGCCGCTTCTACGCCGGCGGCTTAGATGTAAATCTAGCTGGCGTATATGATAAGAAATGAAAGGTTGGGCCGATTTATAATGAAAGCTGTCTCAAAGCCGGCGGCTTTGATACCGGCTTAGACACTCCAGCATATTTGGTCTCTTCAATTTCCTTCAAGCATTTTGTGACCTACGCTGCCCTAACGCCGGTGGCTTAGTAGCCAGCTTAGGTTGTACCTCCTTTTGCGTTGGTGACTTTTCAAGTCCGAACTGCTGGCCTTTCATGTAAGCTGGCCTCTTGATCTTCTACGCCGACGGCTTTGAGACGGCGTATAGTTGGTTGAGTCAAAGGCTGGCAAAGCTGGTAGTGTAAGCAGCGGCCTTGAAGGTAAGCAATCTGAACGTCGGTGGCTTTGAAGTTTGAAATGCCGGTGTATCCTTCAATTTTTCCAATTTCCACTTCAAAGTTTTTTGTTTTGATTTGTTTGTCTAAATTAGACCTGTTACATGAATTTTTATCAAAACAAATATCCATTCTAGCTCTTTTGAACATCAACAAATCGTATAAAATATGATCTTATGTAAGCCCCGAAAAATTTCAATAAATAATTCCAAAATGAACTTCGAAAATAAACTCTAAAAATCACTCCAAATTAAAACCGAATTTCGACAAGTCCTAAATCACAAACGAATCCAAAAATTTCTTAATCTTGAGAAAATGAAAATCTTTAAAAATAAAATAAGAACACAGTGGTCTTCAAATTCAAAATCACGATGTACAAAAAAAAAATCCATATTTAACTCCAATTTATAAAAAGGGTAATATAAAGCCCAAAAACAAATTATTAAAAAGCAAATAACAATTGACTTTCGAAAATATAACTCAATTCAAGAATTCCGAAAACGTTAAAAGATAATAAATACTTACAAAAACGATATATAAAATAAATTTCTCAAATTAAATATGTTATATAAACATAAAATATCAGTTTCCAAATTGGCAAGGATCTAAACCGGAAAATCACCCGGAAACCCTAAGTGGAATACAATAGCTTAAGTCCGGCAATCTAGCGCCCCTAGCCCTAGAGGCCGAGATGTAGTTTAAATATGTAGAATAGCTCTTAGTAATATGAGTTTGTTTATCAGATTGGTAAATTTTTGACCTATTTCAAACCCGTTCGGATATAGACTTCAGAAAGCGTGTCCCGGGGCTCGAGATATAAAAAATATACCAATAGTACCGTTAGACTCGTAATTTCATAAGATTTCCAAATATATCAGTTATATAATTTTTCGGGTTATAAAAGTTACAGTTATAACTATTTTATCGTATTTCCATTATTACCGGTAATTGATTAGTCTTTTGTACTATTCATTTTTATTTCATTACAAAATTTTATTATTCTTATAAAGTCTGATATTTTTAGATAAATATTTTATATGTTATAGAAAATTTTGTTTTTCTAAAATTTAGTTCGTTTCAGATCTTTATGGGATCAGATTCTGTTTAAGACCCGATACTAAAAATAAAATAAATTAATTTAATAATTGAAAAATATTTTAAAAATATTTTTATTTTCAAAATAATTTTTTAGAATTTTTTGGGTTATAAAAATATCATTTATAGCCAATATTCGCGTATTTTGATCATACCGGTAACATATTTGTTAAATTACTAAAATAATTCAAATAATTATTTAATTTTAAATATGAAAAATCTGCTACAAATATTTGGAATAAATTTTCTAATTTTATTTTATTTTATTTTATTTTAATTTATTTTATTAATAAAGTACTTTTACAACCCATACCTTTAAGTACACCTTACACATATCATTTCCTTTTCACTTCAATCTTTCTACACATTAACCCACACTTCATGGCAGATTTTGACCCTTCTTCATGGTTGCCATTGTCCTTTATTTACTCCATTTTGACCAAATTAATTATTTTTCTACTCCTTCTTAAGAAAGTTACATTACATATTAATTATACAATTCAATTTTGAGTCAAATTTCAACAAAACCCTCTCTCTCCTCTCCTTGCAATTCACGTGCAGCATGGCTTCACATTGGCTGCCTTGTTTCATTTTTTTTCTTCTTTTCTTACAATTAAAACAATCATTTTCTCTCACTCCTTCATTTACTCACTTTCCCTCTTTCATTCTTTAACTTTTCTCTCTCATTTTTCCTCTCTTTCTTCTTCATTTCCTCTTGTTCCTCCATGAGAACAAGCTGCCCCCTTCTTCTTCCATGGCTTCCACACTTCATTCCTAAAGATTTCTAAGCAAATCTTCTTCCCAAAGCTCCATAGGTGATATAGGTAAAGTGTAATGAAAGTTTCATGCATCAAATGACCTTCCATAAGCTTAAAAGCTTAGGATGATGATGCCAAAAATGAAACACTCCTTTTCTCTACTTTTATTATCTTGTATTACAATTATTTTCTTGTTTAAAGTTGATATATATTGTAGATCTAACTTTTTATAGCTTTGATTTTCGTTTATGCCATAGATCTTGTTATTTAGGTTGTTTATATTTTTATTTTTATGATTTATGTATAGATCTATCATCCACATCTCCATCTTAGTGATTCATGCATTTAAAACTAGTTTAGAAAACTAGATCTAGAGTTTTGAGTTCATAAAATGTATTAGACTTTCTTTTATGTTCATGGATGACTTGTGGTAGCATGATGATGGTAGGAAGTTGTAGGAAACTCAATATCTATTTTATTTTCAACAAAAACAACTTTTGAAAATTCGGATGAAAATGAAACCATATTTAGAAAAGTGGTTTTTCAACTTCAAAATGTATATTTTTCATTTAAAATGAAGGGCTTAGGGTATAGATACCATAAATGAAAGGTTTTGATAAGTAAAGTTTAGATCCATGATGTTTATAGCTTATTACCATGCATTTGTTTTATGTTTATGTTCATATTAAGTATAGATCTTAGTTATGAACTCAAACAAAATTGTGAAATTCGTATTTTAGCAAGACCCCCATTTAAAAACCACTTTTCAAGTGTCAAAATGTAATTTTTACTTAAGAAAATGAAGTCTTAATATATGTATATCATCAAGACTTCTTTTTACAAGAATCAAAAGTGATTTCCAGAAGTTATTTTCAAAATAAAATTCTATTTTTGGATTTTGGCCAAGGCCTATTTTAAAAACATGTTTTCCAACTCAAAAATGAAGTTTTTATTTAAGAAATGAAAGGCTCTTAGGATAGGATATGTGAGGAATGGATTTTCATAAGCTTAGATAGATTTTATCAAAAGATATGACCAAAAATAAATTTTCTAAATTCGGATCCCAACCAAGGCCAATTTTTAAAACCCATTTATCAACTCCAAAACTCATGTTTCATGTGAAACATGAAGTATATAGGTAATAGGTATCATTAAGTAATGATTTTTACAAGTTAAAATGAGTTTAGGCATGAGTAATGTGTAAAACAAGTAATGGAATTAAAATGAAAAATTTTGAGTTAGTGATCAAATTGTCAAATTCGTAATTTGAGATGATGCATAAGTAATCACTTAGTATTTGAACTCAAATTGCAAGTTTTATGTGTTAAATGAAGTCCTTAGACAATAGATATAGTAAAGCTTCAAATTTTGATGCATTAAACAAGTTTTCTCATAAGAAACGAAAATTTCCAAAATTCGGATTTTTGTGAAAAGCTTGTTTAAAAACATATTTGCAAAGTGTAAAATGCAAATTTTTGTGTAAGAATGAAGTCCTTAGTGGTTATGTATGATTGAGCCCTACTTTCTAAATATCAAATGATTTCTACTTAAAGGAATCGCTCAAAAACCAATTTTTACCAAATTCGGATTTTGGAATCAACCCCACTTGAAAACATGTTTACCAAGTGTAAAATGGAAATTTTTATGAAGAAATGAAGGTCATAAGTAGTATATATAATGAAGACTCGATTTTGACAAAAATAATTATATTTTCTTAAGTAACAAATCCAAAACAAATGGAAATGATAAAAGTTAGAAAACTAGATTTTTCATAAGTAAGTTGTCATTATAGTCTTGCAAAATAAAAAGTTATAAAATTTCCTTTTAGCAAAATCATCAATATCATGCATGCAATAGGCTCATCTCATGTCATTCATGTTAGAAAATCACTCATATTGCATGTATAGCTAAGTTATACAGTAGGAACATTTCGAACATTTACAAAACTATTTTTCGGAAATTGAAATTGTTGCTGCCCTAATCTGATCCGAACTTTTCAAAGCTTCAAAGTTTTTAAAACTTGAAAATAATATTAGAAATAGATAGATCTTTCGAAGTAGATAGAAATCGATATATAATTTGCGAGATTCCGAGTTAAAATGACCAAGTTATGGCTGTTTTAAATTGGAATTCCCGCTTAGGACGAGAATTACGAATTTGATAATTCGTATAAGATCGTTTAGATTAGTTTGAGTTGAAATACTTATTAGAGTATTTCTTCCTTTTTAGGTGATCCCGAAATCGACGATTCCCTGCCACCGAATTACTATTACTAGAAGACCGGTGATCCAATGGCCGAGTGAGTTTTCTCCTTGTTTTGTTACCTTGATTGTGCTTGTAGTTAGTTGCATTAGATTATAGGAACAAGATAAAAATCGATACGAATGGGGATGGGATATATGATGAGGCTGTGATGAATGTATGCCAAAGAATACTAAAGCATATCGAAACCACGATTTGATTGGATAACTGCACCGTTCATATTATTTCTGTTATGTGTATGATATTGGCTGGTCACTCTAAAGAATGTATAAATATTTTGACCTAAGCAAAAAGTAAATTGATCATGCATCGCATCGGACATATTGCATTTGGTAGCGTGCTACTCCTACGCAGGTCGATCGGTATGGTCCGAGGACTCGTTTGGATAATGAGACCCGGGATCAGAGCTCATTCATAGGAAACTAAGGCGCATCGGGGATGCATTCCATGTGTGAGCCTAGCCGAGGCGAGTGCTAGAGCCAGGGCTTGGGGACTAGCAGCAGTCGTGTAGACTTCAATACCATCCCTAACCCAAGATATAAGGGCGTAAATCCGTTCTGTGTGTGGGTTCCGGATACCCATACATAATTGCTTGCTCACGTGTTTGTTCATGCATAGCATATGATTGATTAATGCTTGCTTGTTCTGGTACGGAACTAAGGGAATTCTCACTAAGCTAGTGTAGCTTATACCCCAATAGTTGTTTAAATGAACAGGTTATCTCAAGAATGCAAAGTGGGGACCGAGATGGTTGAAGCCGAGAATGGCTTCGGGATTCCGGCAAGAAATGAGAATGTTGAAGTTATCAGCTAGTTTTATGATTTGTCTTGTAATAGTTTATGTAGGGAAGTCTGTGGATGAATGTAATTGAAGTTGAATGATTTGTATTTTGAAGTATAGTGGTTTGTATCGAAAGTATAGTGGATTTTATTTCCTTTACATTGTTACTCAATTGTATCAACATAAAATGTATCATTCCGATGTGTCTCCTTTATGTGTTAGACGCCTTGTACATAGTATGGAAGCCTTCGCGTGACTGAGGTGGTCATTCTTAGGCTTTAATATTGTGTACGGCGGACTGCCACGTTTAGGGTACCCTTTGGGGCGTGACATCTTATCAATTCTTCCACACTTGAACTTTTGCTTGTCCTCAAGCAAAATGAAGAACAAAATGAAATCTCTTATAGATAGTACAATTTTCCCAATTTAATCACAATTTCTTTAACTTGTTTTTCTTGTATCTATTGCTCTAACCATACCAATTTCTTGTAATTAGAGTGCTATAATTAAAATTTAGGAGTTAATCCAAACAAAACAAATTTTAATCTCAATCTTTAACAAAAGAACATTCTATTCAAAAAGCAAATACTCAATCCACTAAGGAAAAATACTAATTTAGACTTCATTGGACTTTTAGCTTTTATATATATTCTAAGTAACATTAAATGAAAGCATGTGGTATCTACTTTTTCCTTAGATTTTCTCCTTCTTTATTATAAGTCTCCTTTATTTGCATATTTGTATTCATTTTTCTTTTCTTTTTCAAGCATTTATTTTCTTTTTGGGAGGTTTTTGCCTCCATCTTTTTGCTTTTCAAAGCTCATGAATTGAACTTTTGCCTTTCTTCCCTTCTCATTATAGTGAGTTCATTGAGTCGGCACATCCCAGGCTCATCACCTAAGTGACCAGGTTTCAAAATACCCTTAAGAACTCTTCCTCACTTTAACATTCAAGTTCAGATACTCATAACTCAAAATTTCAAGTCAGAGGAGTAGTGGCTATGCTTGTTTCTTTCTTTTTGACTGCAATAACAATATCAAAGACTTATTTTTATAAAGGATTACCAAGTTTAAAAGTTTCTTCTACCTCTTTCACTAAGTGTTATAATTCAAAGAATATATACAAATTAAAATTTCCTAGAAGTAAACCTGTTTATTTTTCACAAAAGGACTTGACCAGCTTTTAAATTTCCAATTCCAAAGTTAAAAATAAAGTAAACTTGTTTCTTAAGGATTTTACAACTTAATTTTAACTTAGTAAACTAATCACAACAGCAGGTGAGTAAGATACTTTCACAAGTTAATTTCATTGCTTTCATTCTTTGCTTTGTACTATCTTAAATTCTTAAGAGATTTTTGAAAAAATTTTGACAGAATTTCCCCATCTTTCAAACCAAAAATACAAGGTGGGAATTTTCAAATAACAGCAGATAACAGCAGCTCACACAACAGATCATACAGCAGATAACAGTAACTCAGACAACAGATCATATTGACAACTTCATTCAATTTATCCCTTCCCCCACACTTCAACTAAACAGTGTCCTCACTGTTTTGCAACAAATTAAATCTTAGGAAAGGAATAAGAAAAAGATTTTGATACTTCCCTGAATTCATGAGTTTCATAGTCATCAAAATTGCATTGCAAGAGAATTTGCTTTGCTTGCTTGCCTGTAATCACTACAAAAGAAAAACAAAAGACAGAAATAAAAGCAAAAATAAAAGCATAAATAAAGGAGTTTACCCACAGGAACTTGGGTGCTCAATATATATACAGGCCAAGATAAATAAAAATCAATAAAGATCAAATGAAAGCTAGCAGGATCTCTAGCTCTCTGGCCCTGGACTGGCTCTGCTACTATGCTCAGGAGTATGTCTTTGAGTGTCTCCTAGGCTAGCTGTCTGTGTATGCTCCGAACTGAGTCTATTTGTGTGATGTGACTCAGAGGAAGTCTCGTATGTCATCCTAGCCCCTGTCTCTAGGCTCAAGCAGCAGATGGCCGTCTTCAACGCCTCAAAGATAGACTTTCTAAATTTCTTGTTTTTTTTCTCTCCTTTTCCTATCTATCCCTGAGCTCCTGGCTTTGCTTCTTCAATTCTTGAACATTCAGCCTGAGCTGGTCCATACCATATGTAGAAGAAGTGCCTGCAGGAGGAAGAGGAGCAGATGTAGATGGGATCTCAAATGGAGCATCTCTAGGAAAGATATCCTGGAACTCGATCTCCTCCAGAACTAGTGGGTGAGCTCCTCTGGGGTTTTTCAGCAGTCCCCAGCCTCGGAATGGTGCCGATGAGATTTTCCTACTCTCAAACATCTCATATTCTTGTGGAGGCTCAAAAATATTCATCCCTTTTAGCAACTTAGTAATGTAGCCACCACAGCACAGGACTCGAGTCCTGGTATCATCTGCCTGCCTGTAGATGAAGTTCGCTATCTCCACCCCCAGATCAATCCTGTAGCCTCTGATAAGGCTGAACAAATAAAACATGTCAAAACTAGTCACCTTGCTGTGACTAGTCTTCTTGCAACTCAGGCTGTGTGCAAGAATGTGGTGAAGTAGCTTGTGCTCAACAGCATCAAAAGAAGTAGCCAATGATTTGGAGGGGACGAAAGGCTCATTTGCTCTATCAGGAGTAACCAACTGAATCCAGTAAGCCTCCTGAGTAATGTGTGTAAGCCCCGGAAAATTTCAATAAATAATTTCAAGATGAACTTCGAAAATAAACCTAAAAATCACTCCAAATTAAAACCGAATTTCGATAAGTCCTAATTCACGAACGAATTCAGAAACTTCTTAATCTTGAGAAAATGAAAATCTTTGAACAATAAAATAAGAACTCAGTGGTCTTCAAATTCAAAACCACAACGTACGAAAAATTCCATATTTAACTCCGACTTATAAAAACGGGTAATATAAAGCTCAAAAACAAATTATTAAAAAGGAAATAACGATTAACTTTCGAAAATATAACTCAATTCAAGAATTCTGAAAACATTAAGAGATATTAAATACTTACAAAAATAAAATTTAAAATAAATTTCTCAAATTAAATACGTTGTATAAACATAAATATCAGTTTCCAAATTGGCAAAGGTCTAAACCGGAAAATCACCCGGAAACCCTAACCGGAATACAATAGTGTAAGTCCGGCAATCTAGCGCCCCTAACCCTAGAGGCCGAGATGTAGTTTAAATATGTAGAATAGCTCATAGTAATATGAGTTTGTTTAAAAATATCAGATTGGTAAATTTTTGACCTATTTCGAACTCGTTCGGATACAGACTTCGAAAAGCGTGTCCCGAGGCTCGAGATATCAAAATATACCAATGGTACTATTAGATTCGTAATTTCATGAGATTTCTAAATATATCAGTTATATAATTTTTCGGGTTATAAAAGTTACAGTTATAACCTTTTTATCGTATTTCCATTATTACCGGTAATTGATTAGTCATTCGCACTATTCATTTTTATTTCATTACAAAATTTTATTATTCTTATAAAGTCTTATATTTTTAGATAAATATTTTATATGTTATAGAAAATTTTGTTTTTCTAAGATTTAGTTAGTTCGAGCTTTTAAGGGATCAGATTCTGTTTAAGACCCGATACTAAAAATAAAATAAATTAATTTAATAATTGAAAAATATTTATATTTTCATAAAATAATTTTTTTAGAATTTTTCGGGTTATAAAAATATTATTTATAGCCCATATTCGCGTATTTTGATCGTACCGGTAACATATTTGTTAAAATACTAAAATAATTCAAATAATTATTTAATTTTAATTATGAAAAATCTGCTACAATTATTTGGAATAAATTTTCCAATTTTATTTTATTTTATTAATAAAGTACTTTTACAACCCATACCTTTAAGTACACCTTACACATATCACTTCCTTTTCACTTCAGTCTTTCTACACATTATCCCACAATTGATGGCAGATTTTTGACTCATTTATGGCTGCCATTGTCCTTTATCCACTCATATTTTGACTAAAATTAATTATATTTCAATCCTTTTTCAAAAAGTTACATTACACATTAATTATACAATTCAATTTTGAGTCAAATTTCAACAAAACCCTCTCTCTCCTCTCTTCAAAAATCACGTGTAGCATGTTCCAAGAAGTGGCTGCCCTTGTTTTATTTTTTTCTCTCATTCATTAATTAAAACACTCATTTCTCTCTCTCATTCATTTACTCATTCTTCCCTTTTTTATTCCTTAGCTTTTTCTCTCTCTTTTTCCTCTCTTTTCTTCTTCATATTGTTCTTGTTTCCTCAAGAACACATGCTGCCCCCACATCTTCCATTAGCTTCCACCCATATTTCTTGAAGATTTCTAAGCAAATCTTCATCTCAAAGCTTCCATAGGTGGTATAGGTAAAGTGTAATGAAGGTTTCATGCATCAAATGACTTTCCATAAGCTTAAAAGCTTAGGATGATGATGCCAAAAATGAAACTCTCCTTTTCTCTACTTTTATTATCTTGTATTTCAATTATTTTCTTGTTTAAAGTTGATATATATTGTAGATCTAACTTTTTATAGCTTTGATTTTTGTTTATGCCATAGATCTTGTATTTAGGTTGTTATTTTTGTTATTCCTTATGACTTATGCATAGATCTAGCATCCACATATCTATCTTAGTGATTCATGCATGTAAAACTAATTTAGAAAACTAGATCTAAAGTTTTGAGTTCATAGATGCATTAGATCTTTGTTTATGTTCATGAACAACTTGCTATAGCTTGATGATGGTAGAAAAGTTGTAGGGAACCCAAGATCTATTTTGTTTTCAACAAAAATCAACTTTGAAAATTCGGATGAAAATGGAACCCATATTAGAAAAGTGGTTTTTCAACTTCAAAATGTGTATTTTTCATTTAAAATGAAGGGCTTAGGGTATAGATACCATAAATGAAGATTTTGATAAGTGAAGTTTAGATCCATGATGTTTATAGCTTATTACCATGCATTTGTTTTATGTTTATGTTCATATTAAGTATAGATCTTAGTTATGAACTCAAACAAAATTGTGAAATTCGTATTTTGGCAAGACCCATATTTAAAAACTACTTTTCAAGTGTCAAAATGTATTTTTACATAAGAAAATGAAGGCTTAATATATATATAGCATCATACTTCATTTTATATGGTTCAAAGATGATTTTCAAAGATTAATTTTCAAAACAAAGTTCTATTCTCGGATTTTGGCCAAGGCCTAGTGCAAAAACATGTTTTCCAACTCAAAAATAAAGTTTTTATTCAAGAAATGAAGGGCTCTTAAGATATGATATGTAAGGAATGGATTTTCATAAGTTTGATAGGTTTTATCAAAAGATATGTCCAAAAATGAATTTTGTAAATTCGGATCTCAACCAAGACCAATTTTTAAAACCCATTTATCAACATCAAAACTCATGTTTTATGTGAAAAATGAAGTATATAGGTAATAGGTATCATTAAGTAGTGATTTTTATAAGTTGAAATGAGTTTTGATGAGATTAATGTATAAAACAAGAAATAGAATCAAGATGAGAAAATTTTGAGTTAGTAACCAATTTGTGAAATTCGTAATTTTGAGTGAAGGCCATAAGAACACCTATTATCCAAGTTCAAAATGAAAGTTTTATGTATTAAATGAAGTCCTTAAGTAATAGGTATCATAAGGTCTTAAATTTTAATGCATTAAACAAGTTTTCCCCAAATGAATCATTCAAAAAGTGATTTTCTAAAATTCGGATTTTTGAGTAAATCATATTGGAAAACATATTTACAAAGTGTAAAATGGGAATTTTTATGTATAAATGAAGGTCATAAGTATATATAATGAAGACTCAATTTTACAAAAATAATTATATTTTCTTAAGTAACAAATCCAAAACAAATGGAAATGATAAAAGTTAGAAAACTAGATTTTTCATAAGTAAGTTGTCATTATGGTCTTGCAAAATAAAAAGTTATAAAATTTTTTTTAGTAAAATCATCAAGATCATGCATGCAATAGGCTCATCTTATGTCATTCATGTTAGGAAATCACTCATATTGCATGTATAGTTAAGTTATATAGTAGGAACATTTCAAACATTTACAAAACTATTTTTCGGAAATTGAAATTGTTGCTGACCTAATCTGATCCGAACTTTTCGAAGCTTCAAAGTTTTCAAAACTTGAAAATAATGTTAGAATTAGATAGATCTTTGAAGTAGATAGAAATCGATATATAATTTGCGAGATTCCGAGTTAAAATGACCAAGTTATGGCCGTTTTAAGTCGGAATTCCCGCTTAGGACGAGAATTACGAATTTGATAGTTCGTATGAAATTGTTTGGATTAGTTTGAGTTGAAATATTTATTAAAGTATTTCTTCCTTTTTAGGAGATCCCGAAATCGACGATTCCTACCACCGGATTACTATTACTAGAAGACCGGTGATCCAATGGCCGAGTGAGTTTTCTCCTTGTTTTGTTACCTTGATTGTGATTGTAGTTAGTTGCATTAGAATTATAGGAACAAGATAAAAATCGATATGAATGGGGATGGGAGATATGATAACTGATGAATGTATGCCAAAGAATACTAAAGCATATCGAAACCACGATTTGATTGAATAACTGCACCGTTCATATTATTTCTGTTATATGTGTGATATTGGTTGGTCACTCTAAAAATGTATAAATATTTGTGACCTAAGCAAAAATTAAATTGGTCATGCATCGCATTGGACATATTGCATTTGGTAGCATGCTACTCCTACGCAGGTCGATCGGTATGGTCCGTGGATGATTCGTTTGGATAATGAACCCGGTGCCAGAGCTCATTCAGGGGTACTAAGGCGCATGTGGATGCATTCTTGGATGAGCTAGCCGAGTCAAGTGCTAAGAGCCGAGGGCTTGGGGACTAGATGCGGTCATGTAGACTCAATACCATTCCTAACCCATGACACGGAGGGCGTAAATCCGTTTTGTGTGGGTTCCGGATGCCCATGCATAATTGCTTGCTCACGTGTTTGTTCATGCATAGCATATGACTGATTATAACTTGTTTGTTACGGTATTGAATTAAGGAAATTCTCACTAAGCTAGTGTAGCTCATACCCCAATAGTTGTTTAAATGGACAGGTTATCTCAAGTATGCAAAATGGGGACCGAATTGATTGGAGCCGGGAATGACTCCGGGATTTTGGCAAAGAATACGAATGTTTGAAGTTATCAGCTAGTTTATGATTGTCTTGTAATAGTTTATGTAGGGAAGTCTATGGATGAATGTAATCGAAGTTGAATGATTTGTATTTTGGAGTATAGTGATTTGTATCTGAAGTATAGTAAATTTGTATTTCCTTTACATTGTTACTCAATTGTATCAACATAAAATGTATCATTCCGATGTGTCTCCTTTATGTGTTAGACGCCTTGTACATAGTATGGAAGCCTTCGCATGACTGAGGTAGTCATTCTTAGGCTTTAATATTGTGTACGGCGGACTGCCACGTTTAGGGTACCCTTCGGGGCGTGACAATGTGATCATCTCCCTTAGGCCAACTGTTAGGCAGATTCCTATTCTCCTCTTCCTCATCATACAATCCTAGTAGGTGGCCCATCTGTTTCAGTTTAACTTCCCTGATCTCCCTAAATGCCTGGAACTGAAAAGTGGACTCAGCTCTATCTGAGATATTCTTCAAAGTGGACAAGAACTCAATAGTCAAGTTCTTGTATGATGGCTCCCTGAAATCAAGTAACCTGATCCAAGTTGGATCTTGGATCATCTCTCAGATCCTATCAGAAATCCTGAACTCATTTAATAAACTCCAGTCTAGATACTGTGTGTTCAGGAAGTCCATCTTCACAAGCCTTTTTTTTTCTATCCTTTGCAAACTGCTGATTGGACAACATATTTCTGGTTTGAGAATCAGATGTAGAGGCATCTGTAGTCTTTTGTCTCTTTTGTCTAGGAGCCATTCCTATAAATAATTTGAACTTAATTAGAACAAGGAATGCATAATTTCAATGAAATTCTTAATGACTACAATCCTAATTTATGCCTAAAACATGATTTCAAACAAATTGGAGATCAAAGGCATATAATTAAGTGCAGCTATTGTCATTTAAACATTTACACTTGCAAAACATATTCAAAGCTGACAGCTTAGATTGGCCAGCTTAGAATTGAACGTTGGAATTCTAAATTGAAATGATTTTCAAAATTTTTTCACCAAAAGTCTTGTAAACATTTTAAAACCAGATTTTTCATCAAAATTTTCAAAAAATTCGAAATTCCAACTTCAATTGAAGCACAATTGAGCACAATTCATGAATTGGAACAACTAACTAGTATGAAAATTCACAAATCTAGCAGCCATATCATCAATTTCATAAAGCCCCAATTTCGAAATTTAACATCCTACACAAGCTCAAGAACCCTAATTTTGCAATTGAACACCAATCTCAGTTTATACGCAGTTCAAGGATCAAGTCAGCACAGATTGGAATAAAACATGTATGGAACGAAATGCAGCTTTATCAGAACATCATCAAAGCAATCTATTCTATCAAGATCCGACATTCATATTCCATTTACAAATTGCAACAATCTATGAGCAAATTGACAAATTAAAACAGATTAAAGCAGAGAACTAAGAGTAGAGATCATTGGAACTTACTTGACAAGCTGATTCGAACGCAATGGATGAAGTAATAGGCAGTGGGATTCATCGAGTGAGAGTGAGAGAGAATGAATATGGAGAGAATCGCACCTGTTAAATGTAGATCTGCAGAACATACGCCGGCATTTCTGTCTAGTACGCCGGTGGCTTACCTACTGGTGTACCTAAAATAAATTCATGCCGAGAGCAAATGGCCGGCAGCTTTATCATTTATACTGCCGGTGTACAAGTCTACACCGGCTCAAAGCTGGTGGCTTTCAATCCCAAGTGCCGGCTTTGATCGGGATTTTTCAAAACCTAAGAAATCTTGAACATACGCTGCCTCCAACATCGGCGGCTTAGGAGCCGATGTAATTTTTGTTCCAAACGTTGGCACATAAGCCGGCGGCCTTCACCTTCCCTTTGTCGGCTTCTTCTGCGGTGCTCACCTACTCTTGTACTGACTTTTACGCTGGCTTAAAGCTGGCGGCTTAAGCCTGGCTTTCCTTGACTTTCCAAAGTGGGCTCAAGGCTGGCAGCCTTGAGCCGGCTTTCAGCTTTTTTATTTTTTATTTTTAACTTCATAACCTATCTACACTAAAAACAAAGTTAGTAAAAACAAAACAATTAAAATTACTCTACAATTAAAGATGGGTTGCCTCCCAAGAAGTGCTTAGTTTAGAGTTACTTAGCCCGACTTTTCCAATTCCTTTCATGGTTCCTTCAGATTCATGATAGTAGAAGCACTATCATGGTTTTCCCTTTCATAAAAATGTTTGAACAAATGCCCATTCACCTTGAAAGTCCGATTATCATCATTTTTCAATTCTACAGCACCATAGGGAAAAACTTTGGCAATCTCAAACGGTCATGACCATCTTGATCTCAACTTTCCTGGAAACAACTTCAAACGGGAGTTATAAAGTAAAACTTTTTGTCTAGGCAAAAACTCCCGCTTGATAATGTTTCTATCATGCCATCTCTTTGCTCGTTCCTTGTAGATACAAGAATTCTCATAAGCTTCATTCCTCCATTCATCCAATTGATTCAATTGAAGCAATCTTTTTGTAATGTACTAAATTATTTTAAGTGGTAAATGTTCACAAGCTACTAGATTCTAATATGCCTATATGTTGATGATAAAAATAGGTTAAGTTTGATCAATTTCGTGTTAGAATAAGATTGACAACAATTGGATTAATTTTCTTAATTCCTGTAATTAAGGCTGGCATCTCTGATGAAGAACGCCGCTGGCCTAGATTTAAATTTTGCCAGCGTACTCTGTAATACATTGTACGCCGCCTCCTGGAGAATATACGCCGCAGGCATACAGACGACGTAGGATGGGAACAGTAGCATTTTTCTTAATGCTGGAAGGAAAGCTGCCGGCGTTCATAGGGTTTCTTTTCTACACCGGCATGAAAGCCACCGGTGTAGGTCCAAGATTTGCCGGCGTATGAAGGGACGGTTTGAATTATGGGAATCAAGGCCCCGATGAACGCTGTCGGCCTTCGTGTAGATCTGGCCAGCGTATGGTGTAAGCCGGAAAGGTACGCCGTCGGCGTAGGGCCGGCGTATGACCAAATTTCTATAAATACGAGACGCAAAAAATCATTTCGACAGATTTTTTCTTCATATTACTTCCCCTTCGTAAAAGAGAGTTCTGGAGCGTTTTCGTAGATCTAAGGCCTGGAGAATCATTCGGAGGGTATTACTGATTAAAAGTAAGTGATCTTAACCATTTCGTTTGGATTATATACAAATTTGTATAAGTATCTTAGGGTTTGGATGAATGTTTCATGAAGGAATTTGAAGAATAAACCCTAGCTCGTGTTTTGATCAAAATAGGAAGAGAAGAAACAAGTATTATACGTTTCATATCAGCAAGTATAGGTTTTGAATCCTCTTTATACGAAATTAGATAGTTTTGATATTTTGATATTGATCATATGAAGAGTTTTATAGGGTTTTGGTGGAAATTCTGATTTAAGGATTTGAAATATCCGTTCTTTGATAATATTGGAGGTGCTTGGGGTTATTAATCAGTATAATTCGAGTTTGGGAAGTTCTGTATCAGATTAGTTTAGATAGGTTGTTTTATGTTAAGATATTGCGATCATGTCTGTTGATATATATATATATATATATATATATTGTAACAGGACATTGGAGTTGTGAAACTGTGGTTGATTTGGATATAGGAATTTTTGGAGTTGGGTTGACTTTGTGTTGTTGATATCAAATTCTGAGGATTTGATTCGGATTCCTGAAATTTAGAAAGGTACGACCAATCCTTTGTTTGTTGTATGTGCTTGTAGATTAGAATTTTTGTGAATGGATGTAGGAATAGAATTGCATAATGAACTTAATAAATATTCGGCTTAATAATTGTCTACTTGGTTGTGTTTGGCTTTGACCAGTAAAGACCTGGCAGACAGTGATACTAGTGAGGCACCCTGTGATCTTAGTGTGAGGTTGTCCCGAGTGGACTCGTGCTAAGAAATGATTCCGGTAGAATTTAGGTGTTCAGGAATTGGGATGTTTGGGGAGTACCCACTCATCCATATATGTATATATGATTAACTATTTTCAAATCAGTTGGATTTTTTATAGCAGAGTCTGAGTTACTCTGGGTTCAGGATTTATGTATACTAGATTCTGAACTGTGTTGTTTTGCTGGACTAAAATAGATAATAAATTGTTGTATGCATTTAGTTTAGTTGCATGTATTTATATATATATATATATTGTTTGTGCATAACCTTGCTTGAACTGGATTGGATATTATCGTATTGGGCTTCGCCGCTCATTCTATTACATTTCAGGTGCAGGTGATGATAATGTGATTTATGATCTTTCGGGTTTTGGTATCATCTATGAGGATGGGGATGGTGTTAGCGGTCTTAACTACCCTGCTGATGACTAGTTGTTTAGTCATAGATGATATTGGATGGATCTGAGAAGACTTTAATGATTGATTTATATTTTGTTTATTGAAATTTTATATTGTATTTGGAGATTTCATGTGGTGATAGTTTTAGGGTATGGTTTGACTTGTTGACCTGCAGTTATGTCAATAATATCTAGTTTTTCTGATTATGAAGATTTTATATTTATCAGAATGTTTATTTATGTGGACCATATGATTTCTTCTATACCTTGTGAGTTATACATGTGATATTTGAAAATTTGTGGATATTAGAGCCTTAGCGTGTCCTAATCAAGAGAGGACACGTGGCGGGTTGTAATGCCTTATTTTAGGGCGTTACACTTTTCTCACCTGCAGCTTTTTCATCAAAATTAAGGAATTTAATGGCCCAATATGCCTTGTGCTCAAGTTCTACAGGAAGATGACATGATTTACCAAAAAATCATAAATGGGGACATTCCAATAGGGGTTTTAAAAGCAGTTCTATAAGCCCATAATGCATCATCTAATTTTAAAGACCAATCTTTTCTAGATGCATTAACAGTTTTTTCTAAAATTCTTTTGATCTCCCTATTGGATACCTCAACTTGTCCACTTGTTTGTGGATGATAGGGGGTAGCAATTTTGTGTGTAACACCATATTTTGATAAAAGCTTTTCAAATTGCTTGTTACAAAAATGTGATCCCCCATCACTAATGATAGCTCTAGGCACCCCAAATCTGGTAAAAATATTCTTTTTCAAAAATTTCAAAACTACTCGGGCATCATTTGTTTGTAAAGCAACCTTCACCCATTTTGAAACATAATCAACTGCCACAAGTATATATTTATTTGAAAAAGATGAAGGGAAAGGACCCATGAAGTCAATTCCCCACACATCAAAAAGCTCAATTACCAATATGTTGTTTTGTGGTAATTCATGTTTCTTGGAAATATTACCAGTTCTTTGACATTGAGCACAAGACAATAAATATTTCCTGCAATCACGAAACAAATTAGGCCAATAAAATCCAGATGATAAGACCTTAGCTACAGTCCTTTGAAGACCAAAATGACCTCCAGCTTCTTTTGAATGACAATGCTCAATAATGCTAAGCTGTTCAGATTCAGGCACACAACGTCTAATTACTTGGTCAGCACATTTTTTGAACAAATACGGTTCGTCCCAAAAATAGCTTTTCACATCATGCAAAAACTTTTTCTTTTGTTGATATGACAAACCATATGGAATGATTTTGCTAACCAAGTAATTGACATAATCAGCATACCAAGGCAAATTTAGGATTCTACTGCATGCAATTGTTCATCAGGAAACTTTTCATTGATAGGAATATCTAAACTATCAGATTCTAGTCTAGATAAATGATCAGCAATCACATTCTCAGTTCCCTTCTTATCCTTAATCTCAAGATCAAATTCTTGCAGCAACAATATCCATCTAATCAACCTTGGCTTTGCATCAGCTTTAGCAAACAAGTATTTCAAAGCAGCATGATCAGTATATACTATGACTTTAGATCCTATCAGATAAGGCCTAAACTTGTCACAAGCAAATATAACAGCAAGAAGTTCCTTCTCAGTTGTGGCATAGTTTCTTTGAGCCTCATTTAAAGTCCTACTAGCATAGTATATAACATGAAACAACTTACCTCTTCTCTGACCCAATACTGCTCCTACAGCAAAGTCGCTGGCATCACACATAAGTTCAAAAGGCAGCTCCCAATCAGGTGCAATAATCACTGGGGTAGATGTGAGCTTCTCCTTTAATAAGTTAAATGCCTGCAAACAATTGTCATCAAAATCAAACACTGTGTCTTTCTCAAGAAGATTGCAAAGGGGTTTAGAAATTTTTGAGAAATCTTTAATAAATCTCTATAAAAACCTGCATGTCCTAAAAAACTTCTAACTCCCTTAACAGTGGTGGGTGGTGGTAATTTCTCTAATCTCAATTTTGGCCTTATCAACTTCAATTCCTCTAACTGAAACTTTGACCCAAAACAATCCCTTCTCTTACCATAAATGACATTTTTCCCAGTTTAAAATCAAATTTGTGTCTTTGCATCTTTGAAGAACACAAGCTAAGTTTTCTAAACATGCTTCAAAAGACTTTCCAAAAACAGAAAAATCATCCATAAAAATTTCAATAAAATTCTCAAGCATGTCAGAAAAAATAGCCATCATACACCTTTGAAAAGTAGCAGGTGCATTGCAAAGACCAAAGGGCATCCTCCTAAAAGCAAAAGTGCCATAGGGACAAGTAAAAGTGGTTTTTTCTTGGTCATCAGGAGATATAGAAATTTGATTAACCAGAATAACCATCTAAAAAGCAATAATAATCATGCCCTGCAAGTTTTTCTAACATCTGATCAATGAAAGGGAGGGGAAAGTGATCTTTTCTGGTGGCATCATTTAATTTTCTATAATCAATGCAAACTCTCCACCCAGTTACAGTACGAGTAGGAATCAAGTGATTTTCTTCATTTTTCACTACAGTCATACCACCTTTCTTTGGTACAACTTGAACTGGACTTACCCACTTACTATCAGAGATAGGATAGATAATACCTGCATCAAGGAGTTTCAAACTTCCTTTTTTACTACCTCCTTAAGTGTTGGGTTAAGTCTCCTTGTGGTTGAACTGTCGGTTTGTACTCAGCTTCCATCAAGATCTTGTGAGTACAAATGATAGGGCTAATTCCCTTGATATCAGCAATAGTCCACCAATTGCTTCTTTATGCTTCCTTAGAACTCCAAGCAGCTGCTCTTGTTCACCTGTCAAATAAGATGAAACAATTATTGGCAAAGTATCTCCAGTTCCTAGAAAAGCATATTTTAAATGTGAAGGAAGGGGTTTAAGCTCAAGATTGGTGGCTGTATCAATGATGGTACTGGCTTGCTTTCACTAGTGCCTAGCTCCTCATAATATCTTCCTTTGATTTGGTGCACTTTCTCAACTTCTTCTTCTTGCTCATCATCACTCTCAATCATCAAGATTTCTTAAAACAGATTCCATAGTCTCTAACCTACATTCTCTTCAACAGACTCAGAAATAAACTCATCAATAATTCAATAGTATAACAGGAACCTTTATCAAATCTTTTCATTGCATCATAAACATTAAAGGTTACCTGATCATTTTCTACCCTTAAAGTGAGTTTACCTTGTTCCACATCAATTAATGCTTTACCGGTTGCAAGGAATGGTCTGCCAAGAATCATTGGGACTTCACGATCTCATCCATTTCCAAGACTATAAAGTCTACAGGAAATATGAATTGTCAACCTTCACCAAACGTTTTCAACAATACCACGTGGGTATTTGACACTTCTATCTGCAAGTTGCAAGGTGACATGAGTCTCCTTGCATTCTTCAAGTCCTAATTTCCTGAAAATGGATAAAGGCATAAGATTAATACTTGCACCAGAATCAATAAGTACTTTATCAAAATGAAATTTTCCTATAGTGCAAGGAACAGTAAAACTCCCCTGATCTCTTTGTTTGGTAGGCAAGTGAGGTAGACTTTTCTAAAATCATGGAGCATTCTCCTGTAGCATCACTGGTTCATTTCCATCAATCCTTCTCTTCTTAGTAAGCAATTCCTTGATAAATTTTGCATATGAAGGCATTTCTTGAATCACTTCTAAGAATGGAATATTGATTTGCAACTTCTTGAAGACATCCAGAAATTTTGAAAATTGCTCATCCAATTTTTGTTGCTTCAATCTTCCCGGAAAAGGAATGGTGGAACATAAGATCTACTTCAGGTGATTTTTGCACAGGTTCCTCCATCTTTTGTTTTCCTTTGTCTTTGACTGGAATCTCCTCGTTTCTTGAACTTTTGACTCAGCGGTCTCAACTTCTTTGCCACTTCTCAAAACAATTGCATTCACTTTTTAGGATTTTCCTCAGTGTTGCTTGGTAGAGAACCAGATGGTCTATTACCAATTTGCTGAGCAAGTTGATGGAATTTTCCCTTGAAGATCTTGAATAATTGCATGCTGATTGTTGAGTGTGGTCTGAGTAGTTTGAATGAAAGTCTTCAACAATTCATCAGTTGAAATTTGATTTTGCTGAGGTGGAGGTGGAGGCTGAGTATTTCTTATGGGACCTTGTCTTTGAAATCCAGGTGGGGGCTTGAAAACATTTGCATCATTCTTGTAAGAAAGATTTGGATGATTACGCCATTCTGGATTATAAGTATTTGAATATGGTCCATAATTAATCTTCCAAAATTTCCAACATAGTTGAGTTGCTCTCCACTTGATGATGGTGTATTGCCATGAGGACAATCATAAACTGGATGTGGTCCTGAGCACAACTCACAAGTAGCAACTTGATTAGAATTTAAAGAACTAGATGCTACAAGTTTACTCACTTGTGTAGTTAAAGCTGAAACTTGAGCGTGAGTTGTTGCATGGATTCACTATCTTGAACAGATTCCACCTTTGATCTTGTCCTTTCACAGCTCCAGTTGTGAGCACTAGAAGCTAATTCTTCAATTAAGCACTAGCTTCATCATATGTTTTTCCCATGAGTGATCCTCCGGATGTAGCATCCACCAATGATCTCAAAGTCTCATCTAGACTGAGATAGAAATTTTCAATCAAAGATTATCCGGAAGTCCATGATGTGGGCATTTCCTAACTGCTTCTTTGAATCTTTCCCAAGCTTCATATAATGATTCTCCATGAAATTTGTGAAGTTGGTGATTCATTCTTAGTCTGGCAGTTCTGGCAGGAGGGAAAAATCTCTTCAAAAATTTTGTTGTCAAGTCTGCCCATGAAGTAATTGACTCGGGTGGTTGAGAGTTGAACCATGCCAATGCTTTATCCCTTAAGAGAAAGGAAAAAGCTGCATTCTAATGGCCTCATCAGTAACACCATTAAGCTTGAAGTGTTGCAATATTGGAGGAATTTGGCAATGTGTTCATCCGGTGTTTCATTTGGATATCCTCCAAATTGATGTGATTCAACCATCTGAATCAATGCTGGTTTAAGCTCAAAATTGTTAGCTTGAACTGCAGGTCTTCTCACAGCAGGACCTTGAACAGTTGGTACAGTGTAATCCCGAAGTGCTCTAACAGGTGCAGCTTGAATTTGATTGTTGTTGTGATCATTGTTTCCCTCATTGTTTCTTGGATCGTTTTCTGCCATTTCTTCTTGTCTTCTACGGTTTTCTCTCCTCTGTTGACGTAAAGTTCTTTCAATTTCAGGATCTATTGGTAGAAGATCAGCACTTCTACTTCTTTGCATATAACCTGTAAAGAGGAAAGAATCAATTCTTTGGAAAACACCTAAACTACTAGCAAAACTAAAAGTAATCTAATATTAATTTTGGTCCCCGGCAACGGCGCCAAAAACTTGATCTGAATGGATGTGTATATAAATTTCAGATACTACCAGCAAGTGTACTGGGTCTTGATCAAGTAATATAGAATGAGTAGAGTATCGTTCCCACAGAGACTAAATTAACTACTAGATTGATTAGCTTATACTAATATTTAGGCAATCAAAGTGTATCATTAACTATAACTAATAATTATATCTACTATGAATGCAAATGAGAATGTGAGAAGTTTATATAAGATGAATGTGGGAAGGAACAAATCCATCCTAATCTTTACTAATCATGCTGAATTTATATTATATGAACAATTAGGATTATGGATATTTGTAAGAAATTGTAAAGACCTAAAACAAAGTTTTAGTGAACCATAAAATAATCTATTAGCTTCCGCTATACAAATTATCAATGGAATCTAATTTATAATCATAAATCTTCCAATTCTATGATTATCTAATATCCTAAATTAACTTCTCCTAATTCCTTAGTGAGAAATTAAAATAAAATATTGCATGAAGTACATGGAACAATTTCTAAATTAATATTAAACTTAATTGTTTCCACAATTGTTGTTTAATTTCAATTCATGAATTCCTATGAATCCAATTCTTTTTCCAAATCATCAGAATTCTTATCAATTCAATTTCATCAGAAATAAAATAGATAATTAGGATTCAATACAAATATTCCATAATTCTAACAATCCTATAATATAAATTCAATAATCATTTTAGCAAAATTAGGATTTCATCACTTCCCACAAAGAAAGTTTAGCTACTCATGGATGTTGATTCAAAATCAAATAAGAATATGTAATTGATAACATTATGAACAAAATAATTCAGATAAATGAATTGCATAAGAAAGAGATTAGATATCACCAATTCAAATATCGCAATCTTCAATTACAATCTTGAAAGCTCAAATTCTCTCACAAATCTCTATGAAAATGCTAGACTATTTGTATACTAAAGTGTTCTAATTTGCTTTGCTTGTGATGAATGTTGGAGGGGGAGAACCCCTATTTATAGGAAAAATTTCGTGCAAATCATTAAATGAAAATTGCAGTTTCACAACGTTCTCCGGCAGTTATGGATCCTACGTCGGCGGCTTACAGACGACGTATCATTAATTTCTTCTTTACACAGGTAGTACACAGACAACTTTCAATTTCGGTTGCAGGTGTAGGCCGCTTCTACGCCAGCGACTCAGATGTAAATCTAGCCGACGTATATGATAAGAAATGAAAGGTTGGGCCGATTTATAATGAAAGCTGTCTTAAAGCCGGCGGCTTTGATACCGGCTTAGACACTCCAACATATTTGGTCTCTTCAATTTCCTTCAAGCATGTGTTATCTTCATGTCACTTCAGATTTGTGACTTGCGCTGCCCTAACATCGGTGGCTTAGTAGCTGGCGTAGGTTGTAACTCCTTTTGTGCTGGTGACTTTTCAAGTCTGAGCTGCCGGCCTTTCATGTAAGCTGGCCTCTTGATCTTCTACGCCGGCAGCTTTGAGGCGGCATATAGTTGGTTGAGTTAAAAGCTGGCAAAGCTGGCAGTGTAAGCAGCGGCCTTCAAGGTAAGCCGTCTGAACGCCGGTGGCTTTGAAGTCTGAAATGCCGGCGTATCCTTCAATTTTTCCAATTTCCACTTCAAAGTTTCTTGTTTTGATTTCTTTGTCCAAATTAGACCTGACATGAATTTTAATCAAAACAAATATCCATTCTAGCTCTTTGAACATCAACAAATCGTATAAAATATGATCTTATCAAAAGGTGTGAAGGAGAACCTAGCTTCCTTCATGAAAGAAACAAAGGAAGACATGGGTAACCTAAAGAGAACCATGCTCTAGATTGTTGACCTACTTATTACTTAAGGTCATCCTCCTCAAAATCCAAAACACCCCCACCACAATCAGTTTTGGCAGAGTCACATCTTGATGATGATAATGATGATGATAATAATGATGATGATAATGATGTCAGACCACCTTTATCGTTACCACAAACACATCTTTCACCAATCACTTACCATCTCTCATACATACATAACCCCATACACACTCTCCATCCCAACCACAAACAGAACCCCAACTACCACAATTGGCTTAGTCGCTTGCTCACCATGTTTGTGAGGTCAATGAAGCCAATTCTCAATCCATATACATAGAACCACACCTAATTCATTCCCCACAACCATCCATGTTGGAGCCCATGCCAATAACAACGTTAGCTCCAGTTCGTATCTTCCCCAAGTCCTTTAACAAGAAAGCCAACAAGCCTGCACCAAAGAAGAGGAAGATGATTCTGTCGTATGATCTAAATGAGGATTCTGATCCTCGACAAGCTGATGAAACTCATGAATTAACAGCAGCAACAACAGAAGAACAAGTGGAGCCATTATAAGAGGATGCTCTAAGCACTTATCAAGAAGGCAATGCTCAGTTCTTGGTGGCATTGACCTAAATCAAGTTCCCACAAATAAGCAAGAAGTGAATGAGCCCAAATGTTTGATTCTGAAAGTAGAAGAGTGGTTGTCCAAACTCAAGAAGTGGATTTACAAAGATACCCAAGAATAAGAAGCTACTCTTCTTGCAATAACAACTTTATTGAGTATGAGGAATGAAGAAGGCACTGCAATAGGTCAAGAAGCTACTCCTATGGAAAAAAGAAGGAGAACAAAAAGACATGCCAAGAAGAAGACATTCGATAGTAGTAAGCCTAAGGATCAAGAAAAGAGGTGTCATCAAGAAGAAGCCCCACTGACTCTTGATATAGAAGTGGTTAATAACACTAAACCCATCAAGGAAATTCTTCCAGCAACAACACATGTTGCTCCTATAGAAACACATTGGGTGGATAAGGAGGTGACAAAATTGAAAGAAACATCAGTTACTCTCATAGCAATGTTGGATGTTGCCCTAAGAAAAAGAAAGAAAGATAAGGAGCTTTAAAGAAAAATGAATGAAGACATGAAAAGATCAAGGGAGCAAACAAAAAGGAGTCAGTAAAGAAGACCTGATCATGAGTTAGCTCAAAAGCTAGTTACCCCCAATGACAAAGAAGAAGCAAGGAGAAGGGAAGAAGCCCTTAAGCATAAACAGAATGAAGAAGTTAAGCTCAATAAGCCATCTCAATCAGACACATATGAGACTCAGCAAGGATTAGAGAATAATGATAGAGATGAGCAACTCTATGATGATAGCTTCCTTTATAGTGATGATAAAGAAGAAAAGAAGAATGTATTCAATAAGAACAAGCTGATCTAATTTTTGCTCATAGGCTCCAGGAACAACTAGATATAGAAGCGAGGATGGCTAAGAGACAGGAAGGAGCTAACCCTTCTAATTTGATTGAGCAGCCAAAGCCTCTTCTGCAAGGACAAACCCCTCTTCCTAGGTCACATCATATAAATAAAGGTGGTTAAGATAATCAATTAGACAGAGGCAGAGGTAGGAGCAGAGGTAGAAATGCAGCTCCAATACCTAAAAGGGGTCAAGGAAATGAGTTCAGCAAGTCTCGAAAATATTGGCTTGGGGATGAGCCTTGAACCGTTTCATTTATTGATGCCACTTATTCTTTTATGAACCTTTTATTTCTTTATTCTTTCTTTATATCCAGAATATTATTTTATTCTTTGTGGCAATTAAAGATTCTATATAGAATAACATTACATTTTCTATCCATAATTCAATCGAGGCTTTGATTGAGCCATCATTTTTGTATTAATAAACTCTATGACTTAGTCTTTGATAGAAACAAGGCAATGCAGCATGCAACAAGAATTTTCCCTCGAGCTTCATAATAGAGAAGTTTTTCTCAAAACTTTTAATCTAAATCTTACTCTGAATTGAATTGTTTAGAATCCTTTAGTCTGTTGTTTTTCAGGTTTTTAAACATTGATGACAATATTTAGTTTAAGTGTGGGGGAAAGGAATTTGCAAGATTTGATGTGAGGATGATTGGTTTTGAATATGAGATCTATCTAGAATAGAGTATATATGCTTTGAATGATCAAATTTTCTCACAAATAATAGGAAATTAATGAAATGGTTAAAATTTGACTAAATCTTTTTCGAAAATTTAGAATGAAACCACCAGCTAACTCAATTGAGTAGTTTATGAGAACCATCATGAGAAAGAGTTAACTTTACTTTTAAATCACTGTGCATATATCCATGTGGAGTAGTTTTACTTATTATTTAATCTAGAATTGTAGAGTTGGAATTAATTTAAGGTCCCCAGTAAGGTTACTCAATTTCCTTGTAAAAGCTTTATTTTTTGAATTTAGTCATTTTGAAAGCCTGTATAATCTTTGATGAAGGATTAAATGATGATTGTAACTTGATGATTTTTTCTTGTGCCTCAATTAAAAACAAAACAAAAATTAAAAGAATGAAAACCAATGTGCTTAGAGTTGAAATTGGCATGGGTTGGTTCCTCAGAAGAGCAATTTCTTGTCCACTCTTTTAATTTTAAGTAAGCCATGGTACAAAAAATAAAAGAAGCTAAAAGAAGCAAGCAAAAATCTATCCAGAGGAAAAGTAAGAAGAAGGAAAAAAACCTTTCCCTTTGAAGCTTCAAGTTACATAAATAATCAACAAAATAAAAAGCACATATAAGGAAGAAAACTCAAGGTATGATATGATGTACATGCCTTCATTTTTTACTATGATACTTAGAGAAGTGATTAAGGAACTATATACTTATATATTAAAAAAGATGAAATTGATTGAGTTTCTTTCTTACTTTGATTGATCGTTTGAATAATTTTTTGCTTTAAGATTCTTTATTAAACAACAAGGGCAAAGCTAATCTACTTAGATAAACTCAGTGATTTTAGCAAAAGTAAATTTAGTACAATAATTGAAATGATTAAGTATCTAAAGTGCTAAGGTGATGTTATGCTTAAATTGATAAGGTCAAATTTCCAGTTATGATTTATTTTCCTATTTGAAGAGCTTTGCCTGGTTTGAAATGATGTTTGCTTGAGAACTAACAAAAGCTCAAGTGTGGAGGAATTTAATAAGTTATTTTACTCTATTCTTTTAATAGGAATTCAAGTTTATTTTGATGAGTTTTTAGTCAAATTCCTATGAATGTGGTGCTTTTACTATTAAATTGTTGTTTTTCAGCTCCTTGAATCAAAAGAAGAAGAATCAAAGTATTTTTAATTAGATTTGGAGCAAAAATAGCAGCAAAATGAAGAATAGAACTGTCGCGCCCTGAATAATATTGATCGAGGCCAAAATGTAAGGCAAAACAAGCAAAAATTAGTCTGTCACACCTTGAATTTAGCCGTTGACGTGACCCTTGACACTTATTCTAAGGAGATCGACCCAAAATTGAAGAAAGCTTTTGTTGTGCCTCAATGTTGAGCCCTAAATATGACCTGTGACAGTAGTTAGCCTCAAATCATCAAAGTATCAAGCCTTTGAAGCACTCAATTTAGCTTTCGATGGAAGAATGGATAGAAACGATAGTGTTTTGCTAACTAAAGTTAAGCCTTATTTTTAATGTAGCACTTGAGCACTTGACTTACCCTCGATGAGCGATTGTTTGAGCATTCGATACAGATGCATACGTAGATAAAGAATTTGCATTCCGTTATAAAGAATCTGCCACGTCAGTAATAAAATCTTCATGATTTCTTTAGCATTGTCCTATAAATAAGCGTGCACAGTATTGTAATAAGCACAATACAGTGTACATACAATAAAATAGTGCTAACATAGTGTAGTGAGAGAATTCTAGAGCGAAAGAATTCTATTTCTTCTTGTTTTAGAAAATCTCAAAGTTTTCCAGGTAAAATCATTTTAACCCATTGTTTGTAATTTCCATAAAGCTTTGTGCTGAATTGTAATATTCTTCAATTAATTTCATATTATTTCTTCAGATCATGTTTGTAATTTCTAAATCCATGGAGAAATAACATCCTACAGCTTAGGGTTTATGAATCCAAATCCTAATTCATGTGATTTAAAATGCACTTTCAATTCAATATTGATTGGGTGTTTGTAATTAGTAGCTTGATTTTATTTCGTGGGTCTAATTGCGTGGTACACAAGTCAGATTCATGTTTGATTTCAACTAAATAAGCTGAGAGGTCATTCTTTTGAATAGATCTATGGCTACTAATGTCGTTGATTCTAAATGTCTTGAGAGAGGGCTAATGAAGACTTTCTGTCACTTGTTTTGAAATTCATCAAGTTGGTTTTAAAACCAAAGGATTCTTAAACTTTATGCGGATCAAGGCTGATGATAGCTTGAAAGAGATTCTGGCAGTCTGGTTTAGATCTTGAACTATTGAGCTTGAGAAAGGCTTTAGTTTACCTCATTGAATCCGATGGTGTAAATACTCTAGCAAACAACTTTCTCTTTCAGTTTTGTCTTAAGAAATCACATGAACGAGTTGGTAAAGCAAATCCTGGGCTGTTGTCTTGCATTATTGCAAAGCGATCCCTAAATTTTACTTAGAGAACATTTATGAATATTATTAACATTAGCATAACTATTGTTTTCATTATGACTTGCTAAATTCTTCTTTGGCTAGATAATAGATGTAAACCCCTGAAATTTTCATAATTCTTAGAAAATAATCCTATAAGTCAAAAACCAAAATCAAAACCTTGAAAATCGACCAAGTTAAAACCAAATTCTAAATAAGATCAAATATGAAAATCCTTAACCTTAAGAAGAAGAGAACCCTAAAAACAAAATGGAAAATCCAACAATTGATTGATTCAACATCCGTAAACCAACCAAATAATCTATCTGATTCTTAACATGCAAATTAAGATGATATATCCAAATAATGCTCGACAACAAAATACTAAAACCTTAAATCTTTCAGTGAATTTTAGAATAAAAATTTTCAATTTCCACCAAAAGTCAAACTGAGTCAACCCATAACCCTAGACTCAGTTAAACGATTCAGAGAACTGAAAAATATTAAATAATCACAAATAAAATAAAATAAAAGAAACCATAGTTGTTGAACCAAAAATATAACACGGACAATACCCCAAAATTTTATAATCTTACGAATAAAATCAACAAGCCGGAAGTCAAACCGGAACCTTAAAAGTCAACGAAGTCTAAAACAAACCCCAGAGTTTAAGAACCGGCAATCCCGCGCTCTTAAACCCTAAACAACGAAATTGAAATAATTATTGATAATAGTTTGTAATAATATAGGAAAGCTTAAAAATATCATATTTGCAAATTTGTAGTGTCTTTTAGATCCGAATGGGATTAGTTTTTCAAAATCGTGCTCCAGTACACCGGACAGTAAAAATATTTCCTCAATACCGTTAGTCTCGTAGTAAAATAAGAAATCCAAAAATATTAGTTTTATAATTTTTCGGTATCTAAAAATATCTTATATAGCCTGTAAACCCCGAAAATTTTCCACACTAGTACGCGAATCTAAAATAGAAAGTATGAACTATCTAGTAAACCTAGAATCTAATAAAAGCCTAAGAATAGATCAATAACTCGAATTTGGCTTGGTTAGGATCTAAAAGTCAAATAAAGAACTTCCTTGACCCTAATTTGATACCAAAAACGAGATTTCGTATCTTGAACTGATTATTCAAGATATGATTAAAGGAAACGCAAATTTTCAAACCCCAAAATCTTTTCATGCAAATAGATTAAATAGAAAAATATAAATATAGAGATTAAATAATTACTATTGAACCTAACAAAGACTTGAGACTAGAATAAAGATAGTAATAAGCCTATACATGGATTTAAACCCTAAATTTAGGATTCCTAGATAGTTTTTAACACTACTAATAAGATTTCATAGTAGGTATAAAAAACCTAAGATATATAGATAATTTAGCTAATATATCAAATGAGATAATGTGTAGTTAACCAACTACGCTTATAGATGGGAAACGATAACATAAAGATAAACTGTTAGGATTATAAATACACAATAAAAACATAAACAGATGTATAATTAAAGATCTAGACTCCAAATAAATATTTGAATCACACCATTATTCTAATTAGGGTTTTCTTAAGCTATTGGGTCTAAAACAAAAATTGACCTAATAAGCTTAGGAAACCTTAATCGCGGGAGATAAAATTCTAAAAATAATTAATCGTGTAAATTTAAAACTTAAAGTTGTACCGTTTGATGAACTAAACATTTTATAGAATCCTATAAAAGTATTTTTGTACAAAAACTCTAAATATTCGCTAAATTGTATCCGATTAACGTAATAAACTACACAAAAATATAGATAAATATTGTCTAAATATTAATATATATATATATATATATACATATGTAAGATCAGTCCAAGTTGAACAAAACGTGGGGTTTGGATTGTCTTGAACAATGAGAACCAAAATTTGCATGAAAAATCCTCCAAATAATGCACAAAAGGTCAACAAAATCAATTCACCAACAAATCAAACATTGCCACCTCAACTCCCTCATTAATGACATCAAAACAACTGGATAAAATAGTGCAAAAATGTGGAACAATCGATGCATTCATCGAAGGAAACTGTCATCATTCTTTTTTATATATAAAATGTTAATGGCTCTTGATGGATAAGAAAACACCCTTCATTTAATCCAAAAATTTCCAGATAAAAACAGGTCTTAATGAGTAGCCAAAATGACCTAAAAATAGAAATCAAATCGTCCTAAACATCTTAGTTTTAATCAAAGAAGAAAATAGCACGAAAAGCGCTTAGACTGGGAACAAGGTAAGTTGTTGTATTTCGATTTTTTCTTTTCTTTTTTTTTTAAACAAGGATTGGAACTGACTTATGATGATCATGGGATCATAACCAACCCAAAAACAAGCTTCGAATTCCATCGGATAGGCTTGAGCAAGGTAAAATTCGAAAACCCTAGTTACATTATTTTGATCCAAAAACCATGAATCATGTTGTTGTTTTGATGTTTTGAGTTGATATTTGTGTAGTAAAACATTGTAGAAACTCATAGGAATCAATTGGAGAGGTTTCTAATGTTGGATTTCGATCGAAAATGACCGAGCTCATTAAGAAAGACAATGAATAGTGCTTCCCCAGATGAGCAAGGGAGGAACACAGGCATGTTCCACCTCGTGTACCTCTCGGCTTCTTTGTTTTATAAAAAAAAATTTAAAACCGAATTAATTAAACTAAATAATATAATAATTAATATTATAAATATTTTTAGTACTTTTATTACATTTATTTATTTATTTATGTATTATTAAGAGTAATATTTAAATTATTGAATATTGAGTTTAAAATTAAATTTTTTTTTGTATTGATAAATATATAGTATTTAAGTAATATATAATGAGATTATTGACATAAGTATTATGAATTAGTGATATTAACATTATCAAGAAATGATTATTAGTGATATAAATCACTATCATTAATTTAATTTAAGTCCATTAAGCTTTACAACTATAGTTGTTAATATTTCTAATATCATTAAAAATACTTAAATTAATAATATTTCTGGAAATATCATTTTTAAATATTATTATATTTAATATTCATAATTAGAACTGATAAGATCATATTTTATACAACTTGTTGATGTTCAAAATAGCTAGAATGGATACTTGTTTTGATTAAAATTCATGTTTCAGGTCTAATTTGGACAAAAAAATCAAAACAAGAAATTTTGGAATGAAAATTGGAAAAATTCAAGGATACACTGGCTTTTCAGACTTCAAAGCTGCTGGCGTTCAAACGGCTTATAAGATGCACTCACTCAAAGCCATTGTTTACACTGCCAGTTTTGCAAGGATTGACTCAACTAAATGTAAGCCGCCTCAAAGCTGCCGGCGTAGAAGATGAATAGGTCAGCATACATTGAAGGCCGGCAGCTCAGAACTCAAACGATGCCAATGCAAAAGGAGTTACATCCTACGCCAGATACTAAGCCACCGGCGTTGAGGCTGTGTAGATCAGAGATCAAAAGCGATAAATAAACAACACATGCTTGGAGGCAATTGAAGAGACCAAATATGCTGGAGTGTCTAAGCCGGTATCAAAGCCGCTGGCTTTGGGATGGCTTTCGTTATAAATTGGTCCAACCTTTCATTTCTCATCATATACGCTGGCTAAATCTATATCTAAGTCGCCGGCTGCCAGTGCACTGCCTGCGCAAAGAAGAAAATGACTATACGCCGCCTCAAAGCTGCCGGCGTAGGATCTGTAACTGCCGGCTTACAAGTTGAAACTGGAATTTTCCATTAATGCTTTGCATGAAATTTTTCCTATAAATAGGGGTTCTCCCCCCTCTAACAAGCACAAGCAGAAGCAAAGCATATTATTCATAGAGATTTGTGAGAGAATTTGAGCTTTCAAGAATTGTAATTGAAGATTACGATATTTGAATTGGTGATATCTAATATCTTTCTTATGCAATTCATTTATCTAATTATCTGAATTATCTGTTCATAATGTTATCAATTAACATATTCTTATTTGATTGTTGAATCAACATCCATGAGTAGCTAAACGTTTCTTTGTGGGAAGTGATGAAATCCTAATTTTCCTAAAATGATTCTTGAATTTATATTATAGAATTGTTAGAATTATGGAATATTTGTATTGAATCCTAATTATCTATTTTATTTCTGATTGAAATTGAATTGATAAGAATTCTGATCATTTGGAAAAAGAATTAGGGTTCATAGGAATTTATGAATTGAAATTATACAACAATTGTGAAAGCAATTAAGTTTAATATCAATTTAGAAATTGTTCTATGTGATTCATGCAATATGTTATATTAATTTCTCGCTAAGGAATTAGCAGAAGTTAATTTAGGATATTAGACAATTATAGAATTGGAAGATTTATGATTGTAAATTAGATTCCATTGATAATTTGTATAGTGGAAGCTAATAGATTATTTTATGGTTTACTAAAACTTGATAGTTTTAGGTCTTGACAATTTCTTACAAATATCCATAATCCTAATTATCCATATAATATAAATTCAGCATGATTAGTAAAGATTAGGATGGATTCTGTTTCTTTCCACATTCATCTTATATAACTTCTCATATTCTCATTGCATTCATATAGATAGAATTTAGTTAGTTAATTGATAAATTTTGATTGCCTAAATATTAACATAAACTAATATCAATCTAGTAGTTAATTTAGTCCTTGTGGGAACGATACTTAACTCACTTCTATATTACTTGATAAAGACCTAGTACACTTTTTGGTAGTATCTGAAATTATACATACACATTCTAATCAGATCAAGAACCCAAAACTAAGCTTAAAGCTATTTTAGTTGTCATGCCTCGAAGGGTATCCTAAACGTGGCAGTCCGTCGTACACAATATTAAAGCCTAGGAATGACCGCCTCAGTCATGCGAAGGCTTCCATACTATGTATAAGGCGTCTAACACATAGAGGAGACACATTGGAGAGATACATTTTATATTGATACAACTTGAGTAACAATGTAAAGGAAATACAATTCACTATACTTTAGATACAAATCACTATACTTTAAATACGAATCACTATACTCCAAATACGAATCACTATACTTCAAATACGAATCACTATACTCCAAATACGAATCACTATACCTCAAATAAAATTCATCAAAAGATTCTTCTACATAAAACTATTACAAGGCAAATCATAAAACCTAGCTAATAACTTTAAGTATCCTTATTTCTTGCCGGAATCCCGAAGTCATTCTCGGTTCCAACCATTTCAATCCCTACTTTGCCTTCTTGAGATAACCTGTTCATTTAAACATCTATTGGGGTATAATCTACACTAGCTTAGTGAGAGTTCCCTTAATTTCGTACCATGACAATCAAGTTATAATTCATCCATATGCTATGCATGAACAAACACATGAGCAAACAAGCATATGACTTTCCGGTAGCCATATGTGACTGGATTTACGCCTTCCATTCGGGGTTAGGATGGTCCATAGACATGCAACCATAATTCCAATCTTTTTCTCTTGTTGTTTTATTGTAGTTTTATGTGCCTACCCCACATCCGTTAACTTAAGCGATCTCACATCCTTAATGTTAACAAAGCCCCCTCGCCTTTTGCTAATATACTTTTGTCCCACCAAAGGTATATCAGCATTGCAATGTGACTCAACATGTGATATGCATGCACAGTTTATTCATATAATTGTGGCATACTAATTATGTACGTTAAAAGCAATCATAGAGAATTTCAGACAATTCAAGTCTATGTTAACTCATACAATGATTTTACAGCAAGTCTCGCCTCGATATACTTTTCATTCATTCAACCAAGATTATACCACAACTCATCACAATTTTATCTTTTCCTAATTCTAGTGCAACTAGCTACAAGCACAAGCAAGGTAACAAAATAAGAGGAAAACTCACTCAGCCATTGGATCACCGGTCTCTTAGTAAAAGTAATCCAGTAGTAGGGAATTGTCGATTTCGGGATCGCCTAAAAAGGAAGAAATATTCTAATAAGTATTTCAACTCAAACTAATCCAAACGATCTTATACAAACTATCAAATTCATAATTCTTGTCCTAAGCAAGAATTCCAACTTAAAACGGCCATAACTTGGTCATTTTAACTCGGAATTTCGCAAATTATATATCAATTTCTATCTACTTCAAAAGATCTATCTAATTCTAATATTGTTTTCAAGTTTTGAAAATATTTAGGTCATGAAACAGAGGGATCAGATCTGATCGGTAACGATCTCCGTTTCCGAATAATAGCTTTGTAATTGTTTGAAATGTTTCTACTTGATATTTCAAGTATACATGAAATATGAATGATTTCCTAACATGAATGAAATGAGATGAGTTTAATGCATGCATGCTTTTGACAATATTTACTAAAAGGAATTTTTTTTTTAAACTTTTTATTTGTAAGACTCAATGGCTATCTACTTTCAAGAAAACTAGTTTCCTAACTTTGATCATTTCCATTTGTTTTGGATTTATTTCTTAAGAAAATATAATTATCCTTGTTAAAATTGAGTCTTCATTATATCTATTACTATGACCTTCATTTCTACATAAAAATTTCCATTTTACACTTTGTAACCATGTTTTCAAGTAGAGTTGATTCCAAAATCCGAATTTTGTGTAAATTAGTTTTTGAGTGATTCCTTTAAGTAAAAATCATTTGATATTTAGAAAATTAGGGCTCAACCATACATAACCACTAAGGACTTCACTTTTTCATAAAAATTTGTATTTTACACTTTGCAAATATGTTTTCAAATAGGATTTACTCAAAAATCCGAATTTTAAAAAATCCACTTTTTGAGTGATTCCTTTGGGAAAAACTTGTTTAATACATTACAATTTAAGACTTCACTATACCTACTACTTAAGGACTTCATTTTATACATAAAACTTTTATTTTGAACTTGGATAATAGGTGTTTTCATGAGCATCATCCAAAGTTACGAATTTTACAAGTTGACTACTAACTCAAAATTTTCCATCTTGATTCTACTTTTTGTTTTATACATTAATCTCATCAAAACTCATTTCAACTTGTAAAAATCACTACTTAATGATACCTATTACCTATACTCTTTATTATTCACATAAAACATGAGTTTTGGAGTTGATAAATGGGATTTCAAAATTGGTCTTGGTTGAGATCCGAATTTACAAAATTTATTTTTTGTCATATCTTTTGATAAAATCTATCTAAACTTATGAAAATCCATTCTTTACATATCATATCTTAAGAGCTTTCCATATCTTGAATAAAAACTTCATTTTTGAGTTGGAAAATATGTTTTTAAAATATGCCTTGGCCAAAATCTGAAAATAGAATTTTGTCTTGAAAATTAATCTTTGAAAATCATCTTTGAACCATATAAAATGAAGTCTTGATGATATATATACATTAAGCCTCCATTATCTCAAGTAAAAATTTCATTTTGGCACTTGGAAAGTGGTTTTTAAATAGGGGTCTTGCCTAACTACGAATTTCACTATTTTTGTTTAAGTTCAAAACCAAGATCTATACTTAATATGAACATAAATCTAAAAGAAACCCATGGTAGTAAACTATAAACTCATAGATCTACACTTTACTCATCAAAATCATTCATTTATGTTGTCTATATCCTAAGCCCTTCATTTTAAATGAAAAATACACATTTCGAAGTTGAACAACAACTTTTCTAAATATGGTTCCATTTTCATCCGAATTTTCAAAAATGATTTTTGTTGAAAATAAAATAGATCTTGAGCTTTCTAAAACATTCCTACTATCATCATGCTATTACAAGTTATTCATGAACATAAAACAAAAGTCTAATGCATTTTATGAACTCAAAACACTAGATCTAGTTTACTATACTAGTTTTAAATGCATGAACACTAAGATAGTTATGTAAATGATGAATATATGTATAAATCATAAGCAATAACAAAAATAATAACTCAAATAACAAGATCTAAGGCATAAACGAAAATCAAAGCTACAAAAGTTAGATCTACAAAATATAACTACTTTTAACAAGAAAATAATAGTGATACAAGATAATAATCATGGAGAAGAGGAGTGTTCCATTTTTGGCATCATCATCCTTAGCTTTTAAGCTTATGGAATGTCATTTGATGCATGAAATTCTCACTATACTTTACCTATATCACCTATAGAAGCTTTGGACAAGAGTTTTATTCAAGATTCTTGAAGAAATATGTGTAGGAGCTCAAAAATGGAATGGGGGCAGCTTGTAAACCCCTGTTTTCTAAGCCCTAAACCTTAAGTCGGAAAGTCTATCGGAAACCTTAAAATAACGGATTTTGAGTAAAACCCTACAGTTTAGATCCTGTAAACCCGAGTTCGTAGATCGAGGAGTTGAAAAATAATTAAAGTGTTTAGAATAGTCCGTAATAATATTCGATTTATTAAAAATATCAGATTGGTTTATTTTCAGCTTATTTCGAACCCGTTTGGATACTGCTTTGGAAAGCGTGTCCCGAGGCCTGGAAAATTAAAATATCTTTAATATTTTTAGACTCGTATTTTTATAAAGATTTCAAAAATATCAAGTTTATAATTTTTCGGATCTTAAAAATATAAGTTATAGCTCATATAAGCTTATTTTACTCTTACCGGTAACTTAATTGTTAAATTTCTAAAAATAATTTAATTGATTATTTTTACTTAAATCATAAAAATTCTGCCACTTAAATAAAAATATTTTTCTTAATTTATTTATATATTTTTTTAGTCAAAAAGCCACTTTATTAACCCATACCTTAAGTACACATCTATTATCATTACTACACATTATTATGTCTTCTTTTGCTTTTTCTTACACTCCTTTTCCCCAAAAATGGCAGCTGACCATTCCCTATAAATTAGCCACTTTTCATTATTTTTAATTATTTATTTGATATTTTAAAGTCTATTTTAGTTAGAAATGGAAGCAACTAGTTACATTTTCAAAAATACAAATTGGAAATCAAACCACACACACTCCTACTGATATGGTAACCCTAGGTATATTAAACCTAGAACCCTATAACCGTAAGGGAATCAAATCCCCAAAGGACCGTCTTGAACAAGCAATCATTCACCGGAACTAACCCCAATCGAACCTGTCAATTGAAACCTAAGTTATCAAAGAAGAATTCCCTCAAACCGTTTAGATTGAAGAAAATCAAAGAGAGTTCTTTTGCAAAGAACCAAGAGAGAGTTTTCCCTCAAAGAAGATTAATTTCAATTCAATATTGTCAAAGTCTTATTTCTATATTTCATACTAGCCTTAATATTAGGCTATTACAAGGCAGTCACGTAACTGAAAAATCATAATTGTGGCAGTTACGTAACTGATAACGTAACTGAAGAAAAAAAACATAATTACGGCAGTTATGTAACCGATAATGTAACTGAAAAAATAAATAACTGCTGTTTAATGAAAAGACTTGAAAATTTTCAATCCTTTGAATCCCAAACTATCCTATCAACTCTTTTGGTTCTCTTGGCTCTTGTTTTAAAATTTGAAGCTTTCATCATCGCACCTCTCATCCATTCAGCTGGCTTATTGAGCTTCAAATTGGACGGCTTAAAAATTGAGGCTTCTAGGATCACATCATTCCCTCCTTCTTCGAAAAGATTCGTCCTCGAATCTTTGTTTTTAGACACTTCTAAATTGCAACGAAGGAATTTAGATTGAGATTCTATTTCATCTTGATCTTCTTGAAGACTCAATTCTTTGAATCCCTGCATTGAGGAATCAATTTCACTAGAAAAAGAAAAATCATTAGTTGATAAACAAATATAACTCTCTAGTGTTTCACACTCTGATTCTTTTTCCTCGATGCTCACCAAAGTGTTTTCATCACACTTTTCCTCACTCTCACGCTTGTGTTTTTCTCTCTCTCTAAAACTTTGAGCTATTGTCATCTGATCCATACAAGCCTCCAAAGGATTGAAAGAGACTAATTTCACCCATCTTTTGTTTAAAACAAAAGAATATCGATTATTGTCCTCATCATATCTGGCTTTCCTCTGAAATTTCCATGGTTGTCCCAAAAGAATATGACAAGTTTCCATTGGTACCACATCACATAAGACTTCATCAATATACTTGCCAATCGAAAAAGAAATTAGAACCTGCTCAGTCACCTGAATTTCTTCATACCCTTTTGACAACTTTAATTTATAAGGTGTTTGATGCATGCTAGTTTTCAAATTCAATTTTTCTACCATCAAGATACTAACAAAATTTGCGTAACACCCACCATCAATCCTCAAACTGCATGTTTTGTCCTTTACATGGTTTACATGGCATCTAGTGTAAAATTTAGGATCACCAGAAATCTCATCAACATCATGCCTCAACAGACTAGATCTCACTTGCACTTTACTCATAATTAAATTTTTTTTTTTAGACAACTCAAACCCTAGATAGCAAAAATAAAACCCTTGACAACAAATCAAAGTCCTCTCTTTTTTTTTTTCCTCTAAATCCAAATAGAACCCAAAAAATCAAAGCTTTTTTTTTTTTAATACCCTAGATCTAAAGATCACAACTTTTCATAAAAGAACCCTAACAACAGACCAATCAAAATCAAACCTTTTTTTTTTTTTTTTTTTTTATCTAATCCTAATAAGATAAATCTAATAAATCAAAAGACATAACCGAGGGATATGAACGATTAAAGTGTTACCTCTAACCGAACTGGGATATGGATTTACTTGATTCAAGAAGCCGAAGCTCTGATACCAAATGATGCGATCTATAGAACCCTAGGTATATTAAACCTAGAACCCTATATCCGTAAGGAAATCAAATCCCCAAATCCAAACAAATACCAATCAAGATGAAACGACGACTTACTAGAATGAAGCGCACCGAACCAAAAGCTCTGATACCAAATGATATTGTAACCCTAGGTATATTAAACCTAGAACCCTGTAACCGTAAGGGAATCAAATCCCCAAAGGACCGTCTTAAACAAGCAATCATTCACCGGAACTAGACCCCAATCGAACTTGTCAATTGAAACCTAAGTTATCAAAGAAGAATTCCCTCAACCGTTTAGATTGAAGAAAATCAAAGAGAGTTCTTTTGCAAAGAACCAAGAGAGAGTTTTCCCTCAAAGAAGATTAATTTCAATTCAATATTGTCAAAGTCTTATTTCTATATTTCATACTAGCCTTAATATATAGGCTATTACAAGGCAGTTACGTAATTGAAAAATCATAATTATGGCAGTTACGTAACTGATAACGTAACTGAAGAAAAAAAACATAATTACGGCAGTTACGTAGCCGATAATGTAACTGAAAAAATAAATAACTGCTATTTAATGAAAAGACTTGAAAATTTTCAATCCTTTGAATCCCAAACTATCCTATCAACTCTTTTGGTTCTCTTGGCTTTTGTTTTAAAATTTAAAGCTTTCATCATCGCACCTCTCATCCATTCAGCTGGCTTATTGAGCTTCAAATTGGACGGCTTAAAAATTGAGGCTTCTAGGATCACATCACCTACACACCCAAAAATCACGCTAGCGCCCGCCCCCCCCCCCCCCCCCCCCCCCCCCCCCCTCCCTTGTGCAGCTGCATGTTTATTTTTTTTTTCTAAATTATTTATGTCACGCCCCAAAGGGTACCCTAGTTGTACTGTATTGTATGTAGTATTGGTTTCTATACAATACAACTAGTTACTCTAAAGGATGTGACATAAAAACAGGATCTTTTAAGTTGCTTGATAAAAAAATGTACATACATAAAATATAAACAAAAGATAAAATAAACTCCATATAAAGTTTATATAAACTATTACAAACTGTTTTATCAACTTACAACTAGGAATGTAAAATAGATGTAAGTTTACTAATACAAGAGATCTAAATCTTTGTTAACTACTTCCATACTTGCTAACGTGGCTTCCTTACTCGTTCTAACCTCCGAGATGGTACTAGCCACGGTTTGAGAATGACCCTGAAAAATCTATTGGAGTATGAGCGTTTACAGCTCAGTGAATAACCATCACATATTACATATCAAGCACAACAAACAAGTAATTTATCAAATAAGTGTAATGCAATATTCAAGCATATGTACAGTTACAAGTTTGGACAACCGGAATCCAAACAGGATGTAGATTTGCGCCCTCACATCAGGGTTGAAGGAACCTAGTCAAGGATCATATCCTTATGACCCACTTGCTCAGGAGGAATAGAGAACCATAGGAATAATAATTCACACTTTATTCTTTTCTTTATGATTATAGTTTCTTCACTCAATTTCCTTTAGGAACAAAGAGACTCCATTAAGTATTAGTTATTTCAAGCCGATACCACGGGCGGCGTTCCTTCTTTTGCCAAGTAGTTCCCGTGGAACCGAACAGAACAGGGATAATTTTGGAAGAACTAGGAAATTTACATCTAGAAAAACCAAACATTAACCAAGATCCGAAATACTAACACGTAGCAAGCTGTCACACCTTTATGCAATATTTGTGCAAGTTATGCAATGTATGATTCTTTAAGTTATAAGTCTGTCAGTTATCAATTAATTACAAAATGACCACACAGTTTACAGACAATATTCAACATGCTTCAACAAATTTCCACACAAACCTTGTTATCACTTTTAATAATCACAATTTATCACTCAATTCATCCACCACTCAAGTAAGAACAATTCCCCATCCCCACATGCCTCATGCAATCATTTTCATATATAACTTTAGGTGCTACTAATGTTACAAACACAAACAATGTAATAGATCAGAGTTACTCACCTGCTCATGGTGCTTTCAATCGTAATAATCTTCCGGGAAGTTCCATAAATTAGATAATTGACTTTGTAAATAATTTTTAATGAGTGTCTAAGTGCCCTATATTAGTTTTTCCTTAAGTGAAGTCATTTCTATCAATTCTAAAGGTAGTTTATATTTAATTGTTTAAAGACTTATGAAATATTCTATATTTTTATAAAATTCGTATGAATTCACTTTCTCTACTAAAAGTGATCTAATTAATTCTAAATTCATGTTTTTAGTACCAAATCTTTAAGTCTACTTATATTACTTATGTTAGCTTATATTTTTATGTATAATTAAGTGTTAAAAGCTTATTTTACCTATAGTATGCTAGTTACTAATTTTATTTGTTTGCAATTAGTTTTCTATGATTAGTGTAAGAATTTCTTAAGATCATTTTTATTTCTTAGTCTTCTTAGACTTCTACTAATGGCAAAGAATCTTATTTGAATTCTAATTTATTTTACCTATCAATGTGCTTAGTGATATCAATATTTTCTTCTATATATACATTGTCTTTCATCCTTATGTAAAGTGAGTTCTCAATTAGAATTAAGGGGTTTCTACCTAGATTACTAATGACCATTCTACATTATTTTTAAGTTCATCAAATTAATTGTCTATGTATTCGGTTTATAGTATATTTCTTAAGATTATTTCTACTCTATTAAATTTCCCTTATCTACACTTTAGCAATTTCCCATTATGAGTTTTAAGTTCAAGACTTCTAATGGGTAAGGCATTGGCTAGTTCAAATTATTTAGATAACAATTATAATGTGTTTACTAATTTACAAGATTATGAGCTAGGGTTTTCAAGACAAAAAGTCTTGTAGTAACTTCAATGTGAAATTCCAGGGTTTTCTAATGTTTAGACAATTTTCTTCAAGGCTCCTCCTTATTCTAATTCATTCAAAATATTTATCCTACATCATTTCCATTTATTCTACCATCAACATAACTCTAGGGAGGCTTCTAAAAATGTACCTGTGGCAATGTATGACATTCATTTTCTTAATTTAGAATGAGGATATACGTCAAAGGTGTAGACCTTACCTTGAAAGCTTAGAAGTGTAGATGGCAATTTCTCCTTTCTATTTTGATTAAGACCTACATATTTTAGCAAATTAGTAAGTCTACTGTATTTCATGAAATAACTAACTAACTTTATAAATTCTCACCTTTGTTTTCTAAATGGTAGGATGATCAATGGTTTCCTATAATAGTAGTTGAAGCTTTGGTTGTGTGATTCTTAATTTGTTGGGATGCTAGAATGAAGACTAGAGGATACAAAGGAGGAAATTTGAAATTGTAGAATGTGGGTTGTGTGTGTGTGCAGATTTCACGTGCAGCAAGTGGAAGGGAGAGTGGGCTGGTAGTTGGGAATTTAACTTTCCAATTTGACTTAATTATCTATTTATAATATAGGTAACTTGTAGAATAAGTGTTAAATTTGTTTAATTTTAAATTGGCCTAATTTGTTGCTTGTTGAGCGCTGCCATGGTAAAAGAAGGGGAGAGGAGGGCAGCTTGTCCAAGTTTCCTAGCTGATTTGGAAGTGTTATATTAAGTGTAATAATTAGGGCATGGTTGGAGCAATTTAATTGGTCCATTTGTGCAAGTTTCTAGCCTTTTATTTCAACTAATCTTGACTTGCTGCATGTGGGAGCTGTAATATTTCTAAAACAGCAACTTAGACTCTCCTTTTACCGTCACTTGTAGCTACCAATTAGTAAGGATAGTAAAAAATGTAAATATCTAACTAATTACGTCAAAAACTATCCCCTATGCGACTATTAATATTAATTTCGAAAATTTTATTTTAAAAAAATTTAATTTAGGTCCCAAAATATTTCTACAATATGGTTGACTTCAAATTTTAAGTTTAAAATTTACGCGATTAGAAATTTAAAGTTTGGTCTTACGCGATTAGGGTTTTGGGGCCTAAAAAGTCAAAATATAAAATTGGTATCTATGGACTCCAAATTTTCTAACTAATATTATGGTGTGGTCAAAAAATTTTATTTGAAGTCTAGATTATTAATTATAGGCTCGTTTATAGCTTTTTAGTACATATTTATAACCCTAACGGTTTATCTTTAATGGGTCATTTTCATTCTATATATACTACAAGTCATTGGCTTTCTATTGTTCTTGAAATAAAATTTTATTTACACTTATTTTCTAGATTATAGACTCAGAATATAAAATTTAGCTATAGTTCTTTTAATATCTAAAAATTCCCGATCTAGGGTTTTTAAATCATAAATAGGTTTATAATACTCTAGAATTTCTAACTAAGGCCTAATCGGGTAAACGAACTCCAATATCTATCTTAATTGTTACTATCCTATTTCCTTAGAATTCTTGGGTTTACATCCTTCCCCCCATAAAATAAGCTTTGTCCTCAAAGCTGGATATGTACCTGGTTTCTCAAAGAGGTGAGGATGGCTCTTCCGAACTTCATCTTCTAGTTCCCAAGTTATCTCCTCAGTTTGTGGATCCCATAAGACCTTGACATATCGAATTTCCTTATTTCTGAGAGTTTGTACTTTGTTGTCCAAGATTTGAATAGGAGACTTCTCATATGTCAAATTCTCTTTTAGGGTGATTGGTTCCAATTCAACCACTTTATTTGGATCGGGTATATATTTTCGTAGAATTGATACGTGAAATACATTGTGTATTCCCGAAAGGTGTGGGGGTAACGCCAAACGGTATGCTGAAGTTCCCACTCTGTCTAAGATTTCAAAAGGTCCGATGTATCGAGGACTTAATTTCCCTTGGGTTTGTCGATGATGAAAACTTTTGATAGGGCTGACTTTAAGGTAAACATGGTTTCCTTCCTTAAATTCAAGTTCTCGTCTTTTCATATCTGCCCAACTCTTTTGTCTATCTTGTGCTTCTTTCATCTTTTGTTTGATGAAGGATACTTTATTAATGGTTTCTTGCACAAGTTCAGGACCTACTGTTACCTTCTCCAAATTGTCCCAAAATAATGGCGATCTACACTTTCTCCCATATAAAGCTTCATATGGTGGCATCCCCATACTTGAGTGGTAGCTGTTATTATATGCGAATTCAACCAAAGGTAAGTGTTGATCCCAATTTCCTTTAAATTCCAGAATACAAGATCTCAACATGTCCTCAAGGGTTTGTATGGTTCTTTCTGTTTGTCCATCGGTTTGGGGATGATAGGCAGTACTGAATTGTAATCATGTCCCCAAAGCTTTCTGTAATCCAGTCCAGAACTTAGAAACAAACCTTGGATCTCTATCTGATACGATTCCCGCAGGTATTCCATGCAATCTAACAATTTCCTTCAAATATATTTGCTAACCTTTCCAAAGAGTAAGTCATGTTTATGGTAAGAAATGAGCTGATTTAGTGAGTCTATCCACAATTACCCATACGGCATCATGTCCTGCTCTTGTTTTGGTAAAGAACACACGAAATCCATAGATACTTGATCCCATTTCCATTCTGGAATAGGTAAAGGTTGTAGTAATCCACCTGGTCTTTGATGTTCAGCTTTTATCCTTTGGCAAGTTTCACATTTTGCAACATATTCTGCAACCTCTTTTTCATTCCATTCCACCAATACGCGCTCTTTAACTCTTGATACGTCTTTGTTTCTCCTGGATGATTGCATATCCAGAATAGTGAGCTTCATACATCAATTCTTCTTTAGGTCCGAGTCATTAGGCACACATAGTCTATTGTTCAGTTTGAGAACTCCTTCTTCATCAACTTGGAAATCTTTATATTTATCCATATTTGTGCTTTGCATAATTTTATGGAGTTCTTCATCTTGCTTTTGTCCTTCTTTAATTTTCGAAGTAAGGTTGGTTCCACAGTTAAATTGCAAATCTCAGCCTCGGAATTTGGTATTGTGAATCCTAGATTTAATCTTTCGAATTCCTTAATGAGCTCTCTTTGCTTAGTTAACATTGAGGCGATCTCTCCATAACTTTTTCGACTTAAAGCATCAGCAACTGCGTTAACCCGTCCTGGATGATAATTGATGCCTAAATCATAATCTTTGATTAATTCAAGCCATCTCCGCTGTCTCATGTTCAACTCTTTTTGAGTGAATATATACTTTAAGCTCTTATGATCTGTATATATTTCACATCTTTGCCCATACAAGTAATGTCTCCATATTTTAAGGGCAAATACAATAGCGGCTAATTCCAAATCATGGGTTGGGTAATTCACCTCATGTGGTTTTAGCTGTCGAGATGCATATGCTATTACTTTCTCATTTTGCATCAATACACAACCCAGTCCATTCCTTGATGCATCACTATAGATGGCAAACGGATCTTTATCATTGGGTAAGACTAATACTGGAGCAGTTATGAGTCTTTTCTTCAACTCTTGAAAACTTTGCTCTCGTTTTTCATTCCATTCAAACTTCTCATTCTTCCTGGTTAGCTGGCTTAGTGGTTGAGCAATCTTAGAAAAGTCCTTCACAAATTTCCTATAATATCCAGCTAATCCTAAGAAGCTTCTTACTTCAGTGATATTTTCTGGCCTTTTCCAGTCCACAATAGCCTTAATTTTCGTAGGATCCACAGATATCCCTTCAGCAGATACAATATGCCCAAGGAATGATATACTCTTAAGCCAAAAGTCACATTTAGACAATTTGGCATACAATTTATTTTCCCTTAATATTTGCAACACCATTCTTAAATGTTCTTCATGTTGCTCTTCAGAAGACGAGTATACCAATATGTCATCAATGAATATGATAACACAAACATCTAGTAGAGGTCGAAATATCCGATTCATCAAATCCATAAAGACTGCTGGTGCATTTGTCAATCCAAATGGCATAACCAAAAATTCATAGTGACCATATCGAGTCCGAAATGCAGTCTTAGGTACATCCTCGGCTTTAACTCGAATTTGATGATATCCTGACTTTAGATCAATTCGAGAAAATACTTTTGCTCCTCTTAATTGGTCAAATAGATCATCAATTCTTGGCAATGGGTACTTGTTCTTTATGGTAACTCGGTTTAATTCCCGATAATCTATGCATAACCTCATAGAACCATCTTTCTTTTTGACAAACAAACCGGTGCTCCCCATGGTGACACACTTGGACGATAAATCCTTTATCCATTAGTTCTTGTAATTGTACTTTAATTCCTTCAATTCCACGGTGCCATTCGGTAAGGGGGTTTTGATATGGTTCTGTTCCCGGTATTAAATCAATTGAAAATTCTACTTCTCTTGATGGGGGTAAACCTGGTAGTTCCTCAGGAAATACATCTGGATATTCATTTACTGTCGAATTTTGAATATCAGGTTCTTCTCCGGTTCACCTTCCATAGCATTTATTATGCTTCTTTTCAATTCAGTAGCTTCTCTCTTCATCTATTTGATGACAGTCATTCTAGTTTCATGACCCTCAATTATTCCCCTGTGTAATATCCTCTTCTTCCTTGGCAATCCAAAAATGATATTGTTTTAAGTTGACAATCAATCTTTGCTCCTACCATAGTCAACCAAGTCATGCCTAGAATGACTTCATACTTGTGTATATCACCAAAATAAGATCAGCGACTGTCTCTTGTTCACCTAATCTCAATGGACATCTTTTTGCAATTTCATGGGTTATAACCAAACCTCCGGTAGGAGTAGAAATCCCTAATCCTTTATCCATAGTCTCACTGGTCAGTCCTATTTGTCTTGCCAAATCATCTTTAATGAAAGAATGTGTAGCGCCAGTGTCAAACAATGCATACACAGGATGATCCTTTATTGTATGATTCCTATTTATCAGGTAATGATTCTATGTTATTAATTGACATGAAATTTCTAACTTGTGAGTCTAAGTGCAATTGAGCATTATAACATAACAAGGTTATAGTACATACCTGCAATTAGCCCAGTATCCTCAATGTAAGCCCCGGAAAATTTCAATAAATGATTTCAAGATGAACTTCGAAAATAAACCCTAAAAACCTCCAAATTAAAACCGAATTTCGACAAGTCTAAATCGAATGAATCAAAAAAATTTCTTAATCTGAGAAAATGAAAATCTTTAAACAATAAAATAAAAACTCAGTGGTCTTCAAATTCAAAACCACGACGTACGAAAAATTCCATATTTAACTCGACTTATAAAAACGGGTAATATAAAGCTCAAAAACAAATTATTAAAAAGCAAATAACGATTGACTTTCGAAAATATAACTCAATTCAAGAATTCCGAAAACATTAAGAGATATTAAATACTTAAAAATAAAATTTAAAATAAATTTCTCAAATTAAATATGTTATATAAACATAAATATCAGTTTCCAAATGGCAAAGGTCTAAACCGGAAAATCACCCGGAAACCCTAACCGGAATACAATAGTGTAAGTCCGGCAATCTAGCGCCCCTAACCCTAGAGGCCGAGAGTAGTTTAAATATGTAGAATAGCTCATAGTAATATGAGTTTGTTTAAAAATATCATATTGGTAAATTTTTGACCTATTTCGAACCCGTTCGGATACAGACTTCGAAAAGCGTGTCCCGGGCTCGAGATATCAAAATATACCAATAGTACCGTTAGACTCGTAATTTCATAAGATTTCTAAATATATCAGTTATATAATTTTTCGGGTTATAAAAGTTACAGTTATAACCTTTTAATCGTATTTCCATTATTACCGGTAATTGATTAGTCTTTGCACTATTCATTTTTATTTTATTACAAAATTTTATTATTCTATAAAGTCTTATATTTTTAGATAAATATTTTATATGTTATAGAAAATTTTGTTTTTCTAAAATTTAGTTCGTTTCGGGTCTTTACGGGATCAGATTCTGTTTAAGACCCATACTAAAATAAAATAAATAATTTAATAATTGAAAAATATTTTAAAAATATTTTTATTTTCATAAAATAATTTTTTAGAATTTTTCGGGTTATAAAAATATTATTTATAGCCCATATTCGCGTATTTTGATCATACCGGTAACATATTTGTTAAAATACTAAAATAATTCAAATAATTATTTAATTTTAATTATGAAAAATCTGCTACAATTATTTGGAATAATTTTCTAATTTTATTTTATTTTTTTTATTTATTAAAAAAGTACTTTACAACCCATACTTTCAAGTACACCTTTCACATATCACTTCTTTTTCACTTCAATCTTTTTACACTTTATTATATCAATTCATGGCAGATTTTTGACCCTATTTATGGCTGCCATTGTCCTTCATTTACTCCATTTTGACCAATTTAATTATTTTCTACTCCTTCTTAAGAAAGTTACATTACACATTAATTATACAATTCAATTTTGAGTCAAATTTCAAACAACACTCTCTCTCCTCTCTCTCTAATTCACGTGGAAGCTGTCCTCCCTCCCCAAAATCTGCCTTGTTTTATTTTTTTCTTCATTCATTCATTTAATACACTTAATTTCTCTCTCTCCTTCATTTACTCATTCCTTCCTTTTTCATTCTTTAGTCTTTCTCTCTCATTTTTCCTCTCTTTCTTCTTCATTTCCTCTTGTTCCTCCATGAAAAACAAGCTGCCCCCTTCTTCTTTCATGGCTTCCACACTTCATTTTTAAAGATTTCTAAGCCAATCTTCTTCCCAAAGCTCCATAGGTGATATAGGTAAAGTGTAATGGAAGTTTCATGCATCAAATGACCTTCCATAAGCTTAAAAGCTTAGGATGATGATGCCAAAAATGAAACACTCTCTTCTCCACTTTTATTATCTTGTATTATAGGTATTTTCTTGTTTAAAGTTGTTATATTTTGTAGATCTAAATTTTTGTAGCTTTGATTTTCGTTTATGCCATAGATCTTGTTATTTAAGTTGTTATATTTGTTATTTCTTATGATTTATGCATAGATCCATCATCCACATGTGTTCATGCACTTATAACTAGTTTAGAAAACTAGATCTAGAGTTTTAAGTTCATAAAATGCATTAGACTTTGTTTTATGTTCATGGATGGCTTGTAAAAGCATGATGATAGTAAGAAAGCTTTAGGAAACTCAAGATCTATTGTATTTTCAACAAAAATAATTTTTGAAAATTCGGATGAAAATGGAGTCATATTTAGAAAAGTTGTTTTTCAACTTCAAAATGTGTATTTTTCATTTAAAATGAAGGGCTTAGGGTATAGATACCATAAATGAAAGATTTTGATAAGTAAAGTTTAGATCTATGATGTTTATAACTTATTACCATGCATTTGTTTTATGTTTATGTTCATGTTAAGTATAGATCCTAGTTTTGAACTCAAACAAAATTGTGAAATTCGTATTTTGGCAAGACCCCCATTTAAAAACCACTTTCCAAGTGTTAAAATGTAATTTTTACTTAAGAAAATGAAGGCTTAATATATGTATATCATCAAGACTTCTTTCTACAAGAATCAAAAGTGATTTTCAAAATAAAAATTATATTTTCGGATTTTGGCCAAGGCCTATTTTAAAAACATGTTTTCCAACTCAAAAATGAAGTTTTTATTCAAGAAATGAAAGGCTCATAATATATGATAGGTAAGGAATGGATTTTCATAAGCTTAGATAGATTTTATCAAAAGATATGACCACAAATAAATTTTCTAAATTCGGATCCCAACCAAGACCAATTTTGAAAACCCATTTATCAACTCCAAAACTCATGTTTTATGCGAAAAATGAAGTATATAGGTAATAGATATCATTAAGCAATGATTTTTACAAGTTAAAATGAGTTTAGGCATGAGTAATGTGTAAAACAAGTAATGGAATTAAAATGGAAAATTTTGAGTTAGTGATCAAATTGTCAAATTCGTAATTTGAGATGATGCATATGTAATCACTTAGTATTTGAACTCAAATTGCAAGTTTTATGTGTTAAATGAAGTCCTTAGACAATAGATATAGTAAAGCTTCAAATTTTGATGCATTAAACAAGTTTTCTCATAAGAAATATGCAAGAAATGAAATTTTCCAAAATTCGGATTTTTGAGTAAATCATATTGGAAAACATATTTACAAAGTGTAAAATAGAAATTTTTATGTAGAAATGAAGGTCATAAGTAATATATATAATGAAGACTCAATTTTAACAAAAATAATTATATTTTCTTAAGTAATAGATCCAAAACAAATGGAAATAATCAAAGCTAGGAAACTAGTATTCGTAAAAGTGGTTATCCTTGAAGTCTTGTAATATAAGGAGTTATAAAATTTTCTTTTAGCAAGAATCATCAAGATCATGCATACATTAAGCTCGTCTCATGTCATTCATGTTAGGGAATCATTCATATTACATGTATAGCTAATCTATATAGTAGGAACATTACAAACATTTACAAAACTATTTTTCGGACTTGGAAATTGTTGCTGCCCTAATCTGATCCGAACTTTTCAAAGCTTCAAAGTTTTCAAAACTTAAATATAATATTAGGAATAGATAGATCTTTCGAAGTAGATAGAAATCGATATATAATTTGCGAGATTCCGAGTTAAAATGACCAAGTTATGGCCGTTTTAAGTTAGAATTCCCGCGTAGGACGCGAATTACGAATTTGATAGTTCGTATAAAATCGTTTGGATTAGTTTGAGTTGAAATACTTATTAGAGTATTTCTTCCTTTTTAGGTGATCCCGAATTCGACGATTCCCTACCACCGGATTATTATTACTAGAAGACCGGTGATCCAATGACCGAGTGAGTTTTCTCCTTGTTTTGTTACCTTGATTGTGCTTGTAGTTAGTTGCATTAGAATTATAGGAACAAGATAAAAATCGATATGAAGTGGGATGGGATATATGATGAGGCTGTGATGAATGTATGCCAAAGAATACTAAAGCATATCGAAACCACGATTTGATTGGATAACTGCACTGTTCATATTATTTCTGTTATGTGTATGATATTGGCTGGTCACTCTAAAGAACGTATAAATATTTTGACCTAAGCAAAAATTAAATTGGTCATGCATCGCATCGGACATATTGCATTTGGTAGCGTGCTACTCCTACGCAGGTCGATCGGTATGGTCCGAGGACTCGTTTGGATAATGAGACCCGGGATCAGAGCTCATTCATAGGAAACTAAGGCGCATCGGGGATGCATTCCATGTGTGAGCCTAGCCGAGGCGAGTGCTATGAGCCGAGGGCTTGGGGACTAGCAGCGGTCGTGTAGACTTCAATACCATCCCTAACCCAAGATACGGAGGGCGTAAATCCGTTCTGTGTGTGGGTTCCGGATACCCATGCATAATTGCTTGCTCATGTGTTTGTTCATGCATAGCATATGGTTGATTATAACTTGCTTGTTATGGTACAATTAAGGGAATTCTCACTAAGCTAGTGTAGCTTATACCCCTATAGTTGTTTAAATGAACAGGTTATCTCAAGAATGCAAAGTGGGACTAATTGATTGGAGCCGGGAATGACTCGGGATTTGGCAAAGAATACGAATGTTGAAGTTATCAGCTAGTTTTATGATTTGTCTTGTAATAGTTTTGTGTAGGGAAGTCTGTGGATGAATGTAATCGAAGTTGAATGATTTGTATTTTGAAGTATAGTGATTTGTATCTAAATATAGTAAATTGTATTTCCTTTACATTGTTACTCAATTGTATCAACATAAAGTGTATCATTCCGATGTGTCTCCTTTATGTGTTAGACGCCTTGTACATAGTATGGAAGCCTTCGCGTGACTGAGGTGGTCATTCTTAGGCTTTAATATTGTGTACGGCGGACTGCCACGTTTAGGGTACCCTTCGGGGCGTGACACTCAATATCTGCATTATCCCAAATATTTTCTTCATCAACTTCTTTTATTTCTTCTACCATTGGGATTCCTTGCATAACATAGACCCTAGCGGATCCGGTAACTTTATTTGCATTGTTATCCCTTCGGTTTGGCACTGTTCCCAATGTTTTTTTTGTTGTGAAGATCCAGATCGTTGTGGGCAGTTGGTAGATATATGCCCGACCTTTCCACAGATAAAACAAGTAGCTCCACTTCTCTTTGGGCATGAATTGGCCATGTGTCCACTTTCTCTACAGTAATAACATTTGTGTTGTAACTGAGGACAATCTCTTGGGTAGTGGGATTTCTTGCATTTTCAGCAAGTAACATTACTTTTCCCGGCCATTCCGTTCTTAATTCCACCTCTCTTTATGAATTTGGTCTTTTTAGGGATAAAATCGGTTCCCGAACTATCGAAAGTTCTTTTTCCCGTATGTTTGTCCTCTCTTTCTATACCTTTCCATTTCATAAACCTTTGCACGTTCGATAAATCGTGCTTTCTCCACTAAAGCAGCAAAATCAGATATCTCAAACTCAGCAAGCCTCCTCTGGAAATGTGGCTCTAATCCGGCCATAAAAGTTTGTCTCTTCAACTCATCACTGTCCTTATACGCATCGGGGCAAATTGTAGCAGTCTATTAAACTCATGCTCAAATTCGTCAATAGTTCTATTTCCTTGACTCAAGTTCATCAACTCAGTACTATATTAGGCTTTCAAGCTTCCAGGGAAATATTCCTTTAAAAATTCCCGTTTGAATGTTTCCCATGTCACTGGTTGTGACAAGGTCCTTAATTTAGAATCCCACCAAATCCTTGCCCTTAAACGCAATAGGTATGATCCATAGGATGTCTTTAAAGCTTCGGATATTTGGAATGCATCAAATGACCTTTCAATTTGAGCTATCCAATCCTCAGCTTCTTCAGGTTTGCCAGGATGCCCTTCAAAATATCTATTGCACTTAATGAATTCTGGTAATAAATTCCTCTGGGCTCGGTATAGTGGTTGCAATTCTTGTCCAGGTGTTTGCACTCTCGGGGCAAGTTCAGGGGTTTGTCCCGCGTTTCCAGGCTCAGTATTGGATGGTTGAGTTGACATATTGGAGGTCCCCGGTCTTCCATTGGTTTCTTGGGATACATTGGGTGTCTCACTTGATGGGGGCATTGTTTGGTATGTTTGTCCCAACCTTAAAGCTTGCAGTATCAGGACATTCTGTTGTTGAATTGCCATAAGTATAGCTTCTAAGCGATCTTGAGGTAGCTCAGATGCATTATTGGGCTGGTTTGCTTGTGAGGACTCACCTCTTCCTCTACTATTCTCGGTTCTTGTCCTTGGTACTCTATCAACATTAGAGACACTTTTTAGTATCAATATGTAATTTAAACAAAGTTTACTAATTTAGGTAACTAATCTTCACGTCAACCTTATAAGTTATTAGAAATTCATATCATCATACACAAATAGAACTTCCATTACTATTAAACATAATTATATAATCAAACTCATAGTACATATAATTAACAAAAAGAGCTACCATCACAACTACTATGCCTAACACTACTATATATGTGGCAAAAAGTGGCAATTTACATCTAGTAGCTCATAGTCTTCTAATTACATATTACTACTCATATCTTAATCATTCACTCCTCAAGCATCCCTGCTAGGATCACGATACAGGGGCCTCTTACCCTGATCCCTAGGATCCAAGTCAGGATAAACTTCTACACTATTTAAGTCACTCTAACTCCCATCTGATTCCTCCTCTGATTCCATTTGTTTGTCCTGCTGTGGTACTTGTACTGGGTTAGGCTCTCTAATTCTTATCCCAGCTGTCCTAGGCACCTCAGGTATCACTGGTGCTGGAACTACTTGATCTGTATTATTTGCCTCCAAGAACTCAGGGTGCTCCACTTCCCAAGGAATCCACCCTCCAAAAGGTGGTCCAAGGTCCGGATGCAGTGGCTCGGGCTGGAATGCATGCATGTATGCGTCATACACTTGCCTATATGTCTCATCAGTCGTAGCCAAGGCTTCCCTTAAGCATTGATCTCCAAATCCTCTCCTATCTCCATTTTCTCTCTCTGTCATGCCAACTCCTCTTGTAGGTGTCCCAATTGTACCATCTCCCGGTACCTGTGATCTAACCCCTGTAGGATGTGACACTCCTGCAGCTTGCCTAGTAGGTGGGGGTACTCTAGGCATATTCATTAAATCTCTTTCCGGTATCACTGGTGGTCTAGTCATCAAATCAGCATAAGAGTATTGTGCACCAAGAGCATGATCTAGCATCTGGCCATCAGTGAATGGATCAGTATCCCTAACTCCCATATGATCACTCCTTATATCATGAGTATAAACTTTCCCTCTTCCAATGGTTTCCCAAAAGCGAAAATCTGGAGGGAGTGGCTCAAGAGATTGTGCAAAAACAATGAATACAATATCATCTATCTCGATAGCTCCACCCTTCTCTTTTGCTATCCTCTCCAATCTATATATCACCTCCACTAGAGTGCCGGGATTGGGAAAAGCCCTCTCTATTAGCATCAGCCATTCTTTAAACAAAGGTAATAATCCCCTTTTCCATGTGCCATATACCTCCTTTAGCTTCATAACTATGCCATTAAGTGCCAGATCTTCCAACAACACTCTATGCCTCCTTCTGTATTCTGTCAGATTCTCCATATCTAGCATGGCAAAGGATTCCCATCTCCTCAGACATGCATCCCGGTCCTCCTAATCAAAACAAAACAAAACAAAACAAAATAAAAGTGCATGATTAATCAAAATCACACAAGTTTATTTTTATTTGTTTAGTTGTTCCTATTCTTAAATTACTTATTCTATGCTACCCCATGACTATTTTATCTCTGTTCTTGTATTTCTTATGTATAGTAATCTTTCTTATCATTGCAACCGTGCTCTGATACCAACTAAAACTATCACGCCCCAAAGGGTACCCTAGTTGTACTGTATTGTATGTAGTATTGGTTTCTATACAATACAACTAGTTACTCTAAAGGATGTGACATAAAAACAGGATCTTTTAAGTTGCTTGATAAAAAATGATGTACATACATAAAATATACAAAACAGATAAAATAAACTCCATATAAAGTTTATACAAACTATTACAAACTGTTTTATCAACTTACAACTAGGAATGTAAAATAGATGTAAGTTTACTAATACAAGAGATCTAAATCTTTGTTAACTACTTCCATACTTGCTAACGTGGCTTCCTTACTCGTTCTAACCTCCGAGATGGTACTAGCCACGGTTTGAGAATGACCCTGAAAAATCTATTGGAGTATGAGCGTTTCTACAGCTCAGTGAATAACCATCACATATTACATATCAAGCACAACAAACAAGTAATTTATCAAATAAGTGTAATGCAATATTCAAGCATATGTACAGTTACAAGTTTGGACAACCGGAATCCAAACAGGATGTAGATTTGCGCCCTCACATCAGGGTTGAAGGAACCTAGTCAAGGATCATATCCTTATGACCCACTTGCTCAGGAGGAATAGAGAACCATAGGAATAATAATTCTCACTTTATTCTTTTCTTTATGATTATAGTTTCTTCACTCAATTTCCTTTAGGAACAAAGAGACTCCATTAAGTATTAGTTATTTCAAGCCGATACCACGGGCGGCGTTCCTTCTTTTGCCAAGTAGTTCCCGTGGAACCGAACAGAACAGGGATAATTTTGGAAGAACTAGGAAATTTACATCTAGAAAAACCAAACATTAACCAAGATCCGAAATACTAACACGTAGCAAGCTGTCACACCTTTATGCAATATTTGTGCAAGTTATGCAATGTATGATTCTTTAAGTTATAAGTCTGTCAGTTATCAATTAATTACAAAATGACCACACAGTTTACAGACAATATTCAACATGCTTCAACAAATTTCCACACAAACCTTGTTATCACTTTTAATAATCACAATTTATCACTCAATTCATCCACCACTCAAGTAAGAACAATTCCCCATCCCCACATGCCTCATGCAATCATTTTCATATATAACTTTAGGTGCTACTAATGTTACAAACACAAACAATGTAATAGATCAGAGTTACTCACCTGCTCATGGTGCTTTCAATCGTAATAATCTTCCGGGAAGTTCCATAAATTAGATAATTGACTTTGTAAATAATTTTTAATGAGTGTCTAAGTGCCCTATATTAGTTTTTCCTTAAGTGAAGTCATTTCTATCAATTCTAAAGGTAGTTTATATTTAATTGTTTAAAGACTTATGAAATATTCTATATTTTTATAAAATTCGTATGAATTCACTTTCTCTACTAAAAGTGATCTAATTAATTCTAAATTCATGTTTTTAGTACCAAATCTTTAAGTCTACTTATATTACTTATGTTAGCTTATATTTTTATGTATAATTAAGTGTTAAAAGCTTATTTTACCTATAGTATGCTAGTTACTAATTTTATTTGTTTGCAATTAGTTTTCTATGATTAGTGTAAGAATTTCTTAAGATCATTTTTATTTCTTAGTCTTCTTAGACTTCTACTAATGGCAAAGAATCTTATTTGAATTCTAATTTATTTTACCTATCAATGTGCTTAGTGATATCAATATTTTCTTCTATTATATACATTGTCTTTCATCCTTATGTAAAGTGAGTTCTCAATTAGAATTAAGGGGTTTCTACCTAGATTACTAATGACCATTCTACATTATTTTTAAGTTCATCAAATTAATTGTCTATGTATTCGGTTTATAGTATATTTCTTAAGATTATTTCTACTCTATTAAATTTCCCTTATCTACACTTTAGCAATTTCCCATTATGAGTTTTAAGTTCAAGACTTCTAATGGGTAAGGCATTGGCTAGTTCAAATTATTTAGATAACAATTATAATGTGTTTACTAATTTACAAGATTATGAGCTAGGGTTTTCAAGACAAAAAGTCTTGTAGTAACTTCAATGTGAAATTCCAGGGTTTTCTAATGTTTAGACAATTTTCTTCAAGGCTCCTCCTTATTCTAATTCATTCAAAATATTTATCCTACATCATTTCCATTTATTCTACCATCAACATAACTCTAGGGAGGCTTCTAAAAATGTACCTGTGGCAATGTATGACATTCATTTTCTTAATTTAGAATGAGGATAACGTCAAAGGTGTAGACCTTACCTTGAAAGCTTAGAAGTGTAGATGGCAATTTCTCCTTTCTATTTTGATTAAGACCTACATATTTTAGCAAATTAGTAAGTCTACTGTATTTCATGAAATAACTAACTAACTTTATAAATTTCACCTTTGTTTTCTAAATGGTAGGATGATCAATGGTTTCCTATAATAGTAGTTGAAGCTTTGGTTGTGTGATTCTTAATTTGTTGGGATGCTAGAATGAAGACTAGAGGATACAAAGGAGGAAATTTGAAATTGTAGAATGTGGGTTGTGTGTGTGTGCAGATTTCACGTGCAGCAAGTGGAAGGGAGAGTGGGCTGGTAGTTGGGAATTTAACTTTCCAATTTGACTTAATTATCTATTTATAGATATAGGTAACTTGTAGAATAAGTGTTAAATTTGTTTAATTTTAAATTGGCCTAATTTGTTGCTTGTTGAGCGCTGCCATGGTAAAAGAAGGGGAGAGGAGGGCAGCTTGTCCAAGTTTCCTAGCTGATTTGGAAGTGTTATATTAAGTGTAATAATTAGGGCATGGTTGGAGCAATTTAATTGGTCCATTTGTGCAAGTTTCTAGCCTTTTATTTCAACTAATCTTGACTTGCTGCATGTGGGAGCTGTAATATTTCTAAAACAGCAACTTGGACTCTCCTTTTACCGTCACTTGTAGCTACCAATTAGTAAGGATAGTAAAAAATGTAAATATCTAACTAATTACGTCAAAAACTATCCCCTATGCGACTATTAATATTAATTTCGAAAAATTTTATTCTAAAAAAATTTAATTTAGGTCCCAAAATATTTCTACAATATGGTTGACTTCAAATTTTAAGTTTAAAATTTACGCGATTTAGAAATTTTAAAGTTTGGTCTTACGCGATTAGGGTTTTGGGGCCTAAAAAGTCAATATAAAATTGGTATCTATGGACTCCAAATTTTCTAACTAATATTATGGTGTGGTCAAAAATTTTTATTTGAAGTTTAGATTATTAATTATAGGCTCGTTTATAGCTTTTTAGTACATATTTATAACCCTAACGTTTATCTTTAATGGTCATTTTCATTCTATATATACTACAAGTCATTGGCTTTCTATTGTTCTTGAAATAAAATTTTATTTACACTTATTTTCTAGATCTAGACTAGAATATAAAATTTAGCTATAGTTCTTTTAATATCTAAAAATTCCCGATCTAGGGTTTTTAAATCGTAAATAGGTTTATAATACTCTAGAATTTCTAACTAAGGCCTAAGGGTAAACGAACTCCAATATCTATCTTAATTGTTACTATCCTATTTCCTTAGAATTCTTGGGGTTTACAATTTATCACACATACATCTCTATTTAAGCATCTTATTCCTTCCCTCTTTCACGTTTACAAACCCTATATTTTTCCTCTCTCTTTTTCCCTTTCTTTTCTCTTCTTCTTGGCTTGTCTTCTTAATAAACAAGCTACCACCATTTTCATTCCTTGCTTCCACATATATTTCTTGCAAATATTTAAGGTAATCATCCTCTTTTAGCTCTCATAAGATGTTATAGGATGATATTGTGGATGTTTCATGCATCAAAGGACATTCCACAAGCTTAAAATGCTATGGATGATGATGCCAAGAGTTGAAACACTCCTCTAGATGATGATCTCTTTTGTTCTTAGTATATTTGATATCTTGAAGGCTTGTTTATCTTCTTATTTTTGTGATAACTTGTAGATCTAGAGCTTTACCAAGCTTTAGTTATGTTTATGTGTAGATCTAGAAGTTTAAGGCCTACTACTAAGTTTTTCTTATGTTTTCATGGTTGTATTTTGAGTAGATCTTAGGTTCAAGTTGGAATGAAAAAGTAAAATTCGTAACTTGTCATGGCACCATGTTAATAACCCCCTTTCAAGTCTTAAATGGACGTTTATGTTAGGAAAATGAAGGTTTGATGGATGTATATCATCAAGACTTCATCTTACAAGAATCAAAGTTGATTTTCAAAGTTTATTTTCAAAAACAAAAATTTTATTTTCGGATCTAGACAAAGACCTAAAATAAAAACATGTTTTCCAACTCCAACATGAGGATTTTATTCAAGAAATGAAGGGTTCTTAGATATAATGTAATGGGTTGTTTTTCATGAGTTTTGATGAATTTTCTCAAAGAGATATGTTCAAAATAAATTTATGAAAATTCGGATCTAGACCAAGACCCATTTTTGGAACCCATCATTCAACTTTAAAATGAAGATTTAGACAAAAATATAAAGAGCTCTTGGTATAAATATCTTAAGGAATGAATTTTCATAAGTTTAAATGAGTTTTCCTAAAAGGTATTGCTTAAATCAAGTGTTTTGTAAAAGACAAAATTTAGTCTTGTCTTCATTGTAAACTTCAAAGAGGAAATTCGTAATTATGGGGAGACCAATTTTTTAAACCTTCTTTTAGATCCCAAAACAAGTGTTTATATTGAAAATGGAATGCTTTTATGATATATAATATAGGAAAATTATTTCATTGAACTAAGTAAGTTTTAGTAAAGGAATTACTCAAAACAAGACAATGAGTTTTAACTTGTAAATTTCGGTTTTATGAAAATGGATTCTTAGAAGTTTCATTTGAACTTTATGTTTGGTATTAGATAAGTGTGTAATCCCTTTTTGTAATCCCTTAATTTTTTTTTTTATAATCTCCTTGCAAGTTTAGGACTAAAATAAGTTGGTCTAAGTAGTTAAATAGAGTAGATATGGCAATTTTTCACAAAGGCTCAAATCTTGGATTTTCGCAACCCTACTGTACAGTATGTTTCCGACCCCTAAATGACCTTAAATGTTTGAATTAACTTTGGAAATAGATAGCTCTTTCGAAGTAGGTATAAATCGTATATTATAAGCTAAATTCCGAGTTAAAATGAGTTAGATATGACCTTTTTAAGTTAAGGATTCAACTTAGGCGGAAATTGACGAACTTAGTAAATAAAATTGTTAAGTTTAATAGAACTTCATAAGAGATGCTCATTGAGGGTATTCCTTGTACTTAGGTGAATTAGAGGATGGGTTACCACTCCCCGAGGACTATTACGACTAGTGGATTTCACTACATGGACAAGTGAGTTCATTTCTCAATTAATTATGCTCTTGGATGTGCTTGTAGTAGTAGTGGCATTAGACTTAGGAAAAGATAAAATTGTGATTGAATGGTGATCTAAACTTGCATGAATGAACGATAAGTATATCGAGGCAAGCTTTGTTGCAATAATTTTGTATGAGCTAGTATAGATTTGGAATGTCTGAAATTTGTATGGTCACTTTTAAATTATCTAATTAATATACCATGATTATATGAATAAATTGTACATGCATATCACGTAGTGAGTCACATATCATTGTCAAGTATGCCTTTGGTGGGACAAAGGTGTATTTGGGAGGCAGCGGGTCTTTAATGAAGGGGACTAGGGTAGCATGACTTATGGACCAACATTAAAAATTGTGGTTGTATGTCTTATGGACCACCCCACTTAAGATTGGGACTATGGTTGCATGTCTTATGGACCACCCCACTTAAGATTGGGACTATGGTTGCATGTCTTATGGACCAACATTGGAACTGTAGTTGCATGACTTATGAACTACCCCAAACCCCGAATGGAGGGCGTAAATTCATTCACTTATGACTACCGGAAAGTTATATGCCTGTTTGCTCATTTGCTTGTGTATTCATATGGTTGCTTAATTATAACTTGCTTGTATAGATATTTTAGCTTGATCGAGTATGTTACTTGGAAAATGAATCTCACTAAGCAATTAGCTTATACCCCATAGTTTTTGTTGCAGTGTTCCTATTTTTGGATGTTCCAGAGGATACTTTGTGCAGGTTTATCACATTGGATTAAAGAGCTTTTGAGGAAGCCGGGACCTAGTATAGGCATGGACTTCTAGGAAAATCTCTTTAATGTAAATTCAGATATATGTAATTGGAGCTAAACGATGTAGACTCCTATTATTTTGGCGGGGGTATGCCCCTTGGCTTTTGTAAAGTTTAACTATTTATCTTGTTGTGATTTATATTCTTAATGCATGTATGCTTTCTTAATACTACTCGAATCAGAGTGTGATCCTAAATGTTGTGTGAGTACACCTTACACGCGATATGTAAAACTCATGGATGACTAAGGTTGTCATACTTAAGTTTAAATATTGGGTGTGGTGGACTGTTGCATTTAGGGTACCTTTTGGGGCGTGACACAACTTGTGTTCTTTCAAGAATAAAAACAAATGAAGAAGGAAAGAGAGGAAAAAGAGAGAGAAAAAGTTAAGGAATGGTAAAGGGAAAAAAAGTGTAAATGAAAGAGAGAGAGAGAAAGGGAGGGGTTGGGGGGGGGGGGGGGGGGGTGGCCTTCCCGTGAATGTGAGTAAGAGAGAGAGAGAGGTTACATTGTCTTGTAACTTGAAATTTGAAAATGTAACTTGCATCATTTAATGTGCTAACTAAAAGAGGCTTTAAATCATTAAATAAATAATTAAAAAAAAGAAAAGAGGCTATTATTAGGGGTGTGGTTAGCTGCCATTGTGGGAAATGGAGTGTGAAATGAGTGAAAGAAAACTTGATTAATGTGTAGAAGTGACAAATGAAGTGTACTTAAAGTATGGGTTGAAAAAGTACTTTTTATTGAGAAAATATATAAAATAAAATTAAGAAAAATATTTTTAAAGGAATAGCAGAATTTTCATAAATAAAATTAAATAATTATTTGAATTATTTTAGTATTTCAACAAATATGTTACTAGTATGATCAAAATATGCGAATATGGGCTATAAATGATATTTTTATAACCCGAAAAATTCTAAAAAATTATTTTATGAAAATAAAATATTTTTCAAATATTTTACAATTATTAAATTAATTTATTTTATTTTTATATCGGGTCTTAAACAGAATCTGATCCCGTATAAGCTCGAAACGAACTAAATTTTAGAAAAACAAAATTTTCTATAATATATAAAATATTTATCTAAAAATATAAGGGTTTATAAAAATAATAAAATCGTGTAACAAAATAAAAGTGAATAGTGCAAAAGACTAATTAATTACCCGTAGTAATAACAATACGATAAAAGGTTATAACTGTAACTTTTATAACCCGAAAAATTATATAACTGATATATTTGAAAATCTTATGAAATTACGAGTCTAACGGTACTAATGGTATATTTTTGATATCTCGAGCTCTGGGACACGCTTTTCGAAGTCTGTGTCCGAACGAGTTTGAAATAAGTCAAAAATTTACCAATATGATATTTTTAAGCAAACTTATATTACTATGAGCTATTCTACACATTTAAACTACACCTCAGCCTCTAGGGTTAAGGGCGCTAGATTGTCGGACTTAAACTATTGTATTTCACTTAGGGTTTCCGGGTGATTTTCCGGTTTAGATCTTTGCCAATTTGGAAACTGATATTTTATGTTTATATAACATATTTAATTTGAGAAATTTATTTTAAATTTTATTTTGTAAGTATTTAATATCTCTAAACGTTTTCGGAATTCTTGAATTAAGTTTTATTTCCGATAGTTAATCGTTATTTACTTTTTAATAATTTGTTTTTGGGCTTTATATTACCCAATTTTATAAGTCGAAGTTAAATATGAAATTTGTCATATGTAGTGGTCGTGGATTTGAAGACTATTGAGTTTTTATTTTATTTTTAAGAAATCTCATTTTCTCAAGATTAAGAAATTTCTGGATCGTTCCTGATTTAGGACTAGTCAAAGTTCGGTTTAATTTGGAGTGATTTTTAGGGTTTATTTTCGAAATTCATCTTGGAATTATTTATTGAAATTTTTCAGGGCTTATATTAGTAATATTACTACTAGTAATTACTTTAATGGGTAAGGATTTGTGAATTATTATTAATTTAAACTATATGATGAATATTTCAAGTATTATTATTATTAAAATCATTATTGTTATTATTATCATTAAACTTGTTTGTTATTATTATCATTACCGTAATTATTATTATTATTATTATTATTATTATTATTCGGCCAAAAGATAGTATTATTGATATTTTTGAAAATAATTTTTTTTAATTTTATCAAATCTTAATGTTACTAATTGTATTATTATTATAGATGAATTTAATATGTTTTACAAGAAAAGTTAAAAATTAAAGTATTTATTTAAATACATACCTTTAGACTATGGACTACAATGGAAATTTAAATAATCTAAATTTATGAATATAGGGATATCTTACTTTACGAGAAAATTTTATCAAATAAATCACAATAAAACCAATAGTTCTAAGCAATAATAAAGAAATACGAGTTACTACACTAAGTTAAATAAGAAACAATACAAAACATAACAATAATAACTATAAAAATGTGTTAACTAAATACCAAATTATTGACTACCTGATTGATATATTTAAGTATCAAACAAAATCAAGACAAACAACTTGGAATTAAATATGAACTAATACTTGATTACCATGAGATCTCCAAAGAAGTAATATAGTGATAGAATGAAAACCCAGCAGCAAGATAGGACACTTAAACACTCATAGGAGTTTAATCATATAGTTTATGTGACATTAATGAATATATTAATCATCTCAATAGGTGACTTGGGTACTTGTGAGGATTTTCCTGACGACTACTACGATTGACCAACATGAGCAGGTGAGTGACTCAGTCTTATTACATTGTATGTGCTTGTAACTTAGAGAACCATAAATAAAAGATGATAAATTGAGTGTATTAAATGGGTTTATGGAAACTGTTTGTTGTATGAGACATTGATTGCCAAGTCACTCTATAGTAATGACAACAGAATTATGTATGACTATATTGTTTGTGTAACATGATTGAATGTTTGTGCATTGTTTGATCGCCTTCAACTTAATTAAAACTACTGGTACCATAAAGGAAATTATACATGCATTGCATATTTTGCATAAAGTAGCATTTGAGTAAGTGGTAGCCTACTACGTGTTAGTATTTCGAATCTTTGGTAATGCTTAGTTTATCTAGGCAAGAAAGCTATTAGTTAATCGCAAGATTATCTTTGTTCTATTGATACCATATGAACTAAATGGTAAGTGAAGGACGCCGCTAATGGTATTGCTTGGAAATGACTCACACTTAGTGGAGTTTCTAAAGCTAAAATAGGAAATGAATGTTAAGACACAATAAATTCAAAGAGATAATTAAATTGAGCATTGTTGTTTCCTGAAAGCTTAGTCTCTCTTGAGTAGGTAGGCCATAGATTGTGATCCTTCAACCCCGATGGGAGGGCATAAATCTTCATCCTGTTTGGATTCCGGGTTATCCAGGCTTGTATTTGTACATATATTTGATTGATACATTTCATATGATTGTTAAATAACTTGTGTGTCATGTAATAAGTTCTGGTTATTCACTAAGCTCATGGTTTAGCTCATACTCCAACAGTCTTTTCAGGTTCATCTTGCAACCTTAGCTCATTACTTCCAAGAGCATGGTCTCGGTAAGAAATTAGAGGTTGGAAGCTTAAGCAGTAGTATAGGATAAGAATATATATTTCTATTTTAGTTGCAAGTATCTTGCATTAGAAACTTTTGTTATGTATTTGAAAGATTTTATAGAAATGTTATGGTCTGTAATATTTTTATTATTCATAAGCATGGAATGACAGGTATTTACTAATTTATATCTTATATATACTTGTCCTTCTTATCCAAGCAACTAAAAGATCCTGTTTATTGAAAATATGTCATTCTCAGAGGGTAAACTAGTAATAGTATTCAAGTGTATCTTGTTTACCACTATAAGGGTACCCTCGGGGCGTGACAGTTTTAAGTTGGTATCAGAACATGGTTGCTGGTATAAGAAAGAAAAATTTGTGTAAGAAAGTAAATTAGTAAATGTGGTGTTGATAGTATAAGTTTAGATCTAATTAGAACCATATAGGTTAGTTGGGTAGTTATAAATAGTACTAGAAGCACAATTAGGGATAAAATCTGTGTGATTACTAATCATACAAATTTTACTGTGTGTAGACTAATCCAACTATTTGCCATATTAAATGGAAAATCTTTAGCATGATGAAGGAAGACACACTTACAGATTATAGATGCCAACTCTGAGTCTTAGTAGAAGATTTGGCATTGCCAAGCATTACAAAGACCCTGGACGAAATTTTTAGTACCTGGAAGAGACGTTTACAACCGTTACTGAAAAATTGGCTATTCTTGATGGAAAGGGCTTTTCTAAATAATGGCACTATAGTTGAGACCATTTACAGGTTTGAGAGGCTGATTAACCAGAGGGGTGGAGGCATAGAAATTGATAATATAGCTTTTATAGTATCTGCCCGATCAGTGAGACCAATCTTCCAGATTTTAGGATTTGGATTCCTATTGGAGGTGATTGGGTATATGCACATTGTCAAGCCTCGAAGGGTACCTTAAACGTGGCAGTTCACTGTACACAATATCAAAGCTTAAGAATGACCACCTAAGTCACGTGAAGGCTTCCATACTATGTACAAGGCGTCTAATACATAGAGGAAACTCATCAGAGTGATACATTTTATGTTGATATAACTTGAGTAACAATTTAAAGGAACTTCAATTTAATATACTCCAAAATACAAATCATTAAACTTCAATTACAATTCATCAAAAGATTTCACTACATAAAACTAATACAAGGCAAAACATAAAACCTAGCTAATAACTTCAAGGATCCTTATTTCCTACCAAAATTCCGAAGTCATTCTCGACTTCAACCATCTCGGTCTCCGCTTAGGATTCTTGAGATAACCTGTTCATTTAAACATCTATAGGGGTATAAGCTACATTAGCTTAGTGAGAATTCCCTTAATTTCGTACCATAACAAGCAAGTTATAATCGTTCATATGCTATGCATGAGCAAACACATGAGCAAACAATTATGCATGGGTATCCGGAACCTATACACAGAACAGATTTACGCCCTCTATATCTTGGGTTAGGGATGGTATTGAAAGTCTACATGACCGCTGCTAGTCCCCAAGCCTTCGGCTCATAGCACTCGACTCGGCTAGGCTCACCCATGGAATGCATCCTAATGCGCCTTACTTCCCTATGAATGAGCTCTAGCACCGGTCTTGTTATCCAAATGAGTCATCGGACCATACCGATCGACCTACGTAGGAGTAGCATGCTACCAAATGCAATATGTCCGATGCAATGCATGACCAATTTAATTTATTTCTTAGGTCAAAATATTCATACATTCTTTAGAGTGACCAACCAATATCATACACATAACAGAAATAATATGAACAGTGCAGTTATCTAATCGAATCGTGGTTTCGATATGCTTTAGTATTCTTTGGCATACATTCATCACAGTCTCATCATATATCCCATCCCCATTCATATCGATTTTTATCTTGTTCCTATAATTCAAATGCAACTAGCTACAAGCACAAACAAGGTAACAAAATAAGAAGAAAACTCACTCGGCTATTGGATCACCGGTCTCTTAGTAAAAGTAATCCGGTGGTAAGGAATTGTCGATTTCGGGGTCACCTAAAAAGGAAAAAAAATACTCTAATAAGTATTTCAACTCAACTAATCCAAACGATCTTGTACAAACTATTAAATTCGTAATTCTCGTCCTAAGAGGGAATTCCAACTTAAAACGGCCATAATTTGGTCATTTTAACTTGAAATTTTGCAAATTACATATTGATTTCTATCTACTTCGAAAGATCTATCTAATTATAATATTATTTTCAAGTTTTGAAAACATTTGGTTCACGAAACAAAGGGATTAGATCTGATCGGTAACGATCTCCATTTCCGAAAAATAGTTTTGTAATTGTTTGAAATGTTTCTATTTGATAATTCATGTATACATGAAATATGAATGATTTCCTAACATGAATGACATGTGATGAGTTTAATGTATGCATGAGCTTGATGATTTTTGCTAAAAGAAAATTTTATAACTTTTTATTTTGCAAGACCAAAATAACCACTACTTATGAAAAATCTAATTTTCTAACTTTGATAACTTACTTGTGTTTTGGGATTAATTCTTAGGAATTTCTAGTTATCTTAGTTAAAATTGAGTCTTCATAACATATAATACCTAAGGCCTCCATTTTTACATAAAAATTTGCATTTTACTTTTTGCAAATATGTTTTCAAATAGGATTTACTCAAAAATCTGAATTTTTAGAAATCCACTTTTTGAATGATTCCTTTGGGAAAAACTTGTGTAATGCATTAAAATCTAAGACTTTATGATACCTATTACTTAAGGACTTCATTTAATACATAAAACTTTTATTTTGAACGTGGATAATAGGTGTTTTCATGGGCATCATCCATAGTTACGAATTTTACAAGTTGACTACTAACGCAAAATTTTTCATCTTGATTCTACTTCTTGTTTTATACATTAATCTCATCAAAACTCATTCCAACTTGTAAAAATCACTACTTAATGATACCTATTACCTATACCCTTCATTCTTCACATAAAACATGAGTTTTACAGTTGATAAATGGGTTTTCAAAATTGGTCTTGGTTGAGATCCAAATTTACCAAATTTATTTTTGGACATATCTTTTGATAAAATCAATCTAAACTTATGAAAATCCATTCCTTACATTTCATATCTTAAGAGCCTTTCATATCTTGAATAAAAACTTTATTTTTTAGTTGGAAAACATATTTTTAAAATATGCTTTGGCCTAAATCTAGAAATGAGATTTTTATCTTGATAATAACTTTTGAAAATCACATTTGATTCTTGTATAAAGAAGTCTTGATGATATACATACATTAAGCCTTCATTATCTCAAGTAAAAATTTCAGTTTGACACTTGGAAAGTGGTTTTTAAATAGGGGACTTGCCAAAATACGAATTTCACTATTTTTGTTTGAGTTCAAAACCAAGATCTATTCTTAATATGAACATAAATCTAAAAGAAATCCATGGTAGTAAACTATAAACTCATAGATCTAAACTTTACTCATCAAAATCATTCATTCATGTTATCTATTCCATAAGCCCTTCATTTTAAATGAAAAATACACATTTTGAAGTTGAAAAATAACTTTTCTAAATATGGTTCATTTTTCATCCGAATTTTCAAAACTGATTTTTGTTGAAAATAAAATAGATCTTGAGCTTTCTAAAACTTTCCTACTATCATCATGCTACTACAAGTTGTTTATGAACATACAACAAAAGTCTAATGCATTTATGAACTCAAAACACTAGATCTAGCTTACTATACTAGTTATAAATGCATGAACACTAAGATGGTTATGTGAATGATGAATATACATAAATCATAAGCAATAACAAAACTAATAACTCAAATGACAACATCTAAGGCATAAACGAAAATCAAAGCTACAAAAAGTTAGATCTACAAATTATAACTACTTTTAACAGGAAAATAAGAATGATACAAGATAATAATCATAGAGAAGAGGAGTGTTTCATTTTGGCATCATCATCCTTGGCTTTTAAGCTTATGGAATGTCATTTGATGCATGAAACTCTCACTATACTTTACCTATATCACCTATGGAAGCTTTAAGAAGAAAGTTTACTTAAAAATCTTCAAGAATGAAGTGTGAAAGCAAAGTTTAGGAGTGGGGGTAGCTTGTGTTCTTGTAAGAACAAGAACAAAAGCAGAAAGAAAGAGAGGAAAAAGAGAGGAAAAGAGAGAGGGTTTCAAAGGGAAATGAAAGGAAATAATTGAGAGGCATTAAATGGAGAGAGAAGTGTATTAAATGAAAGAGGAAAAAATAAAACAAGGGAAGCCAAGGGGAGGGGAGCTGCACGTGAAAGAGAGAGGGAGAGAGAGAGGAATTTGTTTGAATTTTGACTTGAAATTGAAATGTGTAATTAATGTGTATGTGTTGCTTCTTTAAGAAGGATTGGAATATATTTATTTTAGTCAAATTGGGAGTAAATTAAAGGAAAAGGGTAGAAAAAAGAAGGGAAAAATCTTCCATGAAGTGTGGGATAATGTGTAGAAAGATTGAAGTGAAAAGGAAGTGATATGTGAAAGGTGTACTTGAAGTATGCGTTGGAAAAAGTACTTTTTATTAAGAAAAATAAAAGATAAAATTAGGAAAAATATTTTTAAATGAGTGGCAGAATTTTCATAAGTAAAATTAAATAATTATTTGAATTATTTTAGTATTTCAACAAATATGTTACCGGTATGATCAAAATACGTGAATATGGGCTACCAATGATATTTTTATAACCCGAAAAATTCTAAAAAATTATTTTATGAAAATAAAAATATTTTTCAAATATTTTCCAATTATTAAATTAATTTGTTTTATTTTTAGTATCGGTTCTTAAACAGAATCTGATCCCGTAAAAGCCCGAAACTAACTAAATTTTGGAAAAACAAAATTTTCTATAATATATAAAATATTTATCTAAAATTATAAGGGTTTATAAGAATAATAAAATCGTGTAATGAAATAGAGGTGAATAGTGCAAAAGACTGATTAATTACTAGTAGTAATAAAAATACAATAAAAAGGTTATAACTGTAACTTTTATAACAAAAAAAATTATATAACTGATATATTTGAAAATCTTATGAAATTATGAGTCTAACGGTACTAATGGTATATTTTTTTATATCTCAAGCCCCAGGACACGCTTTTCGAAGTTTGTATCCAAACGGGTTTGAAATAGGTCAAAAATTTACCAATCTGATATTTTTAAGCAAACTTATATTACTATGAGCTATTCTATATATTTAAACTACACTTCGGCCTCTAGGGTTAAGGGCGCTAGATTGCCGGACTTAAACTATTGTATTCCACTTAGAGTTTCCGATTTAGATCTTTGTCAATTTGGAAACTGATATTTTATGTTTATACAACATATTTGATTTGAGAAATTTATTTTAAATTTGATTTTTGTAAGTATCTAATATCTCTTAACGTTTTCAGAATTCTTGAATTGAGTTTTATTTTCGAAAGTTCCATCGTTATTTATTTTTTAATAATTTGTTTTTGGGCTTTATATTACACCATTTATAAGCCGGAGTTATGTATGGAATTTATCTTACGTAGTGGTTTTGGAATTGAAGTATGATGAGTTCTTATTTTGTTTTTAAGAATTCTTATTTTCCTCAAGATTAAGAGATTTCTAAATTTGTTCGTGATTTAGGACTAGTCGAAGTTCGGTTTTAATTTGGAGTGATTTTTAGGGTTTATTTTCGAAGTTCATCTTGGAATTATTTACTAAAATTTCCGGGGCTTACACACATGATATTAGACATGATCATGCTTTGGTTCGGGAGGATATTGCTCTTGATGATGATTTGATGCTGACACATGTAGTCAGAAGCAATTTCCCTAAAGACGTTTTATCAAACAGGCCTTCTATCATTCTAGAGGAGGAAAGTGAGACCAGACGCTTCATTACACCACATGGCAAAAGGAAACAAGCAACTATGCAAACCACAGTTTTTATGCAGAGTGTGACTATTGCTTTGATAGATGAAAAAAAGGGCAAAAAGAGAAGGATGGAAGCTGAGAAATTTGTCTCTAATTATAATCATGCTCGATGGATTGGGACTACTCATGATGGATGGATTGAGAGAGATGTACCACCACCTAATACCAGGGACGAATAGAAGCCTGCCTCTAAAGGTATTCGGATGATGGATACAAACCTGACTTTGGCACCGTCAGGAGATCGAGAGGGGAGAATTAGTGTTGATGTTAGTAGCTTTGGGGAGGAGGATCATTACCAACAGTTAGGCCCCCGAGAAAAGGGCAAGGGACCTTTATACCCTAGCCCATAGAGTTGGATCTAATCTTAGATTATATTATGCTTATCTTGATAGATAATATAACCGATGTAATATTTTGATGGACTTTGTTGGTAGGAATGTATATGTAATATATGGCATGTAGGATGACGGATATCTATCTTTTGATGTGATCATTAAAAGAAGTTAGGATTAGAGTTAGTGCAAATTTTGGAATTTATATAAAGCACTAACTATATAATATTATGTATGTTTTGGTTATGAAGTACATGTGTGACATATATGTGATTTTCTTTGAAGTCTTTTAATGTATGTAAATCTCAAATTAACATAGATAATATGTGTAATGACAATAGAATGCCAAGAGGAAGAGATAGAAGTAGAAATGCAAGAATATCTGAAAATCCACCAACAAATGCTCCTGCCAACTCAGAATCGACTAGAAGATGTGTTGCAAAACCTTCAACAACAATATGTATTGATTTTGCAAGCTCTACAAAATATGCAAGCAACACATGTTGTACCGCCAATTGGGGCACTAGTAGCTCCTCCAACAAACCCTGGAGGAAATGAAAGATATACTACACCAGTTCAAGTTCAAGAAAATGGACTGGTAAATCCTAATGAATCTACTACCGAGGTGCAAGGACCACCATGATATGAACAAGAATTACCACCACCACCACCATTGCGTCCTCAAAGAAACTTGTTGCCTAAATTTATCAAATGCAATAGGTACTTTGAAAGACTACCCGGAAAGCTGGAAGAAACCGAGGATTGGATAGCTCAAATCGAGTGATCTCTTGATGTTTTCCAGGTACCGGGAGCTCCGAGGGTACCGTATGGAACTTATTTGCTCAGGTTAAGAGCAAGATTATGGTGGAACTCTAAGTAAAGGACATTGCCACAACCCATTATCTAGGAAACGTTTATGCAAGAATTTCTGAAAGAATATTTCCCGAGCAGTCTAAAGGCAAAGTATAGTACTAAATTGATAAATCTAACACAAGGCAGTAAAACAATTGATGAATATGAACATGAATTCAACCAGTTATTACAATTTGCCCTAGATGCCTACAGAGATGGTGATGAATTAAAGAGGCAAACATTCATGGCTGGTGTAAGCCCCTAGATTTTTCGATAATATTAGTAAACCCTAAGAATCGGAAGTTGAAACGAAACCCAAAAATTAACCTAGTTCTACGTTTAGTCTAGTGAATCTAGATCCGGCAATCCCGTGTTCTTAAACCCTAGAAAACGAAATTGAGATAATTGTGGAATATGGTTCGTAATTATATAGGAAAGCCTAAAAATATAAGATTCGAATTTTTCTAGTGTCTTTTGGATTCGATCGAGATCAGTTTTCGAAAATCGTGCCCCGGTGCACCGAATAGCAAGATTATTCCGATAACACCAATAGATTCGTAAAAATATAAGGTTTTCAAAAATATCAGTTTTAGAATTTTTCGGTAACTAAAAATAACAGATATAGGCCTTTTACGCGGATTTTCTTTACTACCGGTATTTTAATTGTTTAGTCTACTATTCATAGTACTTTTCTACTATTAATTACTATTCACTTATCTCTAGTTTTTGTTACACTCTACCACACCTATACCTTACAATTTACCTTCCCCATACAACTTTAATCACATCACACTTTACACATTACTTCTTTAATCACATCAATTTTATTTTCTTTTTCAAATTATTTAATTACATCTAATTTCCACTCCCAAAAATTTATAAATACCCCCTTTCTCTTCCATTCTTTCACACAACAAAATTCATACCAAAACTCTCCCAAAATCACTCCACAAAATTCCTCTCCCAAAATCTCTCTCAAGTTCTCTCTCTTCCTTAGAAAATCCATTCCCACATAGTATTACAACCCATTCTTTTCTTCTTCAACCAACACATAAACTTTAGGTAAAAAATTTCTTATTTACTCATCATGTTCATATAACTTAACATGAGTTTAGTGTATATTTCTTAGACTCATTGAGTTAAAGAAGCAACAATTTATTCATGTTTTGTTTTTGTTCATGTTCTATTCTTTTCTTTATGTTATTATGTTGTTATTGATTTCTAACCTAACTTATATAAGTATTATATATATATATATATTTATTTAGAGCATATAAGCTCACTTGTTATTTATTTATTTTTAAGTCTTACAATTTATCTATTTACTTGTTTTATGCAAATATTAAGACTAGTCTTTCTAGTCTTAGACTTGTCCATATCAAGTCAAAACAATTTTATTTCTTTACTTTTCTTTTCTTTGAGGACTAGTCTATTCTTAGTCCCGAGATACCTTGATGAAGCTAAGGCTCCCAATAATTGACTTTACTTTTATGCTCTTATATATTTTGTTTATCTTATTATGTTGTTTTTATTTTATCCTCATTCATACATGAATATGCGATATTGTCTCAACCATAATGAAAATGAGCTTCCTTTAGTAATAGAAAGTAAGAACCCTCCTCAAAAATAAATTTTATCTTATAAGAAATTATTTTTCCATAAAGACTTAAAGTTTTGTCTTAACAAATATTTTTCTAAAGCTAGACAAGTTTAGCTCAAGTTTTAGTAATAACACTATATGAGATTTTATCAAGAAATACATAAAGTTATTACAAACTCTTCTTTCAAACAAATAAAATAAGAAAGCTTCTTTAAACATTCCTTAATCAACCAAAAGTTTTCTTAAACACATTTATCAAAATTTTCTACCAACATTTTAAATACTAAAGTCTAGATAAGTTTTCAAAAATTTACGTATAAAGATCATTTCTTTTAAAGTGGATCTAAGAAAGGCTATAAAACATATACCCATGAAGTATTTAGAAAAACTATGTTTTCCAAAACATTAGAAATAAAGTAGTAGGAATTTAAAAAGATTAAAATTACTTTTATTTAAGAAAAAGAATTAAAAGAAGGAGATGCTCACTTTTAGTAAAATAAGAAATTTCTTAACAAAACTAATTTCTTTACAAAACTTAAGCTTATCTCACTTTCAAAACATATTGTACCACAAGAACATTGTTGAGACAACACCACCAAATTCATGCATATGGTTTGAGTATATATGTATTCAAGGGATTTTCTTTCAACCATATAATGTATCTATATTTTTGTACAAAAGCCCTTGAGTGAAGTAAAGTTTGAAAACTCTAGTTTTGAAGTTTGGAAAATTCGTATCAAATCTGTACGCTACTATTCCGAGGCCTAAATAACTTCTTTTGATAAAAATAACCTTAGAAATAGATAGATCTTTTCGAGTAGGTAGAAATCGGTATATAATATGCGAAATTCCGAGTTAAAATGAGCAAGTTATGGCCATTTTAAGTTGGAATTTCCATTCCATACATACGATTTTTACGAATTCTCTAAGATAGAAGTATAGAATTTGAATAGATCTTGGATGAAATACTCATGTTGGGTATTTCTTTTGTTTAGGTGTCGAGGATCACGATCTTGTCTTCCCCGAGGATTACTTCGACTCCTAGATCGCTATGGACGAGTGAGTTTCCTTTACGCTTATGTATTCGCGCATGTGCTTGTAGAATAGAGCACTAGATGTTAGGAAAAGATAAAATTGATATGCATGTGGGATATTATGGGAATTATGTATGTGATTCGTTGTGTGCGATCAATGAACGATAAGTATATCGGAACCCGATTTGTGATTGATATAAATGTTTCCATGTATGTATTGTTATGTGTGCAAATATTGTTTGATCGCTTTAAATGATTTAATGTCATATTGAAATCCCATATAATAAATTGCTCATGCATATCACTTAGAATATCATTTCGAAATTTTGCTACTACTCCTCAGCGTGGGACCGGAAAGGTAAGCTGCCTAACTACATCTTGAGGGTTAGGACGTACGGGGAATACGGCCTCAAGGTGTAGCCGAGCCGGATCGATCGCTTTGGGTATGGAAAGCCCGGGACTAGTAGTACGGTTCGTTGGAACCCCAAGACGCGCGCAACTTCCAGGAGGTCGTTCGGGACCCAGTTCAAAGCATTCCCTAACCACCGATGGAGGGGTAAATCCATCATACATACGAAACCGGATAGTCGTATGTAACGTTTGATCATATGGTTGTTGCATTTCATATGCTTGAATTAATAAACTTGGTTGATTGCTTATTCTGAATACTATTGCGTAAGGAATATCTCACTAAGCTAGTCATGCTTATACTCCTATAGACTTTTGATATTGCAGGATTATCTTTTGCACCCGAGACCACCTTGATTTCCCGGGTAGAATCCTTATTTTGAGAAGCTTTTGGAGGAATTCTATTTTGAAGTTATAGAGTAGATTTCTTCTAAAACCTTCTAGCTTTAGTTATGATATATTCAGTAGAACCATGTTGTTATATATATCGGGGGAATGCCCCTTAGAAGTTGTAAGACTTTATATTTTTATGAAATATATTAAGTGTTATTTTGTATGTTCCGCTGCTAACATCTTAAAATGCATTACTTCAATGGTCTCCCTTTGTTGTGAGTGTACGCCTTGTACCGATATGGAAGCTTTCGATTGACTAAGGTAGTCATTCTTGAGCTTTAATATTGCGTACGGCGGGCTGTCACGTTTAGGGTACCCGTTGAGGCGTGACAGCTGGGTTAGAACCAAATTTTCAAAGGAGACTGGCTGAGTTTGAGATAACGGATTTTGCAGCTCTGGTAGAAAAAGCATGGATCATTGAACGTGCCAAGAAATATGAAGTTGAAAGATATAGGAGACATGGATAGACATTTGGCAAAAGAACACATGAGGAGACGGGAACAAGTTTTGCTCCTAAGAAAAAGATACTCTTTAAACCCATGGGGAATATGAAACGTAGAAATGTCGAGAGAAGTAATGTTTTATGCTAGAAGTACAAGGGTGCTCATTACCCAAGAAATTGCCCACAGTTACAACAAAAATGTTATTACTGTGGTGAAAGTGGACACATGGTTTCTACATGCCTAAAGAAGAATGGTATGACCTGTTTCATCTGTAAAAAGGTTGGACACGTATCAACTCATTGTCCACAACAAATAAATACAGCTGTTGGTCTTTCACACTCTGAAGGAGTAGTTATTGCGATCGAACCCAAAAATGGGAATAACAATGCCAGTAAAGCTACTACATCAGCTAAGGTCTATGCTATGCATGGAATTCCAATTGAAGACTTGGAATTAGAGGAGGAGGATGAAGAAAATGTATGGGACAAAGCTGATCCTGATGACTACGGTTTCATTGCAGGTATGTAGTTTTATAATTAATTTATTTAAGTAATTCTAGCCAGCACAAACACAATTAGATAAACAAGTATTCTTGTGAAGTAAAATAACATATAATTAATAAATGATAAATAGGAACAATACAAATGAGAGGTCAGCCTGCGTATTCTTTATTTGATATAGGAGCAACACACTCTTTTATCAATGCTGGATTAGCATGAAGTGTAGGATACCCAATTGAGACCATGACCAAGGAGTTAGGAGTTACCACACCAATAGGAGATTCAGTGATGACTCATGAGATAATGAGAGGATATCCAATAGAAATCGAAGGGCAGAAATCATTTGTTGATTTAATCTTGATAGATATGTAAAGATATGATATTATCTTGGGTATGACATGGTTAACCACTATAAAGCAAAGGTTGACTATCGTCTCAAGACAATATCTTTTATGAATAACCAAGCGAAAAGAAAAGAGTGTAGAGGTGAGATCCTCAAGGAGGTCGGAAGTTGAATAACGACAATTGAAGTTGAAAATGAAGAAGATATGGAGAGGAACAGATGTATTCTTGGAGCAATCGAGGATGAACCTAAAGAAATGGATGTCCATACTATCAGAACAGTATATGAGTATCCAGATGTATTCCCTGATGAATTACCAGGATTACCCCCACACCGGGAAATAGAGTTTTCAATTGATTTGATGCCTGGAACAAAACCAGTATCAAAGGCTCCATATCGCATGGTACTTATGGAATTGAAAGAATTAAAGGTACAATTACAAGAATTGTTGGATAAAGGATTTATTAGACCTAGTGTTTCACCATGGGGAGCATTGATGTTGTTTGTCAAGAAGAAAGACGATTCAATGAGACTCTATATTGATTATAGAGAATTAAACAGAGTAACTATTAAGAACAGGTATCCTTTACCAAGAATTGATGACCTTTTTGATCAATTAAAGGGAGCAAAAGTATTTTCTCGAATTGATTTGAAATTTGGTTACCATCAAATTCGAATTAAGGCGGAGGATGCACCAAAAACGGCATTTTAAACTAGGTATGGTCATTATGAATTTTTAGTCATGCCTTTCAGATTAACAAATGCAACTGCTGTTTTCATAGACCTGATGAACCGTATCTTTAGACCATTATTAGATGTCTGTGTGATTGTTTCATCCACAGAAGATCAACATGATGAACATTTAAGAAATGTATTACAAATACTACAAAATCATCAGCTATATGCCAAATTGTCTAAATGTGAATTTTGGCTTAAAAGCATATCATTCCTAAGACACATTGTTTCGGGTGATGGAATATCGGTTGGTCCTGCTAAAGTTAAAGCCATCGTGGAATGGAAACGACCTGAAACTGTTACAAAAGTAAGAATTTTCTTGGGATTAGCAAGGTATTATAGGAAATTTGTACAAGATTTTTCAAAGATTGCACGACCACTGACACAATTGACGAAGAAAAATAAGAAATTTGAATGGAATGATAAACTTGAATAGAGTTTTCAAGAATTAAAAAGGAGATTAGTATCAACACTAATATTGGTTGGTTTTGCCTAATGACAAGGATCCATACACTGTTTACAGTGATGCATCCAGAAATGGTTTAGGATGTGTATTGCAAAATGGGAAAGTAATAGCTTATGCTTCTAGACAATTGAAACCCCATGAGATGAATTATCCTACTCATGACCTGGAATTAGCTGTTATTGTTTTTGCATTCAAGATCTAGTATCATTACCTGTATGGACAGAAATGTGAAATATATATAGATCACAAAAGTCTGAAGTATATATTTACTCAGAAGGAATTGAACATGAGGCAACATAGATGGCTGGAATTAATTAAAGATTATGACTTAACCATCAATTACCATCTCGGTAAGATAAATGTTGTAGTTGATGCACTAAGTCGCAAGAATTATGGAGAAGTGGCCTTAATGTTGACCAAGAAAAAAGAGCTTATCAGAGAATTTGAGAACCTAAATTTGGAGTTTTCAATACAAGGTTTGGACATAGAATTTGGAAGTTTAACCTTAGAGCCTACCTTGCTCCAACGAATCAAGGAAACTCAAAAGGAGGATAAGGAATTCCAAGAAATTATACAAAGGATATCATAAGGGAAATATAAGGATTTTCATGTGGATGATGAAGGTATATTAAGAATGAATAAAAGATTGTGTGTGCCACATGATGAAAGCTTGAGGAAGGAATTAATGCATGAATCACATTATTCCGAATATACCATATATCCAGGAGAAAAGAAGACATACCAAGGGTTGAAGAGTGCATATTGGTGGAATAGAATGAAAAATGATATTGCCTAATTTGTGGCCAGATGTGATGTATGCTAAAGAGTAAAAGCAGAACATCAAAAACCAAGTGGATTGTTAAAACCATTGCCAATTCCCGGTGGAAATGGGATCAAATTTTCATGGATTTTGTATGTTCACTACCTAAGACAAGTGCGGGTCATGATGCTGTTTGGGTCATTGTAGATAGATTCACTAAGTCAGCCCATTTCTTACCAATCAATATGACATATCCCTTAGAAAAGTTGGCACGACTGTATTTGAAAGAAATTATGAGATTACACGATATACCTGTTAGTATAGTATCAGATCGAGATCCACAGTTTGTTTCCAAATTCTGGCAAGAATTGCAAAAAGCTTTGGGAACCCAATTGAAATTTAGTACAGCTTATTATCCTCAAACTGATGGATAAACAAAAAGGACCATTCAGACACCGGAGGATATGTTAAGATCGTATATTCTAGAGTTCAAAGGAAATTGGGATTAACATTTACCATTAATGGAATTTGCATACAATAATAGTTACCATTCAAGTATAGGGATGCCACCCTATGAAGCCTTATATGGTAGAAAGTGCCACCATTATTTTGGGATAACTTGGAAAGAGTATTGGTTGGACCTAAATTGGTTTAGGAAACAATTGATAAGGTCTCGGTAATAAAGCAAAGAATGAAAGAAGCTCAAGATAGACAGAAGAGCTAGGCGGACTTAGAAAGAAGAGAATTAGAATTTAATGAAGGAGAACATGTCTACTTGAAGATAAGTCTAATCAAAAGTCTTCATAGTGGACAAACAAAAGGAAAGTTGAGTCCTTGATACGAAGGACCATTTGAGACATTGGAACGAGTTGGAAACCTGGCATACCTTCTTGCATTGCCACCCAATTTATCTAGTATACATAATGTTTTTCATGTATCAGTACTAAGAAAATATGTACTGGAACCAGATAAGATAGTTGAGCTGGAACCAATTGATCTGAAGGAGAATTTGACTTACGAAAAGCATCTTGCTAGAATACTGGACAGAAAAGTGCAAGTTCTCAAAAATAAAGAAATCTGCTATGTCAAAGTGTTGTGGGATCTCCGGAATGAAGAGATGACATAGGAACTGGAAGAGGAGATCAAGAAAAACTATCTACATCTGCTTGAGAATTCAGGTACGCACACAAGTTTTGAGGACAAAGCTTATTTTAAGGGAAGGAGAATATAAATCCCGAAAATTTTCCATAATAGTACACGACTCTAAAATAGAAAGTATGAACTAGCTAGTAAACCTAGAATCAATTAAAAACTTAAGAATAGATCAATAACTTGAATTTGGCTGGGTTAAGATCTAAAAGTCGAATAAAGAACTTCCTTGACCCTAATTTGATACCAAAAACGAGATTTCGTATCTTGAATTGATAATTCAAGATATGATTAAAGGAAACCCAAATTTTCAAACCCCGAAACTTGTCATGCAAATAGATTAAATAGAAAAATATAAATATGGAGATTAAATGACTACTATTGAACTCAACAAATATAAATTCCCAAAGTTTTGTGATTGGTTTAAGCTAAACCCTAATCCGAAAGTCAACCAAAAACCCTAAAGTCAACAAAACCCTAGTTAGATGTAATGGTTTAAATCCGGAAATCCCGAATAAGCAACCTTAAGAAAATAAGTAGGAGTTGAGTATGCAGAATAATTCGTAATTCATAAGGAAGCTCAAAAAGATCAGATTAGTAAAACCGTGAATCGTTTTGAACCCGAACGGATACAGTTCTTGAAAAATGTGTCTCGGGCTTGAAATAGGAAAAATATTCCGAATATGCCGTTAGACTCGTAAAAATGTAAGGTTTTCAAAATATCAGTTTTATAATTTTTCGATAAGTAAAAATAACAGATATTAAATTATACACTTATTTTCTTACTACCGGTACTTTATTAGTTATATCTACTTTACATTACACTATTCATTACTATTTTACACTATTTTTTTATCTCTACTTTTTCTACCACCTACTCTTACAACACCATAACCTATTACCTTTACATTTTACCATTCCCATAATTTTATTTCACATCTACCTTACTTATTACTTCATTTAATCAACAAAATACGAACATAAATCTCTCTTCTCCCTCTATCATGCTAAGGCCGGCACCACTCCGTCTCTCTCTTCCTCTATTTTACTTCAATTTTTCTTTAATTAAATCACTCAAAAATCAATCTACATTTTCCTATAAATAGCCCCCTCCTCTTTTACTTCTTTCGCACAATTACTACTCACAAATTTCTATCAAATCTCTCTCAAATTTTCCTCTCAACACTCTCTCTAAATACTCTCTCAAAATAATCTCAAACCACCTTCTACATACACAAAACCCATAACTACATAATACTTCAAAGACCCTCTTTAGGTAAACTTTTCTTTATATATCCTTTTTCTCATTTCATGTAACTGTACATGACCATAGTGTGAGTTTTCAAAAAATTAAATGTTATAGAAGCTACACTATGTTCATGTATTGTTCTTGTTCATGAATATCTATTTATACTTATGTTGTTATTTTACTTTGTTCATATTATTATTGTTATTATATCTAAGTATTATTATGTATCTATATATATATATTCTGTAGAGCATATAAGCTCACTTGCAATTTATTTACTTTCATGCAATGTAATTTATTTCTTCCATTGAAATTTAATTATTTCTTGTTGTTTTAAGACTAGTCTCTAGTCTTAGACTTGTCCTTATCAAGTCAAAACAATTTTTCTCTATTTTATTTTATTTTTTTTGGGACTAGTCTACTTCTTAGTCCTAAGAGCCTTTAAGAAGCTAAGACTCCTAATACTTGACCTTATTTTTTATTTATGCTATTTTTGCTTGTTATTATTTCTCATAATCATGCCCATTAAGATTGTTGTCCAAATTTTCAAAGCTCCAATTATACTCGGTAAAAAGGAGATTTTATCACCTAAGAATAGTTTTACATGAAATATAAAATCTATGATTTAACAAAAGTAAAGTTATTCTTTTCCAAGTTTTAAGAAGAACTCACTACAATTTTAAAAGCTACTTTTGTTTTGAAAAGCTTTTTATATTACTTTCTTTTCTTAAAAAGAAGATGACTTTGATACTAAAATAATTTTCATAATATAAGGAAATCCCTTGAACAAAAATAAGAGTTTCTAAAACCTAGATTTTTCAAATAAATAGTCAAAGAAAACAAATAGGAAAAGTAGCACTAATGTTGAGAATTTAGAAAATAAGAAATTTATTTGTCTGCTTAAATAACTTGTTTGAATTTCATTACACAAGAAGTTATTTATGGAAATAGTTCTCACTAAGCCTATTAGCTTATAACCCTTGTCGAGCCTGGATTTTTTCCACTTATCTGGTTCATTTCTCCTAACCCGATTCATATTAAACCCGAACCCATTTAACATTAATCCTCAACTAGGGGTTAAAAGAAATTTTAATTTTTGAAAACTTTTTAGAGTCGCCACCCGATATAAATCGGGAAAAAAAAATAAAAAGCTAGGATCAATGGGTCGGTTGATCCTAACTTAGCTACTAGTCTGCGAAAAAATTTGATTTAAAAAAAAACAAATTTTTTTAAAAAACCAAATATCATGGATTTGGGGGCTAACCTATTAAAACCAAATGGTTACCACTTTTGGAATTTTAAATTTATAATTTATCCTTTTCATGCTCAAAAATTCAAAATACATTATGAAACAATATTCACAAATCACATTATTCATTTTTTTTATGTGCTTTTATTCATTTTTATTATTATTTTTTTTTTGAATATGAATATCAATAAAAACATATTATATTTACAAAATATTTATTCACAATAAAAAAACAAAAAAAAAACATTTTTATTATTTTTTATGTCGCCCCGCAGGTGCCTACGTACTCGCTAATCGAGATCAGACAAAACGTAGTTCTTTTAAAAAAGAACTTAATTTGTTGATCAATTTTAATTTTTTGAACTCTTATCACTTTAAGTTCATTAAATTTTGAATTTTTATGAAAATCATTTTTGATGGTCCTATGATCTAATCAATTGATTTTCATTTCATGAAAAAAACATATTTTTCTAAGTTCAAAAATCATTTTTTATTATTTTATTTTATTTTTTAAAAATTTTGGTTTTGGAAAATCCAATTTTATCATTTTTATTTATTTTGTTTATTTATTATTATTATTATTATTTTATTTTTATTTTTTTTAAAAAAATTATTACATAAATTCACAATATATTCAGAATATTTTACAATATATTAAAATTATTTTTCATGCATTAAATATGCATTTCTAAGGCAATTTATGTATAAATACACATTAAAAATATTCAAAAATATTAAAAATATAAAAAAAAAATTTATGTGAAAAATAAATTATTTAATTTTTCTGAATTTTTCTGAATTTTTTATGAATTTTTATGGATTTTTTACTATTTTTTATTATTTTCTCTGAAATTAATTATATAAACTATTAATAAAATAATGCGGATTGACCTGGACCGTTGGATGAAGCGGATGAGATCTGGAGCGTCGATTGTGCTGACCGATCTGGATCGTCTGATCTTATTGACTCGATCTGAGCCGTCTGATTGTTTGATTGAATCTAAGCCGTCTGATCGCTTGATGAATCTGGACCGTCTGATCGCTTGATGAAATCTGGGCCGTCTGATCGCTTGATTGAATCTGGGCCGTCTAATCTGCTTGATCAAATTTGAGTCGTCTGATCGCTTGATCAAATTTGGACCGTCTGATCAGAGCTGACCGTTGACCGGCGAGCGGGTTGGACTTCGGATATTCGGGTCGAATTTCGGGTCGGATCCGACCCGATCGGGTGAAGAAGACGAAGTCGCGACTTTTCGGGGCGGATTCCGGCGGCTGTGGTGGTTGACGGCGGCTGGAAACTTGTCAGCCCAACTCCTGGTGCGACGGCGCGTCCTCTGAAGGTGGTGGTTCGCGCCCAGAACAGCGGCAAGGGGCGGTTCCGGCGGTGGTCGTACGGCGGCGCAAATCCGAAAATTAAAAAAAATTTTTGCAGAGGTTAATTTGATCAAATCCAAGCACACTAAAACATCAAAATCAAGTTTCTAACATTCCTAAAACACTCATTTTTGATCAAATCCGATCCAATCACTTCGAATTTGAAAAATTCGAATTCTATACCCTAAATTCGAGAATTTCGAATTGGCTTTGTTATGTATGTGTTTTCTTGAAATTGACTTGTGCCTTTTGATCCTAGGACCCCCTATTTATAGGTTGCAAGCTCAATTTTACGTTTCTTACAGTTTCAGAAATGAATCGATTTTTGCCTCTTGATTTTTCACGAATTTAATTCGAAAATTCGTGATTAATTTGTTTGAAACTGATGAATTGATGATTGATTTCTCATATTCTTCATCAAATCATTTAATATGGGTAGATAAATCATCCAATTTTCATTCAATTCTTGTAACTCCTCATTTAAGTGCAATTGAATGCTTTTACAAATTGAATTTTTTCCCAATTTTTTTAGCACGAATTTTGTGACTTTTGGGTTGTTTTTGTTCATGAATTGTACACTAATCTTTCATATTCCATAACACTTTGCAATTGCTTCATCAATTTCAACAATTATGTTGTTTTGTCAGTTAAAAAATGATGCAAAGTAAGGCAAAAGTCACTTTGAGAAAGATGAAAAGACAAAAATGATAAAAAGGCAAAAAATTTGCCTTTGCTAGGGTTTGAACCTGTGTCCTTGAGCTTAGGTATGTGTGTGGGTCAAGTGTTTAACCAACAGGCCATTTGGCCTGTGCCTTGATCACTTAGCCAACTTTATCAATACTTAATTAAGACTTTTGGAAAATGAGTTTAATTAAATTTAAGCCTTAATTAATTGGGCAAAAATTGGGTGTCTACAGCTGCCCTCTTTGTGGTAAAGTTTGAACAAAACTTTCGGCACAAAGACAAAAAGATAACCAATTTTTGCTTAGCTTCTCCTTCCAAATTTTATTTAAGGAGATTTTTATCTTGTGCTAAACTATCTGTCAAGTTTAGACTTTGAGATTTGCTAGGTCAACTGTCGGACCTAGACTTAGAAAACTGATAGACCATCTGTCGGGTCTATATTTTGAAAAAATGATAGGCCATCTGTCGGGCCTAGATTTTGAGATTTGCTAGGTCAACTGTTGGACCTAGACTTAGAAAATTGATAGACCATCTGTCGGGTCTATATTTTGAAAAAAAGATAGGCCATCTGTCGGACCTATGGGCTTTGGTTTGGTCATTTGCCGGACCTATGGGCTTTGGTCAGGTCATTTGCCGGACCTATGGGCTTTGGTCAGGTCATTTGCCGGACCTATGGGCTTTGGTTAGGTCATTTGCCGGACCTATGGGCTTTGGTTAGGTCATTTGCCGGACCTATGGGCTTTGGTTTTGGTCACCATCTAGAATGGATGGATTTCTGACTTCTGTCTTGATCACCATCTTGGATAGATTTCTGAATTTTGTCTTGATGAATTTCTGAATTCTGTCTTGATCACCATCTTTAGTGGATGGATTTCTGAATTCTGTCTTGATCACTATCTTGGATAGATTTCTGAATTTTGTCTTGATCACTATCTTGAGTGAATGAATTTCTGAACTCTGTCTTGATCACCATCTTTAGTGGATGGATTTCTGAATTCTGTCTTGATCACTATCTTGGATAGATTTCTGAATTTTGTCTTGATGAATTCCTGAATTCTGTCTTGATCACCATCTTTAGTGGATGGATTTTTGAATTCTGTCTTGATCACTATCTTGGATAGATTTCTGAATTTTGTCTTGATCACTATTTGAGTGAATGAATTTCTGAACTCTGTCTTGATCACCATCTTTAGTGGATGGATTTTTGAATTTTGTCTTCATCTTGAAAGTATGGATTTTGTGTTTGGTCAGTACTAGACTATCTGTTGAATCTAGACTGAGGGGTACTTGTGAATTTTTAGTCCACTGGAGTTTTTTATGATATTTTGGTTCCATATCCAAAAAGCATGCTTCAATTTTCTATCAAAATTAGTATCCTTGCAGTAATATTTTCTTTCAAAATAAGAACAATCAATAGACCAAACTGTATAAATGCATTCAGTTAGTATTATAAGATGCTCAAACTTCTTTGTCTGATGATTCAAATGGTGTTTGGCTGTAAATTTATTTGGAAGAATTTTGTGGGTTAGGTTTTCATTTTGACTTAAAGAATTTCAGGCTTTGATTTGACTTCAGAGAATTTCAGGGTTTGATCCGACTTCAGAGAATTTCAGGGATATCAACTTTGTTTATATAATAATCAAAATAAAACCAATTGATCACTTGAAATGACAAATTTTATTGATCAAGGATAATAATAACTTTACAGCATCTGAGTTCACAGGATCCTTTAAATCGGGTCCATTCATTTGGGAAAGGATTAATGCTCCTCTCGACAAGACCTTCTTCACTATATATAGTCCTTCATAATTGGTGTGAACTTTCCTCTGGAATCTTGCACATTTGGCAGCATTTTTCTCAGAACCAAATCACCTTCTTGGAAATTTCTTGGCTTAACTTTCTTTATTAAATGCTCTAGCCATCCTTTGTTGATATAATTGCCATGACACATGGCAGTCAATCTTTTTTCATCTAAAAGATTTAACTGTTCAATCCTTTGTCTAACCCATTCAGCTTCTTCGAGTCTATTTCAGCCAGTACTCGGAGCGAAGGAATCTCAACTTCTACTGGTAAAACGGCTTCAGTTCCATATACCAGGGAATAAGGCGTTGCCCAGTTGACACTCTTACAGAGGTTCGATACGCCATCAATGCTAATGGGAGCATTTCATGCCAATCTTTGTATGCGATCGTCATCTTCTCAATGATCTCTTGATGTTTTTGTTGGCGGCTTCTACTGCTCCATTCATCTGTGGGCGATATGATGGAATTCCGGTGTTTAATCTTGAATTGCTGACATAAATCAGTCATTGCATTGTTATTCAGATTTGTACCATTATCGGTAATGATACTTTTCTGGAGTTCCATATCGAGCAATGATATCTCTTTTGACGAATCGCACCACAACGGCTTTTGTCACACTGGCGTATGAAGCGGCTTCAACCCACTTGGTGTGAAGTAATCGATTGCAACTAGTATGAATCGATGACCATTTGAAGCTTTTGGCGAAATTGGCCCAATTACATCTATTCCCCACATTGAGAACGGCCATGGTGTTGACATTGACTGTAATCCTTTGGAGGAGCATTTATCTTGTTTGCGTAAATTTGACATAAATGACAAGATCTCACATGTTTGATACAGTCTGATTCCATGGTTAACCAGAAATATCCTAGCCTCATAATCTTTTTAGCTAGCATATATCCGTTCATATGAGGTCCACATACTCCCTCATGAACTTCTTCCATTAATTTTTGAGCTTCTTTTTCAACAACACTCTTAACAGGTTGTATCGAACGACCTTCTGTATAAGGCATCTCACTTAACAAGAAATGACTCGCCAGATGCCTCAATGATTTCTGATCCTTCTTTGTAGCATACTCAGGATAGCTACCTGTTTGCAAGAAAATTTTGATATCTTGAAACCATGGTTCGTTTGATTCAATCACAGCACAGAATGCGGGTTCGCTTCTTATTCGGACTTGCAAAGGTTGTATTCTTACTCCTTCAGTGAATTGGATCAAAGAGGCCAGAGTAGCCAATGCATCAGCAAATTGATTCTGAGTTCTCGGCACATAAGTGAAGGAAATTTCTTTGAACTTCCTGCTAACTCAGCCAAGTGATTATGATAAGGAATCAACTTGGGATCCTTAGTTTTGAACTCGCCTCGAGTTTGGAAAATGATAAGTGATGAATCTCCAAACACTTCGAGCTCCTCGATATTCATTTGAATTGCCATTTCTAATCCCATGATGCATGCCTCGTATTCCGCTACATTATTTGTGTAAGGAAACATTAATCTGGCTGATGCCGGGAACTGTTCTTCTTTGGTGAGATAAGGACTGCCCCTATTCCACACCCGTATACGTTGGCTGCTCCATCGAAATACAACTTCCAACTGTTGCTTTCGACTTCTGTTTCTGTTATCCTGATGCCTTCATCTGGAAACTGATCTTGTTCCTTCAATTCTTCGTCATCAACTGGGCTTTCTGCGAGTTGATCAGCTAAAACTTGTCCTTTGACTGAACTTTGATTTACATAAATGATATCAAATTCAGAAAGTAGCATCTGCCATTTCGTGATTCGACCAACCAAAGCCGGTTTGCGTGCTAAGTATCGCAATGGATCATGCTTCGTAATCAACTCGATCGAGTAAAAGCGTATACTGTCTAAGTCTGTGCATAACCCATACTAATGCACAGCAGGTTTTTTCTATCTCTGAATACTTTTGTTCTCCATTTGAGAATTTCTTGCTTAAGTAGTAAACAGCTCTTTCTTTTCCTTCCTCATCTTTTTGCCCGAGCACACAACCCATGATTCAGGAAGAATTGTCAAGTACAAGAACAATGGTTTCCCCGGTTTTGGAGTAACCAGTACTGGTGGATTCGTCAGATATTGCTTTATCCGATTAAAGGCTTTTTCACATTCGTCATTCCATTCAATTAGGGCATTCTTCTTCAGCAGTTTAAACAGCGGTTGGCACTTATCAGTCAACTGTGATATGAATCGAGCAATGTAATTCAATCTTCCCAAAGGCCTCTGATTTCTTTTAATGTTTTTGGTGGAGGCAAATCCTGAATCGCCTTGACTTTATCAGGATCGATTTCTATCCCTTTTGGCTAACCATGAATCCTAATAATTTTCCAGATGTCACTCCGAAAGTGCATTTTTCTGGATTCAATTTCAACTGAAACTCCTTAATCTTTCAAAAAGCTTCCTTAACACCACTACATGATCCTCCTTCCTTTGTCTTGGCGATCATGTCATCTACATATACTTCCACCTCTTTGTGCATCATATCATGAAGTATAGCAAGCATTGCTCGTTGATAAGTTGCCCCGGCATTCTTGAGACCAAAAGGCATGACTTTGTAACAAAAGGTTCCCCAGGCTGTAACGAATGTGGTTTTGACCTTATCTTCTTCGGCCATTAATATCTGATTATACCCTGAAAATCCATCCATGAATGAAAATAGATGATTTCCAGCGGTATTGTCCACTAAAACATCGAAGATGAAATGGGAAATTATCTTTCGGGGTTGCTTTGTTTAGATCTCTGAAATCCACACAAACTCACTTTCCCGTTTTTCTTAAGTACTGGCACTATATTTGATACCCAATCCGAATAATCAGAAACCTCAATGAATCCTACTTCAAGCAACTTTTTTACTTCATCCTTGATTTGGAGGAGTAAATCCGGCCTAAATCGCCTTAATTTTTGCTTTATAGGTTTAAAATCCTCCTTTGTTGGCAATTTGTGAACCACAATGGATGGGTCTAAACCGGCATATCGCTATACGACCATGCAAAAACATCCAAGTATTCGGCTAGTAACTTGGTTAAATCTTGTGCCGTGCTCTCAGGCAATTTTCCCCCTATCCTCAGATTCCTAGGGTTTTCGCTTGTTCCCAAATTAATCACTTCAATGGTTTCGGGAATTTCAATCCTTCCTTGTTCAAAATTTTGCCAAATTTCTTGTGTTCTAAATTGATAATCAATATCATCTTCAACGTCTAACCCAGTAGAGTTAGAGGTGATATTGATATTTTCATTAATTATACGCGCGAGATATCCCTGAACTTCATCACAATTGTCGATCTGGTTGAATATGAATGAGGAATGTATGAGAATATGTGAAAGCACAAACGAAATAAATTTCATTAAACTGGGACGGTGTTTAAGTACACTTATTTGAGCATCACATAATACTGAAAAACACAAAACACAAATCTAGTCTTAGATAAGTTCTTACTTAAAAGACTTAATACTAGCGCAAGGCACAGAGAACCAATTTCTCAAGATCATTTCTTTGGATGAAGCATCTTCTTTGATATCATCTGGCTGCTGGATATGATGTGGCTTTGGAAAGGAATGGCTGATGTGAGGATTTTGATGATTGGATCATACTCCTTGTCGAGCTTCCTCCTTCTCATTTGGTTTTTCATTTCTGCCACTTCAGCACAAGTGGGGGAATAACCCAGTCCAAAGGTTCCCACCTGAGTTTCTTTCTCATCATTCATCATACAGACTTCGTCAAACATTTGAGCCCGAAGTCTTCTTCTCCTTCTTTTCCAATGTAAGGGACAGCTGTCTCCTTGTAAATGGCATAATCCTGTTCTCCCATAACAGTGATGAGTTGACCATTGGCTATGAACTTAACCTTCTGGTGCAGGCTTGATGGTATTGCCCTGGCAGCATGGATCCATGGTCTTCCCAACAGCAGATTGAATGTTCTGGGGATATCAATCACTTGGAAAGGAATAATGAAAGTTTGAGGCCCGATGGTGACTTCTAACTCCACTTCACCTATTATATCTCTTTTTGATCCATCAAAAGCACGAACCACAGTAGAGCTTGGTTTGATGTCTGACGGTTCAATCCCCAATAGGCTCAAAGTGGCTAAGGGGCACACATTCAAAGAGGATCCATTGTCTACTAATACTCGAGAGACGATCTTTCCACAGCTTTTGACTACGATGAAGAGGGCCTTGTTATGTTGATCCCTTCCTCTCCCAGTTCTTCAGATGAAAAATGATTTGCTCATTTGCAAAGATTGAGTCGATTATATGCCCCAATGCTTCTTCTGATACGCCTTCTGGAACTTTCACTTCTTCTAAGGCTTTGAAAAGAGCCTCACGGTGTACATTAGAGCTAATCAGCAGACTCATGAGCGATATTTGGGCAGGTTTTGGCCAACTGCTCGACAACTTTGTATTCACTTGCTTTCATCAGTTTTGCCAATGCTGACTTCTCTTCATCTTTCTTCCCTTCTTCATTTTGCTGCTGTGGCATATTCACAGTTGCATTCTTCCCGACTCATAAACTCTTCCTGAGCGAGTAAGGCCACCAACCATGGCCATTGAAGCATGATTTACCGCCTTATAATCAAATGGAGCGGCTTTATAATCACTCACAGCAAGGGGTATCTGAAAGGTATAGTTCCTAGGCTTTGATTTGATCCATCTTCACTACCTTTGCCTATTTCGATTTTGATGGATCTAGGTCCACCTTCAATCATGCACACAAGCTCTTCTGGATCCGGAATCTCAGCGGTAATCATATTGATAACTGGTCCATGATTTGGCAATGGGTTAGTAGAGACGTTTGGAGCTTCAATGAAATCCAACTGGATGACTTTTGCATCAATAAGATCTTGGATTTTATGCCTAAGCCTCCAGCATCTGTCTGTTGAATGCCCGATTTGCCCCATGTGATATTCACACTTCAGCTCAGGATTGTAATTTCTAGGCTTAAGTCTTCCCTAGGAACTTCAAGATTGATCAGATTATCGGCCCTTAATTTAGCTAATACTTGGCTAAGGGGAACCGGAATTCGAGTGAAGTTCCGCCTGTTGAACCTTGATTGTTGATTTGGGACTGCACTTTGTTGAGTCTGATCCTTATTCTGATTTTGATTCTGATTTGTTGACAACACGAATGACTTAGTAGGGCCAGTTGCATCTGAAGTATTGACCATGCTGACGGTTGAATCTTTCCCTTTGTATGGGACATTTCTCGGTGCAGTATATTTCTTTTCTTGTTGCAATTTTCCTGCTGAAATTGCATTCTCAATCCTGCATCCAGCTATCACCACTTCTGAGAAACTTGCTGATGCATGCCCAATCAGATGGGAAAAGAAAGGTTCCTCTAATGTGTTGATAAAAGTGAAAGTGAGGTCCTTTTCAGGCATCGGGGTGGTGATCCTTGCAGCCAATGCTCTCCAGCGCTGAGCATATCCTTGAAAGTCTCTTCTTTCTTCTTCTTCAGATTGCTTAAATCCCATACCGAGGGCGCCATCTCAATGTTAAACTTATACTGATTAAAAAATGCCCTAGCCAACTTGTCCCAAGTATCAATTTCTGATGGTCTAATTGGGCGTACCAGGCCAAAGCAGCACCAGTAAGACTGTCCTGGAAGGTTTGCACCATCAGCTTCAAATTTAGCATATTGCCCCATTCGTCGTACATACAATCTGGTATGCATATTAGGACAACCTGTCCCGTCATATTTTTCAAATTCCGGTGCCTTAAATTTCTCAGGGAAGGCACCTTCCTCATATTGAGGCAAATTCAGGATCGCGGTTTGATCAAAACCATCGAACGTCTTCATTTTCTCAAGCAGTTTTCTCTCCATTTCTTTAGCCTGAGCTTCCAGTTCTTTCTTCAACTCAGCCGCATTAAACTCATTTGGTGACTCCTCTTGCTGAATAAGCTGTCCTTCAATTTCTTTCTTTCTGTGCCCTTGAGATTCTTCAGAAGTTGTGGGGGTCTTAAGTTGTGCAAGACTCTGTGTTAAAGCCTGCATCTGTTCAGCAATTCCAAGGAGGGTTTGTTCCACGGTGTTGAGTCTTTGCTCATTGGTCTGGTCTGTGGGGTTGCTCCCGGTGTTAGACATCTTAGCTCGGGATCTGGTAACAATAGGGCTCCTAACCGGCTTGGACGCTATCTTTCAAGTTTTTGACTTAAACTCGAATTTGCTAGACCTGGACATTTATTATTTATTAATATTCAAATAAATGAATTATACATATGCAAGAATGTAGATATGCTATCATACAGATGCAAATGGGGATATTGACCAATGATTTAAAAAAAACATTTGTATTAAAAGATAATGTTTAACATAACAAAAATTCTAATGGTTTAGAAACCTTATTTCCTAGTGACTGAATTAAAACTACTTTCTAATGGTTTCAAAGAACCTTGATTCCTAAGGACTAAACCTAAACCAACTAAACCAGTCTTCTTGTCTTAGTGGGGCAAACAATCTTGTCTTCCAGGGCTAGAATTTTCTTTCGAGCTGCCTTCAACTCAGCCTCTAAGAATGCAATTCTGCTTCCAGCACGCATCCACCATTTCCCTCTCTCTTTCTTGGAAATCTCGGTGACATACTTCCAGGCGAGCCGAAACAGCTTCCATGTAAGCAATTGTTTCAGGGTCAGGTTCCGATGGTGCTGAAGGATATCGGAGCTTCATATCGAATATCCTTATTCTTCTTCATTTGGCTAGCCACATACCACCTGGTTGCTCTATACTTCTTGGTTTCCTTACTTTCTGGCTCGACTTCAAAAACCGCTTCACCTCTCTATTTTCCCATATAGCTCGGATTTGATTCAGCTTGAATTCTTTAGCTGGTAGTATCTTGGTTGGATCCAGATAATCTAGAGTGACTTGCTCCAAATTAGGCTTGACAGTAATATCTTGCAGCATACCATACTGTCTGATAACACTTGAGGATAATAACCAGTACAGCCGTGAGTCCAATTAGGTACTGCCATGTATTCCTTGCAACTTAGGATGGCTTTGAACCACGAGCTTGCCACATCATGTCTTCAGGTGCATGTCTTCAAGAATGGCAATTATATCCCATAGAGATGATCATCTTCCATGTGACCCTTTCACAAAAGATTGGATAGATCATATTTCAGCTGATGAGGGATCCATTACCAATCTTTTCCGTAGTGCTTATGTGGCTAGCAAACCAAATCATCAGTAAATGCAATCTTGCTTGAACTTGCCTTGTCCTTTAGACTTGATGTGATTCAGACTAAGACTTTTTCGGTTAAAAGCGGACAAGGATTTGCCAGCAAATATTGAGAAACCAGCTCTATACCCGAAGTGATAACAAATTGCCATTAGGGAAGAGAATATTGCAAAAGCACTACTAAAGGCATTAACCCGGTTTTCTTCCCAAACTTCAAGTGGTATACTGAAAGTGGATCGTTGCTTTAAAGTATTCAAGTTCCAAACCAGTCCATCATGTGGTTACCGATGCAATATTCATTGCAATCATTGATAGCTTCAATAATTGGTCCCCTCTTGATCCCCAAAAATTCGATATAACACGACCGGCTATGCTTGAAGTTCGAACATAGATTCCTCAAGGTAGAGGTGCTTGAGTAGCCTAGTATATTCCTCAATGGTCGGGCTAAGTATATGCTGACCCAAACGAAGACAACTTCTTCAGGTTCCCATAGATGATGAGGCTCAAACATGGTGAATGGAACATGGATCTTGTAGGCTGAAGATTCCTAATCTATCCTCAAGAATGACTTTTGACCGGACTAAAACTGACAAACCATTCGTCCTAGACATTGGATCCTTGAAAGGTTCCACTCGATTTTCCTAATAAGCGAGCCCATAAGCTATCCTACGTCGTTGAAACATCATTTTCTGAAAATTTTTTAAAAGGTAAAGCTAATATTTTCAAAATTTTTTGAATAGCTTTTATATTTTTTAGAATTTTCTTTTTTTAAGTAGTTACATATTACATTTATATTCAACTCATTTTTTTAAAAAAGTTGTCATATCCCATGCTAATGAATGCATATTTAATAGTTCTATAGGTTCCCCGATTTAGTGCTAAACCGAGTGAGACATTTCTTGATCTAGAGGTGGAAAAGCCACGCCCCCGACCTTACTCGTCCTCCTCCTTAGGCTCTTAAGACGGCCCTTACGACCGTATCTAGCACACATGATCAATCAAATAATGCAAATCAAATCAAAAACAAAAATCAGCTTTTGTTTCTATTTTTCATACTTGCAAGGTAGTATATATTTACAAAACAATTATTCAATATAATATACAAATAATCACATATCACAAAAGAGCAAGGAAATTTAAAATTTAAAATTCCTAAGTGGCTAGCCCTCTTTTTTTTAAAAAAAAAATAAGTCCCCAGTGGAGTCGCCAAGCTGTCGAGCCTGGATTTTTCCATATCTGGTTCATTTCTCCTAACCCGATTCACATTAAACCCGAACCCATTTAACATGAATCCTCGACTAGGGGTTAAAAGAAATTTTAATTTTTGAAAACTTTTTAGAGTCGCCACCCGATATAAATCGGGAAAAAATAAAAAGCTAGGATCAATGGGTCGGTTGATCCTAACTTAGCTACTAGTCTGCGAAAATTTGATTTAAAAAAAACTTTTAAAACCAGATATCATGGATTCGGGGGCTAACCTATTAAAACCAAATGGTTACCACTTTTGGAATTTTAAATTTATAATTTATCCTTTTCATGCTCAAAAATTCAAATAATACATTATGAAACAATATTCACAAATCACATTATTCATTTTTTTTATGTGCTTTTATTCATTTTTATTATTATTTTTTTTTTTGAATATCAACAAAAATATTATATTTACAAAATATTTATTCACAATAAAAAAACAAAAAAACATTTTTTTATTTTTTAATGTCGCCCGCAGGTGCCTACGTACTCGCTAATCGAGATCAGACAAAACGTAGTTCTTTTAAAAAAACTTTAATTTGTTGATCAATTTTAATTTTTGAACTTATCTCTTTAAGTTCATTAAATTTTAATTTTTATGAAAATCATTTTTGATGTCCTATGATCTAATCAATTGATTTTCATTTCATGAAAACATATTTTTCTAAGTCAAAAATCATTTTTTATTTTTTATTTTTTTTTAAAAAATTTTGGTTTTGGAAAATCCAATTTTATCATTTTTATTTATTTTGTTATTTATATTTTATTTTTTATTTTTTTATTTTATTTTTTTTTAAAAAAAATCATCACATAAATTCACAACATATTCAGAATATTTACAATATATTAAAATTATTTTTCATGCATTAAATATGCATTTCTAAAAGCAATTTATGTATAAATACATTAAAAATATTCAAAAAAAATAAAAAAAAAAAAATAAATTTATATAAAATAATTATTTAATTTTTCTGGATTTTTCTGAATTTTTTCTGAATTTTTTGAATTTTTTACTATTTTTTATTATTTTCTGAAATTAATTATATAATAAACTATTAATAAAATAATGCGGATTGACCTGGACCGTTGGATGAAGCGGACGAGATCTGGAGCGTTGATTGTGCTGACCGATCTGGATCGTCTGATCTTATTGACTCGATCTGAGCTGTCTGATCATTTGATTGAATCTAAGCCGTCTGATCGCTTGATTGAATCTGGACCGTCTGATCGCTTGATGAAATCTGGGCCATCTGATCGCTTGATTGAATCTGGCCGTCTGATCTGCTTGATCAAATCTGAGTCGTCTGATCGCTTGATCAAATCTGGACCGTCTGATCAGAGCTGACCGTTGACCGGCGGGCGGGTTGGACTTCGGATATTCGGGTTGGATCCGACCCGATCGGGTGAAGAAGACGAAGTCGCGACTTTTCAGGGCGGTACGGGGCTGTGGTGGTTGATGGTGGCTGGAAGCTTGTCGGCCCGACTCCTGGTGCGACGGCGCGTCTCTGAAGGTGGTGGTTCGTGCCCAGAACGGCGGCAAGGGGCGGTTGGCGGGGGGTGTACGGCGGCGCAAATCCGACAATTAAAAAAATTTTGCAGAGGTTAATTTGATCAAATCCAAGCACACTAAAACATCAAAATCAAGTTTCTAACATTCCTAAAACACTCATTTTGATCAAATCCGAATCCAATCACTTCGAATTTGAAAAATTCTTCTATACCCTAAATTCGAGAATTTCGAATTGGCTTTGTTATGTATGTGTTTTCTTGAAATTGACTTGTGCCTTTTGATCCTAGGACCCCCTATTTATAGGTTGCAAGCTTAATTTTAACGTTTCCTACTGTTTCAGAAATGAATCGATTTTTGCCTCTTGATTTTTCACGAATTTAATTCGAAAATTCGTGATTAATTTGTTTGAAACTGATGAATTGATGATGATTTCTCATATTCTTCATCAAATCATTTAATATGGGTAGATAAATCATCCAATTTCATTCAATTCTTGTAACTCCTCATTTAAGTGCAATTGAATGCTTTTACAAATTGAATTTTTCCCAATTTTTTTAGCACGAATTTTGTGACTTTTGGTTGTTTTTGTTCATGAATTGTACACTAATCTTTCATATTCCATAACCACTTGCAATTGCTTCATCAATTTCAACAATTAATGTTGTTTTGTCGGTTAAAAACTGATGCAAAGTAAGGCAAAAGTCACTTTGAGAAAGATGAAAAGACAAAAATGATAAAAAGGCAAAAATTTGCCTTGCTAGGGTTTGAACTTGTGTCCTTGAGCTTGGGTATGTGTGTGGGTCAATGTGTTAACCAACAGGCCATTTGGCCTGTGCCTTGATCACTTAGCCAACTTCATCAATACTTAATTAAGACTTTTGGAAAATGAGTTTAATTAAATTTAAGCCTTAATTAATTGGCCAAAAATTGGGTGTCTACAACCCTATAAATATCTTTTGCAGTTACCTATTTGTGGTTGATGCCACGTGGACCCTGCAGCCAAGTATTTCCCTTTTGGTTAAGGAATTTCTAGATAAATTTTAGTATTAGATAGGATAAAGACTTCATAGAAATATTCTTGTAATAGATTATAGTTATTTGTGACTAGGGAATGCCCCCAAGATTTGTAAGACTGTTGTTTGAACAAATGAATATTATGAATCATCTTTTCTTAATTTGTTATTATATCTTCTTAAGCTTCATAATTCCATGTATGGTCCTCTAAATTTATGAGAGCAGCCTTATCCTTAATATCAAAGCTTATAGGAATGACTATGGTTGTCATACTTAAGCTTTAATATTGAGTGTGGCGGACTGTTGTAAACCCGGTATTCTCAGTAGTTAAGAAAACCCCAGGAGTTGAAAAGCGAAACCCTAATCCGGTCTAGTTTAAGTCTAGTGAGAGAAGCTTAGGAACTCTAAATCCGGCTTTCCTTCGGTTTTCATAATAAAAGAAGTTTTATAAAGTAAATGAGTATGAATTATTGTATCTAAAGTATATTTTTAGACCTTTGAAAGTTTTAATTTGGAAATTTTGCAATTCCGGGCCTTCCCGAGCTCAATTACGGAAAAGCATGCCCCGGGACCACGAACTCAGAAAAATATTCGGATATTTATTAGAACCGTAATTTTATAAGGATTTCAAAATATTAATTTTATAATTTTCCGGCTATAAAAATTACAGTTTATAGCTTTTCCGGTGTTTTCGTTACAACCGTAAAGTAGACATCTTGTCTACTAATTCACAAGTACAACCTACACTACCACTACCCATACCCTACTCTTACATCCTTACAACTACTTATTACAATTTTCTTTTCTAAGAAATTTTGTTTCCTCATTAATTAATACAATTTATTACACAAAAACAAATTTCATTAAAAATTCAAATCCTCTCTCCCTCACATCTCTCTTGGCCGGCGCCCCCTCCCCCATTTCCCCCTCATTTTTGCCTTTTCTTTACTCATTTTATTTAACTAAAACCCTAATCCATCTAATATAAAAGCTCATATTCATTCTCTCTCCTCATTTTTCACTTGTTCAAATTTTTACCAAAGTAAAAACCCTCTCCTCTCCCTCTAGTATGCCGTGACTCCCCCCCCTCTCACACTCACACACACAACTCATTTCCTCTTCTTTTCTACTCTAAATCCCTATTGGTATGATGATTTCAAGCTTATTCTTACCAAATCTTGTAATGGCAAGAATTTTCTTGTGTGTTTTTCACATTTAATCCTAATGAGCATATGCTAGGGACATGAAAACACTTATACAAGAATATCTAGCCATCACAAGAAGTAGATCTTGAGATTAAATGAGTTTTGTTGAGATATTATCTTGTTCATGCATGTAAAGTAGAGATCTAGCATAGAAATTTATGTTCATGCCATGAAACTCATGAATCATGCATGATATTTGGTAGATCTAGTGTTTAGACATTCACATCTTTATCTACATTTATGTTCATATGATTATTTTGATTTTCATGCATTGATGATCATAAAAATGTAGCCTTGCCTATGTATAGATATGTTAGATGGTAGATCTTCATGCATAGAAGACAAGAAACTTAAAAAAGAAATATTTTGTTAGAAATGCTTAGTTGAAAATTCGGATGATTTTGAACCCTGCTTTATATACCACCAAAACCACTTTAAAACTCATATTTTTCATAAAAAAATGGAAGGTATATGTAATAGATGCCTTTAAGGAATGATTTTCATAAGCTTAGATGAGTTTAGGCATGAGGAAAATGTAAAACAAGTAGTAGAGTTAGAATGAAAAATATTGAAATAGTGATTAGTAGTCAAATTCGTATTTTAGGATGATGCCTACATAAACACTTAGTATCCAAGCTTAGATGGCATGTTTTATGAGTCAAATGGAGTCCTTAGATAATAGATATAATGAAGCTTCAATTTTTGATGCATTAAACAAGTTTTCTCATAAAGAAAATGCAAGAAAAGGAAATTTTCAAAATTCGGATTTTTGTGAAAAGCTTGTTTAAAAAATATTTGCCAAATGAAAAATGTGAATTTCTATGCATAAATGAAGGTCATGACTATATATAGATGAGAACTCATTTTTATTTAGATAACAAGTAAATTCCAAGAATAAAATCATAAAAACCCTAGGGAATGTAAAGTTGGAAAGAATAGCTTTTTATGAGTGACCATCATGGAGTTCTTAATAATTAGAGTTCATAAAAGTTCATAATCAAAGATCATCAAAACCATGCATGCATTGAGCTCATTACATGATATATAGGAATTCATTTATACCATCTATACATGAACCATCAACTAGGAACATTTTTATCAAATGCAAAACAATTTTTCGGAATCGGAAAAGTTACAAAACAGATCTGATCCTACTATTCCGTGGCCTTAATGTTTTCAAAACTTGGAATTAATACTAGAAATAGATAGACCTTTCGAAGTAGATAGAGATCGATATAAAATTTGCGAAATTCCGAGTTAAAATAACTAAGTTATGGCCGTTTTAAATCGGAGCTTTCGCAAATAGCGAGAATTCCGATTTTGTGTAGTTTAGATGTATAACTTAAATTAGTTTAGTGATGAGATTCTTATTAGGTTGTTCTTATTTGGTAGGTGATCCCGAGTAAGACTACATTACCACCCGACTACTATTACTAAAAGACCGGCGAACCATGGCTGAGTGAGTACTACTTCCAATCCAATTGTTGCTTGTGATTGTATTGATAGCGGCATTAGTTTGTTTAGGCAAAGATAAAACTTGATATGCATGATGGGGTATATGAGAATTATATAATTTGTCTGCTATTGATTGTGAAGTTGAACTTAAGGAATATCGAAACCTGGTGATAAGCTGCTGCTTGTTTAGCTAGAATTTATATCGATTCTGCGAATAATTGTTGGTCACCTAAAAGAATCGGATTAATTTATTATTGGACCTCAATTATAATGAACTCATTCATATCGATGGGGATGGAGCATTGGCATTTTTGGTTTTTTGTGATCCATAAAACGAATATGTTGGTTATCGTGATCCATAAAACGAATATGTTGGTTAATCGTGATCCATAAAATGAATATGTTTGGTTAATCGTGATCCATAAAACGGAATTTTATTCAGTTGACCATGAGCTTAAACGGCATCGTACCACAGGATTCGTTAATCTGCTAACCCGGATAGAGGGCGTAAGTCCATCCACATATGATTTTCGGCTGGTCATATGTTTGTTGAACTCATTTGTCTGATGCATTTCACTTGATTGAATAATCACTTGCTTGAATGTTATGTCTTAATTGTGATATGGAAGTTCTTACTCACTAAGCTAGTTAGCTTACGCCCCCATAGTTTTTACTTATTACAGCACGAGTTCATTTGGCTTAGGCCGAGGCAAGCCACAGCTCAGGAACCAGAGATAGGAGTTTCCCTTAGAAGTTTACTTCGATTTTGTTTAGACTTCCGTTGGAAACTAAAGGACTCTGGATGACTATAATGGACTTGATATTATTTTGCGGGGGAATGCCCCTTAGACTTTTGTAATGTATATATATGTGTTTTGGTTTATTATCTATGGCTAGTGAATGCCACATTAAACTTCTTAACTCCATTGATTGAGTATTCTATTGTCGTAAATGGATGCTTTACATCTATATAAGACTCTCGAAGGGCTCGGATAGGGATTTCGAGAGTCTTATATAGTATGTGGCGGCTGTTACGTTTAGGATACCCTATGGGGCGTGACAGTTTAAGTTGGTATAAGAGCACTAGGTTATAAAACAAGACAATAGAATTAAAAGAAACCGAACTTAGAAATCTAACTAATAGGTTCAAATGGAGTTGAAAATATTTTCCTTGCTAAGTCTAATTAGGAGTCTTATGTTGTTGTAGGTCTCCTTGGGTGAGACCAGAGAACGGGCTAGACACTTCACCAAGAGGAATGATGAGACCATGGTGGAGTACAGGTTGAGATTGAGAGAATTGTATGAGGACTTTGCTTTAGCCAGGCACCCCCGGACTATAGGGGAAATGTTCAAATTGTGGAAAGAAGGGTTGAGATACACTAGTGGGCCGTTGTGGTCGACCAATTGAGATATGATCCCATGGGGAGAGGAGTTGGACTAAGTTGGACGATTATACCCTAGAAAGAATCATGGTAAAGTATGGGCGTGAGCCCATGACTAGGAAGCTACCTTTATCTTGAAAAATGGTGAAACCGGACCCCTCCAGACTTTAGGGTGTGGATCCCTATAGGACCCCTATAATGCCCATGACAATTTGTATGACCACCATGACTGAACATAGCTGATGCATGGAACCATATTACCTTGCATGCGGTTTACTTAGACATTCTTCCCACCACGAGTGATAGCTCCACCTCCAGCCAATGACATAGGTATGCAATTGAATGGTGCACCTGTGATTGGAGAGAATGATGAAGAGGAGGAGGAAGAAGAAGAGGACCCCGAGGAGGATCCTAATTGGGAGAAAATGTAGTTCCTAGAACCCCTACCCTACCCATTGAGCCGAAGTGGAAGTGAATCCAGAACCCAACCAAATCGTGTGGGATTTTAATCGGGAGTTGGAGATACCAAATAGTGGAAGGGTAGAACCTGAGTTAGATCCAATGATATGAAGGGATGTGTATATTGAGGAGAAAAACCCACCTTGCTTTGATCTAGTTAGCAGAACCCGTAGCCCCTGAGCTATGAAGTTGAAGATGTGGGTGGAGAGCCTGTAAGAGAAACCGAAGTAGTGGAGACCCAAGTGAGTGAACCTGAAGTAAGAGGTGATGAGAATGAAGTGCCCGAGGGAAGGGAAGGACGGAGGAAGAGGAAGAAACGAAGACCAAGAGCCTTTAGTCCGACCTGCCAGGAAGCGGAGGATGACTACGAGGGAATACCTTAGTTTGTTCGTCCGATGGGCGATGGTGGTTCTTCTAGTAGGAGACGACCTCCTAGTTCGACCTCCGATGATACTAGTGATGAGTAAAGGCCGAGATGATAGCTAACCCATGAAGTCCAAGTGAAGTCCTTATTTTTCTTATTTTGTTAGTAGCAATGCGGGATGCCAATTTGCCTTATTTCTAGATAGTCTAGTAGTTTGTTCTTTCTTTCCTTATATTTTGCTTTGTTTTTGAAATAGGCGAGAAGGTTTAGAATCGAAACTAGAAGTATAGCTAGCTCAAATTTTGTGGATAGAAATCTTGATGTCATATTTTGTACAGCGCGCTAAAGTAATGAAGGATCATGTTTATTTCGAAGGAAAGAGATTGTGGGAAGCATGCATGCTAGACATTAGACATACAGAGCATTAGCCACATATAAATTGCATGAGCATCCATTCATTCATGTCATTAATTTGAGAATGCAACTCATTTCCTTATGTATGGATTCTTTGACTTTTCCTTGTGATTATATAAAAATTGTGGATTTCAATTCCCTTGACAATTGAATTCCGAATTCTCACAAAGTTATGAAACTTGTTGACAAATTATTTTCCCCGAAAAAAGTAAAACGTTCTAAAAAAAATAAATAAATAAAATACTAAAAGTCTATTAAACAATGTGTAGACAAACGAACTGACGGATTAGGAATCGGGAGCAGGAATCTCTCCCGAACGAAGCTGACCAACTGGCCGTGCCTCAACCTAATCCCCAAGGGGCTGCACCCCAGAATCAGCAGGGTGAGGTGTTAAATGCGATTGGACAATTAGCCAATCTTCTGAATACACTCATCCAGAACCAAAACCCGGTTCAGAACCCGCACCCAGGGCAAAGTGTCCGGGATTCTGCCCCCACCCACCACCTGCAGATCAAGAGAAGTGACTGCTGAGGCACCGGCTCCACAGGAGGAGCATTCCTATAATGTGCCCTTGCCACCACCCCCACCATACAGAAGACCTCACGAAGCTTCTTACCGGACTTCATTAAGGAACCGGTATTTTGATGGAGCGTTTGGTAAACCAGATGAAGCCGAGGATTGGCTAGCTCAAATTGAGCGATCTTTGCTGCCTATGAGATTCCCTTATTTACAAGTGGAGTATGGAACTTATATGTTGAGATATAATGCGAGGGTCTGGTGGGACTCCAAGTGAAGGAGCTTGACTTCCCCGGTCACATGGAAACTTTTCGCCGGAATTTTTGAATAATTACTTTCCATCCAGCTTGAGGGTAAAGTATAGTGCTGACTTTCTCCACGTGAAACAAAAGGGGAGAACTGTGGAACAGTGTGAGACTGAGTTCGTCCACTTGCTGCAATATGCACCTGAGTCTTTCAGGGATAGTGAGAGTTGAAGAAGCAGTATTTTTGGTGGCCTAGATGAAGAGTTGCGGATCAAATTGGAAGAGTTTGGAGTAAGGATGTCACACCCCATAGGATATCCTAAACGTAACAGCCCGCCACATACTATATAAGACTCTCGAATTCCCTATCCGAGCCCTTCGGGAGTCTTGTATAGATGTAAAGCGTCCCTTTACGACAATAGAATACTCAACCAATGGGGTTAAGTAGTTTAATGTGGCATTCATTAGCCATAGATAATAAGCCAAAACACGTAAATATATATATTACAAAATCTAAGGGGCATTCCCCCACAAAATAATATCAAGTCCATTACAGTCATCCAGAGTCCTTTAGTTTCCAATGGAAGTCTAAACAAAAGCGAAGTAAACTTCTATGGGAAACTCCTATCTTCGGTACCTGAGCTGTGGCTTGCCTCGGCCTAAGCCAGATAAACTCGTGCTGCAACAAATAAAAGCAATGGGGGTGTAAGCTAACTAGCTTAGTGAGTAAGAACTTCCATATCACAATAAAGTACAATTCGTTCAAACAAGTGATTATTCACGCAAATGTATGCATCAGACAAATGAGTTCAACAAACATATGACCAGCTGGAAATCATATGTGGATGGACTTACGCCCTCCAACCCGGGTTAGTAGATTAACGAATCCTGTGGTACGACGCCGTTTATGCTCACGGTCAACTGAACAATAATTCGTTTTATGGATCACGATTAACCAACAGTTTCGTTTTATGGATCATGATTAACCAACATATTCATTTTATGGATCACGAAAAACCAATCAATGCTAATGCTCCATCCCCATCGTGATATGAATGAATCCAATTACAATTGAAGTCGAATATACATTAATTCAATTCATTTAGGTGGCCAACTATTATTCGCAAACATCCAATACAAAATACTAGCTAATCAATCAATAGCTTAACACCCGGTTTCGATATTCCTTAAGTTTCATTTCACACATCAACAGCAAACAAATATATAACTCCCATATACCCCATCATACATATCCATTTTTTATCTTTGCCTACACCACTAGTGCCACTACATTACAATCACAATCATTAATTGAGAGTGGAAGTAGAACTCACTTGGCCATTGGACGCCGGTCTGTCTAGTAGTAATAATAATCGGGCGGTAAGGTGTTATCTTGCTCGGGATCACCTACCAAGTAAGAATAATCCTAATGAGATTCTCATCATGTAACTAATCCAAGCTATGCATCTAAACTAGATGAATTCGGAATTCTCGCTATTTGCGGAAGCTCCGACTTAAAACGGTCATAACTGGTCATTTTAACTCGGAATTTCACAAATTTTATATCGATCTCTACCTACTTCGAAAGATCTATCTATTTCTAATATTATTTTCAAGTTTTAAAAACATTAAGGTCACGAAACAGTAGGATCAGATCTATTCCGTAAATCCTCCAATTCCGAAAATTTGTTTTGCTTTTGATGAAAAATGTTCCTAGTTGATGATTCAGGCATAAATGGTATATGAATGAATTTTTAATATGAATATCATGTAATGAATTCCATATATGCATGGTTTGATGATCTTTGATAATGGACTCTTATAAATTCCTAATTATTAGGAAATTCCTTAATGATTCCTTATAAAAAGTTCTTATTACCAACCTTACATCCCCTAAAGTTTTTATGATTTTATCCTTAGAATTTACTTATCACCTAATTAAAAATGAGTTCCCAACATCCATATTAGTTATAACTTTCATTTATGCATAAAAATCCACATTTTTCATTGAGTAAATATGTTTTTGAACGAGCTACTTAGAAAAATCCGAATTTTATAATTTCCATTTTCTTGCATTTTCTCTATGGAAAAACTTGTTTAATGCATCAAAAATTGAAGTTCCAATATATCTATCATCTAAAGACTTCATTTAGCTCATTAAACATGCCATCTAAGCTTAGATACTAAGTGTTTATGTGGGCATCACCCAAAAATACGAATTTGACTATACATCCATATATCCATATTTTTCATTCCAACTTTACTACTTGTTTTACATTTTCTTCATGCCTAAACTCATCTAAACTTATGAAAATCATTCCTTCAAGATACCTATTGCACATACCCTTCATTTTTCATGTGAAATATGAGTTTAAAGATGGTTTTGGTGGTTTTTAAAGTAGGGTTCTAAATCCATCCGAATTTCCAACAAATCATTTCTAACCAAATATTTTTTTTTTTTAAGCTCCTTGTCTTCTACACATGTAGATCTACCATCTAACCTATCTATACATAGTCAAGGCCACATTTTTATGATCATCAATGTATGAGAATCAAAATAAACATATGGGCATAAAGGTAGATGAAGATATAGATTCTAAACATTAGATCTACTAGATATGATGCATGAATCATAAATCTCATGGCATGAATCAGTATATATAAGATCTCTACTTCACATGCATGAACAAGATGATACTTCAAACAAAACTCCTTCAAATACTAGATCTACTTCTTGTGATGGCTTGAGATTCTTGTAGTAGTGTTTTCATGTCCCTTGCTCATGCTCATTGGGATTAATGGTGGAAAACACACAAGAATGATCTTACCATTACAAGATTTGGGAGGAGCAAGGCTTAAAATCAACCTACCAATAGAGATCAAAGGTGGAAATGAAGAGGATTTGAGTTGAAAATGTGAGAGGAAGAGGGAGGGGGGCTCACGGCATCTAAGGGGGAGAGGAAGAGAGGTTTTTCTCTTTTGAAAAAAAATTAGACAAGTGAAAATGAGGAGAGAGTGAACATTTAGTTTATATATTACATGCATTAGGGTTTTAGATGAAAAAATTGAGTAAATAAAACAAATGAGAGGGAAATTAGAGGGGGTGGGGGGCAGCCATTAGGGCATGTGTGTGTGTGTGTTTTGAATTTTGATATTTTGTAATTTAGATAATTAAAATGTAATAAATGTGATAATTAATTAAGAGACAAAAATTCTTAGAAAAGAAAATTGAAATGAGTAGTTGTAAGGATGTAATAATAGGTATAGGTAGTGTGTAGTGTAGGTTGTACTTGTGAATAGTAGATAAGACATCTACTTTACCGGTTGTAACGAAAACACGGGAAAAGCTCTAACTGTAATTTTTATAGCCCGGAAAATTATAAAATTGATATTTTTAGAATCCTTATAAAATTACGGCTCTAACGAATATTCCGGAACATTTTTCTGAGTTCGTGGTCCGGGGCACGCTTTTCCGTAATTGAGCTTGGAAAGGCCCGGAATTGAAAAATTCCCGAATTTAAAACTTTCAAAGGTCTAAAATATACTTTAGAACAAATTCAACTTCATTTACTTTATAAAACTTCTTTTATTGTGAAACCGAAGGAAAGCCAGATTTAGGGTTCCTAAGCTCCTCTCACTAGACTCAAACCGAACCGGATTAGGGTTTCGCTTTTCAACTCCCGGGGTTTTCTTAACTACTGAGATTCCCGGGGTTTACAAAGGACATACCCTGAGATGGTAGAGAAGGCCCGAGTGATTGAAGGGGCCAGAAAAAGGAAATATCAAGAACCTGACAATAGGGTATTTGGAAAAAGGCCGTTTGACGCCTCGAGTTCAGGATTCAAAGGAAAGAGGTACAGACCGTACCAGGGGTTCAAGGATGAGTCTAGTAGCAAGCCGACCCAGATTAAGGCCAATGTCACATGCTGGAAATGTAAGGGGACGCATGCTCCTAGGCAATGCCCGTTATTGAAGAACAAATGTTATTTCTATGGCGATGATGGCCATATGGTTTATACGTGCCCGAAGAAGCTGGCCGTGACTTGCTTTATTTGCAAGGAGAAGGGGCACTTAGCCTCTGAATGTTCCCAACGGAAATATGTAGCCGCTCGACCCTTTGGGACTTCGAGCAATACCAACCCCATGAGGTCGGGAAATAGAAGTGGGAGCCGTGCAGCATCGGCAATGCATGGGATGAGGCTATATAACTTCGAAGGCCAATGGATGGTAGAGGAAGATGAGGATGAGGAAGTAGAAATGGCAGCCTTGGATCAAAGCGATGGCGCGGATGGCGGCCTGGTGACAGGTTAATAACAGAAACCCTCTCAAGTTAAATTTCGATTTATTTAATTGAATTGTTGTCTGGATGAAATTAAATATGTTATGGGAAAGCTGGAAGTAAGAACCATAGGTAGGTGGTTTTGAGAGTGTTTTAGGGTTGATAAGTGTTGGATGTTTGTTGACCTCAGGACACATACGGGTGAATAGCGTGGAGGCTTATGTTTTATTTGACACGGGAGCAACTCATTCATTCATCACCACTAGTTTGGCTAACCAACTTGGATTACCTATAGCCACAACTACTATTAGTTTGAGGATTAAGACACCTACTGGGAGTGTTGTGTCAACCCGAGAATTGATAAAGGATTGTCCATTGGAAGTTCACGGACACCACTCCAAAAGTGATTTAATAATGTTGGAGATGAATAAATACGAAGTTATCCTCGGAATGAGTTGGCTAAGTAAGGTAAAAGCAATAGTGGATTGCCAAAAGAGGACAGTGTGTTTCTATGATCAATTGGGGGAAAAAGTAGAATTTGTGGGAGAGACCCTAGTCTCGAGAAGGTTTGGGTTAAGCTCGTTCGAATTGATGATGGAGGATGAAGAAATGATACCTATTGAAGGTGCGTTGGATGAAGAAGAAATTCGGGAGGAAAAAGATATACCGGTGGTAAATGAATATTTGGATGTGTTTCCAGAAATTTTATGATAGGAATCCGGGCATCCGAAGTCATGGAAAAGGAGTACCAAAGGTCCGAGCAACACGGTGCAAGTTCAAGGCACGAAACGGGGTGAATTGGGGTGTCCAGAAAAAGTAGGCCGACTACTAAGCCGCCGGCCTAAGGGCTTGCGCCGCCGGCTCACATGGCTGGTCCAGATATTTTATTTATTTTTATTAGGGTTTTGATTTTTTTTAGTTTTTGTGTCTTTTTGAATTTCTTTATTTTAATTGATATAGGGATTAATTACAATTATGTTTTTCAGTTACGTTATCGGTTACGTAACTGCCGTAATTATGTTTTTTCTTCAGTTACGCTATCAGTTACGTAACTGCCACAATTATGATTTTTCAGTTACGTAACTGCCTTGTAATAGCCTATATATTAAGGCTAGTAAGAGATATAGAAAAAAGATTTTTGGAGTATTTTTATTAGAACACTTTGAGTGTGGAAACCTATTTAAGGTTGAATTGATTTTATTGAGATTGTTTTTCTCTTTGGATCATACATATTCTTATCAATTCGTGAGTTATATCGTGTTGTGGCAAATATTGTCATTGAACATATTGTTTCATTGACTCCGTGTTAGTTTTCTAGGTTGTGGCATCTATCAATCTCGAATCCAAACACAAACTAGTTTAGGTTTTATTGTTCGTGGCATCTATCGAACAATATACTTATTCATATCCATCTTGTTTTGCTAGTTTCATATTATTGGAAAGAAAAACCCTAAAAAGAAGTTTACATCTTTATCGAGTTTGTGCATCAGAGCATATCCAGATCCGCATCATTTGGTATCAGAGCTGTGTTTGCAGATTGTTCGTGCGGATCGCATTACAGGTTGGTTTGAATCTTCCTTTCTAATTTTCACTGGCTTGGGAATTCTGTTGCTGCTGTTAGGGTTAGGGTTTGGTGTTTATTGGAGTGGTGATTGGTTGTTGTTGTGGGGTTTGAGAAGTGTGAAATCTGCTGCTGTGATTTTTGTATTGATTATTGAAGAGATGTCGTCTGAAAGTAGTGTGAATAGCAACAATCACAGGGCTAGGAGAAACAATACTGATGGAGGAGATGTTGTGACTAGGGCTGAGTTTAATCAACTCCAGGAGAATATTAGGGTGATTATGGAGAGACTGGAGGTGAGGGACAGGAGGAGTCATAGTGGTGCTAGTCATAGGAGACGTTCTGGAGATGAATCTGAGGTGAATAGTCTAAGGAGTAGGAGGCGAGGTGATAGAGATGAGAGGAGAAAAGGGATTGAAAATATCAAATTGAAAATTCCTACTTTCACTGGAAGCAATAAACCTGAGGAGTTTTTGGATTGGATACCTCGTGTTGAGAAAGTATTTGATTGTTATGAGTGGGACGAGCGCATGAAGGTGAAGATGGCGTCTCTAGCATTTTCTGATTATGCCAGTTTATGGTGGGATAAGTTGCAGTCTGAGAGGCGTAGGCTGATGAAGAGAAGGTGCGTTCATGGGCTCTAATGAAGAGTTGATGAGGAGTCAGTTTGTGCCTGATTACTATAAACAGGAGATACTGATGGATTTGCAGTCCTTGAGACAGGGTCAGAGGAGCATTGAGGAGTATGTGAAGGAGTTTGAAATGTTGATGACACGATGCGACATCAAGGAATCATCTGATGAATCCATAGCTCGTTTCATTAATGGGATGAAGATGGATATTGCCAGTGTGGTTGAGCTCCAGCAATATAGGACTCTAGAGGATGTGATCAAGTTGGCTAGTAGAGTTGAGAGGCACCAGCGCAGACGGTCTCAGAAATCACATTATCACTACGATCTGATGAGGGTGAGAAAGAGAAGAAAGAGAAGAAGGAGAAGGAGAAGGAGAAGGGAAAGGAAGTGGAAGAGAGGGCTCCAGAACAAGAGAGAAGCCAGGATATCAAATGCTTCAAGTGCTTGGGGCATGGACATATAGCTTCCCAATGTCTTAATAGGCAAGTCATGGTAGTGAAGGGGGGAAAGCTCGAGAGTGAGGAAGAAGCAAAGACTGAGGATGAGTCATCTAAGTCTACAGAAGAGCAGGTGCTTAAAACATTTGTGGAGCATCCAGTACAGGGTGAATTATTGATGGCTAAGAAGGAAGAAGCTGCTGTTCCTGATCAAAGATCAAATTTGTTTCATATTCAGGGCATGGTAAAAGACAAGACATGCTTGATTGTGGTTGATTCGGGTAGCTGCACCAATATTGCTTCAGCGGGATGGGTAGCTAAGATGGGTCTACAGGTGGAGCAGCATCCCAGGCCTTATGCTCTACATTGGTTGAGTCCACAGGGGGCTGTACATGTGCATAAACAGGTTCGTGTTCCATTATCCCTTGGTGATTATACTGACAGTGTGGTATGTGATGTAGTTCCTATGGAAGCTACACATGTGATCCTTGGACGGCCTTGGCAATATGACTTGAGGGCCAAGTATGATGGATACACCAATGAATACACCATCCAACAGCGGGACAAGGTTTATAGACTTCTTCCCATGAGTCCAGGAGAATTACAACAAGTCAAATTGATGCATATCAAGAAGACAAAGGGGAAAAGGAGCTTGTTCATGTGGTCTAACAAGCCAAAGGATCAAGATTCGAGGTCGAATCTTCTTCAACTTGGAGGGAATGATAGGAATCCGGGCATCCGAAGTCATGGAAAAGGAGTACCAAAGGTCCGAGCAACACGGTGCAAGTTCAAGGCACGAAACGGGGTGAATTGGGGTGTCCAGAAAAAGTAGGCCGGCTACTAAGCCGCCGGCCTAAGGGCTTGCGCCGCCGGCTCACATGGCTGGCCCAGATATTTTATTTATTTTTATTAGGGTTTCGATTTTTTTTAGTTTTTGTGTCTTTTTGAATTTCTTTATTTTTAATTGATATAGGGATTAATTACAATTATGTTTTTCAGTTACGTTATCGGTTACGTAACTGCCGTAATTATGTTTTTTCTTCAGTTACGTTATCAGTTACGTAACTGCCACAATTATGATTTTTCAGTTACGTAACTGCCTTGTAATAGCCTATATATTAAGGCTAGTAAGAGATATAGAAATAAGATTTTGGAGTATTTTTATTAGAACACTTTGAGTGTGGAAACCTATTTAAGGTTGAATTGATTTTATTGAGATTGTTTTTCTCTTTGGATCATACATATTCTTATCAATTCGTGAGTTATATCGTGTTGTGGCGAATATTGTCATTGAACATATTGTTTCATTGACTCCGTGTTAGTTTTCTAGGTTGTGGCATCTATCAATCTCGAATCCAAACACAAACTAGTTTAGGTTTTATTGTTCGTGGCATCTATCGAACAATATACTTATTCATATCCATCTTGTTTTTGCTAGTTTCATATTATTGGAAAGAAAAACCCTAAAAAGAAAGTTTACATCTTTATCGAGTTTGTGCATCAGAGCATATCCAGATCCGCATCATTTTACCAGGATTACCACCAAAAAGAGAAATTGATTTTGAGATTGTTTTAGCTCCAAACACCGAACCGATATCCAAAGCACCATATTGGATGGCACCGACTGAGTTAAAGGAGTTAAAGACCCAATTACAAGAACTTTGGATCAAAAATTCATAAGACCAAGTGTGTCGCCATGGGGCGCACCTGTCTTGTTTGTAAAGAAGAAGGATGGATCAATGAGGTTGTGTATCGATTATCGTGAGTTGAATAATGTAACTATCAAGAATCGGTACCCTCTGCCAAGAATTGATTATTTGTTTAATCAACTGCAAGGGGCTTGTGTGTTTTCATACATTGATTTGCATTCGGGATACCATAAGTTGAGGATAAAGCCTGAGGATGTACCAAAGATGGCTTTTCATACTCGTTATGGACACTACGAGTTTCTAGTGATGTCTTTCGGGCTGACTAATGCACCAGCTGCATTTATGGACCTCATGAACAGAGTTTACAAGCCACTTTTGGATAAATGTGTGATAGTCTTCATAGACAACATTCTAATATATTCGAAGACCAAGGAACAACACGAAGAACATCTTCGTTTGGCGTTGCAAACCTTAAGGGACAACAAGTTATACACCAAATTGTCCAAATATGATTTTTGGTTGGATAGAATATCTTTTCTTGGACATGTAGTAACTGGTGATGGGATATCAGTTGACCCCGAAAAGATCAAGGCGGTAGTAGAATGGAAACCGCGATAAACGGTTACAGAAGTAAGAAGTTTCTTGGGATTGGCTGGCTACTATCATAAGTTTGTGAAGGATTTCTCAAAGATAGCCAAGCCACTGACTCAATTAACCTAAAAGAATGAGAAATTTGTTTGGACAGATAAGAGGGAACACAGCTTCCAGGAATTGAAACGACGACTGGTATCGGCACCGATCTTGGTTTTACCGGACCTAGAAAAGTCCTATATGGTGCATAGTGACGCCTCAAGGAATGGCCTCGGATGTGTGTTAATGCAGGAAGGGAAAGTTATTGCATATGCTTCTCGACAATTGAGACCCCACGAGCAGAACTACCCTACACATGATCTGGAATTGGCCGCAGTTGTCTTCGCCTTGAAACTATGGAGACATTATTTATATGGACAAAAGTGTGAGATATACACGGATCATAAAAGCCTTAAATATCTGTTTACACAAAAGGAACTAAATATGAGACAGAGGAGATGGCTAGAACTGATAAAAGATTATGATCTGGGAATAAATTACTGTCTAGGGAAGGTTAATGCAGTCGCAGATGCCCTAAGTCGGAAGAATTATGGGGAGGTAGCTGCCTTGATCACAAGTCAAAAGGACCTTATTAGGGATTTTGAGAAGTTAAAGATTGAGTTCATAGACCAAAGTGCTGAGCTTGAGATAGCCAACCTAGCATTGGAACCGACCCTAATAGAAAGGATCAAAGAAGCCCAAAGGTATGACGAAGTAATACAAAAGATTAAAAGGGAAACCCAAGTAGGAAAGTACCTCGACTTTGCAATAGATGATGAGGATGTGATCAGAATGAAGGGAAGGTTGTGTGTACCCGAGGACGAAGAGTTGAGGAAGGAAATATTGAGTGAAGCTCATAACTCTGGTTATACCATGCATCCGGGAGGTACCAAGATGTACCAAGATTTGAAGAGCCACTATTGGTGGAATGGCATGAAGCGAGATGTGGCAGATTATGTAATGAAATGTTCGGTTTACCAACAGGTGAAGGTAGAGCACCAAAGATCGGGTGGATTGCTAAAGCCTTTACCCATTCCCTAATGGAAGTGGGATCAGATATCTATGGATTTTGTGTGTGGTTTTCCCAAGACTCCTTCTGATTGTGATGCGGTATGGGTAATAGTGGATCGGATAACCAAGTCGGTGCACTTCTTACCTATAAATATGACCTATTCGATGGAAAGGTTAGCCAAGATCTACGTCAGGGAAATCGTACGGTTACATGGCATACCTGCAGGGATTATTTCAGATAGAGACCCAAGATTTGTGTCTAAGTTTTGGACAAGCCTGCAAAAGAGTTTGGGTACTAAATTGCATTTTAGTACGGCATATGACCCTCAGACTGATGGACAGTCTGAGCGGACGATCCAAACCCTAGAAGACATGTTGAGAGCATGTGCCCTGGAATTCAAAGGGAGTTGGGATAGTCATGTGCACCTAATCGAGTTTGCTTACAATAATAGCTATCACTAAACTATTCAGATGCCACCTTATGAAGCTCTGTATGGACGACGCTGTAGATCCCCTCTGTTTTGGGATGAAGTGGAAAAGACAGCTATTGGTCCGAAATTGGTACAAGAAGCTGCCGATAAAGTGATGGTAATCCAGTGGAAAATGAAAGAGGCTCAGGACAGGCAAAAAAGCTGGGCAGACTTGAAAAGAAGAGAACTCGAATTCAAGGTGGGTGATCATGTGTACCTGAAGATAAGACCAATTAAAAGTATTAAGAGAATACGTACACAGGGGAAGTTAAGCCCGAGATACATTGGACCTTTTGAAATCTTGGAAAGAGTCGGAGATCTGGCATATCGGCTAGCCTTGCCACCAAATTTATCTAGGATCCACAACGTATTCCATGTGTCAATATTGAGAAAGTATGTGGCCAACCTAACAAGGATTCTGGAATTGGAACCGATTCATCTGAAAGAAAACCTAACATATGAAGAACATCCCGTAGAGATATTGTGATGCGGATCTGGATATGCTCTGATGCACAAACTCGATAAAGATGTAAACTTTCTTTTTAGGGTTTTTCTTTCCAATAATATGAAACTAGCAAAAACAAGATGGATATGAATAAGTATATTGTTCGATAGATGCCACGAACAATAAAACCTAAACTAGTTTGTGTTTGGATTCGAGATTGATAGATGCCACAACCTAGAAAACTAACACGGAGTCAATGAAACAATATGTTCAATGACAATATTCGCCACAACACGATATAACTCACGAATTGATAAGAATATGTATGATCCAAAGAGAAAAACAATCTCAATAAAATCAATTCAACCTTAAATAGGTTTCCACACTCAAAGTGTTCTAATAAAAATACTCCAAAATCTTCTTTCTATATTTCTTACTAACCTTAATATATAGGCTATTACAAGGCAGTTACGTAACTGAAAAATCATAATTGTGGCAGTTACGTAACTGATAATGTAACTGAAGAAAAAATATAATTACGACAGTTACGTAACTGATAACGTAACTGAAAAACATAATTGTAATTAATCCCTATATCAATTAAAAATAAAGAAATTCAAAAAGAGACAAAAACTAAAAAAAATCGAAACCCTAATAAAAATAAATAAAATATCTGGGCCAGCCATGTGAGCCGGCGGCTCACCCATCTGCGCCGGCGGCGCAAGCCCTTAGGCCGACGGCTTAGTAGCCGGCCTACTTTTTCTGGACACCCCAATTCACCCCGTTTCGTGCCTTGAACTTGCACCGTGTTGCTCGAACCTGTGGTACTCCTTTCCATGACTTCGGATGCCCAGATTCCTATCATTCCCTCCAAGTTGAAGAAGATTCGACCTCGAATCTTGATCCTTTGGCTTGTTAGACCACATGAATAAGCTCCTTTTCCCCTTTGTCTTCTTGATATGCATCAATTTGACTTGTTGTAATTCTCCTGGACTCATGGGAAGAAGTCTATAAACCTTGTCCCACTGTTGGATGGTGTATTCATTGGTGTATCCATCATACTTGGCCCTCAAGTCATATTGCCAAGGCTGTCCAAGGATCACATGTGTAGCTTCCATAGGAACTACATCACATACCACACTGTCAATATAATCACCAAGGGATAATGGAACACGAACCTGTTTATGCACATGTACAGCCCCCTGTGGACTCAACCAATGTACAGCATAAGGCCTGGGATGCTGCTCCACCTGTAGACCCATCTTAGCTACCCATCCCGCGAAGCAATATTGGTGCAGCTACCCGAATCAACCACAATCAAGCATGTCTTGTCTTTTACCATGCCCTGAATATGAAACAAATTTGATCTTTGATCAGGAACAACAGCTTCTTCCTTCTTAGCCATCAATAATTCACCTTGTACTGGATGCTCCACAAATGTTTTAAGCACCTGCTCTTCTGTAGACTTAGATGACTCATCCTCAGTCTTTGCTTCTTCCTCACTCTCGAGCTTTCCCCCTTCACTACCATGACTCGCCTATTAGGACATTGGGAAGCTATATGTCCATGCCCCAAGCACTTGAAGCATTTGATATCCCGACTTCTCTTCTGTTCTGGAGCCCTCTCTTCCACTTCCTTTCCCTTCTCCTTCTCCTTCTCCTTCTTCTCTTTCTTCTCTTTCTCACCCTCATCAGATCTGTAGTGATAATGTGATTTCTGAGATCGTCTGCGCTGGTGCCTCTCAACTCTACTAGCTAACTTGATCACATCCTCTAGAGTCCTATATTGTTGGAGCTCAACCACACTGGCAATATCCATCTTCAGCCCATTAATGAAACGAGCTATGGATCATCAGATGATTCCTTGATGTCGCATCGTGTCATCAACGTTTCAAACTCCTTCACATACTCCTCAATGCTCCTCTGACCCTGTCTCAAGACTGCAAATCCATCAGTATCTCCTGTTTATAATCAGGCACAAACCGACTCCTCATCAATCTCTTCATTAGAGCCCATGAACGCACCTTCTCTTCATCAGCCCTATGCCTCTCAGACTGCAACTTATCCCACCATAAACTGGCATAATCAGAAAATGCTAGAGACGCCATCTTCACCTTCATGCGCTCGTCCCACTCATAACAATCAAATACTTTCTCAACACGAGGTATCCAATCCAAAAACTCCTCAGGTTTATTGCTTCCAGTGAACGTAGGAATTTTCAATTTGATATTTTCAATCCCTTTTCTCCTCTCATCTCTATCACCTCGCCTCCTACTCCTTACACTATTCACCTCAGATTCATCTCCAGAACGTCTCCTATGACTAACACCACTGTGACTCCTCCTGTCCCTCACCTCCAGTCTCTCCATAATCACCTTAATATTCTCCTGGAGTTGATTAAACTCAGCCCTAGTCACAACATCTCCTCCATCAGTATTGTTTCTCCTAGCCCTATGATTGTTGCTATTCATACTACTTTCAGACGACATCTCTTCAATAATCAATACAAAAATCACAGCAGCAAATTTCACACTTCTCAAACCCCACAACAGCAACCAATCACCACTCCAATAAACATAAAACCCTAACCCTAACAGCAGCAACAACAGAATTCCCAAGCCAGTGAAAATTAGAAAGGAAGATTCAAACCAACCTGTAATGCGATCCGCACGAACAATCTGCAAACCACAGCTCTGATACCAAATGATGCGGGATCTGGATATGCTCTGATGCACAAACTCGATAAAGATGTAAACTTTCTTTTTAGGGTTTTTCTTTCCAATAATATGAAACTAGCAAAAACAAGATGGATATGAATAAGTATATTGTTCGATAGATGCCACGAACAATAAAACCTAAACTAGTTTGTGTTTGGATTCGAGATTGATAGATGCCACAACCTAGAAAACTAACACGGAGTCAATGAAACAATATGTTCAATGACAATATTCGCCACAACACGATATAACTCACGAATTGATAAGAATATGTATGATCCAAAGAGAAAAACAATCTCAATAAAATCAATTCAACCTTAAATAGGTTTCCACACTCAAAGTGTTCTAATAAAAATACTCCAAAATCTTCTTTCTATATTTCTTACTAACCTTAATATATAGGCTATTAACAGGCAGTTACATAACTGAAAAATCATAATTGGCAGTTACGTAACTGATAATGTAACTGAAGAAAAAACATAATTACGACAGTTACGTAATGATAACGTAACTGAAAAACATAATTGTAATTAATCCCTATATCAATTAAAAATAAAGAAATTCAAAAAGACGCAAAAACTAAAAAAAATATCGAAACCCTAATAAAAATAAATAAAATATCTGGGCCAGCCATGTGAGCCGGCGGCTCACCCATCTGTGCCGCGGCGCAAGCCCTTAGGCCGCGGCTTAGTACCGCCTACTTTTTCTGGACACCCCAATTCACCCCGTTTCGTGCCTTGAACTTACACCCGTGTTGCTCGAACCTTTGGTACTCCTTTTCCATGACTTCGGATGCCCGGATTCCTATCATATTGGATAAGAAAACTCAAAGGCTACGGAACAAGGATATCCATTATGTTAAAATATTATGGAGAAATCATGCTTTTGAGGAAGCGACTTGGGAAGCTGAGGAGGAAATCCGAAGGAAGTACCCCGAGCTATTTAAAGGACAAGGTACGTCAGTTCAGTTTTGAGGACAAAACTCTATTTAAGGTGGGGAGATTGTAAACCCCGGTATTCTCAGTAGTTAAGAAAACCCCAGGAGTTGAAAAGTGAAACCCTAATTCGGTCCAGTTTAAGTCTAGTGAGAGAAGCTTAGGAACCCTAAATCCGGCTTTCCTTCGGTTTCATAATAAAAGAAGTTTTATAAAGTAAATGAGTATGAATTATTGTTCTAAAGTATATTTTAGATCTTTGAAAGTTTTAAATATTACGGAAAAGCGTGCCCCGGGACCATGAACTCAGAAAAATGTTCTGGAATATTCATTAGAACCGTAATTTTATAAGGATTCCAAAAATATCAATTTTATAATTTTCCAGCTATAAAAATTACAGTTATAGCCTTTTCCCGTGTTTTCGTTACAACCAGTAAAAGTAGACGTCTTGTCTACTATCACAAGTACAAGCTACACTACACACTGCCCATATCCTACTCTTACATCCTTACAACTACTCATTACATTTTTCTTTCCAAGAAATTTTGTTTCCTAATTAATTAATACAATTTATTACACAAAATACAAATTTCATTAAAAATTCAAATCCTCCTCTCCACATCTCTCTTGTTGTCCGCCCCTCCCCATTTCCCCCTCATTTTTCTTTTCTTTACTCATTTTATTTAACTAAAACCCTAATCCATCTAATATATAAAGCTCATATTCATTCTCTCTCCTCATTTTTGACTTGTTTAAATTTTTACCAAAGTAAAAACCCTCTTCTCTCCCTCTAGTGTGCCGTGACTCCCCCCCCCCCCCCTCTCACACTCACACACACAACTCATTTCCTCTTCTTTTCTACTCCAAATCCTATTGGTATGATGATTTCAAGCTTTATTCTTACCAAATCTTGTAATGGCAAGACTTTTCTTGTATGTTTTTCACATTTAATCCCAATGAGCATATGCTAGAGACATGAAAACACTTATACAAGAATATCAAGCTATCACAAGAAGTGGATCTTGAGATTAAATGAGTTTTTGTTGAGATATTATCTTGTTCATGCATGTAAAGTAGAGATCTAGCATAGAAATTTATGTTCATGCCATGAAACTCATGAATCATGCATAATATTTGGTAGATCTAGTGTTTGGACATTCACATCTTTATCTACATTTATGTTCATATGATTATTTTGATTTTCATGCATTGATGATCATAAAAATGTAGCCTTGCCTATGTATAGATATATTAGATGGTAGATCTTTATGCATAGAAGACAAGAAACTTGAAAAAGAAAATATTTTGTTAGAAATGCTTAGTTGAAAATTCGGATGATTTTGGAACCCTACTTTAAAGACCACCAAACCACTTTAAAACTCATATTTTTCATAAAAAAAAAAATGAAGGTATATGTAATAGATGCCTTTAAGGAATGATTTTCATAAGCTTAGATGAGTTTAGGCATGAGGAAAATGTAAAACAAGTAGTGGAGTTAGAATGAAAAATATTGAAATAGTGATTAGTAGTCAAATTCGTATTTTAGGATGATGCCTAATAACACTTAGTATCCAAGATTAGATGGCATGTTTTATGAGTCAAATGGATCCTTAGATAATAGATATAATGAAGCTTCAATTTTTGATGCATTAAACAAGTTTTCTCATAAAGAAAATGCAAGAAAAGGAAAGGAAAGGGAAGTAAAAGGAAAACCTACAAAACTTATCAAACTTAACACTATTACTTGTAAAGATAAACATCTCCAAAATTCTACCCCTCTCATCATAGCTCACCGTCCTAAGGAGTCAAAACCTAGTTTCTAACAAGATCATAAACCTAAAGCACTGATACCAAACAAGTTGTAACGCCCTAAATCAAAGGCATCTACAACTCGTCACGTGTCCTCTCTTCAAATGCACACGCCAAGGCTATTACTAAACCACAATAGATAGAACATCATCAAAATTCTCTAAAATAAACCTCTTCAATATAAAATTTCATAAAAGTCGTTCCACGACATAATCCGATAACTAAAGATATCTAAAAACATAAGAACATAAAAAGTCTTTACAAATAAAACTTCTAATGAAACTAATCCATCAAAATAAAGTCTCTACTAAAATAAAAGTACTCATAAACGTCTCCATCCAAATCCCTAATGACCAGTTCGATGGTCATCTGTACTATCGTGCTTCCCGTCATCAACATATACGTCATATCCCGACAAATCATATATAATAGGATCATCACCTGCACTTGTAAAAAATACAGGATTGAGCACAAAGGCCCAGTACATCCAAACCACAAGCACATGCACATGATCATACATAACACAATATCACATACAACTTATAATTTCTAATGCAACAAGCACAAATTAATTTATCTTTTCATTAGCCTGCAACTAACATAGTTTAAGAAAACTCATGATATAAACCCAAACTTGGAATAACTCAGATCCCGAAACACATATTATAATATATACATATATACAGTTTGCATGCACAGCCAAAGCTCGAAAGCATGACTCCTAATCTACCAGAATCATCTCCAAGCACGAGTCCACTCGGGACAACCTCACACAAGGATCATCAGGTTGTCTCACTAGAGATCACCCTCTACCATGGCCTTGCCATGAGTTCTACTCTAGTCGAAACCACTCACAACCAACACTCAATTTCAATTAAGGTCGTATATTCATTAATCAAATTATAAATTCTAAACCTATCACGCATAAGCAGCAAACAAGGTAAGGACGTACCTGGATTTGCTTCCAATCCAAATCTACTCAACAGAAATTTTAATTGAAATGGAACCCTAATCTCACAATACTCCCGTATATCAATATATGTCGCAATTAAAATTCAATTGTAATCATGATGTCAAATCCTAACCCTAATACCATAACCCTAACCAAATCTTAACTCACCTGTTAATTTTGTTTTTACTGCACAGAAACCCTAACATCAATTTCTCCTCAAATCTTCCTTGATCTCCACAATCCTTCACAACATACATATATATATAATCTTCTATGAATAGATCCCTTATAAAAGTTTATAACTTTGAATCTATAGAGATAGGGAAAATTCATACATACCTATAATTTGCAGAACTTGATTGAAATTAGAAACCCTAATTCTTTAAATCTTTCTTCTATCACAATTAATACCATCATCATGACATGTTTCCTAATAATCTATGAATTACAAAAATTAGGTTAGAGATCTTACCTTCAATTGTATTTGAATATGATATTCTCCAAAACCACTCTAGTGTTTCGCTTCTAGATTTTGAATCTCCTTTAATCGATATATAAAACTGGAATTAGACTATCTACCTAAAGGAAAGGAATTGAAAAAGAGAGAGTTTAGACCCACATACCTTAATTTTGGCTGAGAAGAAATGTGAGAAAACTTATGGGGCCTAAGGTCTATTTATAGAGAAAGATGGCTTAGGAAAAACGTAACCCTACGTCATAAATTAATGAAGATTTACTATTGTTGACTATAATTAATGTGAGAGATGATTATTATATCTCATCTATTAGGGTTGGCCAAATAACTCTCTTCTTTAATAAATCATTATATTACCATTTTAACCTTCATTATGATTTATTTATTTGTATATTACATCTCTCCTATAAACCCCCAAATTATTGGAATCGGTTTAGCATAAAACCCTAAACCAGAAGTTAAACGAAACCCTAAAAGGTCAACAAAACCCTAGTTTACGTAACCATTAAATCCGGCATTGCCGTTTTCTTTGGCCCTGGAAAACGAAGTTGAGATAATTAGCTAGAATAGTATATAACCATAGGTTTTATAAAAATATTAGTTTCACGAATTTCGGGTGTCCTTTGAACCCGATCGGACATGGTTCTCGAAAAGCATGTCCGGGAGCCCGGAATAGTGAAAATATTCCGAATACACCGTTAGACTCATAAAAATATAAGGTTTTCAAAAATATTAGTTTCGAAATTTTTCGGTAGCTAAAAATAATAGATAAGCTATTATACGTGTATTTTCTTACTACCGGTACTTTAATTGTCATATCTACTTTACATTACACTATTCATTACTATTCTATACTATTCTTTTATCTCTACTTTTTCTTACACCTATTCTTACACACTACATAACCTATAATCTTTACTTTTTACCTTTCCCATAACTTTATTTCACATCTACCTTACACATTTCACCTTTCATTTAACAAAAAGTCAAAAAAAAAATAAATCACATCCCCCCCTCCCATGCTATGGCCGGCGCCCCTCTCTCCCCATTCACCATCAATTTGTTTCAATTTTCTTTTATTTTAATCACACAAAAATCCCTCCACATTTTCCTATAAATACCCCCCTCCTCTTTCACTTCTTTCACACATTCACTACCCACAAAATTCTTACCAAAACTCTCTCAATTTCTCTTCTCAAAACTCTCTCAAAATACCATCCCAAAACTCTCTCAAAATATTACTACAACAACATCTACCAACAACTAAAACTCATAACCACATAACCATATCAAAGTCTCCTTTAGGTAACCACCTTCTATTATTTTCTTCTTCTTCATGTCATGTAACTTTACATGACCATAGTGTGAGTTTCCAAAGACTACAAGTTATGGAAACTACATTATGTTCATGTATTGTTCTTGTTCTTGCCAATCCATTTATGTTTATGTTGTTTTATTATTGTTAATATATTATTACCTATGTATATATATACATATTCTTTAGAGCATATAAGCTCACTTGCAATTTATTTATTTCATGCAAAGCAATTTATTTATTTCATTGCAATTTATTTATTCTTTGTTGAATTAAGACTAGCCTCTAGTCTTAGACTTGTCCTCATCAAGTCAAAACAAGTTTTTCTTCCTTACATTTTATTTTGTTTTGGGACTAGTTTACTTCTTCGTCTCGGGAGCCTTGAAAAAGCTAAGACTCCAATACTTGACTTTATATCTATGTTTTATGTTATTTTGTTTACTATTATTCTCATAATCATGTTCATTTAGATTGTTGTCGAAAAAATTTTAATTTCTAAAAATAATTAAACCAAAGAAGAATTTTGTCACTTAGAGATAAGTTTATGTAAAGTAGAAAATCTATAAGATAACGAAAGATAAACTCATTTCCAAAAAGAACTCACTATAATTTTAGAAACTACTTTTACCTTAAAAAGCTACTTAAACCTTTATTACTCCACTTTGTTTTTCAAAAGAAACTATTTGTTGATACAAATATGGTTCTTTTATAAAAAGACAAGCAAGATGAATGGCTAAAGAATTTTCAAGTAAAAGACCTTTACAAACAAATAGGCAAAGAAAATCTATGGTTTGAAAACAAAAATAAGGTTATTTCTTTTCAAGTTACAAGAAGAAACCACTAAAATTTTAGAAACTACCTTACTATAAAAAGTTCTTAAGTCACATATTGCTCCACTGTGTTTTATCAAGAAAATAAACTTTTATGAATAGATGATTTCTATGAAAAACATAAGGCATGAGAAATTTTCAAGTAAAGATTTTTGCAAAACAAATAGACAAAAATTTGTATAAAAAATAAAGAATAGCATATTTTCTAATAACTTCAAAATAGTATTAGTGTAGAAAACTTAGAAAATAGAAAATTTTATTTTCAAAAAGATACTTAGAAAAAAATAATAAAATCAACGTAAAGCATTTTAGAAAACAAAAGGGAACAAGGTATTTCATTGCAAAACAATTTTTGAAAACTATGTTCTTCCAACATGTTTTATTTAAGAAAAATAATTGGACAACAAAACCTTGAGCATGCTTAAATATGATTATATCATAAAAAGAGAATTTTTGAACTTTATAGATAACTAAGTATTTATCAAACAAATTTTGATTTCTTAAACCAAAGTTGTTTTGTGTTGGAAGATTCGGGTGAACTTTGTCGCCACTGTTTTGGGGCCTATATGACCTTGTTTATCAAAAGTAATTTTGGATATGGGTAGATCTTTTCGAGTAGGTGGAAATCGGTATATTATATGCGCGATTCCGAGTTAAAATGACCAAGTTATGGCCATTTTAAGTTGGAACATTCCTTTATACGAACTTTAGCGTTCTTTTGACATTGTTTTGTCAAATTTCAAGAAAATCATCAAGGAATACTCATTGTGGGTATTTTCTTTGGCTAGGTGACCCCGAGGAAGGATTTCTTTACCCCGAAGACTATTACAATTAAGTGGAGTATGTGAACGACTCGTCCGCTTAGAGGAATAGTCGACATGGCATCGTTAGTTTATTTCCATTAAATGCTATACTTGTTGTGCTTGTAAATTAGTTGCATTAGAGTTAGGAAAAGATAAATCGATATGTATGTAAAATAATTCTTTGAAAGAATTTTAAGAATATCGGAATCATAATTGTTTTAAATGTTTGTTTTAGTATAGCATTTGATTGTATGAAATTCCTTGATCGCCTTAAATTCCAAAACTAATTATGCTATGACTTTATAAATAAATGAATTTATGCATGCCACGAAGTGAGTCATATTGAATTTTAGGATATTATCCTTGGGTGAGAAGGATAGTAAGCTCATGTCGAAAGCAACACTTGGTGGGAGATCTGAAAGCGATTGCTTGGCGGCTTAAGGGAAATGCTTGGCGGAAGATCTAAAAGCAAGGTCAATCAAGTAGATTTGGAATGCTTGGCGATGAGTGCTCGCGAGCATAAAAACTTTTTAACTAAAACTACTTAAATTGAGGTTATGTATCACCAAGCCCCGAATGGAGGGCGCAAATCCATTCAACATATAGTTCCCGGAAAACTATATGCTTGTTTTGCCCACGTGCTTGTTGCATTGCATTTGTTTGTTTAATCAACTTGTTTGAAATTTTGTTATAAGAAGTTATTTATGGAAATAGTTCTTACTAAGCCTATTAGCTTACACCCCAATAGATATCTTTTGCAGTTTCCCTACTTATGGCTAAAGCCACGAGGACCCTGCGGGCAGGTAATTTCTTATTGGATACTAGAAATAGAAATAAAGTGTAGCATTAGTATTGATGTACAAATACTCATGTAATAGATTAGTGATCAAAGGAATATGTCCCTAAGTTGTAAAACCATCGATATGAATGAATGATTATTATGAATCCTCTTTTCTTAAATGTGTTATGTATATCTTCTTAGACTTCATAATTCCATATATGGTCCTCTAAAGTTGTGAAAGCACGCCTTACACTTAATATAAAAGCTTTTAGGAATGGCTACGGTTGTCATACTTAAGCTTTAATATTAAGTGTGGCGGACTGTCACGTTTAGGGTACCCTTTGGGGGCGTGACATCTGCCCTCCTAAAAGAACTTTCATCCTCAAAAGTTTACCTGATTCATTAAAAAGCTTGAGGTAGTTGACTCGCATCTCATCTTCTAACTCCCATGTCGCTTCCCATTCTGTCTGATTGGTCTATTGAACTTTTACATATTTAATCATACGCCTCCTCAATACTTTCTCCTTAGTATCCAAGATTCTTAATGGCCTTTCTCGTGTTGATAAGTTAGCTTGAATCTCCAACGGTTCCAATGTTACAATCTGAGCTGGATCTCGCACGTACTTTCTCAACATCGACACATGGAATACATTATGTACACCTTCTAAGCTTGGTGGCAAAGCTAACCAATATGCCATATCTCCAATTATCTCCAAAATTTCAAACGGTCCCACATATCTCTGATTCAACTTTCCTCTCATGCCGAATCTAACCACCCCCTTTGTTGGTGATATCTTAAGCAATACATGCTCTCCAACCTGAAATTCCAGGGGTCTCCTTCTCTTGTCGGCATAACTTTTCTGACGGCTCTGTGCTGTTTTTAATCTTTGTCTAATAATTTTAACTTTATCAACCGCATCTTGCACTAGCTCGGGTCCCAAAATCTGTCTCTCACCTACTTCGTCCCAATGAATTGGTGATCGACATTTCCTTCCGTATAGGGCTTCGTATGGTGGCATTCCTATAGATGCTTGGTAGCTGTTATTGTACGCGAATTCCACCAACGATAGGTGTTCATCCCAATTTCCTTTAAAATCCAAGACACATGCTCGCAGCATATCCTCAAGAATCTGAATGGTACGTTCAGACTGCCCGTCAGTTTGTGGGTGATAAGCAGTACTGAAAACCACTTTAGTCCCTAAAGCTTGGTGTAGACTCTTCCAAAATCTCCCTACAAACCTGGTGTCTCTCCGACACAATAGTCACTGGAATTCCATGCAGTCTCACTACCTCCTTGATGTACAACTATGCTAGCTTCTCCAGTTTGTACCCCGTCCTGATCGGTATGAAATGAGCTACTTTAGTGAGTCTATCCACGATTACCCATACTGAGTCAAATCTATCTTTTGTTCTTGGTAGGGCTGAAACAAAGTCCATGGCAATGTGTTCCCATTTCCATTGCGGTATTGGTAGGGGCTTCAATTCACCTCCCGGTCTTCTGTGTTCTATATTTATCAGTTGGCAGGTATGGCACTTTGACACATAATCCGCAATTTCCTTCTTCATATTATTCCACCAGTATAGTTTCTTTAGATCCTGATACATCTTGTTACCTCCCGGATGGATGGAATAACTCGAATAATGAGCTTCCTTTAGCAATTCACTTTTAAGTTCTCCTTGCTCAGGTACACAAATTCTCCCTTTATATCTCATAACTCCCTCTTCATCTTCGAAAAATTCTGGAGCTTTACCGATTTCCAATCTTCTTCTGATTTCCAATATACTCGGGTCATCCACTTGATTGGATTTGATTCTATCGATCAAAGTAGACTTTAATTGTAACCTTGCCAATTTGGTTCCCACTTTTCTAATCACTATCTCAAGATCCAACTTCCTCATGTCTTCCAACAATGGTCGTTCCTTAGTGATTAAAGCAGCTAAATTTTCATTCCTCTTTCTGCTTAGGGCATCTGCCACTACATTGGCTTTTCCGGGTGGTACTGAATATCTATATCATAATCTTTAATCAACTCTAACCACCTTCTTTGTCTCATATTTAAATCCCTCTGAGTGAAAATGTACTTCAAACTTTTGTGATCCGTGAAAATCTTACATTTCTCCCCATATAAGTAGTGTCTCCAAATCTTAAGAGCATGAACAACTGCTGCCAATTCCAAGTCGTGAGTCGATAGTTCTTTTCATATGGCTTCAATTGTCTCGATGCATAAGCAATCACTCTTCCATCTTGCATCAAAACACATCCCAGACCTTGTATAGATGCATCACTATAGATGGTAAACTCCTCTCCACTGACTGGCAATGCTAAAACCGGGGCAGACACTAACTTTTCCTTTAGTAATTGGAAGCTTTTCTCACATTTATCATCCCAGACAAACTTTACGCCCTTTTGAGTCAATTTCGTTAATGCACTTGCAATCTTCGAAAAGTCCTCCACAAATCTCCGATAATATCCTGCCATTCCAAGGAAACTTCTTATTTCTGTCACGGTCTTAGGAGTCGGCCATTCCACTACGGCTTTCACTTTCTCGGATCTACTGATATTCCATCCCCATTCACTATATGTCCTAAGAATGACACTTGATTCAACCAAAATTCGCACTTACTGAACTTGGCATACAACTTCTGTTCTTGCAACCGATTCAAGACTAACTTAAGATGTTCCTCATGTTCTTCCTCTGTCTTGGAATATACTAGCACGTCATCAATAAACACCACTACAAACCAATCCAGATAATCTCTAAATACTCGGTTCATCAGATCCATAAACACAGCCGGTGCATTTGTAAGTCCAAACGGCATAACCACAAACTCATAGTGCCCGTATCTCGTCCTAAAAGCTGTCTTAGGAATATCCTCCGCTTTGATTCTCAGTTGGTGATATCCCGACCTTAGATCGATCTTAGAAAAGACTCTAGCTCCTGCTAACTGGTCAAACAAGTCATCAATTCTCGGTAACGGGTATTTGTTCTTAATCGTCACTTGGTTCAACTCCCGATAATCTATGCACAGTCTCATACTCCCGTCTTTCTTCTTTACGAACAACACTGGAGCTCCCCATGGTGATACACTCGGTCTTATAAATTTCTTCTTGAGTAGCTCCTCTAATTGCACCTTCAATTCCGCTAACTCAGTAGGAGCCATTCGATATGGAGCTCTAGACTTAGGTATGGTACCAGGCACTAAGTCAATTCCAAACTCAATTTCCCTATCTGGTGGTAATCCTGGTAAGTCTTCTGGAAATACTTCCAAATACTCTCTTACAACGGGTATCTTTGTATCTATCTTGATTCATCGCCTATAATCACAGCTGCTAACACAGACTTCTCCCATAACTTATGTAGGTAAGGTAGGGGGTCTTTGAACTTCTAATTCATATGCAAACTTATCTCCTTCTAGATTGAATTCTAATACTAGATTTTTACAATCAACGATAGCCTGGTATTTCATCAACCAGTCTACTCCGAGGATTACATCAAAGTCAATCATCTCCATGACTAGAAGATTTACAGGTAAAATCCTACCTTCTATGATTACATCAACATTCCTACATATTCTATTCAATAAAGATCCACTCCCTAAAGGAGTATTTACAATTAAACTTCCAGACATACATTCAATATTCATACCACATACAGATGCAAAAACTTCTAATACACATGAAAAACTGGCACCCGTGTCAAACAAAACATAAGCGCTGTGTCCAAGGATAGACAGCGTACCTGATATGGTGTCCACACTAGAGACGCGGTGCTGTAGGGCATAAATCTTAGCAGGTGCTTTCTGACCCTGTCCCCTCTGTGGTGCTCCCGACATAACCTGTCTCCCTATCTCCTTACAATCAGTGGCCTTGTGTCCCCTTTGTCCACATTTAAAACAGAAAATAGGTGGACCTAAAGCTCTCTCGGTGCAAAATCTCTGAGTATGACCCGTCTTCCCACAATTAAAACAAGTTCCATCAGGCCACTTGCAATCTTTCACATCATGGGGTCCCTGGCATTTCACACACTTTCTATCAGCAATCGGTAGGAATGACCTAGTGGATGGGGTAAATGGCCTTTTCCCCTTGTCTTGACTAAGGAAAACAGCTGGCCTCTTGCCTAAAGCAGTCTGATTCTTTACATCACTCCTACCCTTGATTCGGTTCAAACCTTGTTCTATCATCTTAGCCTTATTAACCACTGCAGCATAGTTATTTAAGTCCATAAGATTGATCTGATACTGAATCTCTGGCTCTAGACCCGTGATAAACCTACTCATCTTAGCTTCCTCATTTTCCTTCAGGGGCTCAGGTAAAAACCTCATCAGACGATGCAACTCAGCCTCATATTCTTCGACACTCAGCTTGCCCTGTTGTAAACTGTAGTAGTCCTGGAGCATCTTCTGTTTTATACTATCGGGGAAGAATTCCCTGTAGAAGGCTTGCTTAAAGTTTTCCCAGGTGATCGGTCCAGTCATGTGCCTCCTGGTGCTCATCCACCAATTGTTTGCTCGTCCAATGAGCAAATAGGATGCATAGTCCACCTTCTTGTTTTCAGGAATATCCAAGGCGCGAAGGTCTTCTCTACCTCCTCTATCCATAACTGTGCCTCTAGGGGTTTTCCTATCTTAGGCTCAAACTTGTAAACTAAGTCCACAAATTTGTTCAAATTTAGAGTATCAGCATTTCCCCCTCGGTGACCTCCATTTCCATTATTCCGTTATTCCTTTGGGCCTCTTGCCTCCAGGCCTCAGCATTGGCCTGCACCACTTGCATGTCCTGCCTCATAGTCTGTTGTTGCTGGTTACTACCCCTAGCAAAGCATTAACCGCTTGTATTAACTGTGCGTGTCAGCTGGAGCTTGTCCTCCAGTAGCAGCATTAGGAGCCTGGGGTGGTGGTACTTCTCTAGGAGCTTGGTTTTGGTTATCAGGGCTTGATTTTCATTCCCACTGCTAGAGGATCGAGTAACAGGGGCTTTTCTATGGGCGGCATTCTAGGAAAAAGAAAGAAAAGATTCCTATAAGATTATAGAAAAGAAAGGAAAGGAAAGGGAAAGAAAAGGAAAACCTACAAAACTTATCAAACTTAACACTATTACTTGTAAAGATAAACATCTCCTAAATTCTACCCCTCTCATCATAGCTCACCGTCCTAAGGAGTCAAAACCTAGTTTCTAACAAGATCATAAACCTAAAGCTCTGATACCAAACAAGCTGTAACGCCCTAAATCAAAGGCGTCTACAACCCGCCACGTGTCCTCTCTTCAAAGGCACACGCCAAGGCTATTACTAAACCACAATAGATAGAACATCATCAAAACTCTCTAAAATAAACATCTTCAATTTCATAAAAGTTGTTCCACTACATAATCCGATAACTAAAGATATCTAAAAACATAAGAACATAAAAAGTCTTTACAAATAAAACTTCCAATGAAACTAATCCATCAAAATAAAGTCTCTACTAAAATAAAAGTACTCATAAACGTCTCCATCCAAATCCCTAATGATCAGCTGGATGGTCATCTGTACTATCGTGCTCCCCGTCATCAACATATACATCATATCCCGACAAATCATATATAATAGGATCATCACCTGCACCTGTAAAAATAAAGGATTGAGCACAAAGGCCCAGTACATCCAAACCACAAGCACATGCACATGATCATACATAACACAATATCACATACAACTTATAATTTCTAATGCAACAAGCACAAATTAATTTATCTTTTCATTAGCCTGCAACCAACACAGTTTAGGAAAACTCATGATATAAACCCAAACCGGAATAACTCAGATCCCGAAACACATATTATAATATATACATATATACAGTTTGCATGCCCAGCCAAAGCTCGAAAGCACGACTCCTAATCTACCAGAATCATCTCCAAGCACGAGTCCACTTGGACAACCTCACACAAGGATCATCAGGTTGTCTCACTAGAGATCACCCTCCACCATGGCCTCGCCATGAGTTCTACTCTAGTCGAAACCACTCACAACCAACACTCAATTTCAATTAAGGTCGTATATTCGTTAATCAGGTTATAAATTCTAAACCTATCACGCACAAGCAGCAAATAAGGTAAGGACGTACCTAGATTTGCTTCCAATCCAAATCTACTCAATAGAAACTTTAATTGAAATGGAACCCAAATCTCACAATACTCCTATATATCAATATATGTCGGAATTAAAATTCAATTGTAATCATGATGTCAAACCCTAACCCTAACCCAAATCTTAACTCACCTGTTAATTTTGTTTTTACTTCACAGAAACCCTAACATCAATTTCTCCTCAAATCTTCCTTGATCTCCACAATCCTTCACAACATACATATATATATATATATATCTATGAATAGATCCCTTATAAAAGTTTATAACTTTGAATCTATAGAGATAGGGCAAATTCATACATACCTATAATTTGCAGAACTTGATTGAAATCAGAAACCCTAATTCTTTAAATCTTTCTCCTATCACAATTAATACCATCATCATGACATGTTTCCTAATAATCTATGAATTACAAAGATTAGGTTAGAGATCTTACCTTCAATTGGATTTGAATATGATATTCTCCAAAACCACTCTAGTGTTTCGCTTCTAGATTTTGAATCTCCTTCAATCGATATATAAAACTGGAATTAGACTATCTACCTAAAGGAAAGGAATTGAAAAAGAGAGAGTTTAGACCCACATACCTTAATTTTGGCTGAGAAGAAATGTAGAAAACTTTGGGCTAAGCCTATTTATAGAGAAAGATGGCTTAGGAAAAATGCAACCCTATGTCATAAATTAATGAAGATTTACTATTATTAACTATCATTAATGTGAGAGATGATTATTATATCTCATTTATTAGGGTTTCAAATAACTCTCTTCTTTAATAAATCATTATATTACCATTTTACCTTCATTATGATTTATTTATTTGTATATTACCAATGTAAAAATGTGGAACAATCGGATGCATTCATCAAAGGAAACCGTCCTCATTCTTCTCTATATATATAAGTGTTAATGGCTTTTGATGGATAAGCAAACAACCTTCATTTAATCCAAAAATTTCCAGATCAAAACAATTCCTAATTAGCAGCAAAACGACCTAAAAAAAAATCAAATTTTCCTAAACATCTCAGTTCGAATCAAAGAAGAAATAGCACGAAAAGCGCTTAAAACTGAGAATAAGGTAAGTTGTTGTATTTCGGTTTTTTTTTTTTAAAACAAGGATTATAACTGACTTATGATGATCAGAAATGATAACCAACCTAAAAACAAGCTTCAAATTCCATCTGATAAGCTCGAGCAATGTAAATTTCGAAAACCTAGTTACACTATTTTGATCCAAAAACATGAATCATGTTTTGTTTTGTTTTGAGTTGATATTTGTGTAGTAAAACATTGTAGGAACTCATAGGAATCAATTGGAGAGGTTTCTAATGTTGGATTTCGGCCGAAAATGGCCGAGCTCATCGGGGAAGATGATGAACAGTGTTTCCCTAGATGAGCAAGGGAGGAACACGGGCATGTTCCACCCCGTGTACCTCTCGACTTCTTTGTTTTATAAAAAAAAAATTTAAAACCGAATTAATTAAACTAAATAATATAATAATTAATATTATAAATATTTTTAGTACTGTTATTGCATTTATTTATTTATTTATGTATTATTAAGAGTATTATTATTTGTTAGTAATATAATATTTAAATTATTGAATATTGAGTTTAAAATTAAAATTTTTTCTGTATTGATAAATATATAGTATTTAAGTAATATATAATGAGATTATTGACATAAGTATTATGAATTAGTGATATTAACATTATCAAGAAATGATTATTAGTGATATAAATCACTATCATTAATTTAATTTAAGTTCATTAAGATTTACAACTATAGTCGTTAATATTTCTAATATCATTAAAAATACTTAAATCAATAATATTTTTGGAAATATCATTTTTAAATATTATTATATTTAATATACATAATTAGAACCCAAAAGCTAAGCTTAAAGCTATTTTAGTAATATTACTACTAGTAATTACTTTAATGGGTAAGGATTTATAAATTATTATTAATTTAAATTATATGATGAATATTTCATGTATTATTATTATTAAAATCATTATTATTATTATTATCATCATCATTAAACTTGTTTGTTATTATTATCATTACCCTAATTATTATTACTACTATTATTATTATTATCGTAATTGTTGTTGTTGTTGTTGTTGTTATTATTATTATTATTATTATTCGGCCAAAAGATAGTATTATTGATATTTTTGAAAATAATTTTTGTAAATTTATCAAATCTTAATGTTACTAATTGTATTATTATTATAGATGGATTTAATATGTTTTACAAGAAAGTTAAAAATTATTAAGTATTTATTTAAATACATACCTTTAGACTATGGACTACAATGGAAATTTAAATAATCTAAATTTATGAATATAGGGATATCTTTACTTTATGAGAAAATTTTATCAAATAAATCACAATAAAACCGATAGTTCTAAGCAATAACAAAGAAATACGAGTTACTACACTAAGTAAATAAGAAAAAATACAAAACATAACAATAATAACTATAAAAATGTGTTAACTAAATACCAAATTATTGAATATCCGATTGATATATTTAAGTATCAAACAAAATCAAGACAAACAACTTGAAATTAAATATGAACTAACACTTGATTACCATAAGATCTCCAAAGAAGTAATATAGTAATAGAACAAAACTCCAGCAGCAAGATAGGATACTTAAACACTCATAGGAGTTTAATCATATAGTTTTTGTGACATTAATGAATATATTAATAATCTCAATAGGTGACTTGGGTACTTGTGAGGATTTTCCTGACGACTACTATGATTGACCAACATTAGCAGGTGAGTGACTCAGTCTTATTACATTGTATGTGTGTCACGCCCCATAGGGTATCCTAAACATAACAGCCTGCTACATACTATATAAGACTCTCGAAATTCTATCAGAGCCCTTCGGGAGTCTTGTATAGATGTAAAGCATCTCTTTACGACAATAGAATACTCGATCAATGGAGTTAAGAAGTTTAATGTGGCATTCATTAGCCATAGATAATAAACCAAAACGCATATATACTTTACAAAGTCTAAGGGGCATTCCCCCGCAAAATAATATTAGGTCCATTACAGTCACCCAGAGTACTTTAGTTTCCAATGGAAGTCTAAAAAAAATCAAAATAAACTTCTAAGGGAAACTCCTAGCTCTGGTACCTAAGCTGTAGCCTGTATTGGCCTAAGCCAAATGAATTCATGCTGCAACAAGTAAAAACTATAGGGGCGTAAGCTAACTAGCTTAGTGAGTGAAAACTTCCATATCACAATCTAAGACAAATCATTCAAACAAGTGGTTACTCAAACAAATGATATGCATCAAGCAAAATGAGTTCAACAAACATATGATCAATCGGAAATCATATGTGGATAGACTTGCGCCCTCCATCCCGGGTTAACAGATTAACGAATCCTGTGGTATGATGCCGTTTAAGCTCACGGTCAACTGAACAATAATTCGTTTTATGGATCACGATTAACCAACAATTTCATTTTATGGATCACGATTAACCAACATATTCATTTTATGGGTCACGAAAAACCAACAAATGCTAATGCTCCATCCCCGTCGTGATATGAATGACTCCAATTATAATTGAGGTCCATTATAGATTAATCCAATTCTTTTATGTGACCAACAATTATTCGCAGACAATCAATATAAATTCTCGCTAACCAAGCAACAGCTTAACACCCAGTTTCGATATTCCTTAAGTTCAACTTTACATATCAACAGCAGACAAGTATATAATTCCCATATACCCCATCATGCATAATCATTTTTTTTTTTATCTTTGCCTAAACAACTAATGCCACTATCAATACAATCACAAGCAATAATTAAGAACGGAAGTAATACTCACTCGGCCATGGTACGCCGGTCTCTTAATAGTAGTAGCTGAGTGGTAGGGTATCGTCTTGCTCGGGATCACCTACCAAATAAGAACAACCTAATAAGAATCTCATTTCTAAACTAATTCAAGCTATGCATCTAAACTACACAAAATTGGAATTCTCTCTATTTGCGGAAGTTCCAACTTAAAACGGCCATAACTTGGTCATTTTAACTCAGAATTTCGCAAATTTTATATCGATTTCTACCTACTTCGAAAGATCTATCTATTTCTAATATTATTTTCATGTTTTGAAAATATTAAGGTCACGGAACAGTGAGATCAGATCTGTTCTGTAACTTTCCTCTTTCCGAAAAATTGTTTCGCAATTGGTAAAAATGTTTCTAGTTGATGATTCATGTATAGATGGTATATGAATGAATTTCTAGCATGAATGTCATGTAATGAGTTCAATATATGCATGGTCTTGATGATTTTTGATGATAAACTCTTATGAACTCCTAATTATCATAAAACTCCATGATGGTCACTTCTAAAAATCTATTTTTTCCAACTTTGCATTCCCTAGGGTTTTTAGGATTCTATTCTTGGAATTTACTTGTTGTCTAAATAAAAATGAGTCCTTAGCATCTATACTGCCCATGACCTTTCTTTATGCATAAAAACCCACATTTTTCACTTGGCAAATGTGTTTTTAAACAAACTTTTCACAAAAATCCGAATTTTGGAAATTTTCTTTTCTTGCATTTTTCCTATGAGAAAACTTGTTTAATGCACCAAAATTTGAAGCTTTATTATATCTATTGTCTAAGGACTTCATTTAGCTCATAAAACATTCAATTTAAGCTTGAATACTATGTGTTCATGTGGGTATTATTTCAAATTACGAATTTAACAATCTAATCACTATCTCAAGATTTTCCATTCTAACTCCACTACTTGTTTTACATATTACTCATGTCTAAACTCATTCAAACTTGTAAAAATCATTCCTTAAAGATACCTATTACATATACTCTTCATTTTTCATGTAAAATATGAGTTTCAAAGTGGTTTTAGTGGTTTTTAAAATAGGGTTCCAAAATCATCCGAATTTTCATAAAACATTTCTAGCAAAAATCTTTTCTTTTTCAAGTTTCTTGCTTCATATACATAAAGACCTATCAACTAACACATCTATACACATGCAAGTCTAAGCTTTTACGATCATTAATGCATGAAAACTCAAAATAATCATATGAACATCAATGTAGATGAAGGCATGAATGTCTAAACACTAGATCTACCATATTTAGTGCATGAATCATGAGTTTCATGGCATGAACATAACTTTCTATGCTAGATCTCTACCTTACATGCATGAACATAACATTATCTCAACAAAAACTCTTTTAAACACTAGATCCACTTCTTGTGATGGCTTGATATTCTTGCATTGGTGTTTTCATGTCCCTTGCACATGCTCATTGGGATTAAAAGTGGAAAACACTCAAGAATAGCCTTGCCATTACAAGATTTAGGAAGAACAGGGCTTGGAATCATCACTTTAATGGAGATTTAGAGATGAAAAGAAGAGAAAATAAATTTGTGAGTGTGTGTGTGTGCAAGTGTGGGTCACGGCAACATTGAGAGGAGAAAGAGAGAGTTTTCGACCTTTTCAAAAATTTAGAAGAATGAAAATGAGGAGAGAGAGAGAAAATGAGCTTATATATTGTGTGTATTAGGGTTTAGTTAAGTTAAAAGAAGTAAAAATAAATCAAATTGAGGGAAATTGGGAGGGGGTGCACCAGCCAAGTGGTGTGGGAGAGCGAGAGAATTTGAAATTTTGATAAAATTTGTAATTTATGTAATAAAATGTAATAATTTATTAATTAATTAGGAAACAAAATTTCTTGGAAAAGAAAATTGTAATGAGTAGTTGTAAGGATGTAAGAATAGGGTATGGGTAGTGTGTAGTGTAGGTTGTACTTGTGAATAGTAGACAAGACATCTGCTTTACCGGTTATAACGAAAATACGGGAAAAAGGCTATAACTATAATTTTTATAGCCCGGAAAATTATAAAATTTATATTTTTGAAAGCCTTATAAAATTTCAGTTCTAATGAATATTCCGGAATATTTTTCTGAGTTTGTGGTCCCGGGGCATGTTTTTCCGTAATTGAGCTCGGGAAGGCCCAAAATTGAAAAATTCCCAAATTTAAAACTTTCTAAGGTTTAAAATACACTTTAAAACAGTAATTCATTTTCATTTACTTTATAAAACTTCTTTTATTATGAAACCGAAGGAAAGCCGGATTTAGGGTTTCTAAGCTTCTCTCACTAGACTTAAACTGGACTGGATTAGGGTTTCGCTTTTCAACTCCCGGGCTTTACCTAACTACTGAGAATACCAGGGTTTACAATGTGCTTGTAACTTAGAGAATCATAAATAAAGATAATAAATTGAGTGCATTATATGGGTTTATGAGAACTGTTTGTTGTATGAGACATTGATTGCCAAGCCACTCTAATAGTAATGACAACAGAATTATGTATGACTATATTGTTTGTGTAACATGATTGAATGTTTGTGCATTGTTTGATTGCCTTCAACTTAATTAAAACTACTGGTACCATAAAGGAAATTATACATGTATTGCATATTTTGCATAAAGTAGCATATGAGTAAGTGGTAGCCTACTATGTGTTAGTATTTCGGATCTTTGGTAATGCTTGGTTTATCTAGGCAAGAAAGCTATTAGATAATCATAAGATTACCTTTGTTCTGTTGATACCATAGGAACTAAATGGTAAATGAAGGACGACGCTTATGGTATTGCTTGGAAATGACTCACACTTGGTGGAGTTTCTAAAGCTAAAACAGGAATCTAATGTTAAGACACAATAAATTCAAAGAGATAATTAAATTGAACATTGTTGTTTCCTTAAAGCTTAGTCTCTCCTGGGTAGGTAGGCCATAGATTGTGATCCTTCAACCCCGATGGGAGGGCATAAATCTTCATCCTGTTTAGATTCCGAGTTATCCAAGCTTGTATTTTTACATATGTTTGATTGATACATTTCATATGATTGTTAAATAACTTGTGTGTTATGTAATAAGTTATGGTTATTCACTGAGCTCGTGGTTTAGCTCATACTCCAACAGTCTTTTCAAGTTCATCTTGCGACCTTGGCACATTACTTCCAAGAGCATGATCTCGATAAGAAATTAGAGGCTAGAAGCTTAAGCAGTAGTATGGGATAAGAATATATATTTCTATTTTAGTTGCAATTATCTTGCATTAGAAACTTTAGTTATGTATTTGAAAGATTTTATAGAAATGTTATGGTTTGTAATATTTTTATTATTCACAAGCATGGAATGTTAGTTATTTACTAATTTATGTCTTGTATATACTTATCTTTCTTATCCAAGCAACTAAAATATCCTGTTTATTGAAAATATGTCATTTTCGGAAGGTAAACTAGTAATAGTATTCAAGTGTATCTTGTTTATACTATTAGGGTACCCTCAGGACGTGACATAGCTCGTTTACGTGTGTTTTTATTATTACCAGTATTTTATTTGTCTAGTCTACTATTCATAGTACTATTTATACTATTTATTACTATTTATCTAGTTCTACTTCTACTTTTTTTACTACCTAATCTTACCATCTATACACCTATTTCTTTTTTTTTTTTACCTTTCCAATACACCTTATATTATATCATATTTTACATATCAATTATTTTCTTACAAAAAAAAAAATTTAATTTCTCTCTCTCTCCCTTTCTCTGCATGGCCGGCGCCCCTCGGTACCTTCCTCTTAATTTTTCTTTTTCAATTTATTTTATTACACATAATTTCTCTCCATCTTCAACTATAAATACCTCTTTTCTCTCCACTTCTTTCACATACTCATCTAGCATAACAAAACTCTTCCAAAATCACTCTTCAAATCCTCTCTCCAAAAATTTTTCTTCATTTTCCCAAATTTCTCACATTTCGTCTACTCACATACTACCAAGACCTCTCTTTAACTACTACCCACATATTACTACAAACACTTCTTTCCTTCTTCAACAAATTTATAACCCTAGGTAAAACTTCTTATATTCACTCATCATATTCGTATAACTTAACATGAGCTTAGTGTATATTTCTTAAGACTCATGAGAGTTAAAGAAGTAATAATATGTTCATATTTTGTTTTTGTTCATGTTTATATCTTCCTTTATGTTATTGTTGTTGTTATTATGCTTCCATATTTATATCTAATAATATATCTATATAGCTATATATATATTTTTTAGAGCATATAAGCTCATTTGTTATTGTAATTTATTTACTTTTATATTTTAAGACTAGTCTTTCTAGTCTTAGATTTGTCCTCATCAAGTCAAAACAACTTTTTCTTTCTTTTCTTTTTCTTTTTGGGACTAGTCTACTCTTAGTCTCGGGATGCCTTGATGAAGCTAAGGCTCCTAATACTTGACCGAATTACCTTAATGAAGCTAAGTTTCCAATACTTGATATTATTATGTTGGTTATTATTTGCTTCTTACATCTTTCTTATGTTTTCATTGGTATACTACATACTCATATACATGCATCATCATAATATTATTGTCTCAACAAAATCTAACCAACCTTTCTTATATATCGTTGTCACCAAATCAAGACTTTGTGATCACATGCATAGGAAATTTTTTCTTTTTCATCTTGTTTTCAAACTCACTAAGATTTTTCCTAAATAACAATAAAGATGATTTTTCAAAGAAGTTAACTAACAAAGTAAATATTTTCTTTTACCATGATGAGTCACATAAAGTTATAAAACTTAGTATTAATAAGTTGTGATATACAAGTTTTTCATAAAAAGCTTAAGATTAGAATCTCTCTAACTTCTTAATAAAAACTAAAAAAAAAAAAGTAAACTAGTTTTCAAAATTAAGATAAAATCAATCTACTAATTTATAAACTCACTTAGAAAAATAAAGGTTTTCAAGTTTAAGTAATATACCCGTTTTCAAAGAAATAAAAAGAATATAAACTTGATAAATTTCGAAAAACAATAGTTATTATCAACAACGTAGAAAAACAATGAAACATAATTTTCCTTCAAAATAAAAGTCGTAAAAGACTTAAGAGACTAAGTTTAGAAACAAAAATTTATTTTAAAGAGATTAGAAAATGAAAATATAATAAGAAAAAGATTTGGTTATCAAACCGTTTCCTTTTAAAAGGAGAAATATAAATAACTCAAATTTTATATGATATCAACAACTCAATAGCAATTTTAGAAATTTCAATCCTTAATACTAGAAATAAAATTTTGTAGGAAATCAAAGTTAAGAAAAAAATAGTTTATTTTAGAAAAGAAATTGGAAGACAAAATAAAAATATACTAATTTATAATAACCTAAGAATTTATGAAGTTCTTTCAAAATAACTGGAAAAGAAAATGTTAAAAATTCAAGTTTTCAACACCGTAAGATGAATTGCTTTGTGAAAAATAATCGTTGAGAAAATACCATTAAATTTTGCATACTATATGAGGCTATATATATGTGTGTGTGTGTGTGTTTCCAAAGGATTTCTCTAACTATACAAATATCTACATTTTGATATAAGTATTTTCAAATAAAGAAATGTTTGCAAACTTGTGTTTTGAAAACTACAATTTTCGTGATGAATTTGTAACCTATGGTTTCGGAATCCAAACGACCCTATATGACAAAAATAACCTTAGAAATGGATAGATCTTTTCGAATAGGTAGAAAACGGTATGTTATATGTGAAATTCAGAGTTACAGTGAGCAAGTTATGGCCATTTTAAATTGAAATTTCATTCTATGTGATTTTTGACGAATATAGTGAAAAAGAATTAGAAAGTTTAAGTAGAATCTCTACAAAATACTCATCTTGGGTATTTCTTCTATCTAGGTAACGCGGAATACAAGATTTCCCTTCTTGAGGATTACTACGACTAAGAAAATTGTGAAATAGACGAGTGAGTTATTCCTCTTAATTTCATTACTTGCTTGTTCTTGTAAAATAATGGTATTAGAAAACTAAGAAAAGATAAAAATGGACATGTATGGGGAATTCAAATATGTATATATATGTGATTCTATGCTTATGTGATGGAATGAGAATTAAGAATATCGCAACTTCGAATTATTTGTTTAAGTATTTTGTTTACCTACATGCATGCTTGCTTATTGTTGTTAAATTGTTTGATTGATCTTAAGAATCCTTAATAAGGTTTGACTTAATAAAAATAAAACGTTCACACGAAGCATCCATTGAGTCACATTTCTTTTGAAAGGTTGTTACTCCTACACGTAGAGTTGGATTGGCTGTTATTGTGCTGGGACATGGGTCATGTTCCTTTCTAGAGAATCTAAATTGCTTGGGTGAATGCGACTCTAGGTTCGGAGCCAAGCCAACCGAATGCTTTAGGCAAGGGTGTAAACCCCCAAATTTTTGGAATCGGTTTAGCCTAAAACCCTAATCTGGAAGTCACCCGGAACTTTAAAGTCAATAAAACCCTAGTTAGACGTAATAGCTTAAGTCCGGCAATCCCGAATAAGCAACTCGGAGAAAGTAAGTAAGAGTTTAGAATGTAGAATAGTGTGTAATTACCTGAGGAAGCTTAAAAAGATCAGATTAGTAAAACCGCAAATCGTCTTGAATCCAATCGGACACAGTTCTTGAAAAACGTGTTCTGGGGTTCGGAATAGTAAAAATATTCCGAATATACCATTAGACTCGTAAAAATACAAGGTTTTCAAAAATATCAGTATTATAATTTTTCAATAAGTAAAAATAATAAATATCGCAATTATACACGTATTTTCTTACTACCGGTACTTTATTAGTCATATCTACTTTACATTACACTATTCACTACTATTCTACACTATTATTTTATCTCTACTTTTTCTTACACCTACTCTTACAAACACCATAACCTATAACCTTCACTTTTTACCTTTCCCATAACTTTATTTCACATCTACTTTACTTATTACTTCATTTAATTCACAAAATACAAAACAAAACACACTCTTCTCCTATAACTGACACGCACCGCGCCGCGCCGCCACCCCCTCCCCCCCCCAACCCACACACACAACCCACATCTCTCCTCCTCAATTTGTTTTCAATTTTCTTTTATTTTAATCACACAAAAATCCTCCACATTTTCTACAAATACTCCCTCCTCTTTCACTTCTTTCACACATTTACTACCACAAATTCTCTATAAAAACTTTTCATATTCTCCTCTCAAAACTCTCCAAATATCCTCCAAAAACTCTCTCAAAATAATTCCAAAACAACTTTCTACCTACACAAAACCAAAACCATCTAACGCTTCAAAAACCTTCTTTAGGTAAACTTTTTCTTATTTTCTTCTTCTCATGTCACGTAACTTTACATGACCATGGTGTGAGTTTCTAAGACTAAATGTTATGGAAGCTACACTATGTTCTGTATTGTCTTGTTCATGAATCTATTTATGTTTATGTTGTTATTTTGTTCATATTATTGTTATTTATATCTAAGTATTATTATCTATATATATATATATATATTATATGTCTTCATAGCATATAAGCACACTTGCAATCTTTTTTTCATGCAATGCAATATATTTATTTATTCCATTTGCAATTATTTATTCCTTGTTATTTTAAGACTAGTCTCTAGTCTTAGACTTGTCTCACCAAGTCAAAACAATTTTTTTTTTTTTCTTTCATTTTATTTTTATTTTGGGACTAGTCTACTTCTTAGTCCCGGGAGCCTTGAAGAAGCCAAGACTCCCAATACTTGACTTTATTATTTATGTTTTTTTTTTTTTTTTTGCTATTATTTCTCATAAATCATGTTTATTAAGATTGTTGTCCAAATTTTTCAAGTTCTAAAATAATTGATAAAAAGAAAGTTTTATCACTTAGGAATAAGTTTCTATGAAATATAAAATCTATGGTTTAACAAAAATAAAGTCATTCCTTTCAAAGTTACTAAAAATCCACTACAATGTTAGAAACTACTTTTGTTATGAAAAGCTTTTTAAATCACTTATTATCCCACTTTGTTTTTCAAAAGAAAATGATTTTTGATACAAAATGATTTTTACGAAAACATAACATAACAAAAACCTTAAGAAGCAAGAAGTGAGGATTTTCAAGTTTAGATCTCTTCAAATAAATAGTCAAAGAAAGATTGTGTAGAACATACATATGACCAACACAAGAATTTATAAAAGAAGAAAAAAATTATTTTTCAAAAGTCATCTAGAAAAATAATAAGTCAAAAATAAAGTAATTCTTTGAAAACAAAAGAATCAAAGTATTCATTACAAAACCAATTACAAAATGAATTTCTTGTAAACTATAGTTTTCTAAACTTTCAATTAATATTGTTTTACTCAAGAAACATGAATGGACAACAAACACTTGAGCATGAATAAAATATGAGCTAAGTAACCATAAAAAGAGAATTTTTCAACTATATAGATAACTAAATATTTATCAAACAAATTTTGGATGATTTGATCAAAGTTGTTTTTGAGTTAGAAAATTCGTGGTGAATTTTGTCGCCACTGTTTCGAATCCTATATGACCTTGTTTGTTAAAAATAGTTTCAGAAATGGGTAGATCTTTTTGAGTAGGTAGAAATCGATATATTATATGCACGATTCCGAGTTAAAAATGACCAAGTTATGGCTGTTTTAAATTGGAATTCTCTTTTATACGAACTTTAACATTCTCATGACATTGTTTTGTCAAAATTCAAGAAAATCATCAAGAAATACTCATCTTGGGTATTTTCTTTGGTTAGGTGATTCCGAGGAAAAATACCTATATCCCGAAGACTATTTCAATTAAGTGGAGTGTGTAAGCGACTTATTTGCTAGAGAAATCGTCATCATGGCATCATGAGTTTATTTCCTTAAAATGCTTTACTTGTTTGTGCTTGTAATTTAGTTGCATTAGAATTAAGAAAAGACAAATGGATATATTTGTAAGATAATTCTTTAAAAGAATCCTAAGAATATCGAGGCCGGAATTGATTTAAATGTTTGTTTAGTATAACACTTGATTTGTATGAAATTCTCTTATCACCTTAAAATTGATAATAATAATGTTGTGATATCATAAATAAATAGATTCATGCATACCATAAAATGAGTCACATTGTATTGGGTTATTATCCTTAGGTGAGAAGGATTGTAGCTTAGGTCGAAAATAACACTTGGTGGAGTGACTGAAAGCGATTGCTTGGCGGCATTAAGAAAATGCTTGGCGAAAGATCCGAAAGCAAGGCTCAATTCAAGTAGACTTCATATCCTTGGCGATATTGGTCGAAAGCATAAATCTTTTTAACAAAAACTACTTGTTTTGAGGTTATGTATCACCAAATCCCGAATGGAGGGCGTAAATCTATTTAACATATAGTTCCTGGAAAACTATATGCCTTGTTTGCCCACGTGTATGCTGCATTCCATTTGTTTGATTAAACAACTTTTTGAAATTTTGTTACAAGAAGTTATTTATGGAAATAGTTCTCATTAAGCCTATTAGCTTATACCCCTATAGATATCTTTTGCAGTTCCCTTATCTGTGGTTAAGGCCACGAGGACCCTATAGTCAGGTATTTTCTTTTGAATAAGAAATTCTTAGATGAAGTTTAGTGTTAGATAAGATGTACAAGTATTCTTGTAATAGATTAGTGAATAAGGGAAACATCACGCCTCGAGGGGTACCCTAAACGTGGCAGTCTGCCATACACAATACTAAAGCCTATGAATGACTACCTCAGTCACGCAAAGACTTCCATATCATGTACAAGGCGTACATCACAACCAAGGGAACGCATCGGAGTAGCGCAATTTATATTGATAATAAATAAGTAATAAGGCAAAGAAAATACTTATCATAAAATATAAACATATTAAATTACAATCCTTAGGGGCATATCCTTCTATTGTCTTCAAATAAATATACATCTTAAAATCAACATAACACCAATAATATAAGTTATTACATATAAAGAACCTTACAAAATTACTTCATCTTATGGTTCCATTTCCTTCATAGAAGCTTAACATCCTTCCATGACTTCCTTAATGTCATGATCTCAATTAATTCACGGGTATACTGTTTCAACAAAATCTATAAGTGTATAAGCTACAACAAGCTTAGTGAGATATTCTTTTTCATTCGCACTATATTTTCAAACAAGTTCATTTAGATTTTCACACATATGCTATGCATACAATGCAACAATCACGTGATTATGCAAATATATATAGTTATCCGGAAACCATATATAGAACGGATTTACCCCTCTGTATCGAAGGTTAGGGAATTGGGGTAAAAGATCATCGATCTTCTAGTTAGTCCCCAGGTCCTCACCCATAGCGTTCGGTTGGCTTGGCTCCGAACCTAGAGTCGCATTCCTCAGGCGATTTGGATTCTCTAAGAAGGAACATGGCCCGTGTCACCGCACGATCACAGCCAATCCAACTCCACGCATAAGAGTAGCAACCTTCCTAAAGAGATGTGACTCGATGGATGTTATGCGTGAGTGTTTCATTTTTCTTAAGCCAAACCTTATTAAGGCTTACTAGGGGGCAATCAATCAATTTAGCAATTAATAAGCAGTCATACAAGTAAGTAAATAAAATTATTTAAACAAGAAGTTTGGAGTTGCGATATTCTTAATTCTCGTTTCACGCATAAATATAGAATCACATATATACTCATAATCCCGAATTCTCCAAATACATATCCATTTTTATCTTTCCTTAGTATAATAATGCTACTACTTTACAAGCACAAGCTAGGTAACGAAATTAAGAGGAATAACTCACTCGTCCATTTCACGATCTTCTTAGTCGTAGTAATCCTCAGGAAGGGTAATCTCGTATCTTTTGTCACCTAGACAAAAGAAATACCCGGGATAAGTATTTCATAGAAATTCTACTCGAACTTTCGAATTCTATTGCATTATGTCCATCAAATTCGTATAGAATGAAATTTCAATTTAAAATGGCCATAACTTGCTCATTTTAACTCGGAATTTCACATATAATATACCCTTTTCTACCTATTTGAAAAGATATATCCATTTATAAGGTTATCTTTGTCATATAAGGTCATTTGGGTTCCAAAAACCTTGGGTACAGATTTAAAACGAATATTTCAAAACTTTTGCAACTCCATTTTCTAACTAAACTTCATTCAAAAATTCTTTAGTAAAAATATAGATATATATATATGTATATATAATTGATAAATCCTTTGAGTATATAGATAATCTCACTTTATATGCAAAATTTCTAATGGTGGTGTCTCAACAATTTATTTCATACAACAATTCATTTTGAGTTGTTAAAACTTTAACTTTGACAACTTCTTTTCAAGTCTTTTGAAGAAACTTTATATTTTCATAGGTTATTATAAATGGGTATATTCTTATTTTATTTTCTTCATTCCTTTTCCAAAAACAAGTTAATTTTCCTTTAACCTTTAGTCTTGTATAAATTTTACTTTTAGTGATAAAAGATCAAATTTATCAAAAGTGTATTAAATTGTTGAAAACCTTTTTATGAATTTGTATTTGAAATGGTTTTAGAGATTGAGTCTTGTCTTCTTATATTTATTATATAAGTTTTTTTATTTCTAAAACTTGTTCTTTTATTTCTTTGGAAAGAATCCTCTTTATTGATAAAATCATTTGTTTTTAATCTTACCCTATTCATATTCTTTGATAATAAGTTTTCTTCTTTAGAAGCTTCAAAATCATTATTTTCCTAAGTGGGTTTATAATTTTATTGGTTGAATTCATCTTATGTCACGCCCCATAGGGTATCTTAAACGTAACAGTCCATCACATGCCATATAAGATTCCCGAATTACCGCCTTAGTCCTTCTGGGGTCTCATATAGATGTAAGGCGTACCTTTACGACAATAGAATACAAGTCCGAATGGAGAAAAGCTTAACTTGGCATACATTAGCAGTAGGATATAACTCATGAAACATAAATAAACATTACATTTACTAAGGGGCATTCCCCCGCAAAAGAATAGTTAATGGCTTTATACAGTCATCCAAAGTCTTAAAAGTTTCCTATGGAAGTCTAAACAGAAAATTCAACTTCTAGGGGAAACTCCTAGCTCCTGTACCTGCATAGTCGGGTCACGCTGCCTAAGCCATAAGTTGGGTAGCTGCAAAAGGAATAAACTGTAGGGACGTAAGCTACTAGATTAGTGAGTGAAATCTTCCACAATAACATTCATGTCACAACAATTCAACCAAGTGATTAAGCAAGCAAGTGAATGCACCAAACACATGAGTTCAACATACATATGACCAGCCGGAAATCATATGTGGATGGACTTACGCCCTCCATCCCGGGTTAGCAGATTAACGAATATTGCGGTACTAACTTTATGCCGTTTATGGTTCACGGTTAACCTACAAATATTTCGTTTCTGGATCACGATTAACCTACAAATTTTATATCGTTTATGGATCACGATTAACCTACAAATTTGATATCGTTTATGGATCACGATTAACCTACCAATGCTAATGCTCCTTCCCATTATGATATGCATATGTCAAATTTGGCATTAGTCCGAATAGTTGATTAAGTCATTTTATTTAGGCGATCAAACAATTTCTCAAACAATCCATCATAACTAACTACACAACCAGAATTTATCACCCGATTTCGATATTCTTATTTTTGAGTTCTCACATCATCATCAACATAAAATTTCCCATTATTCCCCATCATTCATATTCCATTCATTTGGCCTACATTCTAGTGCACTAATTAACAAGCACATACAATAAATGAATCGGGAAGAGAAACTTACTCCGCCATAGGTTCGCCGGCCTTCTAGTAATAATAGTCCGGAGGCAAAGATTTAACGTCCTCGGGTTCACCTATTCACATAAGAAATACCCTAATAAGTATTCTATCATCGAAGGATACTAAGACTCTAAGAAGACTTAGTGAAATTGAAATTCGCGTCATTTTCGAAGTCCTGATTTAAAATGGCCATAACTTGGTCGTTTTAACTCGGAATTTCGCAAATTTTATATCGATTTCTATCTACTTCGGAAGAGCTTTCTAAATATGAAGTTTAAATCAAGTTTTGAAAACATCTAAGCCTCAGAAATGAAGGATCAGATCTGTACAACGGTTATGTTGATTCCGAGAATGCGATTTTCATGAATGCTCTTGAGATTCCTAAGTGAAAAATGAAACTAAATGCCATGGTGATGAATTTCTCTATCATGAATGTCATGATATGAACTCTTAGGTGCCTAAGTTCTTATAACTTTTTAAATTCAAAGAATTTAGATAACCTTTTTCTTAGAAAATCATTTCATGCTATTGTTTAACAAGTAAGTTTACTACACTTGGTCACACTCACTTATTATGAGGATTTTCTTTAGGAAAACTCCACTTTTGTTTAAAGAGATTTTGACCCTTATATTAACTACATCTTAAGGCCTTTATTCCTTTAATAAAATCTTCATTTGTAAACTTTTAAGTGGGTCTTATACTAGGGTGGTTCCAAAAATCCGAATTTAGAAAATTTCACTTCCAAGTTGATTCTTTTAGGAAAAATGCTTTTTATACTTAGAACTTTAAGTATTTATTTTACCTATACCCTAAGGACTTCATTTATTTAAGAAAATACCATGTTTGAAATTGGAAAATTAGTGTTTTCTAACCATCTATTCATTATTACGAATTTTGCCTACAAGACTTTTTAACTCAAAACTTCTATTGGACTTCATCTCTTGTTTTAAATGTTTCTTTTGGTAAAAACTCATTTAAACTCAAGAAAAATATCATCAAACATCATTTACCACCCATAGGCTTCATTTTTCTTGTAAAATACATATTTAGAAGTTGGTAAAAGGGTTTTTAGACTAGGATTCTCAAGTCATCCGAATTTACACTAGCTCATTTCTAGAAAAGTGTTTTCCTTTTGGTTTCATTAACTCATCTATCTATAAATCAATATGCTAGCAAAGTGATTTACTAAGGACAAAAGCATTGAAGACCATTAATGCACATAAACTCAAAATAAAGATGAGATCTTAAATGCCTAGATGTATATGAATGGTAAAATGATAGATCTACTATATCAAGTGCTTAAATAGGCTTTGAAAACATAAAAACTACATTTTTATAAAAGATCTTTTGTTCAAAACACTTTTTGATGAATGATCGTAAAGCTTATGGCATGAAGGCTCCTTTAAATGCTAGATTCACTTTGTGATGGTTTGGTATTCTTGTTTTGATATTTCCTAGTCCCTAGCACAAGATCATGGGGACATTTGGTTGGAAATACCCAAGAATATCCTTGCCATTACAAGGATCTAAGGATATATGAAGCAAGGTTCATCTACTTAAGGTAAAAATAGAAAACAATAGAAGAAAAAGAAAGTTGTGTGTGTGTGTGTGTGTGAGCTACATAGCTCACGGTAATGGAGTGTGAGAGTGAGGGAATTTGAGAGCTTTTTACCTTTGGAAAGTTTGAAAAATAAGATAATGAAGTGAGAGAGAGAAAAAGTAGCTTATATAAGAATTGAAATTAGGTTAAATGGAATAAAACAAATGAAAAAAAATTGCAATTTGGAGCTTGAAGGGGGGGTTGGGTTCACGCCGGCCAATGCTTGTAAGGAGGGAGGGGATTGATTTTGATTTAACTTGTTTTGATGGATTTGAGTACAATTTGTCATAAATTGAAATAATTAATTTAGAGACAAAAGTCTTTGGAAAAGAAAGTGATTGAGTGATGGTAAGGGTTGCAAGAATAGGGTGTACTAATGAGTAGTAGGTTGTACTTATGAATAGTAATCAAGACAACTTAATTACCAGTAGTAAGAAAAATATGAATAAGAAGGCTATAACTGTATTTTTCATCAGCCGAAAAATTATGAAATTTATATTTTTGAAATCCTTATTTTTTTTCGATTCAAATGAGTATTCACAAGTAAATTTTTGAAATTCTAGCTCCGGGGCACGCTTTTCTATAATGGGTCTCGGGAAGACCCGAAAATGAAATTTTCTTAAAATCTGATCTTTTCTTGGTTTGGAATATAATCAAAAACTGTATTTAAAAATTAAATTTTCTTATAAAAGCTTCTTAGTTGGAAATCGAGGAAAAGCCGGAATTAGGATTCCTAGTTCTCACTCCTGTCTTAAACTATTCTGGTTTAGGGTTTTAGTTTCCGATTCTTGAGTTATCTTGGTTACTTGAAAAACCGGGGTTTACAACCTACCCACCTTAAAAAGAGTTTTCTCCTCAAAACTAAACTGACGTACCTTGATCCTCAAATAACTCGGGGTATTTCCTTCGGATCTCCTCCTCAGCTTCCCAAGTTGCTTCCTCAGAAGTGTGGTTTCTCCACAATACTTTGACATATCGGATCTCTTTATTTCGAAGCTTCTGAGTTTTCTTATCCAAGATTTTTATGGGGTGCTCCTCATAGGTGAGATTCTCCTTTAGCCGATGGGTTCTAATTCCAATATCCGTTCAGGGTCAGGCACATACTTTCTTAGTACCGACACGTAGAACACATTGTGAACTCCCGACAAGCTTGGCGGTAAGGCTAGCCGATAGGCCAAATCTCCCACTTTATCCAAAATCTCAAAGGGTCCAATATACCTTGGGCTTAATTTCCCTTGAGTCCGCATCCTCTTTATGCTATTGATCGGGTTTATTTTCAGACAGACATGATCGCCCACTTGGAATTCCAGTTCTCATCTTTTCATATCAGCCCAACTCTTCTGTTTGTCCTGAGCTTCTTTCATCTTCTGTTGAATGACCCGGACCTTATCAGCTGCTTCCTGAACCAATTCCGGCCCAATAGCAAGCTTTTCCACATCATTCCAAAACAGAGGGGACCTACAACGCCGTCCATACAAGGCTTCATAGGGTGGCATCTGAATGGTTGAGTGGTAGCTATTGTTATAGGCAAACTCAATTAGAGGTATGTGATTGTCCCAGCTTCCTTTAAATTCCAAAATGCATGCTCTTAACATATCCTCTAAGGTTTGAATGGTTCGCTCAGACTGTCCATCTGTCTGAGGATGGTAGGCAGTACTGAAATGCAACTTGGTGCCTAGGCTCTTTTGTAAGCTCGTCCAAAACTTCGAAAAAAACCTTGGATCCCGATCTGAAATGATCCCCGCTGGTATACCATGAAGTCGTACAATCTCTCTGATATAGATCTTAGCTAACTTATCCAGCGAATAGATCATATTGATCGGTAGGAAGTGTGCTGATTTTGTCAAGCGATCCACTATTACCCAGACTGCATCACATCCCGTGGGGTTCTCGGGAATCCACACATAAAGTCCATTGAGATCTGATCCCATTTCCATTCAAGGATAGGTAGTGGCTTTAATAATCCTCCTGGCCGTTGATTCTCCACTTTAACTTGCTGACACACGACACACTTCATGACGTAATCCGCCACATCCTTCTTCAAACCATTCCACCAATAGTGGCTTTTTATGTCTTAATACATTTTTGTACCTTCCGGATGCACAGTGTAATCGGAGTTGTGAGCTTCGCTCATGATTTCCTTTCTCAGTTCTTCATCTTCCGGTACACACAATCTCCCCTTCATCCTAACCACCTCTTCATCATCTAGGGTAAAGTCATTATACTTCCCTTTGAGTACTTCTTCCTTGATCTTCTTTATCACTTCATCGTATCATTGAGCTTCCTTAATCCTGTCGATCAAGGTGGGTTCTATGACCAAATTTGCGATCTCCATTTCAACATCTTGCCCTACGAACTCAATTCTTAACCTTTCGAATTCCCTTATCAGCTCTTTTTATTCTGTGATTAGGGCTGCTACTTCTCCGTAACTCTTTCTGCTCAAGGCATCGGCAACGGCATTTACCTTTCCCGGGCAGTAATTGATTCCCAAGTCATAGTCCTTTGTGAGTTCCAACCAACGTCTCTACCTCATGTTCAACTCTTTTTGTGTGAACACATACTTGAGACTCTTATGATCCTGTACACTTCACACCTTTGTCCATATAAGTAGTGTCTCCAAAGCTTTAGGGCAAATACCACAGCAGCCAATTCCAAGTCGTGCGTAGGATAATTCTGCTCATGAGGCCTTAATTGTCTGGAGGCATAAGCAATGACCTTCCCTTCTTGCATCAACACACATCCAAGGCCATTCCTGGAAGCGTCACTATGCACTGTATAAGGCTTTTCGAGGTCAGGCAATACCAAAATTGGAGCTGACACTAAGCGTCGTTTCAACTCTTGGAAACTTTGTTCCTTCTTATCTGTCCATACAAACTTCTCATTCTTTTATGTCAGTTGTGTCAGAGGTTTGGCGATTTCAAATCCTTTACAAATTTGCGGTAGTAACCGGCCAAACCTAGGAAGGTTCTCACTTCAGTTACCGTTTCGGGTTGTTTCCAATTTACCACAACATCAATCTTTTCCGGTTCTACTGATATTCCTTCTCCCGTCACTACATGCCCAAGAAAAGATATCCTATCCAACCAAAAATCACACTTGGATAGCTTGGCATACAACTTATTCTCTCTTAAGGTTTGTAACGCCATCCGTAGGTGCTCCTCATGTTGTTGCCTGGTTTTTGAATAGATCAGAATATCATCTATGAACACAATCACACACTTATCCAAGAGTGGTTTGTAGACTTGGTTCATGAGGTCCATAAATGCCGCAGGCGCATTGGTTAGCCCAAATGGCATCACCAAGAACTCATAGTGCCCGTACCGCGTACGGAAGGCTGTCTTGGGCACATCTTCCGGCTTTATTCTCAACTGGTGATAACCCGAGCGCAAATCAATACACGAGAACACACTCGCCCCTTGAAGTTGGTCGAAGAGGTCATCGATCCTTGGAAGAGGGTATTGATTCTTCATTATGACTTTATTCAATTCCCGATAATCGATACATAACCTCATAGACCCATCCTTCTTCTTTACAAACAACACCGGTGTGCCCCATGGCGGCACGCTGGGTCTTATGAATCCTTAATCCAAAAGCCCTTGCAATTGGGTTTTCAATTCTTTAATTCCACCGGGGCCATCCGGTATGGTGCCTTCGATATCGGTTCTGTACCCGGGGCTAGAGTGATTTCAAAGTCTATCTCTCTTTTTGGTGGCAAACCGGGTAAGACTTCGGGAAATACATCCTCAAACTCATTTACCACGGGTATGTCTCTTTCTCCTTTCTCCTCTCTAACCCAAGCATCTTCTATGGCACAATTCCTCATCTTCCATCATTAGCTCAAAGAGCTTAACCCGAATCTCTTCGTACCTGGTTTCCCCGAGGAAGTTTACTCTCTCCTTCCTGTGGTCGTCAAAACTTATCATTTTCGTTGACAATCCACAATGGCTTTAACCTTACTTAGCCAATTCATCCGAGGATAACTTCATACTTACTCATCTCCAAACTATCAAGTCGCTTGTTGAGATATGTCCTTGGATTTCTAGCAAACAATCCCTTATTATTCCCGGTCGACACGACACTACCTGTGGGTGTCTTAATCCTTAAGCTGTTAGTTGTCATGGCTATGGGTAGTCCAAGCTGCTTAGCCAAGCTGGTAGTGATAAAGGAGTGGGTTGCTCCCGTGTCAAACAACACATAAGCTTCACTCCCATTCACTCTTATGTGTCCTATTACCATAAGCATTTATCACTACTTGGTCCTAATCGCTAAACAGCTATCTATTCCAAGGTTTCCAGATTTTAACTTTTCCTCTTTCACCGTTTTAACTCTTTTTAAAACTTGTTAAGAGAACAAAAACTTTTATCTTAAAAGAAACTTGTTACTGACCTGTCACCAAGCCGCCATCTACATCATCGTCTTGCTCCAGTGCGGCCAGCTCCACGCCTTCCTCCTCATCTTCTCAATCATCCATTGGCCTTCAAAGTTGTATAGCCGCATCCCATGCATGGCCGAAGCTGCACGGCTTCCATCCTTGCTACCAGATCGTAGGGGGTTATCATTTCCCGGATTTCCATAAGGCCGGGTAGCCACACTTTTCCGTTGGGAGCACTCGGAGGTTACGTGTCCCTTTTCTTTGCGAAGGAAGCAGGTTACCGCCATCTTCTTTGGGCAAGCATAAACTAGATGGCCTGCCTCGCCATAGGAAAAGCACTTGCCCTTCAGCTGTGGGCACTGTCTTGGGTAGTGGTTTCCTTTACACTTCCAACAAGTAACGTTGGGCCTAGTTTGGTTGGACTTTCCACCATTGTTATCCTTAAACCCATGGTAAGGCTTGAATCTCTTCCCTTTATAGCTTGAGCCGGAGGCGTCAAATTGCCTCTTTCCGAACACTCTCTTGTCCGACTCAACATGCTTCCTCTTCTTAGCCCCTTCAATCAACCGGGCTTTCTCAATTACCTCAAGGTAAGTTGCAAACCTGATTCCTCAACTTCACCCTTAGGTCTTCATCGAGACCTTCCAAAAACACTTGTTTTTGTAGCTCCTCACTATTTTTGTAAGATTCGGGAGCATACTATAGCAGGTGGTTGAATTCCGTCTCATACTGCTCGATCGTTCTGCCTCTCTGCTTCACATGCAAGAAATCTGCACTATATCTCACTCGGAGGCTGGCAGGAAAATAGTTCTCCAGGAACTCCCTGCGAAAGGTCTCCCAACTAATCGGGGGTGCCAAACTTCTCCGTTTCGATTCCCACCATACTCGGGCGTTATATCTCAGCATGTAGGTGCCATACTCCAATCGGAGATATGGTGGAGTCTCATAAGCTGCGAAAGAGCGCTCCACTTGCGCTAACCAATCTTCTGCTTCGTCGGGCCTTCCAAATGCCCCTTCAAAGTAGCGGTTACTCTTGATAAAGTCGGGGAGAGAACTCCTTTGATATCCTCTTTGTGGTGGAGGGGGTGGATGGCGAGCATTGTAAGATTGCTCCTCAGGTGGTAAGGGAATCTCTGCTTGCATTCCCCTATATGGCGGGGTGGTGGCAAAGGTGCTGAATCCCTTATACTCGGTTCGGGATTCTGAGGTTGGTTTTGATTCTGGTTTTGAATGAATGCAGTAAGCAGGTTTGTCAATTGTCCAATTGCATTCATCATAGCTGCTTGAGGATTGAGCTGAGCAGCTTCAGGTTGGTTGGCTTGGGGATGATCTAGCTGGTTTGCGCTACTAGCTTCGTTTGGGAGTGGTTCTTGCTCCCTATTTCGGTTTCTTCGGTTTCGACTGTTACATAATGTCTTAATAAGTTTTATTTCTTCTTTAAAGTTTCGCGATTTATAAAACTTTGATTAAGGAATTCATGAAAATTTTAGGAATAATTTAAAGAATTATGGAATTTACAAAAGATCTAAAGAAAATCAAAATTTCAAATTGTCCACACAAAGGCTCTTAGAGCAAAGAAATCATAATAAGCAAAGAAATTCTAAATCAAGTGATGATATGAATGGGAATATGTTTATGCAATTAAGTATGTAGTTTACTACTAATGCAAAAGTATAATGCGTGCGAAACTTCATTCTTGGAATCAACATAATACTTCATTGATTTGATGTGCCATACAAGATTTGTTTTACAAATAAGCTTACAAAATTTGGCAACACAAATCTAACCTTCCGATATTAGCCGATAACGTCAATCTAACAACATCTAGAGACATGGAAAGGAAAAGAAAAGAAAAGAAGGACAACATACTAAACCATGAAAAGATCCTAAGGCAAATTGGCATCCCGCATTGCCTACTAATAAAAAAGAAATACTATTGGACTCTATGGGACACTCGACTCTATTCCTCCATGGCTCACTCGGAGTCGTCTGGTGTGGGGCTAGGGAGTCTGGCTAGAAGATCCTCCATCATCCCTTCGGATGAACTGACTTAGATAGCCCTCACGGTTAACCTCCTTCTCCTAAGGTCGGGCTAAGGGCTCCGGTTCCTCTTCTTCTCTTCTTCCCTCATCTCTGATCTCTCACTTGATCTCTTCTTCCCTATTAACTCCATATTGGATCCATTCCTATTTCCCATTTCTCTATCCACTTCTCTTCCAGCTTCCTCCATATCCTGTTCCATCTATCCCGAAATTCCCTCATCATATCCTCCTCTTCATTCACTCTCTCCAAAGGTTCCGGAACTACGGCTCGGGGGCTATGGCATCAACCTCAGGGGGACGCTACCTACCGGGTAGATATCCTTCCAAATGGTGGGGTCGAACTCTGGTTCCATTCTCCACTATCAGGTATGTCAAGATCCTTATCAAATCCCATACAATTTGTTCTGGTAACTAGTTGTGATGTTATGGAGCTATGGCTGGAGGGGTAGGGGATCTAGGTATTTCTTCTTCTTGCCAATTCGAGTCCTCCTCAGGATCCTCTTCCTCCTCGGACTCATCCACATTATTATCCTCTTCCTCATTATTCCTTTCATTCACATCTTCCCCTTCAGCAGCCGGGGCATAAATCAAATGCACTCCTTCATCTCTTGCTTGTGGGGCTAGAGCTCCTCCTAAAAATGGTATAAGGTCAAGATATCTAGCTTGCCATACTATATGACTTCTGTCATCTGCAAAGTTCCACTCCCTATGGTCAAAAAGATCATCATGGGCATGCACATAGAGAGGTCCAACTGCATTCCACATCCTAAAGTCTGGGTGGGTGGGGTTCCCTTCATTCTTCAAGATGAAAGTAGCTTCCCTCAGCATTGGTTCGTTAACATACTCTACCACCACCCTTTCCAGGGTATAGATAGTCTCCATCATGGTCCATCTTCTCCTTCTAACTGGATCATATCTTAGTTGGTCTATCACCGATGCCCATCTTGTATATCTTAGACCTTCTTTCCACAAGTTATACCTTTCCTTTAAAGTCCTAGGTCGTTGTGCTAGTGCAAAGTCTTCACACAACACCCTTAGTCTCAACCGATATTCCACCATAGTTTCATTCATGCTTTTAGTGAAGTTTCTATCCCTTTCGCGAGTTTCACCCAAGGAAACCTACAATAAGAAAACTACTAATTAGCCTAGCTTTAACTCCAATTTAACCTAGTTGCTTAATTCTAGTTCATTTTAAACTTATTGTCATGCTTAATAACCTAGTGCTCTGATACCAACTGAAACTGTCACGCCCCACAGGGTATCCTAAACGTAACAGTCCGCCACATGCCATATGAGATTCCCGAATTACCGCCTCAGTCCTTCTAGGGTCTCATATAGATGTAAAGCATACCTTTACGACAATAGAATACAAGTCCGAATGGAGATAAAAGCTTAACTTGGCATACATTAGCAGTAGGATATAACTCATGAAACATAAATAAACATTACATTTACTAAGGGGCATTCCCCCGTAAAAGAATAGTTAATGGCCTTATACAGTCATCCAGAGTCTTAAAAGTTTCCTATGAAAGTCTAAACAGAAAATTCAACTTCTAGGGGAAACTCCTAGCTCCTGTACCTACTCAGTCGGGTCACGCTGCCTAAGCCATAAATTGGGTAGCTGCAAAAGGAATAAACTGTAGGGACGTAAGCTACTAGATTAGTGAGTGAAATCTTCCACAATAACATTCATGTCACAACAATTCAACCAAGTGATTAAGCAAGCAAGTGAATGCACCAAACACATGAGTTCAACATATATATGAGCAACCGCAAATCATATGTGGATGGACTTACGCCCTCCATCCCGGGTTAGCAAATTAACGAATACTGTGGTACAAACTTTATGCCATTTATGGTTCACGGTTAACCTACAAATATTTCGTTTCATGATCACGATTAACCTACAAATTTTATATCGTTTATGGATCACGATTAACCTATAAATTTGATATCGTTTATGGATCACGATTAACCTACCAATGCTAATGCTCCTTCCCATTATGATATGCATATGTCAAATTTGGCATTAGTCCGAATAGTTGATTAAGTCATTTTATTTAGGCGATCAAACAATTTCTCAAACAATCCATCATAACTAACTACACAACCAGAATTTATCACTCGATTTCGATATTCTTATTTTGAGTTCTCACATCATCATCAACATACAATTTCCCATTATTCCCCATCATTCATATTTCATTCATTTGGCCTACATTCTAGTGCACTAATTAACAAGCACATACAATAAATGAATCGGGAAGAGAAACTCACTCCGCCATAGGTTCGCCGGCCTTCTAGTAATAATAGTCCGGAGGCAAAGATTCAACGTCCTCGGGTTCACCTATTCACATAAGAAATACCCTAATAAGTATTCTATCATCGAAGGGAAGACTTAGTGAAATCGAAATTCGCGTCATTTTCGAAGTCCCGATTTAAAAGGCCATAACTTGGTCGTTTTAACGGAATTTCGCAAATTTTATATCGATTTCTATCTACTTCGGAAGAGCTTTCTAAATATGAAGTTTAAATCAAGTTTTGAAAACATCTAAGCCTCGAAAATGAAGGATCAGATCTGTACAACGGTTATGTTGATTCCGAGAATGCGATTTTCATGAATGCTCTTGAGATTCCTAAGTGAAAATGAAACTAAATGCCATGGTGATGAATTTCTCTATCATGAATGTCATGATATGAACTTAGGTGCCTAAGTTCTTATAACTTTTTAAATTCAAAGAATTTAGATAACCTTTTTCTTAGAAAATCATTTCATGCTATTTTTAACAAGTAAGTTTACTACACTTGGTCACACTCACTTATTATGAGGATTTTCTTTAGGAAAACTCCACTTTTTTTTAAAGAGATTTTGACCCTTATATTAACTATATCCAAAAGCCTTTATTTCTTTAATAAAATCTTCATTTGTAAACTTTTAAGTGGGTCTTATACTAGGGTGGTTCCAAAAATCCAAATTTAGAAAATTTCATTTCCAAGTTGATTCTTTTAGGAAAAATGCATTTTATACTTAGAACTTTAAGTATTTATTTTACCTATACCCTAAGGACTTCATTTATTTAAGAAAATACCATGTTTGAAATTGGAAAATTAGTGTTTTCTAACCATCTATTCATTATTACGAATTTTGTCTACAAGACTTTTTAACTCAAAACTTCTATTGGACTTCATCTCTTGTTTTAAATATTTCCTTTGGTAAAAACTCATTTAAACTCAAGAAAAATATCATCAAACATCATTTATCACCCATAGGCTTCATTTTTCTTGTAAAATACATGTTTAGAAGATGGTAAAAGGGTTTTTAGACTAGGGTTCTCAAGTCATCCGAATTTACACTAGCTCATTTCTTGAAAAGTGTTTATTTTTTTGGTTTCATTAACTCATCTATCTATAGATCTATATGCTAGCAAAGTGATTTACTAAGGACAAAAGCATTGAAGACCATTAATGCACATAAACTCAAAATAAAGATGAGATCTTAAATGCTTAGATGTATATGAATGGTAAAATGATAGATCTACTATATCAAGTGCTTAAATAGGCTTTGAAAACATAAAAACTACATTTTTATAAAAGATCTTTTGTTCAAAACATTTTTTGATGAATGATCGTAAAGCTTATGGCATGAAGGCTCCTTTAAACGCTAGATTCAATTTGTGATGGTTTGGTATTCTTGTTTTTATATTTCCTAGTCCCTAGCACAAGATCATGGGGACCTTTGGTTGGAAATATCCAAGAATATCCTTGCCATTACAAGGACCTAAGGATATATGAAGCAAGGTTCATCTACTTAAGGTAAAAATAGAAGACAATAGAAGAAAAAGAAAGTTGTGTGTGTGTGTGTGTGAGCTGCATAGCTCATGACAATGGAGTGTGAGAGGGAGGGAATTTGAGAGCTTTTTACCTTTGGAAAGTTTGAAAAATAAGATAATGAAGTGAGAGAGAGAAAAAGTAGTTTATATAAGAATTGAAATTAGGTTAAATGGAATAAAACAAATGAAAAAAAATTGCAATTTGGAGCTTGAAGAGGGGGGATGGGTTCACGCCGGCCAATGCTTGTAAGGAGGGAGGGGATTGATTTTGATTTAACTTGTTTTGATGGATTTGAGTACAATTTGTCATAAATTGAAATAATTAATTTAGAGACAAAAGTCTTTGGAAAAGAAAGTGATTGAGTGATGGTAAAGGTTGCAAGAATAGGGTGTACTAATGAGTAGTAGGTTGTACTTATGAATAGTAATGAATAGTAATCAAGACAACTTAATTACCGGTAGTAAGAAAAATATGAATAAGAAGGCTATAACTGTATTTTTCATAAGCCGAAAAATTATGAAATTTATATTTTTGAAATCCTTATTTTTTTTCGATTCAAATGAGTATTCACAAGTAAATTTTTGAAATTCTAGCTTCGGGGCATGCTTTTTCTATAATGGGTCTCAGGAAGACCCGGAATTGAAATTTTCTTAAAATCTGAGCTTTTCTTGGTTTGGAATATAATAAAAAACTATATTCAAAAATTAAATTTTCTTATAAAAGCTTCTTAGTTGGAAACCGAGGAAAAGCTAGAATTAAGGTTCCTAGTTCTCACTCCAGTCTTAAACTATTCCGGTTTAGGGTTTTGGTTTCCGGTTCTTGAGTTATCTTGGTTACTTGAAAAACCGGGGTTTACATCTTAACTTTGAAAACTAGTTTGTTTCTTAGTTTTGTTATGGAGTCAAAAAGAGTTTAAATCTTAAGCTTTTTGTAAAAACTTTTAATATTAACAAATTATTTTACTAAAACTTAGGTTACCATAATATATAAAGAAAATATTTATTTCTTATGTTTCCTTGGTAAACTATCTTTGTTATTTAAGAAAATGTTGAGAAAACTCTATTTTTATGTTGTTGATAATAACTCCATTATTTTGTGATAAATAACATAATAGAAAATTTAATTTTAAGTTCCTTTAATAAAGTAAAATTCTACTTTTAAATTAGTTGAGACAATATCATTATGTAGATGTAAGTATTATTAGCATATAAAATAATAACATAAGAAAATACTAGAAACAAATAATAATAAGCAAAAGAAAAATATCAAGTATTGGGAACCTTAGCTTCATTAAGGTATCCCGATCAAGTATTGGGAGCCTTAGCTTCATCAAGGCATCCCGGGACTAAGAATGGACTAGTCCCAAAAGATTAAAGAAAATAAATAAAAGATAGTTTTGACTTGATATGGACAAGTCTAACACTAGAAAGACTAGTCTTAAAGAAATAGCATGAAATAAATAAATTGCAAAGCATGAAATTAAATAAATAACAAGTGAGCTTATATGCTCTAAAGATTATATATATATATATATATTAGTTATATATGAATAAGGAATTAGCATTATAACAACAATAAAATCAACATAACATAATAAAACAGGAAGTTTATGTGCAAGAACAAAACATGATGTTGTTGCTTTTACTACTCATATGAGTTTCAAAACAACACCATAGTCATGCTAAGTTACATGACATGAGAAAATAAATGGTTGGAAGAAATCTTTACCAAAAGTGTTTATGTAGTATGAAGATGGTAGTGAATGTATGGTTATGTGGTTATGGAGAAATGGTAGTTGTATTGCATAGAGAGAAATTTTTGTGAGTATTTGGTGAAAGAGAGTTTTGATAGAGGAAAAGTTTATGGAGAGTGTTTATGCAGAGAATTTGAGAGAGTTTTGATAGTGAAATGAATTGTGTGAGAGAATGAAGGAGGAAGAGGGTATTTATACAATTTTGGAGTGAAAATTAGATGTAATTAAATTAAATGAAAAAGAAAATAAATGGGGAAGAAGAGAGAGGGAGAGTGGACGGCAAAGGCATGAGGGGAGAGAAAAATTTGATTAAAAATTAATTTTAGAAGAAAAGTGTGAGAGAAGTTTAGTAATATGTGGTGTGGAATTTTTATGGGAAAAGAAAATTGTAAGAAATGGGTATCTAGGTGTAAGAATAGGTAGTAAGAAAAAATAGAGATAGAGGAATAGTAATGAATAGTAGAAAAGTACTATGAATAGTAAACTAGACAATTAAAGTACTAATAGTAATAAAAATACGCGTAATAGTGCGATATTTGTAATTTTTAGCTATCGAAAAATTCTAAAACTGATATTTTTGAAAACCTTATATTTTTATGAATCTATTGGTATTAACGGAATATTTTTGCCATCCGGCGTATCGGGGCACGATTTTTGAAAACTGATCCGGTTTTGATCCGAAGGACACTCGAATTTTGCGAATCTGATATTTTTAAGTTTCCCTATATTATTACAAACTATTATCAACAATTATTTTCATTTCGTTGTCTAGGTTTTAAGAGCATGAGATTGTCGGATCTTAAACACTAGGGTTTGTTGTAAGCTTTGTTGACTTTTAAGGTTCCGGTTTGACTTCCGGTTTTGTCGAGTTATTCGTAAGATCATACAATTTTGGATTTTTGACCGTTTTATATTTTTAGCTCGATATCTATGGTTTATCTTAATTTATTTGTGTTTTATTTAATAATTTTTAGTTCTCGGGATCGTTTAACAGAGTCTAAGGTTATGAGTTGACTCAGTTTGACTTTTGGTGAAAATTGAAATTTCTGATTCTGAAGTTTACCGAGGGATTTAAGATCTTATCATTTCATTGTCGAGCGTTATTTGGATATATTGTCTTGATTTGCATGTTAAGGAACGGTTAGGTGATTTGATTGATGTACGGATGTTGATTCAACCGATAATTGGATTTTCTATTTTGTTTTTGAGGGTTCTCTCTTTCTCAGATTAAGAAATCTTGTTTTTTATCTTATTTAGAATTAAGTTTTAACTTGGTTCAATTTTTAGGGTTTCGATTCCGGTGTTTGACTCTTAGGATTATTTCCTAAGAATTATGAAAATTTCAGGGGTTTACAGGAAATGTCTCTAAGTTTGTAAGATCATTATTATAAGTAAATGAATGTTATGAATCCTCTTTTCTTAACATGTTATTATATCTTCTTAAGCTTCATAATTCCATGTATGGTTCTCTAAAATTGTGAAAGCACGCCTTACACTTAATATCAAAGCTTTTGGGAATGGCTAAGGTTGTCATATTTAAGCTTTAAAATTGAGTGTGGCTGACTGTTACGTTTAAGGTACCCCTTGGGGCGTGACAAGGGGCCTAGGGACTAGTAGTAGAAGGTCGATGATCGTCACTAACAATTCACTAACCTTTGATACGGAAGGTTAAATCCATTTTATATATGATTTCCAGATAACTATATATATTTGTGTAATCACATGATTGTTGCATAGCATCCATAGCATATGCATGAAAATTTAAATTAACTTGTTTGAAACCGTGGTGCAAATGAAAAGGAATACCTTACTAAGCTAATTGTAAGCTTATACCCCCATAGATTTTGTTGAAATAGGTATACCTGTGACTTTAATCGAAAATCATCATATTAAGGAAGTTATGGATGGCTGTTAAACTTTTATGAAGGCAATGGGAACGTAGGATGAAGTTACTTTGTAAGATTCCCTATATGTAGTGTATGCTATGTTAGTATCTTGGAGATTTTTAAGAAGTGTATTTATATTGACTTAAAGACAATAGCAGGGGTATGCCTCTATAATTTGTAATAAACCATGTTTATGTTTTATGATAAGTATTCTCCTTGCCTTTTTACTTAATCATTATCAATGTAAATTACGCTACTCCGATGTATTCCCTTGGTTGTGATGTACGCCTTGTACATGATATGAAAGCCTTTGGTTGACTAAGATAGTCATTCTTAGGTTTTAGTATTGTGTATGGCGGACTGCCACGTTTTGGGTACTCCTCGAGGCGGGATAATAGATGAAATGTAAGTATGATAGATGCCACTGATTTCCCTTTGGGATTTGACCTAATTCTTTCTATACTACTTCAGAGGGTGCACTTGCCTTATTATTGGTGATTGTTAATGAAAGTTGGATAAAACCAATTAGTTTTACAAATTTCAAAAGCTTCCACTTCAAGTTGTTCTTTAAAAATGTGTTTTTATAACCATACATAGCTTAAACCACACCAAGCAACCGTCTTTAAGTTTTAGTTTATTTTAGATGCTTATCCTAGCATGTAATACGCAAGTCACTGCATACCTTTTATATCATTTTCAATTGTATGAAATTGTGAACCCCGATGATGATATCCATTACTTGATAGGAGCTCAAACGAACTTATTTCCTTTTTGAGAGAGAACCACCAATTCCTTTACAAAACAATTAAAGATCCATTTAGTTAAGTTAAACTTAGGTTTGCTAACTAACTTCAATTTATACATAAAAAACTATGCTCAATCTAATTGGTTATTATAACACTTATATCAAAATTTTATTTCAAAAAATCTTATTTGATCAAACTGTCATGGCTTCGAAGATCGCCCCGCCAAGATAAAGATAGTTCTTCATTATCATTCAAATTATTTCTTTTCTCTTTGTTTATAGTTTCTTATTACGAAAGTATCATCAAAGCATTCACATGCAAAGTAAACACATATTTGAAACGACATATTTCCCATGTTATTTATAATTTATCCTAACTCTTTAATCTAGGCCAATTATTAGCTACTAAGTCTATTTTAACTTAATCCTAACCAAATTGATTAAAATTATTCATTTATGTTATTTATTAAGCCAAGTTGATTAAACTTAGTTAATCTAATTTATTTTAGCTTATTATAGCTTATTAGGTCAAGTTGAACTTAAGATTATTAGTTAAGTTCATTTTATATTTAACTTCTATATTTAATCCAATTATTTATTAAATTTGTAAATCCACTTAAATTATGCTTAATTATATAAATTAACTAACATAACACATTGACTATAATTACCTTTTTTTTATTTCTATTTTATTTTTATTTTATTCAACCTTTTATGAAGAACATGGGCAGGTACATGACCTTTCTAAAAGAAACATGCCCAAACAAATATAACGTGTTTCACTTGTAATTTTGACTCAAAGAGAAGCACAATGAGCTTTATGAGGCTGTGTTACATTTATGTTTCTCTTTAAGTTAACAATAAAAGGGAAATACATTGTGAAATCGAGCCGTGTTTTGTTTTAACGAGAAGCACGACGTGATAGGTTAAGCCGTGTTCATGTGGTGCTACTCCTTAAAAAAGAAACACGATCAAATATATTGGATTGCTTGTTTTGTGTTTCGTTTTCCATGCAAGGCGCTCAAGGATCAGAGAGAAACACTGTAAAAAAGAATAAGCCATGTTGTGGATGTGTTTCTCTTTAATGCACGAAGAACGCGAGAAACTAATAGGAACACAGGGAGATACAATATCTCATGCTTTAACCATGCTATTTTGAGAAATGAAATTGTTTTTGCCAAAATGAATCATAGAGAAGGACAACGTGATACTTTAGACCATGTTGTAAGCCCCGAAAAATTTCAATAAATAATTTCAAGATGAGCTTCGAAAATAAACCCTAAAAATCACTCCAAATTAAAATCGAATTTCAACTAGTCCAAAAACACGAGCGAATCCAGAAATTTCCGAATCTTGAGAAAAATTAGAATCCTTAAAAAACAAAATAAGAACTCATCATACTTCAATTCCAAAACCACTACGTACAACGAATTCCATACGCAACTCCGATTTATAAAATCGGGTAATAGATCCGAAAAACGAATTATTAAAAAGTAAATAACGATTAACTTTCGGGAATGAAACCCAATTAAAAAATTTCGAAAACATTAAAATATTAAATACTTACAAAAATGAAATGTAAAATAAATTTCTCAAAGTAAATACGTTGTATAAACATAAAATATCAGTTTCCAAATTGGTAAAGATCTAAACCGGAAAATCACCCGGAAACCCTAATTGGTATACAATAGTTTAAGTCCGGCAATCTAGTGCCTTAACCTTAGAGGCCGAGATGTAGTTTAAATATGTAGAATAGCTCATAGTAATATAAGTTTGTTTAAAAATATTAGATTGGTAAATTTTTGACCTATTTCGAACCCGTTCGAGTACAGACTTCGAAAAGCGTGTCCCGGGGCTCGAGATATCAAAAATATACCAATAGCACCGTTAGACTCATAATTTCATAAGATTTCCAAATATATCAGTTATATAATTTTTCGGGTTATAAAAGTTACAGTTATAACCTTTTTATCGTGTTTCCATTATTATCGATAATTGATTAGTTTTTTGCACTATTCACTTTTATTTCATTACACAATTTTATTATTCTTATAAAGTCTTATATTTTTAGATAAATACTTTATATATTATAGAAAATTTTGTTTTTCTAAAATTTAGTTAGTTTGGGCTTTTATGGGATCAGATTCTGTTTAAGACCCGATACTAAAAATAAAATAAATTAATTTAATAATTGAAAATTATTTATATTTTCATAAAATAATTTTTTATAATTTTTCGAGTTATAAAAATATCATTTATAGCCCATATTCGCGTATTTTGATCATACCGGTAACATAGTTGTTAAAATACTAAAATAATTCAAATAATTATTTAATTTTAATTATGAAAAATCTGCTACAAATATTTGGAATGAATTTTCTAATTTTATTTTATTTTATTAAAAAAGTACCTTGACAACCCATACCTTTAAGTACACCTTACACATATCACTTCCTTTTCACTTCAATCTTTCTACACTCTATCCCACACTTCATGGCAGATTTTCCCCTTCTTTATGGCTGCCATTGTCCTTTATTTACTCCATTTTGACTAAATTAATTATATTCTACTCCTTCTTAAGAAAGCTACATTACACATTTATTACACAATTCAAATTTAAGTCAAATTTCAACAATTTCCTCTCTCTCTCCTTCCCCATTTTCACGTGCAGCATGGCTCTTCCTTAGCTGCCTTTGTTTTATTTTTTTCTCTCATTTATTCAATTAAAACACTCATTTTCTCTCTCTCCTTCATTTACTCATTCTTTCCTTTTTCATTCTTTAGTTTCTCTCTCTCTTTTTCCTCTCTTTCTTTCTTCATTTTCTCTTCTTCTTCCATGAAAAACAAGCTGCCCCCACTTCTAAAAATGGCTTCCGCACTTCATTCTTGAAGATTTTTAAGCAAATCTTCTTCTCAAAGCTTCCATAGGTGGTATAGGTAAAGTGTAATGAAGGTTTCGTACATCAAATGACCTTCCATAAGCTTAAAAGCTTAGGATGATGATGCCAAAAATGAAACATTCCTCTTCTCCATTATTATTATCTTGTACCATAATTATTTTCTTGTTTAAAGTTGTTATATTTTGTAGATCTAACTTTTTGTAGCTTTGGTTTTTGTTTATGCCATAGATCTTGCTATATGAGTTATTATTTTTGTTATTACCTATGATTTATGTATATATTCCTCATTCACATGTGTTCATGCATTTAAAACTAGTATAGAAAACTAGATCTAGTGTTTTAAGTTCATAAATGCATTAGACTTTGTTTTATGTTTATGGATGACTTATAGTAGCATGATGATAGTAGGAATGTTTTAGAAAACTCAAGATCTATTTTATTTTCAACAAAAATCATTTTTGAAAATTCGGATGAAAATGGAACCATATTTAGAAAAGTTGTTTTTCAACTTCAAAATGTGTATTTTTCATTTAAAATGAAGGGCTTAGGGTATAGATAACATAAATGAGTGATTTTGGTGAGCAAAGTTTAGATCTATGAGTTTAAAGTTTATTATCATAGGTTTCATTTAGATGTATGTTCATATTATGTGTAGATCTTAGATTTGCACTTGAACAAAAATTGTGAAATTCGTATTTTGGCAAGACCCCCATTTAAAAACCACTTTCCAAATGTCAAAATGTAATTTTTACTTAAGATAATGAATGCTTAATATATGTATATCATCAAGACTTCTTTTGACAAGAATCAAAAGTGATTTTCAAAAGTTATTTTCAAAATAAAAAAACTATTTTCGAATTTTGGCCAAGGCATATTTTTAAAACATGTTTTCCAACTCAAAAATGAAGTTTTTATTTAAGAAATGAAAGGCTCTTAGGATAGGATATGTAAGGAATGGATTTTCAAAAGTTTAGATAGATTTTATCAAAAGGAATGTCCAAAAATAAATTTTGTAAATTCGGATCCCAACCAAGACCAATTTTGAAAACCTATTTTTCAACTTCAAAACAAGACTTTTATTAAAGAAATGGAAGCCTTAAGGTATAGATTTGATTAAGAGATGATTTTTGAAAGATTAAATGAGTCTTACAAAGAAAACAAGCTCAAATGAATTTTTCAAATTCGGATTTGAAAATAGCCACAATTTAAACACCTATTTCCAAATGCCAAAATGATAATTTTGATAGGAAAATAGAAGTCCTAGGGTATATATATAACAAAGACCAAGTTTTGATAAGGATAAAAGGAGTTTATCAAAATATAACCTTAGAACAACAAATGGTTTCCAAGAATAGGTTAAACAATGTTTTCATCTTTCAAATTTTGTAAAATTCGTATTTAGGCAAACCACCTATGTAAATACCTATTTTCTAACCCCAAGATGAAGGTTTTTATTGAAATAATGAAGGTGATGGTTATATAGATCATCAAGGTTGAGTTTTGATAAAATAAAGTATGATTTTGCAAGAAGAAAAACTATTTTCTTAAGTCTAGTATAATTCAAAGTTTTGCAAAGTAAAAGTTTTCAAAAAGAATTCTTGGTATTATATGTATACATATAGGTAGATCATATCATAATCTTCATGACAATAGCTTGTAGGTAATACATATATGTATGATGCATTGTAGAAATAAGGTATGAAAATTGAGTTTATCCAAAATTTGTAAATTCGGATGATTTCAAAACCATGCATTAAAAACTCATTTATCAACTCCAAAACTTGTGTTTTATATGAAATATGAGGAGTTTAGGTTATAGGTATCATCAAGTGATGATTTTGATAAATTAAGATGGGATTTGCTAAGAAAAATATATAGAACAAAGAGTAGAAACAAAGTAGGAAAAATTGAGTTATTGTCAATTTTTATGAAATTCGTAATAATTGAGTAATGGCATAAAAACCCATATTTTTCAAACTCAAATTAGAAGTTTTATCAAAGAAATGAAGTCCTTAGTGGCTAAGCATGGTTGAGCTTTGTAGATGTACAAATTTGATTACAAAGGCCTTGAGCCTAATTCTTATTTGGATTTAACTCTTTGGGCTAATGGACAGGCTTAAAGAGTTAGGCCCAATTCAATTGGGATGATCATGGGAGAATTGGCATGGAAGGCTTGGAGTAGGGTCCATTGGAATTGGCCTGCCCAATTCCAACCTTTCTCAAATTGGCTCACACACATTACAATGAAGGCCTTATGGGCCTGGGTCCATAAGGGAGCCCACATCCATATCCATAATGAGAGGGACTCATCCTAGCCATCGTTGGTCTCTCTCACTACGATGACATCGACAGCTAGATTCTCTATAAATACCTTAGTCCTTACCTCATTTGGAAGGTGAAATCTTGGACAAACGCCGTCGTGCTGCCGGATTTCCGCCTGGTGAATCAAACACTTGATTTATCAAGAACATACACGAATCCATAGTACTCAGTGAGGTTGATGCTCTTTAGCTCCCTCACCTGTCACACGTGTGTTAGAGCCTATTGAGATTGCCTACTCCTCCTCCCTATACGATTACTTCCTGATCATCTTTGTACGTGTTGTTTCCCTAGATCACGTGTAGCGCGATAGTCACGCGACACGCTGTGATCGTTGCACCGATTCATACCCACACATTTTTGCGACTCCACTGGGAAAGGGAAATCAATACTTGTGTGATGGCACCTCCAAGAAAAAGACCTACTGATCCCACTGAGGGTGTGACTCAAGAAACTGATACTAATCTTGAGGTTGCTGAGCATGACATGCCAGCACTCGAAGATGTTAACCAACTTACTGGTGCTCAACCTGACAACGCTGCGATCTTGCGCGCTGTACAAGAAAATACCGTACAGGTCAACCAGTCAATACAAGAGTCTACAAGACAATTTCAACAATTCATGACGATGTTTGCTCAATACCTACCTGGTATAGCCGCTATTGCTGCCACGCAACAAGGCGACTTTGTCAACCCCTGCTATTGCCGCAGCAACGTGCTTCTCAGGCACCTCAAGCTCCTCAAACTTCACAAGCTCTTCAAGTACCTCGACCTGTTGATCCTCTTCCTACTCCTGAACATGACACTATTGGAATTAGGGAGCAAGCCCCTCCGTTGGAGCCTATAGTTACACAATTGCCTGTACCTCAGGTAGTGAACACAGGAATTCAGCTAGGAGGACCCTCAACCTCCCAGCCTACAGTACATGTTCAACCCGGAGGATCTTCATCCTCACAGACTACGCCACAGATTGTCATTGGTGGACCTGCTGCTCAACCAAATACAACTCCACTCCAGACTGTCACTCCAGCTACACCAGTTGAAGTTACTACTTCAACTCCTAAAGTTACTTTCGTCACGAAAGAAGATCTAGACATGTACTTGAGGGAAATACAAGCTAAGTCTGATGTGGGAGTATTGGATCTCAAGCTCCCATACAATCAACGTATTGCTGCTAAGCCATATCCTCAAGACTATGTGAGTCCCAAATTCATGCTATTCAATGGTAAGAAAGGAAGTGCCAAGGAACATTTGTTGAAGTTCATTGAAACGCTAGAGGTTTATGGATTTGATGATGATCTCAAGTTGAAAGAATTTTCTAAGTCCCTTACAGAGAAAGCGTACACATGGTACGTTAACCTTCCCCCTGGATCAGTAGATTCATGGGCAACTATGTGCAAGATGTTCCTAGAGAAGTTCTTCTCCACACAGGAACGAGTGACCTTGACTGATATGGGACGGATTCGCCAGAAGCCCAAGGAAGACTTGATGGATTATATTGAGCGTTTCAGGGAACGTTCACTAGACATCCAAGACATATGTGACGAAAGAGAGCTGGTGAAAATTTGCATCCAAGGCATGTTCACCGAATATGCGGTACATCTGGAAAATCTCTCTTTAGCCTCATTCTCCACTTTGGTTGAGAATGCGCGAAGGACTAATAATTCTGTCATGCGACAAAGAGGAGGAAATGTGAAGTTTAACAAAAGAGACGTCAGTGAATGCAACTCAAAGTGAGGATCTCAAAGATGAGAAGAAACGAAGAGTTGAAAAGTCTGGACGTGAGAGAACAAAGGAAGTGCTAACATATCCTTGCTCAATGGGAAAGGTGCACGCTATGCTAGATCAATGGTTGAGAGATGGAAATCTCAAACTCCCAAGGGTAGAGCGTTTACCAACTCAGGAGGAGAAGAATGATCCTAAATTTTGTAGGTTCCACAGAATTGTGGGGCATCCTACTAGGGATTGTTTTACTTTGAAGAGGATTTTCAATGAAAGAGTGCAGAATGGAGAGCTTGTTATCGAAAATAACGACGTTAGGAACAATCCACTTCCAACCCATAATAATCAGCGTGGTGCCGTTAACGTCGTTATTCATGATCCTGCCACAGTAGAAGCCAATGATGCACCACTTGCCGAGGCAAGTAACGCGAAAGGAAAACAACATGAAGTTGAGGAAAATAATTGTGCTCCCATTGCTGCGGCACTTTTGAAAACTTCTAATTTTAGAAATTTCTTTGATCTACTTGGTTTTGATGAAAAGGCGAAGCTTGCAGCAGCAACTGCACTTGCGCAAATTTCTGAGGGACAATATGCCGAGTGTAATGCAGCGCAGCCCGTCAAAAGAATGGCTCGAGCGCATGAAAATGCAATCTTGTTCACCGATGCAGATGTGTGTAGATAGTCCAAATCACAATCGACCATTATATGTGGAGGGCATACTTAATGGCTACCCAGTTAAGAGGACATTCATTGACGCTGGTTCTTCTCTCAACATCATGCCTAAGACTACATTGGAAGCTGCTGGTATCGACTATCATCGTTTGGTGAAGCAACCCATTTCAGTTAATGGCTTTAGTCATACTATAACGAAGACGATCGGAAGAGTTAATGTTGATCTTAAGATTGGGCCTATTCGTGGTATCGTTACTTTTCATGTGATTGATGCGCCTGTGTCCTATCATCTCTTGATAGGTAGGAAGTGGCTGCACGATCACAATTTAGTACCGTCGACTATGCATCAATGTATCAAAGGACATTGGAAAGGGAAGGATATATTTATTCCTGCTACGAAGAATCCTTTTGAGCATGATGAGACATATTTCATTGAGTCTACCTTCTTCAATGAGTATGCCGATGAAGGTGAGACAGCTATTGCTAGAGCTTCAGGTGTGCCATTACCCACTTGGGAAAAAGTTCAAGAGGGCCAACAAAAGAAAAGAAAGATGCGTGGCTGTCGAGGCGGTAAAAAGAAGAACAAGCAGGTTGATGCTGTTGAAAGTTACGTCAGAGAAGATGGGCGGAGAGTATATCTCTTATGACGGTTTCCGGGGTCTAAGGAAGTTTGTTCTTCCTCAGACCCTGTACCAATTCAAGAAATTCAGCCCGCTCCTCAACAAATGCAAGATCAAATAAAGCCACAAAATGAAGAAATTGAGGAATTGGATCTAGCGCGACCAGGAGAGTCGCCGCGGCCAATTTTTGTCAGCAAGGTTTGTTACATGAAGTTAAGAGTCCTCTTATTGATTTGTTAAGAGAATATAGAGACGTGTTCGCTTGGGCATATGATGAGATGCCAGGTCTGGACCCTAGCCTTGTAGTGCACACACTAAATATTACCCCAGGCACGACTCCTATTAAGCAAGGACAACGAGTTTTCCGTCCTGAGGTGGAAGTTCAAATTAAGCACGAAATTGAGAAGTTGCTTCGTGCAGGCTTTATCAGACCAATCGAACACCCTACTTGGCTCGCGAATATCGTACCTGTTAGAAAAAAGAATGGTCAAATAAGGGTTTGCGTGGATTTTCGAGATTTGAACAAGGCTTGTCCTAAAGATGATTTCCCTTTGCCAAATATAGACACTTGGTGGATGTCACTGCAGGTCATGAATTATTTTCATTCATGGATGGTTTCAGTGGATATAATCAAATTAAAATGGCAATTGGAGATGCCGAGCGTACTGCCTTCCGAACTCCTGTTGGGAATTTCTATTATACTGTCATGCCCTTTGGACTCAAGAATGCTGGCGCTACTTATCAAAGAGCGATGACAGCTATATTTCATGATATGATGCATGATTTCATGGAGGACTACGTGGATGACATAGTTGTGAAATCAAAACATGCATCTGACCATTTGGTCCATCTTCGAAAGGTTTTTGAACGATGTCGATTGTATAAGCTTCGCATGAATCCTTTGAAATGTGTTTTTGGAGTTGCTTCAGGAAAATTTCTTGGATTTGTAGTCCATAGGAAGGGGATTGATGTTGATCCCGCAAAGATACAAGCTATATTGTCTATGCCTTCACCTGCTACTTTGAAAGAATTGAAAACTTTCATGGGAAAGGTCTCTTATATTAGGAGATTCATACCTGCACTTGCAGAGATTTCATATTCCTTACATCAACTCATGAAGAAAGGAGTCACATTTGAATGGGACCAAGTCCATGAGGATGCAATTCAAAGAATTAAGGGAATTCTCACTTCTTCTCACACCATGACTATGCCTGTGAAGGGAGTACCGATGATATTGTATCTTACTTCTACTAGCAGATCCATCGGAGCCTTACTTGCACAAGAAATAGATGGCCAAGAACGGCCGGTCTACTATTTGAGTCGTTCGCTTCAAGGAAGCGAGGTCAAATACCCAGCTTGCGAAAAGCATTGTCTCGTGCTGGTGTTTGCCACCCAAAAGTTGCGTCACTACTTTCTACGCACAAGGTCAACCTCGTTACCCGATCAGATCCTATCAAGTACTTATTGTCACGACCAGCGTTATCTGGGTGTAGCGAAGTGGTTGTTGCTTCTCGGAGAGTTTGATATTACAATACAGGCTCCTAAAGCTATCAAGTCACAAGCCTTAGCTGATCTCCTAGCTCATTTTCCGAATGAAAGTGAAGATGTGATCACAGAAAGTATACCAGCGGAATTCCATGAGGACTCACTCATGATTGAAACAGAAGGAGAATGGTCACTCCAGTTTGATGGTTCATCGGGAAGTCAAGGTTGGGGAGCAGGAGTTGTATTGACATCACCCAATGGCCAAGAAATACCTTTGGCATTTAAACTTGACTTTCATTGCACTAATAATGAAGCTGAATACGAGGCATTGTTACTTGGGATCGTCTTTGCTTTGGAAGCTGGAGCAAACCATCTGTGTATTCGTGGTGATTCAAATTTGATCATTAAGCAAACTAATGGTGAATATGCCCTCAAGGAGCCAGCACTTGCGCCTTATAGGGCTGCAGTGCAAGCTCTAATTGGGAAGTTTGGAGTCGTAAGGTATGAACATACCAAGCGATCTACAAATCGTTATGCAGATGCATTGGCAACACTAGCATCTAAAATTCCGATGCATGCTTCAGATGAAAGCCTAGATGTTAAAGTTATCAAGAAAACCATTCCTTGCACAGCCTTGCAATTGTTAGAAGAAGATGAGGAAACAGGAGATGACTGGCGTTGGTATCAAGACCCAATTGGCGCAACCCAATGCAGCCTCCATAGTTACCTTAAAGAATTTTGTTCACATCAATGGCGCCTTATACTTCAAAGGACCTGAGGGCGTTCTATCGCGATGCATCTGTGCGAAACAGGCCCGCTTAAAATTGGACAAGTATCATAAGATGTGGTGTGGGGAAGAAGGACCTCCCTTGTATCATTACATTCAATATTACTGGCCCACAATGGCCAAGGATGCATCTCAGGTGCAAACACATTGTCCCAAGTGCTCCGAGTTACCAGATGCAAAAGAATGTAATTTTGTCGCAAGTGCTGGAGATTGGCGTCATCCGTACATCGATTACTTGAAGAATAATGTGCTACCAACTAATAATACGGATGCCAAATTAGTAAAAAGGAAGGCGCGCAAGTACCTAATGCATGAAGATGAATTGTATAGAGTTTCATTTATGGGAAAGCCTCTCAGATGCATTGCATCTCCTGAAACGGAACAAATATTAACTGAGGTACATGCTGGAGAATGTGGTGAACACCAAGGTGCGAGGAAGTTGTATTATCAATTACTTGACATGGGGTACTATTGGCCAACCATGGAATCAGACTGTTCCAATTTTGTTAAACGATGCGTTCCTTGCCAAGAACATGGAGATGCGATCCACGCTCCTGCGGTCGCACTTCATAGTCTAACAACACCATGGCCTTTTCATACTTGGGCATTTGATCTAATCGGTCCTATTCACCCCCTCTAAAGGATGTATTTGGATCCTAGCTGGAACCGAATGTTTTACTAAGTGGGTGGAAGCTATTCCTTTAAAGAAGGCACGGGACCAACAGTTGCAAGCTTCATTAAGGAGAACATTATATGCAGATTCGGGATTCCGAAGCGCATTCTTTCAGATAATGGCACTCCTTCATCAATTCGCATGTTCGACAACTGTTGGAATCATATAGTATTGATCATGTGAAGTCGACCCCTTATTACCCTAAGGGCAACGGCCAAGCGGAAGCTACAAACAAGACTCTTTTGAAAGTTCTCAGTCGTATGGTACATGACAACCATAAAGAATGGCATGATAAGCTATCTTTAGCACTTTGGGCCTATAGGACTTCGAAGCGGACCAACACAAGCAACACCTTTTTCGCTAGTGTATGGTGCCGAAGCAATTGTGCCCATAGAGGTTCTGATCCCTTCAGCACGACTGGCGATCAATGCTGAGCTTGAGCCAGATGCTTTACGCACAATAGATCTGGAAGCCTTAGATGAAAGACGAGATATAGCCAAAAACAACTTGATCAACTACCAACACAAGCTTGGTCTGGCCTATGACCGGTTGGTGAGGAAAAGGTCCTTTCAAGTGGGTGATGTTGTACTTCGTGCAGCCGAGCATGTGCGCCGAAGTATACCTGCGCCAAAGTTCACGCCAAAATGGGAAGGTCCCTTCATTATACATGAAGTCCATGATAGTGGGTATTGCAAGCTCCTCAATCCAAAGACTGATGCTATTACAGCTCCTATAAATTTTCAATATGTAAAGAAGTTTCATATGTAATAACATGATCAGTGATGATGATAGCTTGAATAATATGAGCTCGCTTTCACATGATTATTTGATCAATCGGGTTAGTTATAGGATTATATTTGTATGTTGCTGCTGCTTAGTAAGAGACTTGTCTCCTATGAGCGCGACATTTATTTATGTTACAACATGCAGCTTGTAATTGTTAAAATTTATTAAGCGCGTGGTGTCATGGTCTAGGGCTTTCGCTAGCACACTTAAACCGTGCGGCGCTTACTATCCTACCACTGTAGTAGTAAGCAAGCCTAAAATCTGTAAGCAACACACACAAAGCAACAAGGATAACCAACAAGTAAAAAGGGACACGGGCAACGAATCAATATGAATAGCACACTTTCATTAATATCAAAAGGTTACAAGGCAACAGAAAAGTGTGTGTGGGGGTTGTGTAAATGGGATATCATTGACTGTGGGCAGTCAACCGGTGAGTAAGAGCTTCTATCCAGAAGAGTACTCACACCCCCACAAAGAGCTTTATATGCATTCTTAGCTCTTGCAGGAGGAGACATTACATTTCTTGAGGAGGCAACACCCCCAAAATAAAATACAAGAAAATATCTATGCTACTAGAATTACAAAGGAGTCCCCCCCCCCCCCCTATGTACATGGATAAAAGAGGATGCTCACACCCTCCCCCACTTAATTTATTGACGTCCTCGGCAATAAGTGCTGGAGCTTGATCCTGGTGCTTGAGGTTGGCATTGTTGAGCTGATATCCTCTCAGATAGAGGCATGAGGTCGTCTTCGGTCTCCCAGCTGTTGTCTTCTTCGCCACGACCCTTCCACTTTACTAAGTATTCCTTGTGTTCTGCTCCAGTGGATGGATCTGCAACACTTCTTTCTGCAAGAATGTCTTCTACGGCTGGACTGATGTTGAATTTGATCTTGATGTGCGGCCGCTTGGACTTGTTGCGGGATGGATCTTCCAAGTCTGGAAAATATGGCTTCAAAGCACTGACGTGGAAGACTGGATGTACCTTCAACCAACCAGGTGGCTCAATCTTGTATGCTGCTCTTCCGATCCTTGCGATGATAGGAACTGGACCAAAATATTTCTGAATGAGTCTCTTGTCCTTGCTCCTCAGCGATCTGATCTGCTCGGGAAGAAGCTTGATGAGGACTTGGTCTCCAACATTGAATTCTCTGGGTCTGCGCTTCTGATCAGCCCATTTCTTCATGCGCTTGGAAGCCTTTTCAAGATAAGTCTTGGCTACTTCCGAATTCTGCTTCCAATCTTTGGCAAACTGATAAGCTCGTGGGCATCTTCCAGTATAAGGTGCTGCCACTGTGTGGGGTAACAGTGGTTGCTGACCCATAATAATCTCCATAGGGCTCTTGTTGGAGGAAGAGCTCCGCTGGATGTTGAAACAGAACTGGGCGATATCCAGCAACTCCACCCAATTCCGCTGGTTCGCGGTCACAAAGTGCCGTAAGTATTCCTCCAGCATCCCATTGAACCGCTCCGTCTGCCCATCACTCTGGGGATGATAGCTGGAGGTCATGCTGAGTTCGGACCCTAAGATGTTGAACAACTCGGTCCAGAACTTCCCGGTGAATCGGGCATCCCGATCACTCACAATATTTTGGGGCACTCCCCAAAATTTCACCACATGTTTGAAGAATAGTTGGGCTGTCTCGGTGGCATTAGAACTCTTCGTTGTTGGTATGAAGGTGGCGTACTTCGAGAACCTGTCAACAACAACAAAAATGGATGAGTGCTCCCCCACTTTTGGTAGGGAAGTGATAAAGTCCATGGAGACACTCTCCCATGGCCGAGAAGGCACTGGAAGGGGTTCCAGCAACCCTGCAGGTCTCTGCCGCTCCACTTTGTCCTGTTGGCAAGTCAGGCACGTCCGGGTGTAACTCATTACATCTTCCTTCATATCCGGCCAGTAATAGCCTTGCTTCAATAAACTCATCATCCGCTGCCAACCCGGATGACCAGCCCACAAAGTATCATGGCACTCCTTCATGAGTGCCCTCCTCAAGTTCCCTGACTTGGGAACATACAGGCGACGACCTTTGGTGTAGATCATATCGCCTTCAATCCAGAACCTGCGAGTCTTGCCTTCTTCTATTAATTGTCTCAGATTCTTGGCCAACAGGTCTTGGCCGAGATGTTCCTTGATCTGCTCCTGAATTGTTGTGGAGACTCGACTCGCAGATTGTTGAGCAATTTGGGCCAATGATGCCAAATCTGCTCTCCTACTCAGCGCATCCGCAACCTGATTAGTCCGGCCACTTCGGTACTCAATCTCCATATCAAACTCAGCAAGGAACTCTTGCCATCTGGCCTGTTTAGCGGAAAGCTTGGGCTGAGTGAGAATATGGCTGGCTGCAGAATTGTCTGTCTTAACAAGGAACTTGGACCCCAATAGGTAATGTTTCCAAGTCCTAAGGCAATGTACAATTGCCATCAACTCTTTCTCTTGTGCCGAATACCGACGCTCCGTGGCGTTCAACTTTCGGCTCTCATAAGCCACTGGATGACCCCCTTGTACCAGCACTCCACCCAAGGCGATGTCGGAGGCATCCGTGTGAACTTCAAACGGTTTGGAGATGTCAGGAAGGGCGAGGACTGGCTCCTCGGTTACCACCCGCTTCAATTCTTCAAATGCTGCCTGACACTCTCCATTCCAGGACCACACTTGGTCCTTCTTCAGGAGATCTGTGAGGGGAGCAACCCTCCTGGAGTATCCCTCCACAAATCGCCGATAATAATTGGCAAGTCCAAGGAACGAGCGCAGCTCAGTGAGGCTCCTTGGCACTGGCCACTCTTTGATGGCTTCCACCTTGCCTCCATCCATTCGGATCTGGCCCTCTTCGATTACGTGCCCAAGGAAGTTGATGCGCTTCTGGGCAAAAGCACACTTCTCCTTCTTCACATACAAATGGTTCTCCCGGAGTCTCTGAAAGACCATTTGTAGGTGTCTCGCGTGGTCCTCTAGTGTCCTGCTATACACAACAATGTCGTCTAGATAGACAACAACAAAGTTATCCAAATAATCACGAAATACATCATTCATGAGAGTACAAAAAGTAGCAGGAGCATTAGTGAGACCAAAGGGCATCACCAGAAACTCATAAGCGCCATATCGGGTTACACACGTTGTTTTGGGCTCATCACCTTCAGCAATGCGAACCTGGTGATAGCCTGAGCGAAGATCCAGTTTGGTGAAGTATTTGGCTCCACTCAGCTGATCAAACAAGTCGGCAATGAGAGGAATTGGATAGTGATTTCTTACCGTCAGCTTGTTGAGAGCCCGATAGTCAATACATAATCTCAAACTCCCATCCTGTTTTTCTGAAATAGCACAGGAGCCCCGAATGGTGCTTTTGAGGGACGAATGAAACCCGCCTCCAACAACTCATCTAGTTGCTTCCTCAATTCTGCAAGCTCAGGAGGCGACATTCTATAAGGGGCACGGGCAGGTGGTCTAGCCCCTGGGACCAACTCAATGGCATGGTCCACCGGCCTTCTAGGGGGCAACGCCTGTGGAAGTTTGTCTGGCATCACAGAACTGAACTCCTCCAGGACCCTCTGAATTACCCCCGGGGTCCCAACATTCCCTCCATCCTCCTTCTCTGTTAAAACGGCAAGGAATGTTGGCTCCTGGTGTTGGAGTCCCCGCTTCAGTTGGAGCGCTGAAAGCATCATTGCTCCGATGTTCTTTCCTTTGTTGCTCCCACCATTGGCCTTCTTCCTCTGAACAGGCACACAGCATGGCTTGTCACTCATGAACACTAAGCAATCAGCTGCTGGTAGGGAAGCAACTCGGGCACTTCTGAGAAATTCTATCCCCAGGACTATTCTGAAGTCGTCTAAAGGGACAGCGGTGAAGTTGAGATTCCCGCTCCAATCTCCAACTTTCACCTTCACATTCTTGGCAACTCCTTGAACTGGACGGGCCTTGGAGTTGACAGCTTTGATTTGGCTAGAATCATCAGACAACACTAGCCCCAATCTCTGCGCTTCGGGCACATCAATGAAATTGTGTGTGGCTCCCGAATCAATCATTGCACTGGCACTCTTGCCGTTGATGTGCAATTGGACAAACATTAACTCGTTGTCAGTCTTGGCCTTACTGGGTGCTGTAGAGGCCTTCCCAACGGCTGACAACATGTGTAGAGCTCCCACCCTGGGCTGCTCTTCCTTCTCCGTCGGACTCTGAATCATCTAGCTGCACACTCTCTGCCTTTTTAGCAAGAGCATTCAGTGCTGCCTTACGTGGGCATTCCGCTACCTTGTGCGGACCGTTGCATAAGAAGCAGGCAAATGCAGGCTTTTTACCGCTACTTGATGCCCCACTCTTTGAAGGTTGTTGAGAGCCATAAGACTTCTTTTGGCTCCCCACCGCTAGTGCTGCTCACACTGGAGGCTCCCCACTCTTGGGTTTGCTCTGCTTGAAAGACTTTCCACCCTCTTGCCCTGTTGAGGCACTCTTGCCTCTATTATCTTGGGTGTAGTCAGTCAAGCGTTCGGCCGCTGCTTGGGCCTCGGCAAGAGAACTCACTCTTTGCCTCTGCAACTCATTCCTGGCAAAAGGCTTCAATCCTTCCAGGAAGTAAAACAACTTATCGGCTTCATCCATGGTTCGAATGTCCAACATAAGCGTAGCAAACTCACGGACATACTTTCGGATGTCATCTGTATGCCGTAACTCACGCAACTTCTTTCTCGCGTTATATTCGACATTCTCAGGGAAAAACTGAGCCCTCAACTCGGCTCTCATCTCCTCCCAAGTATCTACATGGGCTGTTCCCTGCTGGATTTGGCCACACTTGGTGCGCCACCACAATTTGGCATCACCAGACAAAAACATAGCAGCAGTTTTGACCTTGGCCCTATCATCGGTCTGGTCAATGAACTCAAAATACTGCTCAATGTCAAAGATAAAGTTTTCCAGCAACTTGGCGTCCCTCGCGCCAGTAAAAGCTTTAGGCTCCGGCACCTTTGGATGGGTGGCCGAGCTATGAGCTTGAGCAGGAGCATTCCCTATAGCCCTCGTCAGCACGGCAATTTGGGCTTTAAGGTCTGTCGCAACGTCTCAATATGCTCCCGACATTCTTCCCTCACCACTTCTACCGCCGTAACAGAGGCTTGTATTGTGGCATATTCATCTTTCAACCGTCTCTTGAGGCTGTCATGAGATGCTTTGATCTCACCTCGAAGAGTACTAAGAGCTTCCCGGAACTCCTCAGCAAGTTCCTTAGTCTCTTTATCGAGACTGTCCACTCTACTCGGGAGTGGCAAGAGAGCACCGACATGCTGCTCAACTCTGTGTACTACCCCCTCGAGTTCCTCGACCTTACGAACAACATCTTCTAGCCGCGTCATGGTTATCCCTCTGGACTAACCTTAAGCTCTGATACCAACTGTCACGGTCTAGGGCTTTCGCTAGCACACTTAAACCGTGCGGCGCTTACTATCCTACCGCTGTAGTAGTAAGCAAGCCTAAAATCTGTAAGCAACACACACAAAGCAACAAGGATAACCAACAAGTAAAAAGGGACACGGGCAACAATCAATATATGAATAGCACACTTTCATTAATATCAAAAGGTTACAAGGCAACAGAAAAGTGTGTGTGGGGGTTGTGTAAATGGGTATCATTGACTGTGGGCAGTCAACCGGTGAGTAAGAGCTTCTATCCAGAAGAGTACTCACACCCCCACAAAGAGCTTTATATGCATTCTTAGCTCTTGCAGGAGGAGACATTACATTTCTTGAGGAGGCAACACCCCAAAATAAAATAAAAGAAAATTACAAGAAAATATCTATGCTACTAGAATTACAAAGGAGTTACCCCCCCCCCCCCCCCCCCCCCCCCCCCCCCCCCAAATATGTACATGGATAAAAGAGGATGCTCACACGTGGCATAATACATGCATATGAATTTTTTCCTAAGTATGTTATGTTAACCATCACATTTGATGGAATGGTCAAGTAGTGGGTAATACCCCCTTGACAATTCTTGTGAAATCAAGAAGTCTTTGCTCGCAAAAGAAATAATAATTTAAATGCGCAAAGTCATAACATATAATGTGCCGCTACATGAATCTTACATTCTGTAAAGTGCACGAGTTCATCGTACTATGATACGATACCAAGTGAAGGGAACAAAACTAAGAGAAAGTAGCATCATGTGAAATATTGTGCATGAAACATGAAACAAAACAAAGACAAAGTTCATGAAGTTACATAACTTAACACAATCCTTGAAAAAAAAAAGTATCATGACCAATGTAATAATCTATTCTGCTATAAAAGCAGTATTAAGACCCTCAAGAGAATTCTCCAATTCGAGTTGTGTCGCCTCAAGTTCAACTTTGAGCCTCTCGTAATGTTGGATTAATGGTCGATGGTGCAATATCTTTTGCGCCTTGCTAGCAACACTCTCCAAGCTATCAATTTTAAACCTCAAGGCACGAGCGCTATTAAAAGCTTGTACCAATAACTCTAAGTTAGCTGAAGAAAATGAATTCCATGGTCGACCTAGCAGCATACAAGCCCGACCTAACATCACAACCATAGCATTTGTGACTTCAGAACCAGGACAAATTGATCCCGCCCAAAAATCCCCATCACGTGCATGCAATCTCTTTAATGACTCCAAATAAATAGGGGAGACCAGGAATTCATAAAAGGAAACACTCTCCCCTAGAGTTATCATGTGCGGGTGTGTGTTTTCCCCTCTAACTTGTTCTGGTATTTCGTTACTTGGAAGAGCAAGAGTAGTATCCTGGTGTGCTAGGGGTTCAGAGGCATTATTACAAGGGACATCATCAATTCCCTCACCACAAATTTCCGCAGCTAATGCATCTGCATATGCATCAATGTCTTCCTCTTGTATGCCTCATCCGCATGATCGCTTCTATCACTTCCAGAGCCGTCAGAAGCTTCCTCTTCACCAACCACGTCTTCATCATCTTCATCAGTCCCTACACCATCACCCCTTGTTTGCAGTACTTTCCCAACACCATAACGATTAGGATAAGGGCAAATGTTTGGTGAAGAAGATTTTGATGAAGCAAATATTTTGGAAGTGCCGATGTTCCTGTCACTAGAAACATCCCTATTCACCTCACTTTGGCTCGTGATATTGGATTGGCTTGTCCTCAGCTCATCCTAAAAAAAAAAAAAAAAGAGGGTCAATGATATATCAAAAGCATATAAGGAATCAATGATACAGTCAGTCAGTGTTAGTACCTCATGAACACATGAACGTTTGACGTGCCTGATGACCTTGATAGGAGACCGCATTCTTTGATTCTGGACTTGATTGAAAGCCTTTTTGTTTGAAAGCTGAAAGTAAAACTCAAATTTGTGTATAGAAGGCTCAGGAAGTGCTACTTCAATCTCTGAATTAATATAATTTTTAAACTCTTCCAGACAACGTGTCCAGTAATTCATCCACCCATTGGAGATGATGCCAATACGATCACTAGATGGGAAGAAGATCTATCTGAGGTTTGGATAAATACATTTCCAATTTTCTGGATGAAGTTCCTTACAACATTCATTGAAATCTCCAGTAATCTCAATACTACGAGGAACACCCTGATCAAATCCAAACTGACGAGCAACTCGATGGGGTAGATATGCCACAACACTACACTCAAGAAATTCTTCAGAAGAGTCACACCAGTCATGAAGTGAAGGGAGACTTCCAGGTGTGGACCAAATGATAAAACCCACCTCAGCAGTAGACAAATTGTCTCTGTTCTCTACCAAGTTAACCAAGTCTTCAGAACCTCGAGGATAAAATTCTAGGTACCATTCGTAACCAGCCACTTCCTTAGTATAAGGGCGGAAATTATATTCCTGAACATTATCTATCACATCAATTAGCAATCCCAAAGGCTTTCTGTTCACTCATGCCCAAGCTCGTGTTCAACTATATCAGGTTTTTCAGTGGTGGATCATAGTATTTCTTGTAACGCTCAGCAAAAAATAATTGCAAGAATGTCATATCTACATAACATAGCACCATGTACCGTCCGTTGGATCGTATCGAGGACTCATGGTAAAGATCTAATCGTCGATACAAAGACCCCAAATAGAAGAGGCTCAACGCGAAACGCCTCCACGTGAGATACGGATCGCTAAGTGGAAGAAGCGAGGACTAATATGCCTTCAGGACCGCCAGGGAATACAAACAAGGAAAGCCACAATGATAGAAAGGCTATTAACTCCTCCCTAGGACAATAAAAAAAAAAAAAAAACATAGATGAGTTAAGCCATGATTGGAAAAAGAATAGTATATGCTAATGAAATGATACGAGGATACTTACTTGCTATTGTAGCCAGGGCCCGTGGGTAAACTCACCTCCCTTCTCTTTCCCAAAGAAGTATTTAAGCCATGAGAGAATGTAAGCTGTCTACGACTATCTACAGCTACTCCCATATGAGTCTCTAACAAGTCTATCAAGCTACTGTCCTCCTCAGAAATCTCAGCGGTAGCGATATCCGTTACTCCTACATCGTGCAAGCCTAGTAGCATACATACATCCTCCAAAGTAGGAGTAACTTCACCCAAGATGTGATAAAACTGTGTGTTTGAATACTCCATCGACAAAGGATGGCTCGCCACATATCTGTTCAGCGGTGCGAGCAAAGCTTAACTTTGAGCTAATCCATATTGAATCATACACCCCCGCTTGTTGTAGGATGCTTCCATATCTCTTAATAATATGTCCTACCCAAGGACCCCATACTTGTACAAATTGTTTAGGACAATGAAATTGGCATTCCGAGAGAGGCAGCTCTTTCCTTTCATTTCTGAATCGCAATATGGAAGATGCATCTATGAGCGCTCTACTTCTGCACGAGATTCTTGACTTATGAAGCGCAACTCACCATCCACAGGTTGATGGAAATAAGTCCCGTTTTTGTATGTCTACCCAAAAGAAGTCTTTTGAAATTGTTGCGTCAACCCATTCATCTTGTGGTGATGGAACTTGTGGCACACTACCATTGATTGCGTTAATATTTCACTTCTCTCGCATTATTCAGCTTGTTCTTCTTCATCCTTTTACTCACCTTCATTTCCAAAGAAAACAATGCAAGCAATGTAAAGAGTATTGGTGTGCCACCACTTCAAAAGTAGAGGAGAGAAAATGTGATAGGAGTGAGATCAAATATATCACTTGCATAATAAGAAGGTAAGATATGTTAGTTTTACAAACAGAGGGGTTTCACTCATGCATCATTTTATCACATGAAGACATATACATTAAAAGTACACATATTCTTTGACAAGTATCAAGCTCACTTATGATGATTCTACAAGACAAGGCATTGAGCAAGCAAAAGATTACATACAATACATTTATTGATTCTATCTTAAGATATTAGTCGAAGAAAGTCATTGTTATTTAAAAAATAGGGAGCTTTATGATGTGTTTGGTGAATATCAAGAAGTTATTCATGCATTAGAAGATGAAACAGGACAGCTCTAACACTATTTCATAAATTGCGCATCTCTCTCATATGAGCTCCGTTTGAGGCTATTCAAAATTCCTTGGAAAGAAGAGGGAGATTAAAACTTTTATGTTTTGAGTTTTTATGGATTCGTAACACATCAATACAGTTTTCGTCATGAAACTACTACAAGTGCAGTGGTGACTTCAAAAATTGCAGATTTGAGGTAGTTCTGTAAATTGTGCACATCTCTCTCATATGAACTCGGTTTGGGGTGATTCAAAATTCCTTGGAAAGATAAGAGATATATCTAAAACTTTCATGTTTTGAGTTTTTATGGATTCGTAACACATCAATATAGTTTTCGTCATGAAACTACTACAAGTGCAGCGGTGACTTCAAAAATTGCAGATTTGAGGTAGTTCTGTAAATTACACACATCTCTCTCATATGAACTCCGTTTGGGGTGATTCAAAATTCCTTGGAACGATAAGAGGGAGATCTAAAACTTTCATGTTTTGAGTTTTTATGAATTCACAACACATCAATACAGTTTTTAGCATGAATTCACTACAAGTGTGGCAGTGACTTCAAGAATTGCAGATTTGATATAGTTTTGTAAATTATGCACATCTCTCTCATATTAACTCCGTTTGGAGTAATTCAAAATTCCTTGGAAATCTAAGAGGGAGATATAAAACTTTTGTGTTTTGAGTTTTTGTGGATTCAAAATGAATCGATACAGTTTTCGTTATGAAGTTGCTGCATGACAACAAGAGTCCATAATTTCACAGATTTGATATAGTTTTGTAAATTGTGCACATCTCTCTCATATGAACTCGATTTGGGGTAATTCAAAATTCCTTGGAAAGATAAGAGAGAGATCTAAAACTTTCGTGTTTCAAGTTTTGGTGGATTCAAAACGAATAGAAACATTTTTTATTATGAAGTTGCTGCATGACACAAAAATCCTTGATTTTCCAGATTTGACAGAGTTCACGAAAATGTGGATATCTCTCTCATAAGAACTCCTATTGATTATTTAAAATGATATAGAAAGCTAAGGAAAGATCTACAACTTTTATGTTTCAGATTTTGAGAGATTACAAATGTATCAATGTCATATTTTGTCATGATTCTTCCGCATTAAACCAAGACTTCTTTAGTTGGTTGGCTGCGGTATTTGCATGTCCACTGTCCAGGTTTCATATGCAAGTCGTTCTTGGACAATGAATGACTGTAAACCCCGGTATTCTCGGTAGCTAGGAAACCCCGGGAGTGGGAAGCAAAACCCTGACCGATCAGGTTAAGTCTTGTGAGTGAAGCCTAGGAACCTTAAATCCGGCTTTCCTTCGGTTTCATAATAAAATAAATATTATAAAGTAGATGAATTTGAATTATTGTTCCAAAGTACATTTCAAACCTTTAAAAGTTTTAAATTCTGGAATTTTTCAATTCCGGGCCTTCCCGAGCCCAATTACTGAAAAGCGTGCCCGGGCCACGGATTCAGAAAAATGTTCCGGAATATTCATTTAGAACCATAATTTTATAAGGATTCCAAAAATATCAATTTCATAATTTTCCGAGCTATAAAAATTACAGTTTAGCTTTTCCTGTTTTTTCGGAACAACCGGTAAAGTAGATGTCTTGTCTACTATTCACAAGTACAACCTACACTACACACTACCCATACCCTATTCTTACATCCTTACAACTACTCATTTCAATTTTCTTTTCCAAGAATTTTGTCTCTTAAATAATTATCATATTTATTATATTTAATTTACTAAATTACAAAAGTTAAATTTTTCAAAACACACACACACACACAAGGGATGGCCGGCGCCCCTCCCTCTTATTTCCCTCTCAATTGTATTATTTTTACTTCATTTTTATTAACTAAACCCTAATACACTTAATATATATACTAAATATTTCTCTCTCTCTTCATTTTCTTCTTGTTTCAAAATTAGAAAAAGAGTAAACTCTCTTTTTCCCCCTTGTGTGCAAAGCTCCCCCTTCCCTCTTCCCTCACAATTTCAACTCAAGTTCCTTCATTTCTCCTTTGATCTTTCTTTGGTATGTTGATTTTAGATCTTGTTAGTCCTAAATCTTGTTATGGCAAGATCATCTGTGTGTTTCTCCTTTAAATCCCAATGAGCATGAGCAAGGATATGAAAACACTACTACAAGAATCTCAAGCCATCTCAAGAAGTGGATCTAGCCTTTGAATGAGTTTTTGTTGAATTCCACTTGTTCATGCACGTAAAGTAGAGATCTTGCACATATATTGTTATTCATGCCATGATGATTCATGCATTATATATAGTAGATCTAAAGTTTAGACACTCACATTGTCATTTACATGTATGATCATAGAGTTATTTTAATTTTCATGCATTGATGATCATAAAATGTAGTCTTGTTCATGTATAGAGATGTTGGATAGTAGATCTTTACATATAGGGAGCAAGAACATTGAAAAAGAAGGGACTTTGTCAAATATGAAATGTTAAAAATTCGGATGAAATAGAAACCCTACTTGGAAGACCACCAAAACATTTTTAAACTCATGTTTCATAAAAATGAAGGGTATGTAAAATTGGTATATTGAAGAATGATTTTATAAACTTAGGTGAGTTTAGGCATTAGAAACATAAAAATAAGGAGTAAGGTTAGAGGAAAGTATTGAAATATGGATTGATAGTCAAATTCGTAACTTAGCTCATGCACAAGAACACTTGGTATTTAGGTCTAAATTGGATGTTTTATAAGATAAATGAAGTCCTTAGATAATATAAATATTGGAGCTTCACTTTTTAATGCATTAGATAAGTTTCCCTTAAGAAAAATGCAAGAAAATGAAATTTAGAAAATTCGGATTTTTACTAAAATCTTTCAAATGTTTACCAAATGAAAAATTGGGATTTTTTAGCATGAAGGAGACCATGATTAATATAGACCTTGATAACTTATTTTTTAGTTAAATACTAAGTGGATTACAAGATTAAAAGTCAAGGAAACCCTAAGGAGTATAATGTGGAAAAATAGCTTCTTAGAAATATCTTTAGGAGAATTTCCCAACACTTAAGAGTTCCTATGAGTTATTATCACAAGGTTATTATACCATGCATATATTAAGTTCATCACATGGCATTCTTATTAGTTTTCATTCTCATATCATTCATGCATTGAATCATCAACTAGAACATTTATATCAAAAGCCATAAACAAATTTTTGAGATTGGAACACTTGCGGAACAGATCTGACCCAACTGTTCTGTGACCTTACTATTTTCAAAACTTGATTTAATATTAGAAATAGATAGATCTTTCGAAGTAGATAGAGATCGATATAAAATTGCGAAATTCTGAGTTAAAATGACCAAGTTATGGCCGTTTTAAGTCGGGACTTCCGCAAATAGCGAGAAATCCGAATCCATATAGTTGATGTATAGCTTGATTTAGTTACATAATGAGAATCTCATTAGGATATTCTTTCTTGGTAGGTGATCCCGAGCAGCGACACTCTACCTTTCGACTACTACTATTAGGAAGTTTGGCGTCCAATGGCCGAGTGAGTTTTACTTCCACTCTTAATTAATGAATGTGATTGTAATGTAGTGGCACTAGTGGTGTAGGCAAAGATAAAAGAAATTGTATATGCATGATGGGGTATATGGGAGTTATATATTTGTCTACTGTGATATGTGAAATGGAGCTTAAGGAATATCGAAACCGGGTGTTAAGCTATTGACTTATTAGCTAGTACCTTATGATGAATGTCTGCGAATACTTGTTGGTCACTTAAAAGAATTGAATTAATGAATATTCGGTTTCAAATGTAAATTGAATCCATTCATATCACGATGGGGTTGGAGCATTGCATTGGTTGGTTTTTCGTGATCCATAAAACGAATATGTTGGTTAATCGTGATCCATAAAACGACTTTATTGGTTAATCGTGATCCATAAAACGAAATATTGTTAGTTGACCGTGAGCTTAAACGGCATCGTACCGCAGGATTCGTTAATCTGCTAACCCGGGATGGAGGGCGCAAGTCCATCCACATATGATTTCCGGATGGTCATATGTTTGTTGATCACCTTTGTCTGATGCATACACTTGCTTGAATAATCACTTGCTTGAATGAATTATAATTAATTGTGTTACGAATTATTACTCACTAAGCTAGTTAGCTTACGCCCCTATAGTTTCTATCTTTTGCAGCATGATTTATATGGCTTAGGCCGAGACAAGCCACAGGCAGGTACCGAAGATAGGAGTTTCTATAGAAGTTTACCATTCCTTTTGTATAGACTTCCATTGGAAACTAAAGACTCGGGATGACTGTAATGGACTTATTATTCTTTTGCGGGGAATGCCCCTTAGATTTTGTAAACTTTGATTATGCGTTTTGATTTATTATCTTTGGCTAATGAATGCCACATTAAACTGTTTAACTCCATTTGTTGAAGTATTCTATTGTCGTAAAGGAACGCTTTACATCTACTTAAGACTCCCGAAGGCCCCGGGTAGGGAACTCGAGAGTCTACTTAGTATGTGGCGGGCTGTTACGTTTAGGATACCCTACGGGTGACAGTTTAAGTTGGTATCAGAGCACTAGGTTATAAAACAAGACAATAGAATTAAAAGAAAAACCGGACCTAGAAATCTAACTAATAGGTTAAATGGAGTTAAAAACGTTTTCTTGCTAAGTCTGATTAGTAGTATTGTTTTGATGTAGGTCTCTCTGGGTGAGACCAGGGAGAGTGGCCAGGAATTTTTACAAGAGAAATGACGAAACGATGGTAGAATATAGGTTGAAGCTAAGAGAACTGTGTGAAGATTTTGCCCTAGCCAGACAGCCCAGACTATAGGGGAGATGACAAGTTATGGAAGGATGGACTAAGATTACCAGATGGGCCTCAGTAGTGGATCGATTGAGGTATGATCCCATGGGAAGAAGGAGCTGGAAAAAATTGGAGACCAATTTATACTTTAGAGAGGATCATGGTTGATTATGGGCGTGAGCCCATGACTAGGAAGCTACTTTTATTTTGAAGGGTGG